>CAWUFW010009228.1:0-600000 GCA_963921515.1 Calotriton arnoldi
TCCACTCACCTCCTGGCACACAGAACATGTCATTCACCTCCTGGCACACAGAACATGTCATCACCTCCTGGCACACAGAACATGTCACTCACCTCCTGGCACACGGAACATGTCACTCACCTCCTGGCGCACAGAACATGTCACTCACCTCCTGGCGCACAGAACATGTCACTCACCTCCTGGCGCACAGAACATGTCACTCACCTCCTGGCACGTAGAACATGTCACTCACCTCCTGGCACACAGAACAGCTCCACTCACCTCCTGGGACACAGAACATGTCATCACCTCCTGGCACACAGAACATGTCACTCACCTCCTGGCACACAGAACATGTCACTCACCTCCTGGCACACAGAACAGCTCCACTCACCTCCTGGGACACAGAACAGGTCCACTCACCTCCTGGCACACAGAACATGTCATCACCTCCTGGTACGTAGAACAGGTCCACTCACCTCCTGGCACACAGAACATGTCACACCTCCTGGCACACAGAACATGTCACACCTCCTGGCACACAGAACAGCTCCACTTACCTCCTGGTACACAGAACATGTCATCACCTCCTGGCACACAGAACATGTCACTCACCGCCTGGCACACAGAACAGGTCACTCACCTCCTGGCACACAGAACAGCTCCACTCACCTCCTGGGACACAGAACAGGTCCACTCACCTCCTGGCACACAGAACATGTCATCACCTCCTGGTACGCAGAACAGGTCCACTCACCTCCTGGCACACAGAACATGTCACACCTCCTGGCACACAGAACATGTCACACCTCCTGGCACACAACAGCTCCACTTACCTCCTGGTACACAGAACATGTCATCACCTCCTGGCACACAGAACATGTCACTCACCTCCTGGCACACAGAACATGTCACTCACCTCCTGGGACACAGAACAGGTCCACTCACCTCCTGGCACACAGAACATGTCACTCACCTAGTGGCACACAGAATAGCTCCACTTACCTCCTGGAACACAGAACATGTCATCACCTCCTGGGCCCGGAGCAAGGGTAGGACGATTGTTAGTTGACTGCCTACACCTCAATCGGAGCAACAACGTGCTCTGGTTATCCCCGTCATCCTTAGACTATGTAACTAGGGGTCTACAGTACTCCCCAGTACAAGTTTACTAGGGAATTCCTACCGTATCTGGTAATTTTTGTCACAGAACCTTAATACCAGACGGTAGTGCACTTTTTATACTCCGCCTTCTCGGTCCTGATGAAGTGCCATTTGACCCATTAGGGGAAGACTGGGCACGAAACATGTTGACCATTCACATTTTTGATAGCCCTTTAGGAACATTATTCCCACATAGGGGCACACGCACAGTTTTTAACTAGGCTAGAGCTACCTAATACATTAAAATTTTATCTTACTAGGACTGCTCCTGACCTATTTTACTTATCTCACCCCCCGTGCAGTACCCAGGCCCCACACCCGCACGCACCTAACGGCTTCTTCAAAAGATCCCCGATAAAGAACCTCGATTCCGGGAGCCCGTCAGGCATTGCAGCGCCGGCCTGACGAGGGGCAAACAGCCCAATGATGAAGCATGACACCTCTCGGGTTGTGTGAGGGCATCATGAAGAAAGACCTGTCTTTCCCCACATCCAGACAGGAACAACACACTCCCTTTAGACTTGAGCTTCCTTCGGAGTCCGTGTGCAGGACCTCTAAGCTCGGCTCCTTGGCCCCCTTTGTTACAATCACCTCCTGGCACACAGAACATGTCACTCACCTCCTGGCACGCACAACATGTCACTCACCTCCTGGCACACAGAACAGCTCCACTTACCTCCTGGCACACAGAACAGCTCCACTTACCTCCTGGCACGCAGAACAGATCCACTCACTTCCTGGCACACAGAACATGTCACACCTCCTGGCACACAGAACATGTCACACCTCCTGGCACACAGAACAGCTCCACTTACCTCCTGGTACACAGAACATGTCATCACCTCCTGGCACACAGAACATGTCACTCACCGCCTGGCACACAGAACAGGTCACTCACCGCCTGGCACACAGAACAGCTCCACTTACCTCCTGGTACACAGAACATGTCATCACCTCCTGGCACACAGAACATGTCACTCACCTCCTGGCACACAGAACATGTCACTCACCTCCTGGCACACAGAACATGTCACTCACCTCCTGGCACACAGAACAGGTCCACTCTCCTCCAAGCACACAGAACATGTCACTCACCTCCTGGCACACAGAACATGTCCACTCACCTCTTGGTACTCCGAACATGTCATTCACCTCCTGGCACAGAGAACATGTCATCAGCTCCTGGCGCACAGAACATGTCCACTCACCTCCTGGCAACCAGAACAGGTTATCACCTCCTGGCATGCAGAACACGTCACTCACCTCCTGGCACACGGAATAGCTCAACTTACCTCCTGGTACACAGAACATGTCATCACCTCCTGCACGCAGAACATGTCACTCACCTCCTAGCACACAGAACATGTCACTCACCTCGTGGTACACAGAACAGGTCCACTCACCTCCTGGTAAACAGAACATGCCACTCACCTCCTGGTAAACAGAACATGCCACTCACCTTCTGGCACACAGAACAGGCCCACTCACCTCCTGGCACACAGAACAGCTCCACTTACCTCCTGGTACACAGAACATGTCATCACCTCCTGGCACACAGAACATGTCACTCACCTCCTGGCACACAGAAAATGTCACTCACCTCCTGGCACACAGAACATGTCACTCACCGCCTGGCACACAGAACATGTCACTCACCGCCTGGCACACAGAACAGCTCCACTTACCTCCTGGTACACAGAACATGTCATCACCTCCTGGCACACAGAACATGTCACTCACCTCCTGGCACACAGAACATGTCCACTCACCTCCTGGCACACAGAACAGGATATCACCTCCTGGCACACAGAACATGTCACTCATCTCCTGGCACACAGAACATGTCCACTCACCTCCTGGCACACGGAACAGCTCAACTTACCTCCTGGTACACAGAACATGTCATCACCTCCTGGCACGCAGAACATGTCACTCACCTCCTAGCACACAGAACATGTCACTCACCTCGTGGTACACAGAACAGGTCCACTCACCTCCTGGTAAACAGAACATGCCACTCACCTCCTGGCATGCAGAACACGTCACTCACCTCCTGGCACACGGAACAGCTCAACTTACCTCCTGGTACACAGAACATGTCATCACCTCCTGGTACGCAGAACATGTCATCACCTCCTGGCACACAGAACAGGTCCACTCACCTCCTGGCACACAGAACATGTCATCACCTCCTGGTACGTAGAACAGGTCCACTCACCTCCTGGCACACAGAACATGTCACACCTCCTGGCACACAGAACATGTCACACCTCCTGGCACACAGAACAGCTCCACTTACCTCCTGGTACACAGAACATGTCATCACCTCCTGGCACACAGAACATGTCACTCACCGCCTGGCACACAGAACAGGTCACTCACCTCCTGGCACACAGAACAGCTCCACTCACCTCCTGGGACACAGAACAGGTCCACTCACCTCCTGGCACACAGAACATGTCATCACCTCCTGGTACGCAGAACAGGTCCACTCACCTCCTGGCACACAGAACATGTCACACCTCCTGGCACACAGAACATGTCACACCTCCTGGCACACAACAGCTCCACTTACCTCCTGGTACACAGAACATGTCATCACCTCCTGGCACACAGAACATGTCACTCACCTCCTGGCACACAGAACATGTCACTCACCTCCTGGGACACAGAACAGGTCCACTCACCTCCTGGCACACAGAACATGTCACTCACCTAGTGGCACACAGAATAGCTCCACTTACCTCCTGGAACACAGAACATGTCATCACCTCCTGGGCCCGGAGCAAGGGTAGGACGATTGTTAGTTGACTGCCTACACCTCAATCGGAGCAACAACGTGCTCTGGTTATCCCCGTCATCCTTAGACTATGTAACTAGGGGTCTACAGTACTCCCCAGTACAAGTTTACTAGGGAATTCCTACCGTATCTGGTAATTTTTGTCACAGAACCTTAATACCAGACGGTAGTGCACTTTTATACTCCGCCTTCTCGGTCCTGATGAAGTGCCATTTGACCCATTAGGGGAAGACTGGGCACGAAACATGTTGACCATTCACATTTTTGATAGCCCTTTAGGAACATTATTCCCACATAGGGGCACACGCACAGTTTTTAACTAGGCTAGAGCTACCTAATACATTAAAATTTTATCTTACTAGGACTGCTCCTGACCTATTTTACTTATCTCACCCCCGTGCAGTACCCAGGCCCCACACCCGCACGCACCTAACGGCTTCTTCAAAAGATCCCCGATAAAGAACCTCGATTCGGGAGCCCGTCCAGGCATTGCAGCGCCGGCCTGACGAGGGGCAAACAGCCCAATGATGAAGCATGACACCTCTCGGGTTGTGTGAGGGCATCATGAAGAAAGACCCGTCTTTCCCCCACATCCAGACAGGAACAACACACTCCCTTTAGACTTGAGCTTCCTTCGGAGTCCGTGTGCAGGACCTCTAAACTCGGCTCCTTGGCCCCCCCTTTGTTACAATCACCTCCTGGCACACAGAACATGTCACTCACCTCCTGGCACGCACAACATGTCACTCACCTCCTGGCACACAGAACAGCTCCACTTACCTCCTGGCACACAGAACAGCTCCACTTACCTCCTGGTACGCAGAACAGGTCCACTCACCTCCTGGCACACAGAACATGTCACACCTCCTGGCACACAGAACATGTCACACCTCCTGGCACACAGAACAGCTCCACTTACCTCCTGGTACACAGAACATGTCATCACCTCCTGGCACACAGAACATGTCACTCACCGCCTGGCACACAGAACAGGTCACTCACCGCCTGGCACACAGAACAGCTCCACTTACCTCCTGGTACACAGAACATGTCATCACCTCCTGGCACACAGAACATGTCACTCACCTCCTGGCACACAGAACATGTCACTCACCTCCTGCCACACAGAACATGTCACTCACCTCCTGGCACACAGAACAGGTCCACTCTCCTCCAAGCACACAGAACATGTCACTCACCTCCTGGCACACAGAACATGTCCACTCACCTCTTGGTACTCCGAACATGTCATTCACCTCCTGGCACAGAGAACATGTCATCAGCTCCTGGCGCACTGAACATGTCCACTCACCTCCTGGCAACCAGAACAGGTTATCACCTCCTGGCACACAGAACAGGTCCACTCACCTCCTGGCACACAGAACATGTCACTCACCTCCTGGCATGCAGAACACGTCACTCACCTCCTGGCACACGGAATAGCTCAACTTACCTCCTGGTACACAGAACATGTCATCACCTCCTGCACGCAGAACATGTCACTCACCTCCTAGCACACAGAACATGTCACTCACCTCGTGGTACACAGAACAGGTCCACTCACCTCCTGGTAAACAGAACATGCCACTCACCTCCTGGTAAACAGAACATGCCACTCACCTTCTGGCACACAGAACAGGCCCACTCACCTCCTGGCACACAGAACAGCTCCACTTACCTCCTGGTACACAGAACATGTCATCACCTCCTGGCACACAGAACATGTCACTCACCTCCTGGCACACAGAACATGTCCACTCACCTCCTGGCACACAGAACAGGATATCACCTCCGGGCACACAGAACATGTCACTCATCTCCTGGCACACAGAACATGTCCACTCACCTCCTGGCACACGGAACAGCTCAACTTACCTCCTGGTACACAGAACATGTCATCACCTCCTGGCACGCACAACATGTCACTCACCTCCTAGCACACAGAACATGTCACTCACCTCGTGGTACACAGAACAGGTCCACTCACCTCCTGGTAAACAGAACATGCCACTCACCTCCTGGCATGCAGAACACGTCACTCACCTCCTGGCACACGGAACAGCTCAACTTACCTCCTGGTACACAGAACATGTCATCACCTCCTGGTACGCAGAACATGTCATCACCTCCTGGCACACAGAACATGTCACTCACCTCCTGGCACGCAGAACATGTCACTCACCTCCTGGCACGCAGAACATGTCACTCACCTCCTAGCACACAGAACATGTCACTCACCTCCTAGCACACAGAACATGTCACTCACCTCGTGGTACACAGAACAGGTCCACTCACTTCCTGGCACACAGAACATGTCACTCACCTGCTGGCACACAGAACATTTCCACGCACCTCCTGGCACACAGAACATGTCACTCACCTAGTGGCACACAGAATAGCTCCACTTACCTCCTGGTACACAGAACATGTCACTCACCTCCTGGCACACAGAACATGTCACTCACCTCCTGGCACGCACAACATGTCACTCACCTCCTGGCACGCACAACATGTCACTCACCTCCTGGCACGCACAACATGTCACTCACCTCCTGGCACGCACAACATGTCACTCACCTCCTAGGCACGCACAACATGTCACTCACCTCCTGGCACGCACAACATGTCACTCACCTCCCTGGCACGCACAACATGTCACTCACCTCCTGGCACGCACAACATGTCACTCACCTCCTGGCACGCACAACATGTCACTCACCTCCTGGCACGCACAACATGTCACTCACCTCCTGGCACGCACAACATGTCACTCACCTCCTGGCACGCACAACATGTCACTCACCTCCTGGCATGCACAACATGTCACTCACCTCCTGGCACACAAACAGCTCCACTTACCTCCTGGCACACAGAACAGCTCCACTTACCTCCTGGCACACAGAACAGCTCCACTTACCTCCTGGCACACAGAACAGCTCCACTTACCTCCTGGCACACAGAACAGCTCCACTCACCTCCTGGCACACAGAACGTCACACCTCCTGGCACACAGAACAGTTCCACTTACCTCCTGGTACACAGAACATGTCATCACCTCCTGGCACACAGAACATGTCACTCACCTCCTAGCACGCACAACATGTCACTCACCTCCTGGCACACAAACAGCTCCACTTACCTCCTGGCACACAGAACAGCTCCACTTACCTCCTGGCACACAGAACAGCTCCACTTACCTCCTGGCATACAGAACAGCTCCACTTACCTCCTGGCACACAGAACAGCTCCACTTACCTCCTGGCACACAGAACAGCTCCACTTACCTCCTGGCACACAGAACATGTCACTCACCTCCTGGCACACAGAACATGTCACTCACCTCCTGGCACACACAACATGTCACTCACCGCCTGGCACACAGAACAGCTCCACTTACCTCCTGGTACACAGAACATGTCAACACCTCCTGGCACACAGAACATGTCACTCACCTCCTGGCACACAGAACATGTCCACTCACCTCCTGGTACTCAGAACATGTCATTCACCTCCTGGCACAGAGAACATGTCATCAGCTCCTGGCACACAGAACATGTCCACTCACCTCCTGGCACACAGAACAGGATATCACCTCCTGGCACACAGAACATGTCACACGCCTCCTGGCACGCACAACATGTCACTCACCTCCTGGCACACAGAACATGTCACTAACCTCGTGGTACACAGAACAGCTCCACTTACCTCCTGGCACACAGAACAGCTCCACTTACCTCCTGGTACGCAGAACAGCTCCACTCACCTCCTGGCACACAGAACATGTCACACCTCCTGGCACACAGAACAGCTCCACTTACCTCCTGGTACACAGAACAAGTCATCACCTCCTGGCACACAGAACATGTCACTCACCTCCTGGCACACAGAACATGTCACTCACCGCCTGGCACACACAACATGTCACTCACCGCCTGGCACACACAACATGTCACTCACCGCCTGGCACACAGAACATGTCACTCACCGCCTGGCACACAGAACAGCTCCTCTTACCTCCTGGTACACAGAACATGTCATCACCTCCTGGCACACAGAACATGTCACTCACCTCCTGGCACACAGAACATGTCCACTCACCTCCTGGCACATGGAACAGCTCAACTTACCTCCTGGTACACAGAACATGTCATCACCTCCTGGCATGCAGAACACGTCACTCACCTCCTGACACACGGAACAGCTCAACTTACCTCCTGGTACACAGAACATGTCATCACCTCCTGGTACGCAGAACATGTCATCACCTCCTGGCACGCAGAACATGTCACTCACCTCCTGGCACACAGAACATGTCACTCACCTCCTGGCATGCAGAACATGTCACTCACCTCCTGGCACGCAGAACATGTCACTCACCTCCTGGTAAACAGAACATGCCACTCACCTTCTGGCACACAGAACAGGCCCACTCACCTCCTGGCACACAGAACAGCTCCACTTACCTCCTGGCACACAGAACATGTCCTTCACCTCCTGGCGCACAGAACATGTCACTCACCTCCTGGCACACAGAACAGCTCCACTCACCTCCTGGGACACAGAACAGGTCCACTCACCTCCTGGCACACAGAACATGTCACTCACCTCGTGGCACACAGAATAGCTCCACTTACACCTCCTGGTACACAGAACATGTCAACACCTCCTGGCACACAGAACATGTCACTCACCTCCTGGCACACACAACATGTCACTCACCTCCTGGCACACACCACATGTCACTCACCTCCTGGCACACAGAACAGCTCCACTCACTTCCTGGCAAACACAACATGTCACTCACCTCCTGGCACACAGAACAGCTCCACTTACCTCCTGGTACACAGAACATGTCATCACCTCCTGGCACACAGAACATGTCACTCACCTCCTGGCACACAGAACATGTCCACTCACCTCCTGGCACATGGAACAGCTCAACTAACCTCCTGGTACACAGAACATGTCATCACCTCCTGGCATGCAGAACACGTCACTCACCTCCTGGCACACGGAACAGCTCAACTTACCTCCTGGTACACAGAACATGTCATCACCTCCTGGTACGCAGAACATGTCATCACCTCCTGGCACACAGAACATGTCACTCACCTCCTGGCACACAGAACAGCTCCACTTACCTCCTGGCACACAGAACAGCTCCACTTACCTCCTGGTACGCAGAACATGTCATCACCTCCTGGCACACAGAACATGTCACTCACCTCCTTGCACACAGAACATGTCACTCACCTCCTGGCATGCAGAACACGTCACTCACCTCCTGGCACATGGAACAGCTCAACTTACCTCCTGGTACACAGAACATGTCATCACCTCCTGGTACGCAGAACATGTCATCACCTCCTGGCACACACAACATGTCACTCACCTCCTGGCACACAGAACAGCTCCACTTACCTCCTGGCACACAGAACAGCTCCACTTACCTCCTGGCACACAGAACAGCTCCACTTACCTCCTGGTACGCAGAACATGTCATCACCTCCTGGCACACAGAACATGTCACTCACCTCCTGGCACACAGAACATGTCACTCACCTCCTGGCACACAGAACAGGTCATCACCTCCTGGCACAGAGAACATGTCATCAGCTCCTGGCACACAGAACATGTCCACTCACCTCCTGGCACACAGAACAGGATATCACCTCCTGGCACACAGAACATGTCACACGCCTCCTGGCACGCACAACATGTCACTCACTTCCTGGCACACAGAACATGTCACTCACCTCGTGGTACACAGAACAGCTCCACTTACCTCCTGGCACACAGAACAGCTCCACTTACCTCCTGGTACGCAGAACAGCTCCACTCACCTCCTGGCACACAGAACATGTCACACCTCCTGGCACACAGAACAGCTCCACTTACCTCCTGGTACACAGAACAAGTCATCACCTCCTGGCACACAGAACATGTCACTCACCTCCTGGCACACAGAACATGTCACTCACCGCCTGGCACACACAACATGTCACTCACCGCATGGCACACAGAACATGTCACTCACCGCCTGGCACACAGAACAGCTCCACTTACCTCCTGGTACACAGAACATGTCATCACCTCCTGGCACACAGAACATGTCACTCACCTCCTGGCACACAGAACATGTCCACTCACCTCCTGGCACACGGAACAGCTCAACTTACCTCCTGGTACACAGAACATGTCATCACCTCCTGGCATGCAGAACACGTCACTCACCTCCTGACACACGGAACAGCTCAACTTACCTCCTGGTACAAAGAACATGTCATCACCTCCTGGTACGCAGAACATGTCATCACCTCCTGGCACGCAGAACATGTCACTCACCTCCTGGCACACAGAACATGTCACTCACCTCCTGGCACGCAGAACATGTCACTCACCTCCTGGCACGCAGAACATGTCACTCACCTCCTGGTAAACAGAACATGCAACTCACCTTCTGGCACACAGAACAGCTCCACTTACCTCCTGGCACACAGAACAGCTCCACTTACCTCCTGGTACGCAGAACATGTCATCACCTCCTGGCACACAGAACATGTCACTCACCTCCTGGCACACAGAACATGTCACTCACCTCCTGGCACACAGAACAGGTCATCACCTCCTGGCACAGAGAACATGTCATCAGCTCCTGGCACACAGAACATGTCCACTCACCTCCTGGCACACAGAACAGGATATCACCTCCTGGCACACAGAACATGTCACACGCCTCCTGGCACGCACAACATGTCACTCACCTCCTGGCACACAGAACATGTCACTCACCTCGTGGTACACAGAACAGCTCCACTTACCTCCTGGCACACAGAACAGCTCCACTTACCTCCTGGTACGCAGAACAGCTCCACTCACCTCCTGGCACACAGAACATGTCACACCTCCTGGCACACAGAACAGCTCCACTTACCTCCTGGTACACAGAACAAGTCATCACCTCCTGGCACACAGAACATGTCACTCACCTCCTGGCACACAGAACATGTCACTCACCGCATGGCACACACAACATGTCACTCACCGCCTGGCACACAGAACATGTCACTCACCGCCTGGCACACAGAACATGTCACTCACCGCCTGGCACACACAACATGTCACTCACCGCCTGGCACACAGAACATGTCACTCACCGCATGGCACACAGAACAGCTCCACTTACCTCCTGGTACACAGAACATGTCATCACCTCCTGGCACACAGAACATGTCACTCACCTCCTGGCACACAGAACATGTCCACTCACCTTCTGGCACACGGAACAGCTCAACTTACCTCCTGGTACACAGAACATGTCATCACCTCCTGGCATGCAGAACACGTCACTCACCTCCTGACACACGGAACAGCTCAACTTACCTCCTGGTACACAGAACATGTCATCACCTCCTGGTACGCAGAACATGTCATCACCTCCTGGCACGCAGAACATGTCACTCACCTCCTGGCACACAGAACATGTCACTCACCTCCTGGCACGCAGAACATGTCACTCACCTCCTGGCACGCAGAACATGTCACTCACCTCCTGGTAAACAGAACATGCCACTCACCTTCTGGCACACAGAACAGGCCCACTCACCTCCTGGCACACAGAACATGTCCACTCACCTTCTGGCACACGGAACAGCTCCACTTACCTCCTGGTACACAGAACATGTCATCACCTCCTGGCACACAGAACATGTCACTCACCTCCTGGCACACAGAACATGTCCACTCACCTCCTGGCACACGGAACAGCTCAACTTACCTCCTGGTACACAGAACATGTCATCACCTCCTGGCATGCAGAACACGTCACTCACCTCCTGACACACGGAACAGCTCAACTTACCTCCTGGTACAAAGAACATGTCATCACCTCCTGGTACGCAGAACATGTCATCACCTCCTGGCACGCAGAACATGTCACTCACCACCTGGCACACAGAACATGTCACTCACCTCCTGGCACGCAGAACATGTCACTCACCTCCTGGCACGCAGAACATGTCACTCACCTCCTGGTAAACAGAACATGCAACTCACCTTCTGGCACACAGAACAGCTCCACTTACCTCCTGGCACACAGAACAGCTCCACTTACCTCCTGGTACACAGAACATGTCATCACCTCCTGGCACACAGAACAGTGTCCACTCACCTCCTGGCACACAGAACATGTCACTCACCTCCTGGCACACAGAACAGGTCATCACCTCCTGGCACAGAGAACATGTCATCAGCTCCTGGCACACAGAACATGCTCCACTCACCTCCTGGCACACAGAACAGGATACTCACCTCCTGGCACACAGAACATGTCACACGCCTCCTGGCACGCACAACATGTCACTCACCTCCTGGCACACAGAACATGTCACTCACCTCGTGGTACACAGAACAGCTCCACTTACCTCCTGGCACACAGAACAGCTCCACTTACCTCCTGGTACGCAGAACAGCTCCACTCACCTCCTGGCACACAGAACATGTCACACCTCCTGGCACACAGAACAGCTCCACTTACCTCCTGGTACACAGAACAAGTCATCACCTCCTGGCACACAGAACATGTCACTCACCTCCTGGCACACAGAACATGTCACTCACCGCCTGGCACACACAACATGTCACTCACCGCCTGGCACACAGAACATGTCACTCACCGCCTGGCACACAGAACATGTCACTCACCTCCTGGCACACAGAGCATGTCACTCACCTCGTGGTACACAGAACAGCTCCACTTACCTCCTGGCACACAGAACAGCTCCACTTACCTCCTGGTACGCAGAACAGCTTCACTCACCTCCTGGCACACAGAACATGTCACACCTCCTGGCACACAGAACAGCTCCACTTACCTCCTCGTACACAGAACAAGTCATCACCTCCTGGCACACAGAACATGTCACTCACCTCCTGGCACACAGAACATGTCACTCACCGCCTGGCACACACAACATGTCACTCACCGCCTGGCACACAGAACATGTCACTCACCGCATGGCACACAGAACAGCTCCACTTACCTCCTGGTACACAGAACATGTCATCACCTCCTGGCACACAGAACATGTCACTCACCTCCTGGCACACAGAACATGTCCACTCACCTCCTGGCACACGGAACAGCTCACCTTACCTCCTGGTACACAGAACATGTCATCAAATCCTGGCATGCAGAACACGTCACTCACCTCCTGACACACGGAACAGCTCAACTTACCTCCTGGTACACAGAACATGTCATCACCTCCTGGTACGCAGAACATGTCATCACCTCCTGGCACGCAGAACATGTCACTCACCTCCTGGCACACAGAACATGTCACTCACCTCCTGGCACGCAGAACATGTCACTCACCTCCTGGCACGCAGAACATGTCACTCACCTCCTGGTAAACAGAACATGCCACTCACCTTCTGGCACACAGAACAGGCCCACTCACCTCCTGGCACACAGAACAGCTCCACTTACCTCCTGGCACACAGAACATGTCATTCACCTCCTGGCGCACAGAACATGTCACTCACCTCCTGGCACACAGAACAGCTCCACTGACCTCCTGGGACACAGAACAGGTCCACTCACCTCCTGGCACACAGAACATGTCACTCACCTCGTGGCACACAGAATAGCTCCACTTACACCTCCTGGTACACAGAACATGTCAACACCTCCTGGCACACAGAACATGTCACTCACCTCCTGGCACACACAACATGTCACTCACCTCCTGGCACACACCACATGTCACTCACCTCCTGGCACACAGAACAGCTCCACTCACTTCCTGGCACACACAACATGTCACTCACCTCCTGGCACACAGAACATTTCCACGCACCTCCTGGCACACAGAACATGTCACTCACCTAGTGGCACACATAATAGCTCCACTTACCTCCTGGCACACAGAACAGCTCCACTTACCTCCTGGCACACAGAACCTGTAATTCACCTCCTGGCGCACAGAACATGTCACTCACCTCCTGGCACACAGAACAGCTCCACTCACCTCCTGGCACACAGAACAGCCCCACTCACCTCCTGGGACACAGAACAGGTCCACTCACCTCCTGGCACACAGAACATGTCACTCACCTCCTGGCACACAGAACATGTCACTCACCTCCTGGCACACAGAACATGTCACTCACCTCCTGGCACACAGAACAGGTCATCACCTCCTGGCACACAGAACAGGTCATCACCTCCTGGCACACAGAACATGTCACTCACCGCCTGGCACACAGAACATGTCACTCACCGCCTGGCACACAGAACATGTCACTCACCGCCTGGCACACAGATCAGCTCCACTTACCTCCTGGTACACAGAACATGTCATCACCTCCTGGCACACAGAACATGTCCACTCACCTCCTGGCACACGGAACAGCTCAACTAACCTCCTGGTACACAGAACATGTCATCACATCCTGGCATGCAGAACATGTCACTCACCTCCTGGCACACAGAACAGCTCCACTTACCTCCTGGTACGCGCACAGAACATGTCATCACCTCCTGGCATGCAGAACACGTCACTCACCTCCTGGCACACAGAACATGTCACTCACCTCCTGGCACACAGAACAGCTCCATGTCATCACCTCCTGGCACACAGAACATGTCACTCACCTCCTGGCACACAGAACAGCTCCACTTACCTCCTGGTACGCAGAACATGTCATCACCTCCTGGCACACAGAACATGTCACTCACCTCCTGGCACACAGAACATGTCACTCACCTCCTGGCACACAGAACATGTCACTCACCTCCTGGCACACAGAACATGTCACTCACCTCCTGGCATGCAGAACACGTCACTCACCTCCTGGCACACGGAACAGCTCAACTTACCTCCTGGTACACAGAACATGTCATCACCTCCTGGTACGCAGAACATGTCATCACCTCCTGGCACACACAACATGTCACTCACCTCCTGGCACACAGAACAGCTCCACTTACCTCCTGGCACACAGAACAGCTCCACTTACCTCCTGGTGCGCAGAACATGTCATCACCTCCTGGCACACAGAACATGTCACTCACCTCCTGGCACACAGAACATGTCACTCACCTCCTGGCACACAGAACATGTCACTCACCTCCTGGCACACAGAACAGAGTCATCACCTCCTGGCACACAGAACATGTCATCACCTCCTGGCACACAGAACATGTCACTCACCTCCTGGCACACAGAACATGCTCACTCACCTCCTGGCACGCAGAACCTAGTCATCACCTCCTGGCATCACCTCCTGGCACACAGAACATGTCACTCACCTCCTGGCACACAGAACATGGTCACTCACCTCCTGGCACGCAGAACATGTCATCACCTCTGGCCACACATGCAACTATGTCACTCACCTCCTGGTACACAGAACATGCCACTCACCTTCTGGCACACAGAACAGGCCCACTCACCTCCTGGCACACAGAACAGCTCCACTTACCTCCTGGCACACAGAACATGCTCATTCAACCTCCCCTGGCACACAGAACATGTCCACTCACCTCTGCTTTGGAACAACTCACTACCTCCTGGACACAGACCAGTCACTCCTCCTGGCACACAGAACATGTCACTCACCTCCTGGCACACAGAACAGCGTCCACTTACACCTCCTGGCACACAGAACATGTCAACACGCTCTGGCACACAGAACATGTCACTCACCTCCTGGCACACAGAACATGTCATCACCTCCTGGCACACAGAACATGTCCACTCACCTCCTGGCACACAGAACATGTCCACTCACCCTCCTGGCACACAGATGAACAGCTCCACTCACCTCCTGGCACACAGAACATGTCATCACCTCCTGGCACAGCAGAACATGTCACACCTCTGGCACAGAACATGTCACTCACCTCTGGCACACGGAACACAGGCCACCCACCTCCGCCGGAACATGTCACTCACCTCCTGGCGCACAGAACATGCCTTCTTCACTCACCTCCTGGCACAGAACATGTCACTCACCTCCTGGCACGAGAACATGTCACTCACCTCCTGGCACACACAGAACATGTCACTCACCTCCTGGCACACAGAACAGTCACTTACCTGGTACACAGAACATGTCATCACCTCCTGGCACACAGAACATGTCACTCACCTCCTGGCACACAGAACATGTCCACTCACCTCCTGGCACACAGAACAGCTCCACTTCACCTCCTGGTACACAGAACATGTCATCACCTCCTGGCACACAGAACATGTCACTCACCTCCTGGCACACGGAACAGCCACTCACCTCCTGGCACACAGAACATGTCACACCTCCTGGCACACAGAACAGTCATCACCTCCTGGTACACAGAACATGTCATCACCTCCTGGCACACAGAACATGTCACCACCTCCTGGCACACAGAACATGTCACTCACCTCCTGGCACACACAACATGTCACTCACCTCCTGGCACACAGAACATGTCATCACCTCTGGCACACAGAACATGTCATCACCTCCTGGCACACAGAACAGGTCCACTCACCTCCTGGCACACAGAACAGGCTCCACTCACCTCCTGGCACACAGAACATGTCCACTCACCTCCTGGCACACAGAACATGTCACTCACCTACTGGCACACAGAACAGGTCACTCACCTCCTGGCACACAGAACAGGTCATCACCTCCTGGCACACAGAACAGGTCATCACCTCCTGGCACACAGAACATGTCACTCACCGCCTGGCACACAGAACAGCTCCACTTAACTCCTGGTACACAGAACATGTCATCACCTCCTGGCACACAGAACATGTCACTCACCTCCTGGCACACAGAACATGTCCACTCACCTCCTGGCACACGGAACAGCTCAACTTACCTCCTGGTACACAGAACATGTCATCACCTCCTGGCATGCAGAACACGTCACTCACCTCCTGGCACACGGAACAGCTCAACTTACCTCCTGGTACACAGAACATGTCATCACCTCCTGGTACGCAGAACATGTCATCACTCCTGGCACACAGAACATGTCATCACCTCCTGGCACACAGAACATGTCACTCACCTCCTGGCACACAGAACATGTCACTCACCTCCTGGCACGCAGAACATGTCATCACCTCCTGGCACACAGAACATGTCACTCACCTCCTGGTAAACAGAACATGCCACTCACCTTCTGGCACACAGAACAGGCCCACTCACCTCCTGGCACACAGAACATTTCCACGCACCTCCTGGCACACAGAACATGTCACTCACCTAGTGGTACACAGAACAGGTCCACTCACCTCCTGGCACACAGAACATGTCACTCACCTCCTGGCACACAGAACATTTCCACTCACCTCCTGGCACACAGAACATTTCCACTCACCTCCTGGCACACAGAACATGTCACTCATCTCCTAGCACACAGAACATGTCACTCACCTCGTGGTACACAGAACAGGTCCACTCACCTCCTGGCACACAGAACATGCTCACTCATCTCCTGGCACACAGAACATGTCATCAGCTCCTGGCACACAGAACATGTCATCAGCTCCTGGCACACAGAACAGGCCCACTCACCTCCTGGCACGCAGAACAGCTCATCGCCTCCTCGCACACAGAACATGTCACTCACCTCCTAGCACACAGAACATGTCACTCACCTCGTGGTACACAGAACAGGTCCACTCACTTCGTGGCACACAGAACATGTCACTCACCTCCTGGCACACAGAACATTTCCACGCACCTCCTGGCACACAGAACATGTCACTCACCTAGTGGCACACAGAATAGCTCCACTTACCTCCTGGTACACAGAACATGTCACTCACCTCCTGGCACGCACAACATGTCACTCACCTACTGGCACGCACAACATGTCACTCACCTCCTGGCACGCACAACATGTCACTCACCTCCTGGCACGCACAACATGTCACTCACCTCCTGGCACGCACAACATGTCACTCACCTCCTGGCACACAGAACAGATCCACTTACCTCCTGGCACACAGAACAGCTCCACTTACCTCCTGGCACACAGAACAGCTCCACTCACCTCCTGGCACACAGAACGTCACACCTCCTGGCACACAGAACAGTTCCACTTACCTCCTGGTACACAGAACATGTCACTCACCTCCTGGCACACAGAACATGTCACTCACCTCCTGGCACGCACAACATGTCCACTCACCTCCTGGCACACAGAACATGTCCACTCACCTCCTGGCACACACAACATGTCACTCACCTCCTGGCACGCACAACATGTCACTCACCTCCTGGCACACAAACAGCTCCACTTACCTCCTGGCACACAGAACAGCTCCACTTACCTCCTGGCACACAGAACAGCTCCACTTACCTCCTGGCACACAGAACGTCACACCTCCTGGCACACAGAACATGTCCACTTACCTCCTGGCACACAGAACATGTCATCACCTCCTGGCACACAGAACATGTCACTCACCTCCTGGCACACAGAACATGTCACTCACCTCCTGGCACACAGAACAGCTCCACTTACCTCCTGGCACACAGAACATGCTCCACTCACCTCCTGGCACACAGAACATGCTCCACTCACCTCCTGGCACACAGAACATGTCACTCACCTCCTGGCACACAGAACATGTCACTCACCTCCTTGCACACAGAACATGTCACTCACCTCCTGGCACACAGAACATGCTCCACTTACCTCCTGGTACACAGAACTTGTCATCACCTCCTGGCACACAGAACATGTCACTCACCTCCTGGCACACAGAACATGTCCACTCACCTCCTGGCACTCAGAACATGTCATTCACCTCCTGGCACACAGAACATGTCATCAGCTCCTGGCACACAGAACATGTCCACTCACCTCCTGGCACACAGAACAGGATCATCACCTCCTGGCACACAGAACATGTCACTCACCTCGTGGCACACAGAACAGCTCCACTCACCTCCTGGCACACAGAACATGCTCCACTCACCTCCTGGCACACAGAACAGCTCCACTCACCTCCTGGCACACAGAACAGGTCCACTCACCTCCTGGCACACAGAACATGTCACTCACCTCCTGGCACACAGAACATTTCCACGCACCTCCTGGCACACAGAACATGTCACTCACCTAGTGGCACACATAATAGCTCCACTTACCTCCTGGCACACAGAACAGCTCCACTTACCTCCTGGCACACAGAACCTGTAATTCACCTCCTGGCGCACAGAACATGTCACTCACCTCCTGGCACACAGAACAGCTCCACTCACCTCCTGGCACACAGAACAGCCCCACTCACCTCCTGGGACACAGAACAGGTCCACTCACCTCCTGGCACACAGAACATGTCACTCACCTCCTGGCACACAGAACATGTCACTCACCTCCTGGCACACAGAACATGTCACTCACCTCCTGGCACACAGAACAGGTCATCACCTCCTGGCACACAGAACAGGTCATCACCTCCTGGCACACAGAACATGTCACTCACCGCCTGGCACACAGAACATGTCACTCACCGCCTGGCACACAGAACATGTCACTCACCGCCTGGCACACAGATCAGCTCCACTTACCTCCTGGTACACAGAACATGTCATCACCTCCTGGCACACAGAACATGTCCACTCACCTCCTGGCACACGGAACAGCTCAACTAACCTCCTGGTACACAGAACATGTCATCACATCCTGGCATGCAGAACATGTCACTCACCTCCTGGCACACAGAACAGCTCCACTTACCTCCTGGTACGCAGAACATGTCATCACCTCCTGGTACGCAGAACATGTCATCACCTCCTGGCACACAGAACATGTCACTCACCTCCTGGCACACAGAACAGCTCCACTTACCTCCTGGTACACAGAACATGTCATCACCTCCTGGCACACAGAACATGTCACTCACCTCCTGGCACACAGAACACGTCCACTCACCTCCTGGCACACAGAACATGTCACTCACCTCCTGGCACACAGAACATGTCACTCACCTCCTGGCATGCAGAACACGTCACTCACCTCCTGGCACACGGAACAGCTCAACTTACCTCCTGGTACACAGAACATGTCATCACCTCCTGGTACGCAGAAGATGTCATCACCTCCTGGCACACACAACATGTCACTCACCTCCTGGCACACAGAACAGCTCCACTTACCTCCTGGCACACAGAACAGCTCCACTTACCTCCTGGTACGCAGAACATGTCATCACCTCCTGGCACACAGAACATGTCACTCACCTCCTGGCACACATAACATGTCACTCACCTCCTGGCACACAGAACATGTCACTCACCTCCTGGCACACAGAACAGGTCATCACCTCCTGGCACACAGAACATGTCACTCACCTCCTGGCACACAGAACATGTCACTCACCTCCTGGCACACAGAACATGTCACTCACCTCCTGGCACACAGAACATAGTCATCACCTCCTGGCACACAGAACATGTCACTCACCTCCTGGTACACAGAACATGCCACTCACCTTCTGGCACACAGAACAGGTCCACTCACCTCCTGGCACACAGAACAGCTCCACTTACCTCCTGGCACACAGAACATGTCATTCACCTCCTGGCGCACAGAACATGTCACTCACCTCCTGGCACACAGAACAGCTCCACTGACCTCCTGGGACACAGAACAGGTCCACTCACCTCCTGGCACACAGAACATGTCACTCACCTCCTGGCACACAGAACAGCTCCACTTACACCTCCTGGTACACAGAACATGTCAACACCTCCTGGCACACAGAACATGTCACTCACCTCCTGGCACACAGAACATGTCACTCACCTCCTGGCACACAGAACATGTCACTCACCTCCTGGCACACACACCATGTCACTCACCTCCTGGCACACACAACATGTCACTCACCTCCTGGCACACAGAACAGCTCCACTTACCTCCTGGCACACAGAACAGCTCCACTTACACCTCCTGGCACACACACCATGTCATCACCTCCTGGCACACAGAACATGTCACTCACCTCCTGGCACACAGAACATGTCACTCACCTCCTGGCACACAGAACAGGTCATCACCTCCTGGCACACAGAACAGGTCATCACCTCCTGGCACACAGAACATGTCACTCACCGCCTGGCACACAGAACAGCTCCACTTAACTCCTGGTACACAGAACATGTCATCACCTCCTGGCACACAGAACATGTCACTCACCTCCTGGCACACAGAACATGTCCACTCACCTCCTGGCACACGGAACAGCTCAACTTACCTCCTGGTACACAGAACATGTCATCACCTCCTGGCATGCAGAACACGTCACTCACCTCCTGGCACACGGAACAGCTCAACTTACCTCCTGGTACACAGAACATGTCATCACCTCCTGGTACGCAGAACATGTCATCACCTCCTGGCACACAGAACATGTCATCACCTCCTGGCACACAGAACATGTCACTCACCTCCTGGCACACAGAACATGTCACTCACCTCCTGGCACGCAGAACATGTCATCACCTCCTGGCACACAGAACATGTCACTCACCTCCTGGTAAACAGAACATGCCACTCACCTTCTGGCACACAGAACAGGCCCACTCACCTCCTGGCACACAGAACATTTCCACGCACCTCCTGGCACACAGAACATGTCACTCACCTAGTGGTACACAGAACAGGTCCACTCACCTCCTGGCACACAGAACATGTCACGCACCTCATGGCACACAGAACATTTCCACTCACCTCCTGGCACACAGAACATTTCCACTCACCTCCTGGCACACAGAACATGTCACTCATCTCCTAGCACACAGAACATGTCACTCACCTCGTGGTACACAGAACAGGTCCACTCACCTCCTGGCACACAGAACATGTCACTCATCTCCTGGCACACAGAACATGTCATCAGCTCCTGGCACACAGAACATGTCATCAGCTCCTGGCACACAGAACAGGCCCACTCACCTCCTGGCACGCAGAACAGCTCATCGCCTCCTGCACACAGAACATGTCACTCACCTCCTAGCACACAGAACATGTCACTCACCTCGTGGTACACAGAACAGGTCCACTCACTTCGTGGCACACAGAACATGTCACTCACCTCCTGGCACACAGAACATTTCCACGCACCTCCTGGCACACAGAACATGTCACTCACCTAGTGGCACACAGAATAGCTCCACTTACCTCCTGGTACACAGAACATGTCACTCACCTCCTGGCACGCACAACATGTCACTCACCTACTGGCACGCACAACATGTCACTCACCTCCTGGCACGCACAACATGTCACTCACCTCCTGGCACGCACAACATGTCACTCACCTCCTGGCACGCACAACATGTCACTCACCTCCTGGCACACAGAACAGATCCACTTACCTCCTGGCACACAGAACAGCTCCACTTACCTCCTGGCACACAGAACAGCTCCACTCACCTCCTGGCACACAGAACGTCACACCTCCTGGCACACAGAACAGTTCCACTTACCTCCTGGTACACAGAACATGTCACTCACCTCCTGGCACACAGAACATGTCACTCACCTCCTGGCACGCACAACATGTCACTCACCTCCTGGCACGCACAACATGTCACTCACCTCCTGGCACGCACAACATGTCACTCACCTCCTGGCACGCACAACATGTCACTCACCTCCTGGCACACAAACAGCTCCACTTACCTCCTGGCACACAGAACAGCTCCACTTACCTCCTGGCACACAGAACAGCTCCACTTACCTCCTGGCACACAGAACGTCACACCTCCTGGCACACAGAACAGTTCCACTTACCTCCTGGTACACAGAACATGTCATCACCTCCTGGCACACAGAACATGTCACTCACCTCCTGGCACGCACAACATGTCACTCACCTCCTGGCACACAAACAGCTCCACTTACCTCCTGGCACACAGAACAGCTCCACTTACCTCCTGGCACACAGAACAGCTCCACTTACCTCCTGGCACACAGAACATGTCACTCACCTCCTGGCACACAGAACATGTCACTCACCGCCTTGCACACAGAACATGTCACTCACCGCCTGGCACACAGAACAGCTCCACTTACCTCCTGGTACACAGAACTTGTCATCACCTCCTGGCACACAGAACATGTCACTCACCTCCTGGCACACAGAACATGTCCACTCACCTCCTGGTACTCCGAACATGTCATTCACCTCCTGGCATAGAGAACATGTCATCAGCTCCTGGCACACAGAACATGTCCACTCACCTCCTGGCACACAGAACAGGATATCACCTCCTGGCACACAGAACATGTCACTCACCTCGTGGTACACAGAACAGCTCCACTTACCTCCTGGCACACAGAACAGCTCCACTTACCTCCTGGTACGCAGAACAGCTCCACTCACCTCCTGGCACACAGAACATGTCACACCTCCTGGCACACAGAACAGCTCCACTTACCTCCTGGTACACAGAACAAGTCATCACCTCCTGGCACACAGAACATGTCACTCACCTCCTGGCACACAGAACATCTCACTCACCGCCTGGCACACACAACAAGTCACTCACCGCCTGGCACACAGAACATGTCACTCACCGCCTGGCACACAGAACAGCTCCACTTACCTCCTGGTACACAGAACATGTCATCACCTCCTGGCACACAGAACATGTCACTCACCTCCTGGCACACAGAACATGTCCACTCACCTCCTGGCACACGGAACAGCTCAACTTACCTCCTGGTACACAGAACATGTCATCACCTCCTGGCATGCAGAACACGTCACTCACCTCCTGACACACGGAACAGCTCAACTTACCTCCTGGTACACAGAACATGTCATCACCTCCTGGTACGCAGAACATGTCATCACCTCCTGGCACGCAGAACATGTCACTCACCTCCTGGCACACAGAACATGTCACTCACCTCCTGGCACGCAGAACAGGTCACTCACCTCCTGGCACGCAGAACATGTCACTCACCTCCTGGTAAACAGAACATGCCACTCACCTTCTGGCACACAGAACAGGCCCACTCACCTCCTGGCACACAGAACAGCTCCACTTACCTCCTGGCACACAGAACATGTCATTCACCTCCTGGCGCACAGAACATGTCACTCACCTCCTGGCACACAGAACAGCTCCACTCACCTCCTGGGACACAGAACAGGTCCACTCACCTCCTGGCACACAGAACATGTCACTCACCTCGTGGCACACAGAATAGCTCCACTTACACCTCCTGGTACACAGAACATGTCAACACCTCCTGGCACACAGAACATGTCACTCACCTCCTGGCACACACATGTCACTCACCTCCTGGCACACACAACATGTCACTCACCTCCTGGCACACAGAACAGCTCCACTCACTTCCTGGCACACACAACATGTCACTCACCTCCTGGCACACAGAACATTTCCACGCACCTCCTGGCACACAGAACATGTCACTCACTTAGTGGCACACAGAATAGCTCCACTTACCTCCTGGCACACAGAACAGCTCCACTTACCTCCTGGCACACAGAACCTGTCATTCACCTCCTGGCGCACAGAACATGTCACTCACCTCCTGGCACACAGAACAGCTCCACTTACCTCCTGGTACACAGAACAGGTCCACTCACCTCCTGGCACACAGAACATGTCACTCACCTCCTGGCACACAGAACACGTCACTCACCTCCTGGTACACAGAACATGTCACTCACCTCCTGGCACACAGAACAGGTCATCACCTCCTGGCACACAGAACAGGTCATCACCTCCTGGCACACAGAACATGTCACTCACCGCCTGGCACACAGAACATGTCACTCACCGCCTGGCACACAGAACAGCTCCACTTACCTCCTGGTACACAGAACATGTCATCACCTCCTGGCACACAGAACATGTCACTCACCTCCTGGCACACAGAACATGTCCACTCACCTCCTGTCACGCTGAACAGCTCAACTTACCTCCTGGTACACAGAACATGTCATCACCTCCTGGCATGCAGAACACGTCACTCACCTCCTGGCACACGGAACAGCTCAACTTACCTCCTGGTACACAGAACATGTCATCACCTCCTGGTACGCAGAACATGTCATCACCTCCTGGCACGCAGAACATGTCACTCACCTCCTGGCACACAGAACAGCTCCACTTACCTCCTGGTACGCAGAACATGTCATCAACTCCTGGCACACAGAACATGTCACTCACCTCCTGGCACACAGAACATGTCACTCACCTCCTGGCACACAGAACATGTCACTCACCTCCTGGCATGCAGAACACGTCACTCACCTCCTGGCACACGGAACAGCTCAACTTACCTCCTGGTACACAGAACATGTCATCACCTCCTGGCACGCAGAACATGTCATCACCTCCTGGCACACACAACATGTCACTCACCTCCTGGCACACAGAACAGCTCCACTTACCTCCTGGCACACAGAACAGCTCCACTTACCTCCTGGTACGCAGAACATGTCATCACCTCCTGGCACACAGAACATGTCACTCACCTCCTGGCACACAGAACATGTCACTCACCTCCTGGCACACAGAACATGTCACTCACCTCCTGGCACACAGAACAGGTCATCACCTCCTGGCACACAGAACATGTCATCACCTCCTGGCACACAGAACATGTCACTCACCTCCTGGCACACAGAACATGTCACTCACCTCCTGGCACGCAGAACATGTCATCACCTCCTGGCACACAGAACATGTCACTCACCTCCTGGTAAACAGGACATGCCACTCACCTTCTGGCACACAGAACAGGCCCACTCACCTCCTGGCACACAGAACAGCTCCACTTACCTCCTGGCACACAGAACATGTCATCACCTCCTGGCACACAGAACATGTCCACTCACCTCCTGTCACACGGAACAGCTCAACTTACCTCCTGGTACACAGAACATGTCATCACCTCCTGGCATGCAGAACACGTCACTCACCTCCTGGCACACGGAACAGCTCAACTTACCTCCTGGTACACAGAACATGTCATCACCTCCTGGCACACAGAACATGTCACTCACCTCCTGGCACACAGAACATGTCCACTCACCTCCTGGCACACGGAACAGCTCAACTTTACCTCCTGGTACACAGAACATGTCACTCACCTCCTGGCACACAGAACATGTCACTCACCTCCTGGCACACAGAACATGTCACTCACCTCCTGGCACACAGAACATGTCACTCACCTCCTGGCACACAGAACAGGTCACTCACCTCCTGGCACACAGAACATGTCACTCACCTCCTGGCACACAGAACATGTCCACTCACCTCCTGGCACGCAGAACAGCTCCACTCACCTCCTGGGCACACAGAACAGGTCCACTCACCTCCTGGCACACAGAACATGTCACTCACCTCGTGGCACACAGAATAGCTCCACTTACACCTCCTGGTACACAGAACATGTCAACACCTCCTGGCACACACAACATGTCACTCACCTCCTGGCACACACAACATGTCACTCACCTCCTGGCACACAGAACAGCTCCACTTACCTCCTGGCACACAGAACAGCTCCACTTACCTCCTGGCACACAGAACAGCTCCACTTACCTCCTGGTACGCAGAACATGTCATCACCTCCTGGCACACAGAACATGTCACTCACCTCCTGGCACACAGAACAGGTCATCACCTCCTGGCACACAGAACAGGTCATCACCTCCTGGCACACAGAACAGGTCATCACCTCCTGGCACACAGAACATGTCACTCACCGCCTGGCACACAGAACAGCTCCACTTAACTCCTGGTACACAGAACATGTCATCACCTCCTGGCACACAGAACATGTCACTCACCTCCTGGCACACAGAACATGTCCACTCACCTCCTGGCACACGGAACAGCTCAACTTACCTCCTGGTACACAGAACATGTCATCACCTCCTGGCATGCAGAACACGTCACTCACCTCCTGGCACACGGAACAGCTCAACTTACCTCCTTGTACACAGAACATGTCATCACCTCCTGGTACGCAGAACATGTCATCGCCTCCTGGCACACAGAACATGTCACTCACCTCCTGGCACACAGAACATGTCACTCACCTCCTGGAACGCAGAACATGTCATCACCTCCTGGCACACAGAACATGTCACTCACCTCCTGGTAAACAGAACATGCCACTCACCTTCTGGCACACAGAACAGGCCCACTCACCTCCTGGCACACAGAACATTTCCACGCACCTCCTGGCACACAGAACATGTCACTCACCTAGTGGTACACAGAACAGGTCCACTCACCTCCTGGCACACAGAACATGTCACTCACCTCCTGGCACACAGAACATTTCCACTCACCTCCAGGCACACAGAACATTTCCACTCACCTCCTGGCACACAGAACATGTCACTCATCTCCTAGTACACAGAACATGTCACTCACCTCCTGGCACACAGAACATGTCCACTCACCTCCTGTCACACGGAACAGCTCAACTTACCTCCTGGTACACAGAACATGTCATCACCTCCTGGCATGCAGAACACGTCACTCACCTCCTGGCACACGGAACAGCTCAACTTACCTCCTGGTACACAGAACATGTCATCACCTCCTGGTACGCAGAACATGTCATCACCTCCTGGCACGCAGAACATGTCACTCACCTCCTGGCACACAGAACAGCTCCACTTACCTCCTGGTACGCAGAACATGTCATCACCTCCTGGCACACAGAACATGTCACTCACCTCCTGGCACACAGAACATGTCACTCACCTCCTGGCACACAGAACATGTCACTCACCTC
The DNA here is from genome assembly GCA_963921515.1 of Calotriton arnoldi. Classification (NCBI taxonomy): domain Eukaryota; kingdom Metazoa; phylum Chordata; class Amphibia; order Caudata; family Salamandridae; genus Calotriton; species Calotriton arnoldi. The sequence goes on from CAWUFW010009228.1 coordinate 27,768, forward strand.
CTGGCATGCAGAACACGTCACTCGCCTCCTGGCACACGGAACAGCTCAACTTACCTCCTGGTACACAGAACATGTCATCACCTCCTGGTACGCAGAACATGTCATCACCTCCTGGCACACACAACATGTCACTCACCTTCTGGCACACAGAACAGCTCCACTTACCTCCTGGCACACAGAACAGCTCCACTTACCTCCTGGTACGCAGAACATGTCATCACCTCCTGGCACACAGAACATGTCACTCACCTCCTGGCATACAGAACATGTCACTCACCTCCTGGCACACAGAACAGGTCATCACCTCCTGGCACACAGAACATGTCATCACCTCCTGGCACACAGAACATGTCACTCACCTCCTGGCACACAGAACATGTCACTCACCTCCTGGCACGCAGAACATGTCATCACCTCCTGGCACACAGACCATGTCACTCACCTCCTGGTAAACAGAACATGCCACTCACCTTCTGGCACACAGAACAGGCCCACTCACCTCCTGGCACACAGAACAGCTCCACTTACCTCCTGGCACACAGAACATGTCATCACCTCCTGGTACACAGAACATGTCCACTCACCTCCTGTCACACGGAACAGCTCAACTTACCTCCTGGTACACAGAACATGTCATCACCTCCTGGCATGCAGAACACGTCACTCACCTCCTGGCACACGGAACAGCTCAACTTACCTCCTGGTACACAGAACATGTCATCACCTCCTGGCACACAGAACATGTCACTCACCTCCTGGCACACAGAACATGTCCACTCACCTCCTGGCACACGGAACAGCTCAACTTACCTCCTGGTACACAGAACATGTCATCACCTCCTGGCACACAGAACATGTCACTCACCTCCTGGCACACAGAACATGTCACTCACCTCCTGGCACACAGAACATGTCACTCACCTCCTGGCACACAGAACAGGTCATCACCTCCTGGCACACAGAACATGTCATCACCTCCTGGCACACAGAACATGTCACTCACCTCCTGGCACACAGAACATGTCACTCACCTCCTGGCACGCAGAACAGCTCCACTCACCTCCTGGGACACAGAACAGGTCCACTCACCTCCTGGCACACAGAACATGTCACTCACCTCGTGGCACACAGAATAGCTCCACTTACACCTCCTGGTACACAGAACATGTCAACACCTCCTGGCACACACAACATGTCACTCACCTCCTGGCACACACAACATGTCACTCACCTCCTGGCACACACAACATGTCACTCACCTCCTCGCACACAGAACAGCTCCACTTACCTCCTGGAATACAGAACAGCTCCACTTACCTCCTGGCACACAGAACAGCTCCACTTACCTCCTGGTACGCAGAACATGTCATCACCTCCTGGCACACAGAACATGTCACTCACCTCCTGGCACACAGAACAGGTCATCACCTCCTGGCACACAGAACAGGTCATCACCTCCTGGCACACAGAACAGGTCATCACCTCCTGGCACACAGAACATGTCACTCACCGCCTGGCACACAGAACAGCTCCACTTAACTCCTGGTACACAGAACATGTCATCACCTCCTGGCACACAGAACATGTCACTCACCTCCTGGCACACAGAACATGTCCACTCACCTCCTGGCACACGGAACAGCTCAACTTACCTCCTGGTACACAGAACATGTCATCACCTCCTGGCATGCAGAACACGTCACTCACCTCCTGGCACACGGAACAGCTCAACTTACCTCCTGGTACACAGAACATGTCATCACCTCCTGGTACGCAGAACATGTCATCGCCTCCTGGCACACAGAACATGTCACTCACCTCCTGGCACACAGAACATGTCACTCACCTCCTGGCACGCAGAACATGTCATCACCTCCTGGCACACAGAACATGTCACTCACCTCCTGGTAAACAGAACATGCCACTCACCTTCTGGCACACAGAACAGGCCCACTCACCTCCTGGCACACAGAACATTTCCACGCACCTCCTGGCACACAGAACATGTCACTCACCTAGTGGTACACAGAACAGGTCCACTCACCTCCTGGCACACAGAACATGTCACTCACCTCCTGGCACACAGAACATTTCCACTCACCTCCAGGCACACAGAACATTTCCACTCACCTCCTGGCACACAGAACATGTCACTCATCTCCTAGCACACAGAACATGTCACTCACCTTGTGGTACACAGAACATGTCATCAGCTCCTGGCACACAGAACAGGCCCACTCACCTCCTGGCACGCAGAACAGCTCATCGCCTCCTCGCACACAGAACATGTCACTCACCTCCTAGCACACAGAACATGTCACTCACCTCGTGGTACACAGAACAGGTCCACTCACCTCCTGGCACACAGAACATTTCCACGCACCTCCTGGCACACAGAACATGTCACTCACCTAGTGGCACACAGAATAGCTCCACTTAACTCCTGGTACACAGAACATGTCACTCACCTCCTGGCACGCACAACATGTCACTCACCTACTGGCACGCACAACATGTCACTCACCTCCTGGCACGCACAACATGTCACTCACCTCCTGGCACGCACAACATGTCACTCACCTCCTGGCACACAGAACAGATCCACTTACCTCCTGGCACACAGAACAGCTCCACTTACCTCCTGGCACACAGAACGTCACACCTCCTGGCACACAGAACAGTTCCACTTACCTCCTGGTACACAGAACATGTCACTCACCTCCTGGCACACAGAACATGTCACTCACCTCCTGGCACACAGAACATTTCCACTCACCTCCTGGCACACAGAACATTTCCACTCACCTCCTGGCACACAAAACATTTCCACTCACCTCCTGGCACACAGAACATGTCACTCATCTCCTGGCACACAGAACATGTCACTCACCTCCTGGCACACAGAACAGACCCACTCACCTCCTTGCACACAGAAAAGGTCCACTCACCTCCTGGCACACAGAACATGTCATCACCTCCTGGCACACAGAACATGTCATCACCTCCTGGCACACAGAACATGTCACACCTCCTGGCACACAGAACATGTCACACCTCCTGGCACACAGAACATGTCACACCTCCTGGCACACAGAACATGTCCACTCACCTCCTGGCACGCAGAACATTTCCACTCACCTCCGGGCACACAGAACATGTCACTCACCTCCTGTTACACAGAACATGTCACTCACCTCCTGGTACACAGAACATGTCATCCGCTCCTGGCACACAGAACAGGTCCACTTTCCTCCTGGCACACAGAACATGTCACTCACCTCCTGGCACACAGAACATGTCCACTCACCTCCTGGTACACAGAACATGTCATCACTTCCTGGCACACAGAACATGTCATCAGCTCCTGGCGCACAGAACATGTCCACTCACCTCCTGGCACACAGAACAGCTCCACTCACCTCCTGGCACACAGAACATGTCATTCACCTCTTGGCACACAGAACATGTCATCAGCTCATGGCGCACAGAACATGTCCACTCACCTCCTAGCAGACAGAACAGGTCACTCACCTCCTGGCACACAGAACAGGCCCACTCACCTCCTGGCACACAAAAAGGTCCACTCACCTCCTGGCACACAGAACATGTCATCACCTCCTGGCACACAGAACATGTCACTCACCTCCTGGCGCACAGAACATGTCACTCACCTCCTGGCGCACAGAACATGTCACTCACCTCCTGGCGCACAGAACATGTCCACTCACCTCCTGGCACGCAGAACAGCTCATCGCCTCCTGGCACACAGAACATGTCACTCACCTAGTGGCACACAGAATAGCTCCACTTACCTCCTGGCACACAGAACATGTCATCACCTCCTGGCACACAGAACATGTCACTTACCTCCTGGCACGCACAACATGTCACTCACCTCCTGGCACACAGAACAGCTCCACTTACCTCCTGGCACACAGAACAGCTCCACTTACCTCCTGGTACGCAGAACAGGTCCACTCACCTCCTGGCACAGAGAACATGTCACACCTCCTGGCACACAGAATAGCTCCACTTACCTCCTGGCACACAGAACATGTCATCACCTCCTGGCACACAGAACATGTCACTCACCTCCTGGCACGCACAACATGTCACTCACCTCCTGGCACACAGAACAGCTCCACTTACCTCCTGGCACACAGAACAGCTCCACTTACCTCCTGGTACGCAGAACAGGTCCACTCACCTCCTGGCACACAGAACATGTCACACCTCCTGGCACACAGAACAGCTCCACTTACCTCCTGGTACACAGAACATGTCATCACCTCCTGGCACACAGAACATGTCACTCAACTCCTGGCACGCAGAACACGTCACTCACCTCTTGGCACGCAGAACAGCTCAACTTACCTCCTGGTACACAGAACATGTCATCACCTCCTGGCACGCAGAACATGTCACTCACCTCCTAGCACACAGAACATGTCACTCACCTCATGGTACACAGAACATGTCACTCACCTCCTGGCACACAGAACATGTCACTCACCTCCTGGCACACAACATTTCCACTCACCTCCTGGCACAAAGAACATGTCACTCATCTCCTGGCACACAGAACATGTCATCAGCTCCTGGCACACAGAACAGACCCACTCACCTACTTGCACACAGAAAAGGTCCATTCACCTCCTGGCACACAGAGCATGTCATCACCTCCTGGCACACAGCACATGTCACTCACCTCCTGGCACACAGAACAGGTCCACTCTCCTCCAAGCACACAGAACATGTCACTCACCTCCTGGCACACAGAACATGTCACTCACCTCCTGGCACGCAGAACATTTCATCAGCTCTGGCACACAGAACAGCTCCACTTACCTCCTGGTACACAGAACATGTCAGTCACCTCCGGTTACACAGAACAGGTCACTCACCTCCTGGCACACAGAACATGTCACTCACCTCCTGGTAAACAGAACATGCCACTCACCTTCTGGCACACAGAACAGGCCCACTCACCTCCTGGCACACAGAACATTTCCACGCACCTCCTGGCACACAGAACATGTCACTCACCTAGTGGTACACAGAACAGGTCCACTCACCTCCTGGCACACAGAACAGGTCCACTCACCTCCTGGCACACAGAACATGTCACTCATCTCCTGGCACACAGAACAGGTCCACTTTCCTCCTGGCACACAGAACATGTCACACCTCCTGGCACACAGAACAGCTCCACTTACCTCCTGGTACACAGAACATGTCATCACTTCCTGGCACACAGAACATGTCACTCACCTCCTGGCACACAGAACATGTCACTCACCACCTGGCACACAGAACATGTCACTCACCACCTGGCACACAGAACAGCTCCACTTACCTCCTGGTACACAGAACATGTCATCACCTCCTGGCACGCAGAACATGTCACTCACCTCCTGGCACACAGAACATGTCACTCACCTCCTGGCACACAGAACAGGTCCACTCTCCTCCAAGCACACAGAACATGTCACTCACCTCCTGGCACACAAAACATGTCACTCACCTCCTGGCACGCAAAACATGTCATCAGCTCCTGGCGCACAGAACATGTCCACTCACCTCCTGGCGCACAGAACAGGTCCACTCACCTCCTGGCACACAGAACAGGTCCACTCACCTCCTGGCACACAGAACAGGTCCACTCACCTCCTGGCACGCAGAACATGTCATCACTTCCTGGCACGCAGAACAGGCCCACTTAACTCCTGGCACACAGAACATCTCACTCACAGAACATGCCCACTCACCTCCTGGCACACAGAACATGTCACTCACCTCATGGTACACAGAACAGCTCCACTTATCTCCTGGCACACAGAACAGCTCCACTTACCTCCTGGTACGCAGAACATGTCATCACCTCCTGGCACACAGAACATGTCACTCACCTCCTGGCACACAGAACATGTCACTCACCTCCTGGCACACAGAACAGGTCATCACCTCCTGGCACACAGAACAGGTCATCACCTCCTGGCACACAGAACATGTCACTCACCGCCTGGCACACAGAACAGCTCCACTTAACTCCTGGTACACAGAACATGTCATCACCTCCTGGCACACAGAACATGTCACTCACCTCCTGGCACACAGAACATGTCCACTCACCTCCTGGCACACGGAACAGCTCAACTTACCTCCTGGTTCACAGAACATGTCATCACCTCCTGGCATGCAGAACACGTCACTCACCTCCTGGCACACGGAACAGCTCAACTTACCTCCTGGTACACAGAACATGTCATCACCTCCTGGTACGCAGAACATGTCATCACCTCCTGGAACACAGAACATGTCACTCACCTCCTGGCACACAGAACATGTCACTCACCTCCTGGCACGCAGAACATGTCTTCACCTCCTGGCACACAGAACATGTCACTCACCTCCTGGTAAACAGAACCTGCCACTCACCTTCTGGCACACAGAACAGGCCCACTCACCTCCTGGCACACAGAACATTTCCACGCACCTCCTGGCACACAGAACATGTCACTCACCTAGTGGTACACAGAACAGGTCCACTCACCTCCTGGCACACAGAACATGTCACTCACCTCCTGGCACACAGAACATTTCCACTCACCTCCTGGCACACAGAACATTTCCATTCACCTCCTGGCACACAGAACATGTCACTCATCTCCTAGCACACAGAACATGTCACTCACCTCGTGGTACACACAACAGGTGCACTCACCTCCTGGCACACAGAACATGTCACTCATCTCCTGGCACACAGAACATGTCATCAGCTCCTGGCACACAGAACAGGCCCACTCACCTCCTGGCACGCAGAACAGCTCATCGCCTCCTCGCACACAGAACATGTCACTCACCTCCTAGCACACAGAACATGTCACTCACATCATGGTACACAGAACAGGTCCACTCACCTCCTGGCACACAACATTTCCACTCACCTCCTGGCACACAGAACATGTCACTCATCTCCTGGCACACAGAACATGTCACTCATCTCCTGGCACGCAGAACACATCACTCACCTCTTGGCACGCAGAACAGCTCAACTTACCTCCTGGTACACAGAACATGTCATCACCTCCTGGCACGCAGAACATGTCACTCACCTCCTAGCACACAGAACATGTCACTCACCTCATGGTACACAGAACATGTCACTCACCTCCTGGCACACAGAACATGTCACTCACCTCCTGGCACACAACATTTCCACTCACCTCCTGGCACACAGAACATGTCACTCATCTCCTGGCACACAGAACATGTCATCAGCTCCTGGCACACAGAACAGACCCACTCACCTACTTGCACACAGAAAAGGTCCATTCACCTCCTGGCACACAGAGCATGTCATCACCTCCTGGCACACAGCACATGTCACTCACCTCCTGGCACACAGAACAGGTCCACTCTCCTCCAAGCACACAGAACATGTCACTCACCTCCTGGCACACAGAACATGTCACTCACCTCCTGGCACGCAGAACATTTCATCAGCTCTGGAACACAGAACAGCTCCACTTACCTCCTGGTACACAGAACATGTCAGTCACCTCTGGTTACACAGAACAGGTCACTCACCTCCTGGCACACAGAACATGTCACTCACCTCCTGGCACACAGAACAGGTCCACTCACCTCCTGGCACACAGAACAGGTCCACTCACCTCCTGGCACACAGAACATGTCACTCACCTCATGGTACACAACATTTCCACTCACCTCCTGGCACACAGAACATGTCACTCATCTCCTGGCACACAGAACAGGTCCACTTTCCTCCTGGCACACAGAACATGTCACACCTCCTGGCACACAGAACAGCTCCACTTACCTCCTGGTACACAGAACATGTCATCACTTCCTGGCACACAGAACATGTCACTCACCTCCTGGCACACAGAACATGTCACTCGCCACCTGGCACACAGAACATGTCACTCACCACCTGGCACACAGAACAGCTCCACTTACCTCCTGGTACACAGAACATGTCATCACTTCCTGGCACGCAGAACAGGCCCACTCACCTCTTGGCACACAGAACATGTCACTCACAGAACATGCCCACTCACCTCCTGGCACACAGAACATGTCACTCACCTCATGGTACACAGAACAGGTCCACTCACCTCCTGGAACACAGAACATGTCACTCACCTCCTGGCACACAACATTTCCACTCACCTCCTGGCACACAGAACATGTCACTCATCTCCTGGCACACAGAACATGTCACTCATCTCCTGGCACGCAGAACACGTCACTCACCTCTTGGCACGCAGAACAGCTCAACTTACCTCCTGGTACACAGAACATGTCATCACCTCCTGGCACGCAGAACATGTCACTCACCTCCTAGCACACAGAACATGTCACTCACCTCATGGTACACAGAACATGTCACTCACCTCCTGGCACACAGAACATGTCACTCACCTCCTGGCACACAACATTTCCACTCACCTCCTGGCACACAGAACATGTCACTCATCTCCTGGCACACAGAACATGTCATCAGCTCCTGGCACACAGAACAGACCCACTCACCTACTTGCACACAGAAAAGGTCCATTCACCTCCAGGCACACAGAGCATGTCATCACCTCCTGGCACACAGCACATGTCACTCACCTCCTGGCACACAGAACAGGTCCACTCTCCTCCAAGCACACAGAACATGTCACTCACCTCCTGGCCCAAAGAACATGTCACTCACCTCCTGGCACGCAGAACATTTCATCAGCTCTGGCACACAGAACAGCTCCACTTACCTCCTGGTACACAGAACATGTCAGTCACCTCCTGTTACACAGAACAGGTCACTCACCTCCTGGCACACAGAACATGTCACTCACCTCCTGGCACACAGAACAGGTCCACTCACCTCCTGGCACACAGAACAGGTCCACTCACCTCCTGGCACACAGAACATGTCACTCACCTCATGGTACACAACATTTCCACTCACCTCCTGGAACACAGAACATGTCACTCATCTCCTGGCACACAGAACAGGTCCACTTTCCTCCTGGCACACAGAACATGTCACACCTCCTGGCACACAGAACAGCTCCACTTACCTCCTGGTACACAGAACATGTCATCACTTCCTGGCACACAGAACATGTCACTCACCTCCTAGCACACAGAACATGTCACTCACCACCTGGCACTCAGAACATGTCACTCACCACCTGGCACACAGAACAGCTCCACTTACCTCCTGGTACACAGAACATGTCATCACCTCCTGGCACGCAGAACATGTCACTCACCTCCTGGCAAACAGAACATGTCACTCACCTCCTGGCACACAGAACAGGTCCACTCTCCTCCAAGCACACAGAACATGTCACTCACCTCCTGGCATGCAAAACATGTCACTCACCTCCTGGCACGCAAAACATGCCACTCACCTCCTGGCACACAGAACATTTCCACTCACCTCCTGGCACACAGAACATGTCACTCATCTCCTGGCACACAGAACATGTCACTCACCTCCTGGCACACAGAACAGACCCACTCACCTCCTTGCACACAGAAAAGGTCCACTCACCTCCTAGCACACAGAACATGTCATCACCTCCTGGCACACAGAACATGTCATCACCTCCTGGCACACAGAACATGTCACACCTCCTGGCACACAGAACATGTCACACCTCCTGGCACACAGAACATGTCACACCTCCTGGCACACAGAACATGTCACACCTCCTGGCACACAGAACGTGTCACACCTCCTGGCACACAGAACATGTCCACTCACCTCCTGGCACGCAGAACATTTCCACTCACCTCCGGGCACACAGAACATGTCACTCACCTCCTGTTACACAGAACATGTCACTCACCTCCTGGTACACAGAACAGGTCCACTTTCCTCCTGGCACACAGAACATGTCACTCACCTCCTGGCACACAGAACATGTCCACTCACCTCCTGGCACACAGAACATGTCATCACCTCCTGGCACACAGAACATGTCACACCTCCTGGCACACAGAACATGTCACACCTCCTGGCACACAGAACGTGTCACACCTCCTGGCACACAGAACATGTCCACTCACCTCCTGGCACGCAGAACATTTCCACTCACCTCCGGGCACACAGAACATGTCACTCACCTCCTGTTACACAGAACATGTCACTCACCTCCTGGTACACAGAACAGGTCCACTCACCTCCTGGTACACAGAACATGTCATCACCTCCTGGCACACAGAACATGTCCACTCACCTCCTGGTACACAGAACATGTCATCACCTCACGCACACAGAACATGTCATCAGCTCCTGGCACACAGAACATGTCATCAGCTCCTGGCACACAGAACAGGTCCACTTTCCTCCTGGCACACAGAACATGTCACTCACCTCCTGGCACACAGAACATGTCCACTCACCTCCTGGCACACAGAACATGTCATCACCTCCTGGTACACAGAACATGTCATCACCTCCTGGCACACAGAACATGTCATCAGCTCCTGGTGCACAGAACATGTCCACTCACCTCCTGGCACACAGAACAGCTCCACTCACCTCCTGGCACACAGAACATGTCATTCACCTCTTGGCACACAGAACATGTCATCGGCTCATGGCGCACAGAACATGTCCACTCACCTCCTGGCAGACAGAACAGGTCACTCACCTCCTGGCACACAGAACAGGCCCACTCACCTCCTGGCACACAAAAAGGTCCACTCACCTCCTGGCACACAGAACATGTCATCACCTCCTGGCACACAGAACATGTCACTCACCTCCTAGCACACAGAACATGTCACTCACCTCCTGGTACTCAGAACATGTCATTCACCTCCTGGCACACAGAACATGTCATCAGCTCCTGGCACACAGAACATGTCCACTCACCTCCTGGCACACAGAACAGGTCATCACCTCCTGGCACACAGAACAGGTCCACTCACCTCCTGGCACGCAGAACACATCACTCACCTCCTGGCACGCAGAACACGTCACTCACCTCCTGGCACACAGAACAGCTCAACTTACCTCCTGGCACACAGAACATGTCATCAGCTCCTGGCGCACAGAACATGTCCACTCACCTCCTGGCACGCAGAACAGGCCCACTTACCTCCTGGTACGCAGAACATGTCATCACCTCCTGGCACACAGAACATGTCACTCACCTCCTGGCATACAGAACATGTCACTCACCTCCTGGCACACAGAACAGGTCATCACCTCCTGGCACACAGAACATGTCATCACCTCCTGGCACACAGAACATGTCACTCACCTCCTGGCACACAGAACATGTCACTCACCTCCTGGCACGCAGAACATGTCATCACCTCCTGGCACACAGACCATGTCACTCACCTCCTGGTAAACAGAACATGCCACTCACCTTCTGGCACACAGAACAGGCCCACTCACCTCCTGGCACACAGAACAGCTCCACTTACCTCCTGGCACACAGAACATGTCATCACCTCCTGGTACACAGAACATGTCCACTCACCTCCTGTCACACGGAACAGCTCAACTTACCTCCTGGTACACAGAACATGTCATCACCTCCTGGCATGCAGAACACGTCACTCACCTCCTGGCACACGGAACAGCTCAACTTACCTCCTGGTACACAGAACATGTCATCACCTCCTGGCACACAGAACATGTCACTCACCTCCTGGCACACAGAACATGTCCACTCACCTCCTGGCACACGGAACAGCTCAACTTACCTCCTGGTACACAGAACATGTCATCACCTCCTGGCACACAGAACATGTCACTCACCTCCTGGCACACAGAACATGTCACTCACCTCCTGGCACACAGAACATGTCACTCACCTCCTGGCACACAGAACAGGTCATCACCTCCTGGCACACAGAACATGTCATCACCTCCTGGCACACAGAACATGTCACTCACCTCCTGGCACACAGAACATGTCACTCACCTCCTGGCACGCAGAACAGCTCCACTCACCTCCTGGGACACAGAACAGGTCCACTCACCTCCTGGCACACAGAACATGTCACTCACCTCGTGGCACACAGAATAGCTCCACTTACACCTCCTGGTACACAGAACATGTCAACACCTCCTGGCACACACAACATGTCACTCACCTCCTGGCACACACAACATGTCACTCACCTCCTGGCACACACAACATGTCACTCACCTCCTCGCACACAGAACAGCTCCACTTACCTCCTGGAATACAGAACAGCTCCACTTACCTCCTGGCACACAGAACAGCTCCACTTACCTCCTGGTACGCAGAACATGTCATCACCTCCTGGCACACAGAACATGTCACTCACCTCCTGGCACACAGAACAGGTCATCACCTCCTGGCACACAGAACAGGTCATCACCTCCTGGCACACAGAACAGGTCATCACCTCCTGGCACACAGAACATGTCACTCACCGCCTGGCACACAGAACAGCTCCACTTAACTCCTGGTACACAGAACATGTCATCACCTCCTGGCACACAGAACATGTCACTCACCTCCTGGCACACAGAACATGTCCACTCACCTCCTGGCACACGGAACAGCTCAACTTACCTCCTGGTACACAGAACATGTCATCACCTCCTGGCATGCAGAACACGTCACTCACCTCCTGGCACACGGAACAGCTCAACTTACCTCCTGGTACACAGAACATGTCATCACCTCCTGGTACGCAGAACATGTCATCGCCTCCTGGCACACAGAACATGTCACTCACCTCCTGGCACACAGAACATGTCACTCACCTCCTGGCACGCAGAACATGTCATCACCTCCTGGCACACAGAACATGTCACTCACCTCCTGGTAAACAGAACATGCCACTCACCTTCTGGCACACAGAACAGGCCCACTCACCTCCTGGCACACAGAACATTTCCACGCACCTCCTGGCACACAGAACATGTCACTCACCTAGTGGTACACAGAACAGGTCCACTCACCTCCTGGCACACAGAACATGTCACTCACCTCCTGGCACACAGAACATTTCCACTCACCTCCAGGCACACAGAACATTTCCACTCACCTCCTGGCACACAGAACATGTCACTCATCTCCTAGCACACAGAACATGTCACTCACCTTGTGGTACACAGAACATGTCATCAGCTCCTGGCACACAGAACAGGCCCACTCACCTCCTGGCACGCAGAACAGCTCATCGCCTCCTCGCACACAGAACATGTCACTCACCTCCTAGCACACAGAACATGTCACTCACCTCGTGGTACACAGAACAGGTCCACTCACCTCCTGGCACACAGAACATTTCCACGCACCTCCTGGCACACAGAACATGTCACTCACCTAGTGGCACACAGAATAGCTCCACTTAACTCCTGGTACACAGAACATGTCACTCACCTCCTGGCACGCACAACATGTCACTCACCTACTGGCACGCACAACATGTCACTCACCTCCTGGCACGCACAACATGTCACTCACCTCCTGGCACGCACAACATGTCACTCACCTCCTGGCACACAGAACAGATCCACTTACCTCCTGGCACACAGAACAGCTCCACTTACCTCCTGGCACACAGAACGTCACACCTCCTGGCACACAGAACAGTTCCACTTACCTCCTGGTACACAGAACATGTCACTCACCTCCTGGCACACAGAACATGTCACTCACCTCCTGGCACACAGAACATTTCCACTCACCTCCTGGCACACAGAACATTTCCACTCACCTCCTGGCACACAAAACATTTCCACTCACCTCCTGGCACACAGAACATGTCACTCATCTCCTGGCACACAGAACATGTCACTCACCTCCTGGCACACAGAACAGACCCACTCACCTCCTTGCACACAGAAAAGGTCCACTCACCTCCTGGCACACAGAACATGTCATCACCTCCTGGCACACAGAACATGTCATCACCTCCTGGCACACAGAACATGTCACACCTCCTGGCACACAGAACATGTCACACCTCCTGGCACACAGAACATGTCACACCTCCTGGCACACAGAACATGTCCACTCACCTCCTGGCACGCAGAACATTTCCACTCACCTCCGGGCACACAGAACATGTCACTCACCTCCTGTTACACAGAACATGTCACTCACCTCCTGGTACACAGAACATGTCATCCGCTCCTGGCACACAGAACAGGTCCACTTTCCTCCTGGCACACAGAACATGTCACTCACCTCCTGGCACACAGAACATGTCCACTCACCTCCTGGTACACAGAACATGTCATCACTTCCTGGCACACAGAACATGTCATCAGCTCCTGGCGCACAGAACATGTCCACTCACCTCCTGGCACACAGAACAGCTCCACTCACCTCCTGGCACACAGAACATGTCATTCACCTCTTGGCACACAGAACATGTCATCAGCTCATGGCGCACAGAACATGTCCACTCACCTCCTAGCAGACAGAACAGGTCACTCACCTCCTGGCACACAGAACAGGCCCACTCACCTCCTGGCACACAAAAAAGGTCCACTCACCTCCTGGCACACAGAACATGTCATCACCTCCTGGCACACAGAACATGTCACTCACCTCCTGGCGCACAGAACATGTCACTCACCTCCTGGCGCACAGAACATGTCACTCACCTCCTGGCGCACAGAACATGTCCACTCACCTCCTGGCACGCAGAACAGCTCATCGCCTCCTGGCACACAGAACATGTCACTCACCTAGTGGCACACAGAATAGCTCCACTTACCTCCTGGCACACAGAACATGTCATCACCTCCTGGCACACAGAACATGTCACTTACCTCCTGGCACGCACAACATGTCACTCACCTCCTGGCACACAGAACAGCTCCACTTACCTCCTGGCACACAGAACAGCTCCACTTACCTCCTGGTACGCAGAACAGGTCCACTCACCTCCTGGCACAGAGAACATGTCACACCTCCTGGCACACAGAATAGCTCCACTTACCTCCTGGCACACAGAACATGTCATCACCTCCTGGCACACAGAACATGTCACTCACCTCCTGGCACGCACAACATGTCACTCACCTCCTGGCACACAGAACAGCTCCACTTACCTCCTGGCACACAGAACAGCTCCACTTACCTCCTGGTACGCAGAACAGGTCCACTCACCTCCTGGCACACAGAACATGTCACACCTCCTGGCACACAGAACAGCTCCACTTACCTCCTGGTACACAGAACATGTCATCACCTCCTGGCACACAGAACATGTCACTCAACTCCTGGCACGCAGAACACGTCACTCACCTCTTGGCACGCAGAACAGCTCAACTTACCTCCTGGTACACAGAACATGTCATCACCTCCTGGCACGCAGAACATGTCACTCACCTCCTAGCACACAGAACATGTCACTCACCTCATGGTACACAGAACATGTCACTCACCTCCTGGCACACAGAACATGTCACTCACCTCCTGGCACACAACATTTCCACTCACCTCCTGGCACAAAGAACATGTCACTCATCTCCTGGCACACAGAACATGTCATCAGCTCCTGGCACACAGAACAGACCCACTCACCTACTTGCACACAGAAAAGGTCCATTCACCTCCTGGCACACAGAGCATGTCATCACCTCCTGGCACACAGCACATGTCACTCACCTCCTGGCACACAGAACAGGTCCACTCTCCTCCAAGCACACAGAACATGTCACTCACCTCCTGGCACACAGAACATGTCACTCACCTCCTGGCACGCAGAACATTTCATCAGCTCTGGCACACAGAACAGCTCCACTTACCTCCTGGTACACAGAACATGTCAGTCACCTCCGGTTACACAGAACAGGTCACTCACCTCCTGGCACACAGAACATGTCACTCACCTCCTGGTAAACAGAACATGCCACTCACCTTCTGGCACACAGAACAGGCCCACTCACCTCCTGGCACACAGAACATTTCCACGCACCTCCTGGCACACAGAACATGTCACTCACCTAGTGGTACACAGAACAGGTCCACTCACCTCCTGGCACACAGAACAGGTCCACTCACCTCCTGGCACACAGAACATGTCACTCATCTCCTGGCACACAGAACAGGTCCACTTTCCTCCTGGCACACAGAACATGTCACACCTCCTGGCACACAGAACAGCTCCACTTACCTCCTGGTACACAGAACATGTCATCACTTCCTGGCACACAGAACATGTCACTCACCTCCTGGCACACAGAACATGTCACTCACCACCTGGCACACAGAACATGTCACTCACCACCTGGCACACAGAACAGCTCCACTTACCTCCTGGTACACAGAACATGTCATCACCTCCTGGCACGCAGAACATGTCACTCACCTCCTGGCACACAGAACATGTCACTCACCTCCTGGCACACAGAACAGGTCCACTCTCCTCCAAGCACACAGAACATGTCACTCACCTCCTGGCACACAAAACATGTCACTCACCTCCTGGCA
The DNA here is from genome assembly GCA_963921515.1 of Calotriton arnoldi. Lineage (NCBI taxonomy): Eukaryota > Metazoa > Chordata > Amphibia > Caudata > Salamandridae > Calotriton > Calotriton arnoldi. The sequence goes on from CAWUFW010009228.1 coordinate 44,234, forward strand.
CGCAAAACATGTCATCAGCTCCTGGCGCACAGAACATGTCCACTCACCTCCTGGCGCACAGAACAGGTCCACTCACCTCCTGGCACACAGAACAGGTCCACTCACCTCCTGGCACACAGAACAGGTCCACTCACCTCCTGGCACGCAGAACATGTCATCACTTCCTGGCACGCAGAACAGGCCCACTTAACTCCTGGCACACAGAACATCTCACTCACAGAACATGCCCACTCACCTCCTGGCACACAGAACATGTCACTCACCTCATGGTACACAGAACAGCTCCACTTATCTCCTGGCACACAGAACAGCTCCACTTACCTCCTGGTACGCAGAACATGTCATCACCTCCTGGCACACAGAACATGTCACTCACCTCCTGGCACACAGAACATGTCACTCACCTCCTGGCACACAGAACAGGTCATCACCTCCTGGCACACAGAACAGGTCATCACCTCCTGGCACACAGAACATGTCACTCACCGCCTGGCACACAGAACAGCTCCACTTAACTCCTGGTACACAGAACATGTCATCACCTCCTGGCACACAGAACATGTCACTCACCTCCTGGCACACAGAACATGTCCACTCACCTCCTGGCACACGGAACAGCTCAACTTACCTCCTGGTTCACAGAACATGTCATCACCTCCTGGCATGCAGAACACGTCACTCACCTCCTGGCACACGGAACAGCTCAACTTACCTCCTGGTACACAGAACATGTCATCACCTCCTGGTACGCAGAACATGTCATCACCTCCTGGAACACAGAACATGTCACTCACCTCCTGGCACACAGAACATGTCACTCACCTCCTGGCACGCAGAACATGTCTTCACCTCCTGGCACACAGAACATGTCACTCACCTCCTGGTAAACAGAACCTGCCACTCACCTTCTGGCACACAGAACAGGCCCACTCACCTCCTGGCACACAGAACATTTCCACGCACCTCCTGGCACACAGAACATGTCACTCACCTAGTGGTACACAGAACAGGTCCACTCACCTCCTGGCACACAGAACATGTCACTCACCTCCTGGCACACAGAACATTTCCACTCACCTCCTGGCACACAGAACATTTCCATTCACCTCCTGGCACACAGAACATGTCACTCATCTCCTAGCACACAGAACATGTCACTCACCTCGTGGTACACACAACAGGTGCACTCACCTCCTGGCACACAGAACATGTCACTCATCTCCTGGCACACAGAACATGTCATCAGCTCCTGGCACACAGAACAGGCCCACTCACCTCCTGGCACGCAGAACAGCTCATCGCCTCCTCGCACACAGAACATGTCACTCACCTCCTAGCACACAGAACATGTCACTCACATCATGGTACACAGAACAGGTCCACTCACCTCCTGGCACACAACATTTCCACTCACCTCCTGGCACACAGAACATGTCACTCATCTCCTGGCACACAGAACATGTCACTCATCTCCTGGCACGCAGAACACATCACTCACCTCTTGGCACGCAGAACAGCTCAACTTACCTCCTGGTACACAGAACATGTCATCACCTCCTGGCACGCAGAACATGTCACTCACCTCCTAGCACACAGAACATGTCACTCACCTCATGGTACACAGAACATGTCACTCACCTCCTGGCACACAGAACATGTCACTCACCTCCTGGCACACAACATTTCCACTCACCTCCTGGCACACAGAACATGTCACTCATCTCCTGGCACACAGAACATGTCATCAGCTCCTGGCACACAGAACAGACCCACTCACCTACTTGCACACAGAAAAGGTCCATTCACCTCCTGGCACACAGAGCATGTCATCACCTCCTGGCACACAGCACATGTCACTCACCTCCTGGCACACAGAACAGGTCCACTCTCCTCCAAGCACACAGAACATGTCACTCACCTCCTGGCACACAGAACATGTCACTCACCTCCTGGCACGCAGAACATTTCATCAGCTCTGGAACACAGAACAGCTCCACTTACCTCCTGGTACACAGAACATGTCAGTCACCTCTGGTTACACAGAACAGGTCACTCACCTCCTGGCACACAGAACATGTCACTCACCTCCTGGCACACAGAACAGGTCCACTCACCTCCTGGCACACAGAACAGGTCCACTCACCTCCTGGCACACAGAACATGTCACTCACCTCATGGTACACAACATTTCCACTCACCTCCTGGCACACAGAACATGTCACTCATCTCCTGGCACACAGAACAGGTCCACTTTCCTCCTGGCACACAGAACATGTCACACCTCCTGGCACACAGAACAGCTCCACTTACCTCCTGGTACACAGAACATGTCATCACTTCCTGGCACACAGAACATGTCACTCACCTCCTGGCACACAGAACATGTCACTCGCCACCTGGCACACAGAACATGTCACTCACCACCTGGCACACAGAACAGCTCCACTTACCTCCTGGTACACAGAACATGTCATCACTTCCTGGCACGCAGAACAGGCCCACTCACCTCTTGGCACACAGAACATGTCACTCACAGAACATGCCCACTCACCTCCTGGCACACAGAACATGTCACTCACCTCATGGTACACAGAACAGGTCCACTCACCTCCTGGAACACAGAACATGTCACTCACCTCCTGGCACACAACATTTCCACTCACCTCCTGGCACACAGAACATGTCACTCATCTCCTGGCACACAGAACATGTCACTCATCTCCTGGCACGCAGAACACGTCACTCACCTCTTGGCACGCAGAACAGCTCAACTTACCTCCTGGTACACAGAACATGTCATCACCTCCTGGCACGCAGAACATGTCACTCACCTCCTAGCACACAGAACATGTCACTCACCTCATGGTACACAGAACATGTCACTCACCTCCTGGCACACAGAACATGTCACTCACCTCCTGGCACACAACATTTCCACTCACCTCCTGGCACACAGAACATGTCACTCATCTCCTGGCACACAGAACATGTCATCAGCTCCTGGCACACAGAACAGACCCACTCACCTACTTGCACACAGAAAAGGTCCATTCACCTCCAGGCACACAGAGCATGTCATCACCTCCTGGCACACAGCACATGTCACTCACCTCCTGGCACACAGAACAGGTCCACTCTCCTCCAAGCACACAGAACATGTCACTCACCTCCTGGCCCAAAGAACATGTCACTCACCTCCTGGCACGCAGAACATTTCATCAGCTCTGGCACACAGAACAGCTCCACTTACCTCCTGGTACACAGAACATGTCAGTCACCTCCTGTTACACAGAACAGGTCACTCACCTCCTGGCACACAGAACATGTCACTCACCTCCTGGCACACAGAACAGGTCCACTCACCTCCTGGCACACAGAACAGGTCCACTCACCTCCTGGCACACAGAACATGTCACTCACCTCATGGTACACAACATTTCCACTCACCTCCTGGAACACAGAACATGTCACTCATCTCCTGGCACACAGAACAGGTCCACTTTCCTCCTGGCACACAGAACATGTCACACCTCCTGGCACACAGAACAGCTCCACTTACCTCCTGGTACACAGAACATGTCATCACTTCCTGGCACACAGAACATGTCACTCACCTCCTAGCACACAGAACATGTCACTCACCACCTGGCACTCAGAACATGTCACTCACCACCTGGCACACAGAACAGCTCCACTTACCTCCTGGTACACAGAACATGTCATCACCTCCTGGCACGCAGAACATGTCACTCACCTCCTGGCAAACAGAACATGTCACTCACCTCCTGGCACACAGAACAGGTCCACTCTCCTCCAAGCACACAGAACATGTCACTCACCTCCTGGCATGCAAAACATGTCACTCACCTCCTGGCACGCAAAACATGCCACTCACCTCCTGGCACACAGAACATTTCCACTCACCTCCTGGCACACAGAACATGTCACTCATCTCCTGGCACACAGAACATGTCACTCACCTCCTGGCACACAGAACAGACCCACTCACCTCCTTGCACACAGAAAAGGTCCACTCACCTCCTAGCACACAGAACATGTCATCACCTCCTGGCACACAGAACATGTCATCACCTCCTGGCACACAGAACATGTCACACCTCCTGGCACACAGAACATGTCACACCTCCTGGCACACAGAACATGTCACACCTCCTGGCACACAGAACATGTCACACCTCCTGGCACACAGAACGTGTCACACCTCCTGGCACACAGAACATGTCCACTCACCTCCTGGCACGCAGAACATTTCCACTCACCTCCGGGCACACAGAACATGTCACTCACCTCCTGTTACACAGAACATGTCACTCACCTCCTGGTACACAGAACAGGTCCACTTTCCTCCTGGCACACAGAACATGTCACTCACCTCCTGGCACACAGAACATGTCCACTCACCTCCTGGCACACAGAACATGTCATCACCTCCTGGCACACAGAACATGTCACACCTCCTGGCACACAGAACATGTCACACCTCCTGGCACACAGAACGTGTCACACCTCCTGGCACACAGAACATGTCCACTCACCTCCTGGCACGCAGAACATTTCCACTCACCTCCGGGCACACAGAACATGTCACTCACCTCCTGTTACACAGAACATGTCACTCACCTCCTGGTACACAGAACAGGTCCACTCACCTCCTGGTACACAGAACATGTCATCACCTCCTGGCACACAGAACATGTCCACTCACCTCCTGGTACACAGAACATGTCATCACCTCACGCACACAGAACATGTCATCAGCTCCTGGCACACAGAACATGTCATCAGCTCCTGGCACACAGAACAGGTCCACTTTCCTCCTGGCACACAGAACATGTCACTCACCTCCTGGCACACAGAACATGTCCACTCACCTCCTGGCACACAGAACATGTCATCACCTCCTGGTACACAGAACATGTCATCACCTCCTGGCACACAGAACATGTCATCAGCTCCTGGTGCACAGAACATGTCCACTCACCTCCTGGCACACAGAACAGCTCCACTCACCTCCTGGCACACAGAACATGTCATTCACCTCTTGGCACACAGAACATGTCATCGGCTCATGGCGCACAGAACATGTCCACTCACCTCCTGGCAGACAGAACAGGTCACTCACCTCCTGGCACACAGAACAGGCCCACTCACCTCCTGGCACACAAAAAGGTCCACTCACCTCCTGGCACACAGAACATGTCATCACCTCCTGGCACACAGAACATGTCACTCACCTCCTAGCACACAGAACATGTCACTCACCTCCTGGTACTCAGAACATGTCATTCACCTCCTGGCACACAGAACATGTCATCAGCTCCTGGCACACAGAACATGTCCACTCACCTCCTGGCACACAGAACAGGTCATCACCTCCTGGCACACAGAACAGGTCCACTCACCTCCTGGCACGCAGAACACATCACTCACCTCCTGGCACGCAGAACACGTCACTCACCTCCTGGCACACAGAACAGCTCAACTTACCTCCTGGCACACAGAACATGTCATCAGCTCCTGGCGCACAGAACATGTCCACTCACCTCCTGGCACGCAGAACAGGCCCACTCACCTCCTGGCACGCAGAACAGACCCACTCACCTCCTGGCACACAGAACAGGTACACTCACCTCCTGGCACACAGAACAGCTCCACTCACCTCCTGGGACACAGAACAGGTCCACTCACCTCCTGGCACACAGAACATGTCACTCACCTCGTGGCACACAGAATAGCTCCACTTACACCTCCTGGTACACGGAACATGTCAACACCTCCTGGCACACAGAACATGTCACTCACCTGCTGGCACACACAACATGTCACTCACCTCCTGGCACACAGAACAGCTCCACTTACCTCCTGGCACACAGAACAGCTCCACTTACCTCCTGGTACGCAGAACATGTCATCACCTCCTGGCACACAGAACATGTCACTCACCTCCTGGCACACAGAACATGTCACTCACCTCCTGGCACACAGAACATGTCACTCACCTCCTGGCACACAGAACATGTCACTCACCTCCTGGCACACAGAACAGGTCATCACCTCCTGGCACACAGAACAGGTCATCACCTCCTGGCACACAGAACAGGTCCACTCACCTCCTGGCACACAGAACAGCTCCACTTACCTCCTGGCACACAGAACAGCTCCACTTACCTCCTGGTACGCAGAACATGTCATCACCTCCTGGCACACAGAACATGTCACTCACCTCCTGGCACACAGAACATGTCACTCACCTCCTGGCACACAGAACATGTCACTCACCTCCTGGCACACAGAACAGGTCATCACCTCCTGGCACACAGAACAGGTCATCACCTCCTGGCACACAGAACAGGTCCACTCACCTCCTGGCACACAGAACACGTCACTCACCTCCTGGCACACAGAACAGCTCAACTTACCTCCTGGTACACAGAACATGTCATCACCTCCTGGCACGCAGAACATGTCACTCACCTCCTAGCACACAGAACATCTCACTCACCTCGTGGTACACAGAACAGGTCCACTCACTTCCTGGCACACAGAACATGTCACTTACCTCCTGGCACACAGAACATGTCCACTCACCTCCTGGTACACAGAACATGTCATCACCTCCTGGCACACAGAACATGTCATCGGCTCATGGCGCACAGAACATGTCCACTCACCTCCTGGCAGACAGAACAGGCTCACTCACCTCCTGGCAAAAAAAAAGGTCCACTCACCTCCTGGCACACAGAACATGTCATCACCTCCTGGCACACAGAACATGTCACTCACCTCCTGGCACACAGAACATGTCACTCACCTCCTGGCGCACAGAACATGTCACTCACCTCCTGGCGCACAGAACATGTCCACTCACCTCCTGGCACGCAGAACAGCTCATCGCCTCCTGGCACACAGAACATGTCACTCACCTAGTGGCACACAGAATAGCTCCACTTACCTCCTGGCACACAGAACATGTCATCACCTCCTGGCACACAGAACATGTCACTCACCTCCTGGCACGCACAACATGTCACTCACCTCCTGGCACACAGAACAGCTCCACTTACCTCCTGGCACACAGAACAGCTCCACTTACCTCCTGGTACGCAGAACAGGTCCACTCACCTCCTGGCACACAGAACATGTCACACCTCCTGGCACACAGAACAGCTCCACTTACCTCCTGGTACACAGAACATGTCATCACCTCCTGGCACACAGAACATGTCACTCACCTTATGGTACACAGAACAGGTCCACTCACCTCCTGGCACACAGAACATGTCACTCACCTCCTGGCACACAACATTTCCACTCACCTCCTGGCACACAGAACATGTCACTCATCTCCTGGCACACAGAACATGTCACTCATCTCCTGGCACGCAGAACACGTCACTCACCTCCTGGCACGCAGAACAGCTCAACTTACCTCCTGGTACACAGAACATGTCATCACCTCCTGGCACGCAGAACATGTCACTCACCTCCTAGCACACAGAACATGTCACTCACCTCATGGTACACAGAACATGTCACTCACCTCCTGGCACACAGAACATGTCACTCACCTCCTGGCACACAACATTTCCACTCACCTCCTGGCACACAGAACATGTCATCAGCTTCTGGCACACAGAACATACCCACTCACCTACTTGCACACAGAAAAGGTCCATTCACCTCATGGCACACAGAGCATGTCATCACCTCCTGGCACACAGCACATGTCACTCACCTCCTGGCACACAGAACAGGTCCACTCTCCTCCAAGCACACAGAACATGTCACTCACCTCCTGGCACACAGAACATGTCACTCACCTCCTGGCACGCAGAACATTTCATCAGCTCTGGCACACAGAACAGCTCCACTTACCTCCTGGTACACAGAACATGTCAGTCACCTCCTGTTACACAGAACATGTCACTCACCTCCTGGCACACAGAACAGGTCCACTCACCTCCTGGCACACAGAACATGTCACTCACCTCATGGTACACAACATTTCCACTCACCTCCTGGCACACAGAACATGTCACTCATCTCCTGGCACACAGAACAGCTCCACTTACCTCCTGGTACACAGAACATGTCATCACTTCCTGGCACACAGAACATGTCACTCACCTCCTGGCACACAGAACATGTCACTCACCACCTGGCACACAGAACATGTCCCTCACCACCTGGCACACAGAACAGCTCCACTTACCTCCTGGTACACAGAACATGTCATCACCTCCTGGCACGCAGAAGATGTCACTCACCTCCTGGCACACAGAACATGTCACTCACCTCCTGGCACACAGAACAGGTCCACTCTCCTCCAAGCACACAGAACATGTCACTCACCTCCTGGCACGCAAAACATGTCACTCACCTCCTGGCACGCAAAACATGTCATCAGCTCCTGGCGCACAGAACATGTCCACTCACCTCCTGGCGCACAGAACAGGTCCACTCACCTCCTGGCACACAGAACAGGTCCACTCACCTCCTGGCACGCAGAACAAGTCATCACTTCCTGGCACGCAGAACAGGCCCACTCACCTCCTGGCACACAGAACAGCTCCACTTACCTCCTGGCACACAGAACATCTCACTCACAGAACATGCCCACTCACCTCCTGGCACACAGAACATGTCACTCACCTCCTGGCACACAGAACATGTCACTCACCTCCTGGCATGCAGAACATGTCACTCACCTCCTGCATGCAGAACATGTCACTCACCTCCTGGCACACAGAACAGGTCCACTCTCCTCCAAGCACACAGAACATGTCACTCACCTCCTGGCACACAGAACATGTCCACTCACCTCCTGGTACTCAGAACATGTCATTCACCTCCTGGCACTCAAAACATGTCATCAGCTCCTGGCGCACAGAACATGTCATCAGCTCCTGGCGCACAGAACATGTCCACTCACCTCCTGGCACACAGAACAGGTCCACTCACCTCCTGGCACACAGAACATGTCACTCACCTCCTGGCACGCAGAACACGTCACTCACCTCCTGGCACACAGAACAGCTCAACTTACCTCCTGGTACACAGAACATGTCATCACCTCCTGGCACGCAGAACATGTCACTCACCTCCTGGCACACAGAACATTTCACTCACCTCCTGGCACACAGAACAGGTCCACTCTCCTCCAAGCACACAGAACAGGTCCACTCTCCTCCAAGCACACAGAACATGTCCACTCACCTCCTGGTACTCAGAACATGTCATTCACCTCCTGGCACACAGAACATGTCATCAGCTCCTGGCGCACAGAACATGTCCACTCACCTCCTGGCACACAGAACAGGTCATCACCTCCTGGCACACAGAACATGTCACTCACCTCCTGGCACGCAGAACACGTCACTCACCTCCTGGCACACAGAACAGCTCAACTTACCTCCTGGCACACAGAACATGTCATCAGCTCCTGGCGCACAGAACATGTCCACTCACCTCCTGGCATGCAGAACAGGCCCACTCACCTCCTGGCACGCAGAACAGGCCCACTCACCTCCTGGCACACAGAACAGGTCCACTCACCTCCTGGCACACAGAACAGGTCCACTCACCTCCTGGCACACTGAACAGCTCCACTCACCTCCTGGGACACAGAACAGGTCCACTCACCTCCTGGCACACAGAACATGTCACTCACCTCGTGGCACACAGAATAGCTCCACTTACACCTCCTGGTACACAGAACATGTCAACACCTCCTGGCACACAGAACATGTCATCAGCTCCTGGCGCACAGAATATGTCCACTCACCTCCTGGCACACAGAACAGGTCCACTCACCTCCTGGCACACAGAACATGTCACTCACCTCCTGGCACGCAGAACACGTCACTCACCTCCTGGCACACAGAACAGCTCAACTTACCTCCTGGTACACAGAACATGTCATCACCTCCTGGCACGCAGAACATGTCACTCACCTCCTGGCACACAGAACATTTCACTCTCCTCCTGGCACACAGAACAGGTCCACTCTCCTCCAAGCACACAGAACAGGTCCACTCTCCTCCAAGCACACAGAACATGTCCACTCACCTCCTGGTACTCAGAACATGTCATTCACCTCCTGGCGCACAGAACATGTCATCAGCTCCTGGCGCACAGAACATGTCCACTCACCTCCTGGCACACAGGACAGGTCATCACCTCCTGGCACACAGAACAGGTCCACTCACCTCCTGGCACGCAGAACATGTCTCTCACCTCCTGGCACGCAGAACACGTCACTCACCTCCTGGCACACAGAACAACTCAACTTACCTCCTGGCACACAGAACATGTCATCAGCTCCTGGCGCACAGAACATGTCCACTCACCTCCTGGCACGCAGAACAGGACCACACACCTCCTGGCACGCAGAACAGGCCCACTCACCTCCTGGCACACAGAACAGGTCCACTCACCTCCTGGCACACAGAACAGGTCCACTCACCACCTGGCACGCAGAACAGGTCCACTCACCTCCTGGCACGCAGAACAGGTCCACTCACCTCCTGGCACGCAGAACAGGTCCACTCACCTCCTGGCACGCAAAACATGTCACTCACCTCCTGGCACGCAGAACATGTCACTCACCTCCTGGCACGCAGAACAGGCCCACTCACCTCCTGGCACACAGAACAGCTCCACTTACCTCCTGGCACACAGAACATCTCACTCACAGAACATGCCCACTCACCTCCTGGCACACAGAACAGGTCCACTCACCTCCTGGCACGCAGAACACGTCACTCACCTCCTGGCACTCAAAACATGTCATCAGCTCCTGGCGCACAGAACATGTCACTCACCTCCTGGCACGCAGAACAGGTCCACTCACCTCCTGGCACGCAAAACATGTCACTCACCTCCTGGCACGCAGAACATGTCACTCACCTCCTGGCACGCAGAACAGGCCCACTCACCTCCTGGCACACAGAACAGCTCCACTTACCTCCTGGCACACAGAACATCTCACTCACAGAACATGCCCACTCACCTCCTGGCACACAGAACAGGTCCACTCACCTCCTGGCACGCAGAACACGTCACTCACCTCCTGGCACTCAAAACATGTCATCAGCTCCTGGCGCACAGAACATGTCACTCACCTCCTGGCACGCAGAACAGGCCCACTCACCTCCTGGCACGCAGAACAGGCCCACTCACCTCCTGGCACACAGAACAGGTCCACTCACCTCCTGGCACACAGAACAGGTCCACTCACCTCCTGGCACACAGAACAGCTCCATTCACCTCCTGGCACGCAGAACAGGCCCACTCACCTCCTGGCACACAGAACAGGTCCACTCACCTCCTGGCACACAGAACATCTCACTCACAGAACATGCCCACTCACCTCCTGGCACACAGAACATGTCACTCACCTCCTGGCACACAGAACATGTCACTCACCTCCTGGCACACAGAACATGTCACTCACCTCCTGGCACGCAGAACAGGCCCACTCACCTCCTGGCACGCAGAACAGGCCCACTCACCTCCTGGCACGCAGAACAGGCCCACTCACCTCCTGTCACACAGAACATGTCACTCACCTCCTGGCACACAGAACATGTCACTCACCTCCTGGCACGCAGAACAGGCCCACTCACCTCCTGGCACGCAAAACAGGCCCACTCACCTCCTGGCACACAGAACAGGTCCACTCACCTCCTGGCACACAGAACAGGTCCACTCACCTCCTGGCACACAGAACAGGTCCACTCACCTCCTGGCACACAGAACATGTCACTCACCTCCTGGCACACAGAATAGCTCCACTTACACCTCCTGGTACACAGAACATGTCAACACCTCCTGGCACACAGAACATGTCACTCACCTCCTGGCACACACAACATGTCACTCACCTCCTGGCACACAGAACAGCTCCACTTACCTCCTGGCACACAGAACAGCTCCACTTACCTCCTGGTACGCAGAACATGTCATCACCTCCTGGCACACAGAACATGTCACTCACCTCCTGGCACACAGAACATGTCACTCACCTCCTGGCACACAGAACAGGTCATCACCTCCTGGCACACAGAACAGGTCATCACCTCCTGGCACACAGAACAGGTCCACTCACCTCCTGGCACGCAGAACACGTCACTCACCTCCTGGCACTCAAAACATGTCATCAGCTCCTGGCGCACAGAACATGTCCACTCACCTCCTGGCACACAGAACAGGTCCACTCACCTCCTGGCACACAGAACATGTCACTCACCTCCTGGCACGCAGAACACGTCACTCACCTCCTGGCACACAGAACAGCTCAACTTACCTCCTGGTACACAGAACATGTCATCACCTCCTGGCACACAGAACATTTCACTCACCTCCTGGCACACAGAACAGGTCCACTCTCCTCCAAGCACACAGAACAGGTCCACTCTCCTCCAAGCACATAGAACATGTCCACTCACCTCCTGGCACACAGAACAGGTCCACTCACCTCCTGGCACACAGAACATGTCACTCACCTCCTGGCACGCAGAACACGTCACTCACCTCCTGGCACACAGAACAGCTCAACTTACCTCCTGGTACACAGAACATGTCATCAGCTCCTGGCGCACAGAACATGTCCACTCACCTCCTGGCACACAGAACAGGTCATCACCTCCTGGCACACAGAACAGGTCCACTCACCTCCTGGCACGCAGAACATGTCACTCACCTCCTGGCACGCAGAACACGTCACTCACCTCCTGGCACACAGAACAGCTCAACTTACCTCCTGGCACACAGAACATGTCATCAGCTCCTGGCTCACAGAACATGTCCACTCACCTCCTGGCACGCAGAACAGGCCCACTCACCTCCTGGCACGCAGAACAGGCCCACTCACCTCCTGGCACACAGAACAGGTCCACTCACCTCCTGGCACGCAGAACAGGTCCACTCACCTCCTGGCACGCAGAACAGGCCCACTCACCTCCTGGCACGCAGAACAGGTTCACTCACCTCCTGGCACGCAGAACAGGTCCACTCACCTCCTGGCACGCAGAACAGGTCCACTCACCTCCTGGCACGCAAAACATGTCACTCACCTCCTGGCACGCAAAACATGTCACTCACCTCCTGGCACGCAAAACATGTCACTCACCTCCTGGCACGCAGAACATGTCACTCACCTCCTGGCACGCAGAACAGGCCCACTCACCTCCTGGCACACAGAACAGCTCCACTTACCTCCTGGCACACAGAACATCTCACTCACAGAACATGCCCACTCACCTCCTGGCACACAGAACATGTCACTCACCTCCTGGCACACAGAACATGTCACTCACCTCCTGGCACACAGAACATCTGACTCACAGAACATGCCCACTCACCTCCTGGCACATAGAACAGGCCCACTTACCTCCTAGCACACAGAACATCTCACTCACAGAACATGCCCACTCACCTCCTGGCGCACAGAACAGGTCATCACCTCCTGGCACACAGAACAGTTCCATTCACCTCCTGGCACACAGAACAGCTCCACTTACCTCCTGGCACACAGAACAGGTCCATTCACCTCCCGGCGCACACATGTCATCAGCTCCTGGCGCACAGAACATGTCCACTCACCTCCTGGCGCACAGAACAGGTCATCACCTCCTGGCACACAGAACAGGTCCATTCACCTCCTGGCACGCAGAACATGTCATCAGCTCCTGGCGCACAGAACATCTCCACTTACCTCCTGGCACACAGAACAGCTCCACTCACCTCCTGGCACACAGAACATGTCATTCACCTCCTGGCGCACAGAACATGTCCACTCACCTCCTGGCGCACAGAACAGGTCATCACCTCCTGGCGCACAGAACAGGTCCGCTCACCTCCTGGCACGCAGAACAGGCCCACTCACCTCCTGGCACGCAGAACACGTCACTCACCTCCTGGCACTCAAAACATGTCATCAGCTCCTGGCGCACAGAACATGTCCACTCACCTCCTGGCACACAGAACAGGTCCACTCACCTCCTGGCACACAGAACATGTCACTCACCTCCTGGCACGCAGAACACGTCACTCACCTCCTGGCACACAGAACAGCTCAACTTACCTCCTGGTACACAGAACATGTCATCACCTCCTGGCACGCAGAACATGTCACTCACCTCCTGGCACACAGAACATTTCATCACCTCCTGGCACACAGAACAGGTCCACTCTCCTCCAAGCACACAGAACAGGTCCACTCTCCTCCAAGCACACAGAACAGGTCCACTCTCCTCCAAGCACACAGAACATGTCCATTCACCTCCTGGCACACAGAACATGTCATCAGCTCCTGGCGCACAGAACATGTCCACTCACCTCCTGGCACGCAGAACAGGCCCACTCACCTCCTGGCACGCAGAACAGGCCCACTCACCTCCTGGCACACAGAACAGGTCCACTCACCTCCTGGCACACAGAACAGGTCCACTCACCTCCTGGCATGCAGAACAGGTCCACTCACCTCCTGGCACGCAGAACAGGCCCACTCACCTCCTGGCACACAGAACAGGTCCACTCACCTCCTGGCACGCAGAACAGGTCCACTCACCTCCTGGCACGCAAAACAGGTCACTCACCTCCTGGCACGCAGACCATGTCACTCACCTCCTGGCACGCAGAACAGGCCCACTCACCTCCTGGCACACAGAACAGCTCCACTTACCTCCTGGCACACAAAACATCTCACTCACAGAACATGTCCACTCACCTCCTGGCACACAGAACATGTCACTCACCTCCTGGCACACAGAACATGTCACTCACCTCCTGGCACACAGAACATGTCACTCACCTCCTGGCACACAGAACATCTGACTCACAGAACATGCCCACTCACCTCCTGGCACATAGAACAAGCCCACTTACCTCCTGGCACACAGAACATCTCACTCACAGAACATGCCCACTCACCTCCTGGCGCACAGAACAGGTCATCACCTCCTGGCACACAGAACAGGTCCATTCACCTCCTGGCACACAGAACAGCTCCACTTACCTCCTGGCACACAGAACAGGTCCATTCACCTCCCGGAGCACACATGTCATCAGCTCCTGGCGCACAGAACATGTCCACTCACCTCCTGGGGCACAGAACAGGTCATCACCTCCTGGCACACAGAACAGGTCCATTCACCTCCTGGCACGCAGAACATGTCATCAGCTCCTGGCGCACAGAACATCTCCACTTACCTCCTGGCACACAGAACAGCTCCACTCACCTCCTGGCACACAGAACAGGTCATCACCTCCTGGCGCGCAGAACAGGTCCGCTCACCTCCTGGCACGCAGAACAGGCCCACTCACCTCCTGGCACACAGAACAGCTCCACTTACCTCCTGGCACACAGAACATCTCACTCACAGAACATGCCCACTCACCTCCTGGCACACAGAACATGTCACTCACCTCCTGGCACACAGAACATGTCACTCACCTCCTGGCACGCAGAACAAGTCACTCACCTCCTGGCACACGGAACATGTCACTCACCTCCTGGCACACAGAACATCTGACTCACAGAACATGCCCACTCACCTTCTGGCACATAGAACAAGCCCACTTACCTCCTGGCACACAGAACATGTCACTTACCTCCTGGGCACAGAACATGTCCACTCACCTCCTGGCACACAGAACAGCTCATCGCCTCCTGGCACACAGAACATGTCACTCACTTCCTGGCACGCAGAACAAGTCACTCACCTTCTGGCACACAGAACATGTCACTCACTTCCTGGCACGCAGAACATGTCACTCACCTCCTGGCACACAGAACATGTCATTCAGCTCCTGGCACACAGAACATGTCATTCAGCTCCTGGCACACAGAACATGTCCACTCACCTCCTGGCACACAGAACAGGTCACTCACCTCCTGGCACACAGAACAGGCCCACTCACTTCCTGGCACACAAAAAAGGTCCACTCACCTCCTGGCACACAGAACATATCACCTCCTGGCACACAGAACATGTCCCTCACCTCCTGGCACACAGAACATGTCACTCACCTCCTGGCATGCAGAACATGTCCATTCACCTCCTGGCACAGAGAACATGTCACTCACCTCCTCGCACACAGAACAGGTCCACTCACCTCCTGGCACACAGAACAGCTCCACTTACCTCCTGGTACACAGAACAAGTCATTCACCTCCTGGCACACAGAACATGTCATCAGCTCCTGGTGCACATAACATGTCCAGTCACCTCCTGGCATACAGTACAGGTCACTCACCTCCTGGGACACACAACATGTCACTCACCTCCTGGCACACAGAACAGCTCCACTTACCACCTGGTACATAGAACATGTCCTCACCTCCTGGCACACAGAAAATGTCACTCACCTCCTGGCACACAGAACATGTCCACTCACCTCCTGGCACACAAAACAGGTCCACTCACCTCCTGGCACAGAACAATTCACTCACTTCCTGGCACACAGAACATGTCACTCACCTCCTGGCACACAGAACATGTCATCACTTCCTGGCACACAAAGCATGTCACTCACCTCCTGGCACACAGAGCATGTCACTCACCTCCTGGCACACAGAACATGTCATCACTTCCTGGCACACAGAACATGTCACTCACCTCCTGGCACACAGAACATGTCATCACTTCCTGGCACACAGAACATGTCACTCACCTCCTGGCACACAAAACAGGTCCACTCACCTCCTGGCACAGAACAATTCACTCACTTCCTGGCACACGGAACAGGTCCACTCACCTCCTGGCACGCAGAACATGTCATCACAACCTGGCACACAGAACATGTCACTCACCTCCTGGCAAACAGAACAGCTCCACTCACCTCCTGGCACACAGAACATGTCACTCACCTCCTGGCACACAGAACATGTCATCAGCTCCTGGCGCACAGAACATGTCCACTCACCTCCTGGCACACAGAACAGGTTATCACCTCCTGGCACACAGAACAGGTCCACTCACCTCCTGGCACGCAGAACATGTCACTCACCTCCTGGCATGCAGAACACGTCGCTCACCTCCTGGCACACAGAACAGCTCCACTTACCTCCTGGCACACAGAACAGCTCCACTTACCTCCTGGTACTCAGAACGTGTCATTCACCTCTTGGCACAGAGAACATGTCATCAGCTCCTGGCGCACAGAACTTGTCCACTCACCTCCTGGCACACAGTCAGGTTATCACCTCATGGCACACAGAACAGGTCCACTCACCTCCTGGCACGCAGAACAGGTCACTCACCTCCTGGCACACGGAACAGCTCAACTTACCTCCTGGTACACAGAACATGTCATCACCTCCTGGCACGCAGAACATGTCACTCACCTCCTAGCACACAGAACATGTCACTCACCTCGTGGTACACAGAACAGGTCCACTTACCTCCTGGTAAACAGAACATGCCACTCACCTTCTGGCACACAGAACAGGCAAACTCACCTCCTGGCACACAGAACTGCTCCACTTACCTCCTGGCACACAGAACATGTCATTCACCTCCTGGCGCACAGAACATGTCAATCAGCTCCTGGCGCACAGAACATGTCATCAGCTCCTGGCGCACAGAACATGTCCACTCACCTCCTGGCACGCAGAACAGCTCATCGCCTCCTGGGACACAGAACAGCTCCACTCACCTCTTGGGACACAGAACAGGTCCACTCACCTCCTGGCACACAGAACATGTCACTCACCTCGTGGCACACAGAATAGCTCCACTTACCTCCTGGTACACAGAACATGTCACTCACCTCCTGGCACACAGAACAGGTTATCACCTCCTGGCACACAGAACAGGTCCACTCACCTCCTGGCACACAGAACAGCTCCACTTACCTCCTGGCACACAGAACAGCTCCACTTACCTCCTGGTACGTAGAACATGTCATCACCTCCTGGCACACAGAACATGTCACTCACCTCCTGGCACACAGAACATGTCACTCACCTCCTGGCACACAGAACATGTCACTCACCTCCTGGCACACAGAACATGTCCACTCTCCTCCAAGCACACAGAATATGTCACTCACCTCCTGGCACACAGAACATGTCCACTCACCTCCTGGTACACAGAACATGTCATTCACCTCCTGGCACACAGAACATGTCATCAGCTCCTGGCGCACAGAACATGTCATCAGCTCCTGGCGCACAGAACAGGTCATCACCTCCTGGCACACAGAACAGGTCCACTCACCTCCTGGCACGCAGAACACGTCACTCACCTCCTGGCACACAGAACACGTCACTTACCTCCTGGCACACAGAACATGTCACTCATCTCCTGGCACACAGAACATGTCACTCATCTCCTGGCACACAGAACATGTCACTCACCTCCTGGCACACAGAACAGACCCACTCACCTCCTGGCCCACAGAACATGTCAATCACCTCCTGGCACACAGAACATGTCACTCACCTCCTGGCACACAGAACATGTCACACCTCCTGGCACACAACATGTCACACCTCCTGGCACACAGAACATGTCCACTCACCTCCTTGCACGCAGAACATGTCCACTCACCTCCTGGCACGCAGAACATGTCACTCACCTCCTGGCACACAGAACATGTCATCAGCTCTGGCACACAGAACAGCTCCACTTACCTCCTGGTACACAGAACATGTCATCACCTCCTGGCACGCAGAACATGTCACTTACCTCATGGCACACAGAACAGCTCCACTTACCTCCTGGCACACAGAACAGCTCCACTTACCTCCTGGCACACAGAACATGTCACTCACCTCCTGGCACGCAGAACACGTCACTCACCTCCTGGCACACAGAACAGCTCAACTTACCTCCTGGTACACAGAACATGTCATCACCTCCTGGCACGCAGAACATGTCACTCACCTCCTAGCACACAGAACATGTCACTCACCTCCTAGCACACAGAACATGTCACTCACCTCGTGGTACACAGAACAGGTCCACTCACCTCCTGGCACACAGAACATTTCCACTCACGTCCTGGCACACAGAACATGTCACTCATCTCCTGGCACACAGAACATGTCACTCATCTCCTGGCACACAGAACATGTCACTCACCTCCTGGCACACAGAACAGACCCACTCACCTCCTGGCACACAGAACAGCTCCACTTACCTCCTGGTACACAGAACATGTCATCACCTCCTGGCACACAGAACATGTCACTCACCTCCTGGCACACAGAACTTGTCACTCACCACCTGGCACACAGAACAGCTCCACTTACCTCCTGGTACACAGAACATGTCATCACCTCTGGCACACAGAACAGGTCCACTCACCTCCTGGCACACAGAACAGGTCCACTCACCTCCCGGCACACAGAACAGGTCCACGCACCTCCTGGCGCACAGAACATGTCCACTCACCTCCTGGCACACAGAACAGGTCCACTCACCCCCCGGCACACAGAACAGGTCCATGCAACTCCTGGCGCACAGAACATGTCCACTCACCTCCTGGTACATAGAGCATGTTACCTCCTGGCACACGGAACAGGTCCACTCACCTTCTGGAACATGTCACTTACCTCCTGGCACACAGACCGGTCTACTCGCCTCCTGGCATAGAGAAAAGGTCGCCTCACCTCTTGCACAGACCTACACCACGCCCCTCTCAGCAGGCGTTTCTTACAACCTTTTCCCTTTTTGCACAGTTTGCACAATTTGATTTTTCTGTAATGATTTACAATTTTGTAATTCTTGGCCTAATGTTACTATATTTGGGAATATTTGGCAGTTCTTGAACCCTCTGTAACTATCTATGTAACTTGTGTGTTAAGCAATCCACCCCCAGCTCCCTTTTGTCTTAGCAAGTGAGTGAAACCAGATTAAACCTTCCCCGCTCTCCTCCCCTTAGAAATAGAGATATTATACATCAGAGACAGAGCAGAGGGTGCTCTGAGACTGCAGTAATCTGCTGTCAGTTGTTTAAACTGTGTTTAGAAAGGGATTGTAACACTCGTGTTTTAGCTCAGAAAATTTTGGAAAAGCAGTATTGCTGGAGACCAGCGTTTGTTAGGCCCTTACTTGCAGAACTCCAGAGGGAGGATTGAGCCAGTCTGTCTCCTAGGAGATTCTGAATTGAGGAGCAGCGTTCAGACCCCTGCCCAGCAAACATTGCCTGAGGACCCAGACACCTTATTTAAGCTGCTATTGGATGCTACATGTGTGCACCGATTGGTGGCTGTATCTGGTGTTTCTATTGGATTAGGGTTAATGTCTCATTGGCTGAGTATATGAGGGTGCTGATTGGTTCCTGGTTCAGTGATTCTATTGATGTAGGACTTAGGGTTAGTGATCTGATTGGTGGATAGGTTTAGGTTTCTGATTGGTTCCTGGGGCTAGGCTTTCTATTGGACGTAGGGCTTAGGGTTTCCTGCAGGATTGGCTTCTGGGACTAGGGCTTTGATTGGCTCTAATAGGCTGCTGTCCTATTGGTCTAGGGCTTAGGGCTAGTGTTGTAATTGGATAGGGCCATTGGCTGAAGGGGTCACCTGATTACAAGGGCTATTTAAGCTTAGGGCTCAGGGTGTTTCAACCCAAGTGTCGAGGTTAAGGGAGGAGAGGACAAGGGCAGTTGCCAGTTTGAGCCTGTTCAAGACTGGCCGGGACTAGGGCCAGAAAAGCATACACCAGCACCCACCCTACCCCACCCACAACCAGAGTAACACACTCACTGTACATGTACTCTACTCATTTAGTACAAACTAACCCAAGACAAAGTTCAATATCTGAACACCCACTACAAAACTCCAGAAATCAAACCTATACACCCTTCTATCCCTTTGCACCATCACTTACAAACAATACACAACTCTATCCTATACCACTAACCAATTCACTAATCACTAATCACAACCCAAATCCACACCATACTTAAATATATCCCATCCAGACACATACTCCCTGCTCTAATTACTCCTAACAGACCCCTTTCTGTCACTAACAAACCTATACTCATCCTTTCATCTTTTCACCCACCAACACCCTCCTCTTCTTTGTACCACAATAACACAACGGCACAACACTTACACTGCACCACACATATTACGTCTTTCAGCAATCAAATCTAACAATAACACTCTTAACTCTACTTCATCCCCTCTTACACACAATATACACTCTACACACAAACACATCACCACCCGCTTTACCTTACAACTTCCGCTCAAAAACAATGCTATACAAACAAATCCATCTCATAAAACAAACACATCTGCACCTCAATTCACTACTCCTTAAAAAGAAAACATAACACACACACCAGCACAACAAAATCTCTCAAGCGCAACACCTCATAATACTTACCGTCACAAAATACAAACATACACCCACCTTTCAGACTACACAAATGAACAAACACCAATGCCAAGCTTTCTCTCTTCCCCCACACCTAACACATATACAGAAACACAGCAACTCTCTTCCAACCGCCTCTCCTCCATTGGTCAATTTAGAACCTTACTGTATAACCCACATGCTGCACCACCACCCCTGGCTCATACACCTTCCACCCTAAACAGACACAAACAAAATAAGCAACATGCCACTCTTCGGAGCTTCGCATCTCCATGTCTACTGTACAACAAGGTTACACTACAAAAACAAAACAGTGCACCAACTTACTCTCAAACACCGTCTCCACCACTTAAACATGCAGACCCATCCAAATGCCTTCTTAGCCTGCTGGACGAGGAACACAATACAGAACAGCTACACGATTGCTATCCTCATACATCTAATACCAATACTAAGGACACACCTGCTACAAGCCCACAAAACACTGCTCACTCTTCTACAAAACAAAGTCACACTACCACCAAAGCAAGTTCTCTAAACTGTCTACTAATAAATGCTCGATCACTCTAAAAACAAACATCCCATCTACGACCTTCTCGCTGATGCAAAAACAGACATACTATTCATTACTGAATCATGGTTGGGAGATGATATGGCTCCAGTCCTGCATAAAGCTGTTTCTCTAGGCTATCAAACGATCACCCAAAATCATATAGGCAAAATAGGAGGTGGTCTAGCTGTTGTGTTCAGGCAAACATTACATATCACTAAGGTGGACGACATCTCCATACAAGGTTTTCAGGCCCTTTATACCAGATGCAATCCTACACCGTCTTCCTCCTGTAACTTCCTGCTCCTTTACAGACCTCCACCTAGCAATGCGACATTCCCAGACACACTGCTAGACACAGTTTCAAACCTGATAACAATACACTTCATTCTATGCGTTCTGGGGGACCTCAACATTTAGTTTGACAAACCCAATATGCCCCATCCTAAAACAATCATTGCTGGCCTAGACGCAATGAACCTGCAGCAGATCGTCCACGAACCCACACACATCGCTGGACACATCCTAGATGTCATTTTTGCTAATACCGAACAAGTTACCTTTCAAACGATGACTCCAGTCACATGGTCAGACCACCATTTGCTTGCTTTCCAACATAAAACAGCACAAAGCGACGCACCTAAGACCACCTTATGTGCATCCACCTATCGACCATGGAATAAACTCAATTTGTAACACTTAGAAACACAACTAACATCCAGTACAGATCTAGACACAATAAAATCTGTTAAAAAAACTACATGAGTGGCTACAGGAAGCTTTTGATACCCTGATACCACTCAAAACCACACAACAGAACAAAAGAAAACAAGCACCTTGGAGAAATACAGAGTTAAAAGACATAAAACAACAAATTAGAAAGCTGCAACGTACCTGGCTCAAAACAAACGCTAACCCAGACAAACTTCGCCTACAGAAAATGAACAGATTATACAAGTCAGCAATCAAGAAAGCTAAGAAAAGGCACCATTCAGACAAAATTCAACATGCTAAATGAGCAAATAAAGAATTCTATAAAATTCTCAATGAATTTTGTGAACCAAATTGCCTAGAAGGAACTCATCCCGTTACTCAAGAGTTCACAGACAAACTGGCAAATCATTACACGGACAAAGCAGACACGTTGGACTCGTACTTAAAACAGAGACAAAGCACCAGCACTAACCCTTTTACAAAACAACAATCCAAGAATACTCTAACCCAGCCTCTTCGTTCCTTCCAACACATTTCACATGAGGAATTTATGGACCTGGTCAAAGCAAGCAGGCCTGCCGGCAGCCCTTCTGACCAGTGACCACCGCAAACCTTCAAGACAATTCTTCTAACAACCTCTGCTGCCACTCCAGTAACAAGAATCATCAACAACTCCTTAGGTACCGGAATATTTCCAGAAGAACTCAAAAAGTCATACATTGCCCATTACTGAAGAAAACAAACTTGGACCCACTGAACCCTGACAACTACAGACCGATTACAAATGGACCTTTCCAGGGCAAACTGATAGAAAGAGCAGCGTTCACCCAGATGTCACAATTCATTGAAGAAAATGCCATACTTTTAGACTTCCAAACGGGATTCCGTCCAGGAAAGACTTACAGAATCTGCCCTCGTTGCCATCTGGGATGACCTTAAGAACACAGTTGACCACAAAGAGGTCGCTGCATTACTTCTCTTGTGCCTCTTTGCTCCCTTTGACACGGTTGACCTTGACACTCTGAAACAAAGACTCTACGAAGCCGGCATAGATGGGACTGCTCTAGACTGGATCGCGTCCTACCTTCGAAACAGAACTAATGTCATCCATACCCCACCTTTCTCGTCCAAACCGTACTCCACAAAAGCAGGGGTCCCTCAAGGCTATCATCTCGCCCATGCTTTTAAACATCTACATGAAGTCATTACCGGTACTGATCGATCAATTTCACCTCACGTGCTATAATTATGCAGATGACACGCAAATACTCCTTCAACTGGAATGCCCCAAAGACATTGGAAACTCCCCAATTTTCAGTTGTCTCAGAGCCGTGGATCAGTGGATGACTTGGAGCCATCTCAAATTGAAAGCTTCAAAAACGGAAATACTCACGTGTGGCGATTGGAACATTACAACCCGCTTGCCGCATGGCCTAATGAACTGGGATCACCACCTAAAGTATCGAAGGAAGTAAGAAACCTCGGAATGACCATGGACTCCAAGCTGTCGATGAATGCCCAAGTGGACAAACTAGCAAGATCAAGCTTTGTCACTATAAAAACTCTGCAACGAATCTTTCCCCATCTGGGATTTTCACACAAGGTCCAGGGTACCATCTCCCTTGTTCTGTCCAAACTCGATTACGCCAATAGCATCTACCACGGATCACCTTTAACAACGATGAAAAGACTACAACGGATTCAGAAGCCTGCTGCTAGACTACTCTTGCATATAAAGCCACAAGCCCACATCTCCCCTGCATTGAAAGCCCTTCATTGGTTACCGGTTGCCAGAAGATCCACGTTCAAGCTGCTTTGTATCACCCACAAAGCGATACATGGACAGGACCGCTTTTCATCCGGAATAAAATCACCAAACACATTCAACAAAGGAACCTCCGCTCTAGATTGGCACTTCGCCTCAAAATCCCAAAATACAAGAAAAAAACCATGGGTGGCACATCCTTCTCTGTTCAAGCAGCCAAACTATGGAACTCTTTACCCCCCAATATAAGATCCTCGGACAACTACCTTATCTTCAGAAAACTACTCAAGAATTGGCTCTTCCCCTACATAAGCTCCATACGCAAACAGAAATATTCAGCATATCCCTCTGTATATAAGCATTTATTTGTACTATAGATATGCACCTATATATGTGTTCTGCTTTGTATAAACATGTATTATAAATAGTTTTTTAAAAATATGGACATTCGTTAGTTCTGCTTAACAAATGTACATTAATGATAGTTACATTATTCTATGTTTTTAACATGTATATATGTGACTGCATAAATAAGAAAATCTTTTATCATACCTATTCAGCTACAATTGCTTCACTATTGAGTTACAAAAAATAAAAAAACAAATAAATTAAAGTACAACAACATTTGAAAGCCGGAGTTTATTAATTGCATCTTTAATCTACATATACTACCTTCCTTATGCATATATATACATTCCATGTACTTTATAACTATCTACTGGCGACCGCCAGTAGATAATACATGTTAGGACCTATTTTCCATAGGAAAACCGCGATATTCTATTTGAAATAACTCTTGCGTCGGTTGACGAATCTTCACGAAATTTTCAAACTTTATGGCCCGCTCCGGTCCGCTCCTACCCTGAAAGTCTCAGGGTGATTTGTCAAGCGGGGCCGAGAAAAAAGGGGGTCCCAAAACGTGTTTTCCCCATTCATTTTCCCATAGGAAACTTTAGACACGGCTACAGCCCGAACTGCTGAACGGAATTACACCAAATTTGGCAAAGAGGTAGTTCTTGGTTCAGAAAGAACCCTTTTGTTAAATGGTCTAAATCCGTTCAGTAGTTATGGAGAAATTAAAAAATAAGAGTCAAAAATCAATTTCCCATAGGAAACTTTATGCAAGGCTACAGCCCGAACTGCTGAACGGAATTACAGCAAATTTGGCAAAGAGGTAGTTCTTGGTTCAAAAAGAACCCTTTTTGTTAAATGGTGTAAATCCGTTCAGTAGTTGCTGAGAAAATCAAAAGTAAAAACACATATATATCTGGGCGGAGCCTAACCACACGTGTCATCGTGAGATCTGATTGGCTGTCAGCACTTCATCCTGGAATTGCTGGCAGCCATCTTGGGACCAATATAAATGATAGTACCCCATTGAAATGCATTGTAGTGAATCGAAGATTTTGAGGGTTACCAAAAGGAGAACTATAAAGGGTGATAACAGACTTTAGTTACATTAGAATTCATTTGTTGATGGTACCATACTAATTTCAGGAATTGTGGTGTGTTCTAAGGTGATTTTACCCTGTGAAAAACCTTCTGCTGGGATATCATGAATCATGTTTGAGAGAAAACTATTTTCACATGATTGTCCCATACAGTTTTGGAAGGTGCCCCAGAAGCTAAAATGAGAGCATATTTTCTGTAAATTCACATTATCTTTCTCAGTCATGTGAGAATGAAGTCTGACATTCTCAGTAAAACATGTACATCCAACAAGGGCAGAGACTGTCAGTTGATGCCTTTGTGTTCTACTGCAGCTTCCCAGAGTGTTCTAAAGAACAACTAGAGTGCTAACAGCCTTACTTATGACAAAAGTATGGCACACCTGAAGCCATCTTGATTGGAATAAACTGGTAACACTTAAAACATTTAATTTAAAAAGGAACAAAATGATGGGGTTCATCTTGTCATAGAAATTATGGTTAGTGCTCTGGAAAGAAAAATTAGGACATGTTTCAAGTGTGATCTCAAATATCTTCCTGTTATATTTCAACAGGAGCAGCCTGTCAGTTGATGCCTTTGTGTTCTACTGCAGCTTCCCAGAGTGTTCTAAAGAACAACTAGAGTGCTAACAGCCTTACTTATGACAAAAGTATGGCACACCTGAAGCCATCTTGATTGGAATAAACTGGTAACACTTAAAACATTTAATTTAAAAAGGAACAAAATGAGGGGGTTCATTTTGTCATAGAAATTATGGTTAGTGCTGCAGAAAGAAAAATTAGGACATGTTTTAAGTGAGATCTCAAATCCTCTTCTATTTCATTAGAAAATTCTGACATGCAGACTGAAACAATCACTTTCAATACCATTAGTAGGCTTCCAGTTAACTCCTTGGTGAGCAGTAGCTTTACTACAGTGATCTAATGAACAACTAGAGTAATAACATTCTGAATTTATGGCAAATGTGTGACACATCTGAATGCCTTCTTGATGGAATCAAAGTAAAAACTGAAAGCATTTCCTACTGAGGAGACTGCAGTAATGAGGAAATTAGGAAACTTCATAACAAAGAAGTCTTCCAAGATGGCCACCAGTGAAAAAAGAGCCCAAATGTAGCACAAATATTACCCAGATGTAGCCCACATATAGCCCAATGACAAAAGTGTGCAAAACACTTTTTATTTTTAGTTTTTTTGCAGTTTTATGTAGTGCAGACTGGTCAGGTATTGGAGCGTTGCATCTTAAAACATGACCCCCTACACTACAAAAACACCACTGCACTACCCTAAACCCTAAAACACTACCCCAGCACGACCCCATACACTACACAAGCACCACTGCACTATCCTAAACCCTAAAACACTACCCCCAGCATGACCCCTTACACTACACACACACCACTGCACTACCCTAAACCCTAAAACACTACCCCAACACCACTGCACTAACCTAAATCCTAAAACACTATCCCCAGCACGACCCCCTACACTACCCAAACACCACTGCACTACCCTAAAACATTACCCCTACACTACACAAACACCACTGCACTACCCTAAACCCTAAAACACTACCCCCAGCACGACCCCCTACACTACACAAGCACCACTGCACTACCCTAAACCCTAAAACACTACCCCCAGCACGACCCCTACACTACACAAACACCACTGCACTACCTTAAACCCTAAAACACTACCCCCAGCACGACCCCCTACACTACCCAAACACCACTGCACTAACCTAAATCCTAAAACACTACCCCCAGCACGACCCCCTACACTACCCAAACACCACTGCACTACCCTAAACCCTAAAACACTCCCCCCAGCACGACCCCCTACACTACACAAGCACCACTGCACTACCCTAAACCCTAAAACACTACCCCCAGCACGACCCCCTACACTGCCCGAACACCACTGCACTGCCCTAAACCCTGAAACACCATCCCCTGCACGACCCCCTACACTGCCCGAACACCACTGCACTACCCTAAACCCTGAAACACATACCCTAGCACGACCCCCTACACTGCCCGAACACCACTGCACTGCCCTAAACCCTGAAACACCACCCCCAGCATGACCCCTACACTGCCCGAACACCACTGCACTGCCCTAAACCCTGAAACACTACCCCCAGCAAGACCTCCTAATCTGCCGGAACACCACTGCACTGCCCTAAACCCTGAAACATCACCCCCAGCAAGACCCCCTACACTGCCCGAACAACACTGCCCTAAACCCTGAAACACCACCCCCAGCACGACCCCCTACACTGCCCGAACACCACTGCACTGCCCTAAACCCTGAAACACCACCCCCAGCACGATTCCCTACACTGCCCGAACACCACTGCACTGCCCTAAACCCTGAAACACCACCCCCTGCACGACCCCCTACACTGCCCAAAAACCACTGCACTGCCCTAAACCCTGAAACACCAACCCCAGCACGACCCCTACACTGCACGAACACCACTGCACTGCCCTAAACCCTGAAACACTACCCCCAGAAAGACCCCCTGCACTGCCCGAACACCACTGCACTGCCCTAAACCCTATAACACCACCCCCAGCAAGATCCCCTACACTGCCCGAACACCACTGCCCTAAACCCTGAAACACCACCCCCAGCAAGACCCCCTACACTGCCCGAACACCACTGCACTGCCCTAAACCCTGAAACACCAGCCCCAGCACGACCCCTACACTGCCCGAACACCACTGCACTGCCCTAAACCCTGAAACACCACCCCCTGCACAACCCCCTACACTACCCGAACACCACTGCACTGCCCTAAACCCTGAAACACCAGCCCCAGCACGACCCCCTACACTGCCCGAACACCACTGCACTGCCCTAAACCCTGAAACACCACCCCTGCACGATCCCCTACACTGCCCAAACACTACTGCACTGCCCTAAACCCTGAAACACCACCCCCAGCACGACCCCCTACACTGCACGAACACCACTGCACTGCCCTAAACCCCGAAACACTACCCCCAGCAAGACCCCCTACACTGCCCGAACACCACTGCCCTAAACCCTGAAACACCACCCCCAGCAAGACCCCCTACACTGCCCGTACACCACTGCACTGCCCTAAACCCTGAAACTCCACCCCCAGCATGACCCCCTACACTGCCCGAACACCACTGCACTGCCCTAAACCCTGAAACACCAGCCCCAGCACGACCCCCTACACGGCCCGAACACCACTGCACTGCCCTAAACGATGAAACACCAGCCCCAGCACGACCCCCTACACTGCCCGAACACCACTGCACTGCCCTAAACCCTGAAACACCACCCCCAGCACAACCCCCTACACTGCCCGAACACCACTGCGCTGCCCTAAACCCTGAAACACCACCCCCAGCACGACCCCCTACACTGCCCGAACACCACTGCGCTGCCCTAAACCCTGAAACACCACCCCCAGCACGACCCCCTACACTGCCCGAACACCACTGCACTGCCCTAAACCCTCAAACACCAGTCCCAGCACGACCCCCTACACTGCCCGAACACCACTGCACTGCCCTAAACCCTGAAACACCAGCCCCAGCAAGACCCCTACACTGCCCGAACACCACTGCACTGCCCTAAACCCTGAAACACCACCCCCAGCACGATTCCCTACACTGCCCGAACACCACTGCACTGCCCTAAACCCTGAAACACCACCCCCTACACTGCCTGAACACCACTGCACTGCCCTAAACCCTGAAACACCATCCCCAGCACGACCCCCTACACTGCACGAACACAACTGCACTGCCCTAAACCCTGAAACACTACCCCCAGCAAGACCCCCTACACTGCCCGAACACCACTGTACTGCCCTAAACCCTGAAACACCAGCCCCAGCACGACCCCTACACTGCCCGAACACCACTGCACTGCCCTAAACCCTGAAACACCACCCCATGCACGACCCCTACACTGCCCGAACACCACTGCACTGCCCTAAACCCTGAAACACCTACCCCAGCACGACCCCCTACACTGCCCGAACACCACTGCACTGCCCTAAACCCTGAAACACCACCCCTGCACGATCCCCTATACTGCCCGAACACTACTGCACTGCCCTAAACCCTGAAACACCACCCCCAGCACGACCCCCTACACTGCACGAACACCACTGCACTGCCCTAAACCCCGAAACACTACCCCCAGCAAGACCCCTACACTGCCCGAACACCACTGCCCTAAACCCTGAAACACCACCCCCAGCAAGACCCCCTACACTGCCCGTACACCACTGCACTGCCCTAAACCCTGAAACTCCACCCCCAGCATGACCCCCTACACTGCCCGAACACCACTGCACTGCCCTAAACCCTGAAACACCAGCCCTAGCACGACCCCCTACACGGCCCGAACACCACTGCACTGCCCTAAACCATGAAACACCAGCCCCAGCACGACCCCCTACACTGCCCGAACACCACTGCGCTGCCCTAAACCCTGAAACACCACCCCCAGCACGACCCCCTACACTGCCCGAACACCACTGCGCTGCCCTAAACCCTGAAACACCACCCCCAGCACGACCCCCTACACTGCCCGAACACCACTGCGCTGCCCTAAACCCTGAAACACCACCCCCAGCACGACCCCCTACACTGCCCGAACACCACTGCGCTGCCCTAAACCCTGAAACACCAGCCCCAGCAAGACCCCTACACTGCCCGAACACCACTGCACTGCCCTAAACCCTGAAACACCACCCCCAGCAAGACCACCTACACTGGCCGAACACCACTGCACTGCCCTAAACCCTGAAACACCACCCCTGCACGACCCCCTACACTGCCCAAACACCACTGCACTGCCCTAAACCCTGAAACACCACCCCTTAGCACGACACCCTACACTGCCCGAACACCACTGCACTGCCCTAAACCCTGAAACACCACCCCCAGCACGACCCCTACACTGCCCGAACACCGCTGCACTACCCTAAACCCTAAAACACCACCCCTGCACGACCTCCTACACTGCTGGAACACCACTGCACTGCCCTAAACCCTGAAACACCACCCCCAGCACGACCCCCTACACTGCCCGAACACCACTGCACTGCCCTAAACCCTGAAACATCAACCCCAGCAAGACCCCCTACACTGCCTGAACACCACTGCCCTAAACCCTGAAACACCACCCCTACACTGCACGAACACCACTGCACTGCCCTAAACCCTGAAACACCACCTCCAGCAAAACCCCTACACTGCCTGAACACCATTGCTCTGCCCTAAATCCTGAAACACTATCCCCAGCTTGACCCCCTACACTGCCCAAACACCACTGCACTGCCCTAAACCCTGAAACACCACCCCCAGCACAACCCCCTACACTGCCCGAACACCACTGCACTGCCCTAAACCCTGAAACACCAGCCCCAGCAAGACCCCCTACACTGCCCGAACACCACTGCACTGCCCTAGACTCTGAAACACCAGCCCCAGCAAGACCCCCTACACTACCCAAACACCACTGCACTACCCTAAACCCTAAAACACTACCCCCAGCATGACCCCCTACACTACCCAAACACCAATGCACTACCCTAATCCCTAAAACACTACCCCCGCATGACCCCCTACACTACCCTAAACCCTAAAACACTACCCCGCACGACTCCCTACACTACCCAAAGACCACTGCACTACCCTAAACCCTAAAACACGACCTCCTACACTACACAAACACCACTGCACTACCCTAAACCCTAAAACACTACCCCCTACACTACACAAACACCACTGCACTACCCTAAACCCTAAAACACTACCCCCAGCAGTACCCCTACACTACCCAAACACCACTGCACTAACCTAAACCCTAAAACACTTCCCCCAGCAGTACCCCCTACACTACCCAAACACCACTGCACTACCCTAAATCACTACCCCCAGCACGACCCCCTACACTACCCAAACACCACTGCACTACCCTAAACCCTAAAACACTACCCCCAGCACGACCCCCTACACTACCCAAACACCACTGCACTACCCTAAACCCTAAAACACTCCCCCAGCACGACTCCCTACACTACCCAAATACCACTGCACTACCCTAAACCCTAAATCTACCCCAGCATGACCCCCTACACTACACAAACACCACTGCACTACCCTAAACCCTAAAACACTACCCCCAGCACGACCCTCTTCACTACCTAAACACAACTGCACAATTTGTTACAGGCGTTGCAACGCAGGCCTGTGGTGCTTACTGGAAGTACCTAGTGGGCTAGTTGGGCCCCAGGGACCCTCAGGATTCAAGGTGACCTAATCCCCCAACTTAAAACGCACCACGGGGCGCGTTTGCACAGTGGTGAAGGGAGGGGGCGGGGCCTCAGGTGACATGTGCGCAAACACGCCCTGTGGTGCGTTTAAGTTGGGGAATTAATTCCTTTGAATCCTGAGGGACCCTGGGGCCAACTAGCCCACCAGGTACCTTCAGTAAGCACAACAGAGTTGCGTTGCAGAGAGGTGAAAAAGGTGCGTGGCCTCGGAACGCCTCTCTGCAACTCAGCTCTGTGGTCCTAACTGTAGGTACCTGGGGGCTAGTTGGGCCCCAGGGACCCTCAGAATTCAAGGGGACTTAATCCTGCAACTTAAAACGCGCCACGGGTGCGTTTGCACACATGTCACCTCAGGCCCCCCTCCCTTCACCACTGTGCAAACGCGCCCTGTAGCGCGTTTTAAGAGGTAGTTTTAATCCCCCTGCCCTATTATGTACTAGGGACTTGCAGAGGAGGTCATGCTAATCACAGGGGTACCCCAACGCATAGTGTTCCCTAGTGTATGTAGGTGTTTTCACTGTATTCTAAGTGTCTTTTAGCATAGCACTGGCTCTGGTTAGTCAGAGTCAGTTACCACCAGTACCCGTCTGAAAAAGTTGTGGGCACAGGATGATTTTGCAACAAGGCCTCTTTCTGCTCCTCTGTTGGTTCTTTCTGCACATCTTTTGCTTCTTTCTGTGCGTTTTTTTCTTCTTTCTTCACATGTCCTACCTCTGTAGGCATAGTTAGAAACTAGCATTTAAAAAACCTTTGAAATTCACTTAAAAAATCATAGGTTTCAGGCACGTTATAGTTAGAAATTAGCATTTAAAAAACCTTTGAAATTCACTGAAAAACCATAGGTTTCAGACACGTTATAGTTAGAAATTAGCATTTAAAAAACCTTTGAAATTCACTGAAAAAACCATAGGTTTTAGGGACAGTTATAGTTAGTTGGACATTTCACTCGTACAAAACCATAGAAATTCCCCGTTATAGTTAGTTCAGCTAACTATAACTCGCGCCCCCGCAATGCACTGCTGATGACGTCACATTACATCACTCATGACATGGTCAGTGACATCACTGATGACATCACTCATGACATCTCAAATGACATCACTGATGACATCATCGATGTGATAATTTCATGCATCTTCTCACACCCTAATATAACTTTTGATACACCCACTCTAAATTACAGACTGCCATTCTCAAAACCATAGACACTCCAACACCAAAAACTACATACCCACTCACTGATTCTTAGGTCTACACACACATCCACTCACTCACCAGTACAGTCACTCATACTTAGTCACTCAGTACAGGACTATCATATGCACTCATACACCTATATAAACACTCACACACCGCCACTCATCCATAGAGGTACTCACACACCTAGTCAGTCATGCAAAAAACTTAATCACACACCCATTTACTCACCTATACAGTTATACACACACCAGCTCACTTACTCATACAAATACTAGCACATTCTTACGCTCTTATACAATCACTGATACAAGTACACACTCATCCATACAGCCACTCTCACAATCACACACTCTCACTTACAGCCATTTATATACTCCAACACACATATATACTGCCTTTCACATATGTAGTTACTCACACATGTACCACTGAGATATACATTCAATCACTAACACACCCATACACACACTCACCCACCCATACAGTCCATCACAGATGCACTCTTGAAACCATGCACCCAGTGAATCATCAACTCACACATCTATGCACAGAGTCACACACACCCCACCCACACAAACACTCAGGCACCCATACAGATACTCAGACAATCAATCAATAACCCATGTAGACACTCATGTAGCTATTCAGAAAGCCATGCAGCCGCTTACAAACCAACAGACAGACGGATACAGACATTCACACAGTTTAGTCACTAACCCATGCATTCAGTAAGATACGTTTAATCACTCACTTGTAGAGTCAGTCACTCACGTACTAAATCATCCATTCAGACACTTATATACCCACTCATTCTTCAATACGCCTGTCCCTATATATATTAAACATATTTAAACTTTACAGAAACACACAGTCACTGGATGATGTCATCAGTGATGTCATTTGAGATGTCATCAGTGATGTCATCAGTGATGTCACTGACCATGTCATGAGTGATGTAATATGTGACGTCATCAGCAGTGCATTGCGGGGCGCGAGTTATAGTTAGCTGAACTAACTATAACGGGGGAATTTCTATGGTTTTGTACGAGTGAAATGTCCAACTAACTATAACTGTCCCTAAAACCTATGATTTTTTCAGTGAATCTATATATTTATTACTTTTCTTCTAATTCAGCATATCCAATGCACTACCTTATTTCTCACCCTATACCTCTATCAATATATCCTCTACCTCCACTCTCTCATTCATCCCAGGCCCCATATCACTCCTATTTCCCCAAAATAACCCTTTCTAGACTCTCCCCTACTCTGCCCCTACTTGCATCATCTCAAACCTCTTACTATTCAGATCCCCCAAACAAGCCTTTCTAAACCCTTTCCTCTAACTCTTCCCCCTCCACCTCCCTTTACTCATTCCAGGCTCCCTCCTACTGTTATGAATTAAAAAAATAATAGTCTAGACCCTTCCCTCTTCTATCCCTCCACTATTCCTTTTCAATCCAGAAAACAGAATAACATGTCCACCACTCAAATTCATTTAATATTTTCCTATACTAACTCCCCTTTACTCATCCCAAATCCCCTCCTACGGCCATAGACTCCCCCCCAAAAATCTAGACCCTTCCCTCTTTTATCCCGCTACTATTCTTTTTCAATCCAAATAACAGACTAACATGTCCACCGCTCAAATTAATTGCATATTTCCCTATACTAATTCCCACTAATCCTGTTTGGGTTCCGGAGTAGTGTGCTACTCACCAAAAATCTCTTCACCACCTCATCAGGGGTAGCAAGCGTTATATAAATGCAAACCTTTTTCCTCTTCTATCCCTCCAATATCCTTCCCAATCCAAATAACAGACTAACATGTCCACCACTCAAATTACTTCATATTTCACTATACTAATACACCACTAATCCTTTATGGGTTCCAGCGTAGCGTGCTACTTGCCAAAAAAGCGCTTCAACACCTCATCGGGGGTAGCAAGCGCTATATAAATGCAAACCTTTTCCCTCTTCTATCCCTCCACTATCCTTCTCAATCCAAATAACTGACTAACATATCCACCGCTCAAATTACTTTCATATTTCACTATATTAATTCACCACTAATCCTTTATGTGTTCCAGAGTAGCGTGCTACTCGCCGTAAAAGCACTTTGATGCCTCGTCAGGGGTAGTAAGCACTATATAAATGCAATTACACTACACTACATGAACATACACATACATTAATGTAAACAAGACAAGTAAGAGCCTGGATACACATGGACACACACAATAATGTAAGCAAGGTAAGGCTGGTACTTACGGTTGCAACTTGAGACAGTGATGGTGTCAAACAGGGGTTTGATCTCAACACCATTATTGGAACTTCCGGTTAGTGTGAAACAGAAGACAAACAAGAGCACAGAATTACAAGAATGCACTAAAGCCACAAACCAGCATTAGCAGGAGCCCATCCCACACCCTTATACCGCCCCATCACCCTTTTCATGCCAGTCCAGCCCCAAAGCTATATGTACATATGAGGTGTAAATAGTGTGGTTAATGCCTGCTACTAAAACTCTACTCTGTGTCATGTGTGTATATGTTAAATACAGTTATGTGTTTAAAAAACAAATCTTCTCCCTTCAACCTTTGCCCCAACCCTCTACTCTCAAACTCATCTAAACCTTTCTGGCTACTATGAACCCCCAAATATTATTCTCCGACCCTCACTTTTAGTCAATTCAGCCAACTAACGGGCGCACAAGTCCACTACTCACGCTAACAACATACAACTCCCTTTTTCTAATTTATTTCCAATCATTCGATCTCTACTCGAAACACTGTGAAACACACAAGAACTCAAGAGCACAAACTTACTACAACTGATGCACAAGGGAAAAAGAAAGCTCATGTTACTGAACTAACTATTGAACACTAATCTTGGATTCCGGAGTACCATTCTACTCGCCACAAAGTGCCTCACCGTCTTGTCAGGGGCATTAAGTGCTATGTAAAACTCAGGGGCATATGTACAAGGGAAGAGGCGGAGAGAGGCGTTAGCCTTCCTGGCTTAACGCCTCTCTCCGCCACTTCAGAAACGCAAGGCTGCACCCTATTTACAAGAATGTGGTGCAGCCCTCTGTTTCCCCCTGTGCTGGCGCTACACTTAGCAGCCTAGCGCCAACGCAGGCACCCTTGCACCATAGTGCAAGGGTGCCTGTGTTGAGGGGAATATTGTTTATGTGCAGGAAGGTCTCCCTTCCTGCACATAAACAATCTTTAAATGGTGTTTTGTAACTTCTGTGTGCTGCTTACTGC
Organism: Calotriton arnoldi; assembly: GCA_963921515.1. Taxonomy (NCBI): domain Eukaryota; kingdom Metazoa; phylum Chordata; class Amphibia; order Caudata; family Salamandridae; genus Calotriton; species Calotriton arnoldi. The sequence continues at coordinate 80,867 of CAWUFW010009228.1, forward strand.
AGCACACACAGAAGTTGCAAAACGGCATTTTAAAAAAATGATTGTTTATGTGCAGGAAGAGGGATCTTCCTGCACATAAACAATCATTGGCCTTTTGCTGTTTTCATGTGTGCTGCACAATGCTAGAAAAAACCACAGGAGTATGACCCATAAACCAAGATGAGATCAGGGTAAGTATACAACAAAAAACAACAATATCTCAATAGGTATAATTAGGGGAGTCAGTTCAATCAGTATGTAAAATACATTACGAGGAAGGAAGAAGGGAGACTCGCAACAATTTTCTCAACTGTGCTCGTGGCATCATATATTTAGGAGCCGAGATAAAAACGATACAGTTGTAACAGCACTGTAGGCATAGAATGCATAGGCAGCCCAATTTGGACTTGGTGCACAAATGTGCTCGTGACACATAAGTGGTGACGCAAGTGGCAAAGTGAAAACAGCGAAAGGCGCACGGTGACAAAAATGTGAAAATATATACAAGAGACTGTGTGGTTCAGCACGAAATAATTTACAATGATGGCGTGAGGACCGATTGAGCAATTTCATTTGAACCACACGGAGTTGTGGCGCCGTCAGTTGCGCTGAGGAGTCGACGACGTTTCGATCCTATTGAATCAGGATCATCTTCAGGACGGGGCTGCTGTGAAAGTGGTGCTGAGGATCAGGATAGTGGAGGTGGCCTGGAAGCAAGGTGGGCCGGTTCAGGGAAGGCCCAGCGGGAACCATCCGGGGGGAGGGGGGCTGGAGGCGGAGTAGGACACGGTCCCGTGTCCACACTGGTATGCTGGAGTCAATCCGGCGTTGGTGGCTGGGCAAGGAAGTCCGGGCGAGTGGGTCTTGGGTTCGGGCAAAGGGGTACGAGAGGATGGGCTATGGGAATGTTAGGACGCCGTGTATGTGAAGGCAGCGCGGAAGGTAGCGAGGCCCGGCAAGCCTGGAGCCTCTAGGTCATTTAAACAGCGTGGTACCAGTCACGATCGTGGCGGTTACCGGCTGACTTACGCGCCAACACTCCCCCGCCAACGGATTCACTCCTCCATTACTGATTATCGGAACCGGTACCACGCTGTTTAAATGACCTAGAGGCTCCAGGCTTGCCGGGCCTCGCTACCTTCCGCGCCGCCTTCACATACACGGCGTCCTAACATTCCCATAGCCCATCCTCTCGTACCCCTTTGCCCGAACCCAAGACCCACTCACTTCCTTGCCCAGCCACCCACGCCGGATTGACTCCAGCATACCAGTGCGGACACGGGACCGTGTCCTACTCAGCCTCCAGCCCCCCTTCCCCCGGATGGTTCCCGCTGGGCCTTCCCTGAACCGGCCCACCTTACTTCCAGGCCACCTCCACTATCCTGATCCTCAGCACCACTTTCACTGCAGCCCCGTCCTGAAGATGATCCTGATTCAATAGGATCGAAACGTCGTCGACTCCTCAGCGCAACTGACGGCGCCACAACTCCGTGTGGTTCAAATTAAATTGCTCAATCGGTCCTCACGCCATCATTGTAAATTATTTTGTGCTGAACCACACAGTCTCATATATATTTTCACATTTGTCACCGTGCGCCTTTCGCTGTTTTCACTTTGCCACTTGCGTCACCACTTATGTGTCACGAGCACATTTGTGCACCAAGTCCAAATTGGGCTGCCTATGCATTCTATGCCTACAGTGCTGTTACAACTGGATCGTTTTTATCTTGGCTCCTAAATATATGATGCCACGAGCACAGTTGAGAAAATTGTTGAGAGTCTCCCTTCTTCCTTCCTCGTAATGTATTTTACATACTGATTGACTGACTCCCTAATGATACCTATTGAGATATTGTTTTTTGTTGCTGCACAATGCAGCACACATGGAAACAGCAAAAAAGGAGAAATGAAACATTTCTCCTCATTGCGCCAGGTTAAGACCAGGTTTTTCCTGGGCTTAATTCTAGCGCTGCCTCCTGTTTACGCCACCCTTGTAAATAGGGGGCAGCGTCAGAATGAATGGGTGTTGCGGTGGAACACCCACCGCAACACCCATTACCCTCCCCTTTCACGCTAAATACAGTGTGAAAGGCTGCCTTATTTACAAGGCAGCGTTTAGCCACGTTAAGTGGCTTAACGCTGCCTTGTAAATAAGGCGAAGCCCCGATCGCCACAGGAACATCGCAAAAAGTGACGTTGTGGTGGCGATAGGGGCTTGTACATATGCCCCTCAGTGTGCTGAGGACAAATAACTAAGACATGTACCGGGTCAGCGTGCACAGCAGAGGGCTGTGAGGGCTGGGAGGACTGGGAGGACTGGGAGGGCTGTGAGGCCTGTGAGGGCTGGGAGGACTGTGAGGACTGTGAGGGCTGGGAGGACTGTGAGGACTGTGAGGCCTGTGAGGACACAGCTTTGTCAGGGAACCATTGCAAAAGAATCGATGAAGTTAAATATTCATCAAAGAGTTCAGTAAATTTGGATTTTTAACCTCTTTGGAGGAATAACGTTGCAAAGCTTTGGAGTAAGTTGATGATTTTACCCTCTTGGGTGAACTCGGAGCCAAGAAGACCATTTATGAGGCGCTTAAAGGATCCCCTGGCTCCGCAGATCGATACATTGGATATCGATAGAGACTGCTCCCAAATGCTATCCTAGGGAGCCCTGAGGGGTGGGGGGGGGGGTGAAGGATGACTCAACAGGGAGAAGCTGTACCATGTATAAATACTTACAAAAAGGCACGTAGGGTAAATTCATTTGTTCGCAAATAAAAACAAACGTTTGTTTATGAAAAAAAAACCCTAATGTAGGGATCCGTGATTCATGCCACATTTGGAGATGTTTGTCTCAGAAACTTTCAGGCCCTGCAGAGTCGCCCTGAGAGGGGGGAGGAGTTGGCAGAAATCACCCACTGTTGGTCGGGGTATTTCCCAGGCGGCTGCATCTTCTAACTCCTTTTCTTAAAGAGCTTTGGGTCACCTGAGAGTCAGTGTGTGTCAAGGCCGGTCACATGGATACACCCTTGAGTGGTAGGTGGGTCACATGGATACACCCTTGAGTGGTAGGTGGGTCACATGGATACACCCTTGAGTGGTAGGTGGGTCACATGGATACACCCTTGAGTGGTAGGTGGGTCACATGGATACACACCCTTGAGTGGGAGGCCGGTCACATGGATACACACCCTTGAGTGGGAGGCCGGTCACATGGATACACACCCTTGAGTGGGAGGCCGGTCACATGGATACACCCTTGAGTGGTAGGTGGGTCACATGGATACACCCTTGAGTGGTAGGTGGGTCACATGGATACACTCCTTGAGTGGTAGGTGGGTCACATGGATACACACCCTTGAGTGGGAGGCCGGTCACATGGATACACACCCTTGAGTGGGAGGCCGGTCACATGGATACACACCCTTGAGTGGGAGGCCGGTCACATGGATACACCCTTGAGTGGTAGGTGGGTCACATGGATACACCCTTGAGTGGTAGGTGGGTCACATGGATACACCCTTGAGTGGTAGGTGGGTCACACGCGTACACACCCTTGAGTGGGAGGCCGGTCACATGGATACACACCCTTGAGTGGGAGGCCGGTCACATGGATACACCCTTGAGTGGTAGGTGGGTCACATGGATACACCCTTGAGTGGTAGGTGGGTCACATGGATACACCCTTGAGTGGTAGGTGGGTCACACGGATACGCCCTTGAGTGGTAGGTGGGTCACACGGATACACGCCCTTGAGTGGTAGGTGGGTCACACGGATACATGCCCTTGAGTGGTAGGTGGGTCACGTGTATACACGCCCTTGAGTGGTAGGTGGTCACACGCATACACCCTTGAGTGGTAGATGGGTCACACGGATACACCCTTGAGTGGTAGGTGGGTCACACGGATAAACACCCTTGAGTGGTAGGTGGGTCACACGGATACACACCCTTGAGTGGTAGGTCGGTCACACGGATACACCCTTGAGTGGTAGGCCTGTCACACGGATACGCACCCTTGAGTGGTAGGTGGGTCACACAAATACGCGCCCTTGAGTGGTAGGTGGGTCACACGGATACACGCCCTTGAGTGGTAGGTGGGTCAAATGTATACACACCCTTGAGTGGTAGGTGGGTCACATGGACACACCCTTGAGAGGTAGGTGGGTCACATGGACACACCCTTGAGTGGTAGGTGGGTCACACAGATACACACCCTTGAGTGGTAGGTGGGTCATACGGATACACACCCTTGAGTGGTAGGTGGGTCACATGGATACACGCCCTTGAGTGGTAGGTGGGTCAAATTTATACACACCCTTGAGTGGTAGGTGGGTCACATGGACACACCCTTGAGTGGTAGGTGGGTCACACGGATACACACCCTTGAGTGGTAGGTGGGTCACACATACACCCTTGAGTGGTAGGTGGGTCACACGGATACACCCTTGAGTGGTAGGTGGGTCACACGGATACACACCCTTGAGTGTTAGGTCGGTCACACACCCTTGAGTGGTAGGTGGGTCACATGGATACACACCCTTGAGTGGTAGGTGGGTCACACGGATACACCCTTGAGTGGTAGGTGGGTCACACGGATACACCCTTGAGTGGTAGGTGGGTCACACGGATACACAACCTTGAGTGGTAGGTGGGTCACACGGATACACAACCTTGAGTGGTAGGTGGGTCACATGTACACAACCTTGACTGGTAGGTGGGTCACATAGATACACACCCTTGAGTGGTAGGTGGGTCGCATAGATACACACCCTTGAGTGGTAGGTGGGTCACACGGATACACCCTTGAGTGGTAGGTGGGTCACACGGATACACACCCTTGAGTGGTAGGTGGGTCACATGGATACACACCCTTGAGTGGTAGGTGGGTCACACATACACCCTTGAGTGGTAGGTGGGTCACAAGGATACACACCCTTGAGTGGTAGGTGGGTCACAAGGATACACACCCTTGAGTGGTAGGTGGGTCACACATATACACCCTTCAGTGGTAGGTGGGTCACACGGATACACACCTTTAGTGGTAGGTGGGTCACACGGATACACACCCTTGAGTGGTAGGTGGGTCACATGGATACACACCCTTGAGTGGTACGTGGGTCACATGGATACACACCCTTGAGTGGTAGGTGGGTCACACAGATACACACCCTTGAGTGGTAGGTGGCTCACACGGATACACACCCTTGAGTGGTAGGTGGGTCACACATACACCCTTGAGTGGTAGGTGGGTCACACGGATACACACCCTTGAGTGGTAGGTGGGTCACACGGATACACACCCTTGAGTGGTAGGTGGGTCACACGGATACACACCCTTGAGTGGTAGGTGGGTCACATGGATACACACCCTTGAGTGGTAGGTGGGTCACATGGATACACACCCTTGAGTGGTAGGTGGGTCACACAGATACACCCTTGAGTGGTAGGAGGGTCACACGGATACACACCCTTGAGTGGTAGGTGGGTCACACGGATACACACCCTTGAGTGGTAGGTGGGTCACATGGATACACACCCTTGAGTGGTAGGTGGGTCACACGGATACACACCCTTGAGTGGTAGGTGGGTCACACGGATACACCCTTGAGTGGTAGGAGGGTCACACGGATACACACCCTTGAGTGGTAGGAGGGTCACACGGATACACACCCTTGAGTGGTAGGAGGGTCACATGGATACACACCCTTGAGTGGTAGGTGGGTCACAAGGATACACACCCTTGAGTGGTAGGTGGGTCACAAGGATACACACCCTTGAGTGGTAGGTGGGTCACACGGATACACACCCTTGAGTGGTAGGTGGGTCACATGGATACACACCCTTGAGTGGTAGGTGGGTCACATGGATACACACCCTTGAGTGGTAGGTGGGTCACATGGATACACACCCTTGAGTGGTAGGTGGGTCACACGGATACACCCTTGAGTGGTAGGTGGGTCACACGGATACACCCTTGAGTGGTAGGTGGGTCACACGGATACACCCTTCAGTGGTAGGTGGGTCACACGGATACAACCTTGAGTGGTAGGTGGGTCACATGGATACACAACCTTGAGTGGTAGGTGGGTCACATGGATACACACCCTTGAGTGGTAGGTGGGTCACATGGATACACACCCTTGAGTGGTAGGTGGGTCACACGGATACACCCTTGAGTGGTAGGAGGGTCACACGGATACACACCCTTGAGTGGTAGGTGGGTCACAAGGATACACACCCTTGAGTGGTAGGTGGGTCACACATATACACCCTTGAGTGGTAGGTGGGTCACACGGATACACACCCTTGAGTGGTAGGTGGATCACACGGATACACACCCTTGAGTGGTAGGTGGGTCACATGGATACACCCTTGAGTGGTAGGTGGGTCACACGGATACACCCTTGAGTGGTAGGTGGGTCACACAGATACAACCTTGAGTGCTAGGTGGGTCACACAGATACACCCTTGAGTGGTAGGTGGGTCACATGGATACACACCCTTGAGTGTTAGGTCAGTCACACACCCTTGAGTGGTAGGTGGGTCACATGGATACACACCCTTGAGTGGTAGGTGGGTCACACGGATACATGCCCTTGAGTGGTAGGTGGGTCACACGGATACACGCCCTTGAGTGGTAGGTGGCTCACATGGATACACACCCTTGAGTGGTAGGTGGGTCATACGGATACACACCCTTGAGTGGTAGGTGGGTCACACGGATACACACCCTTGAGTGGTAGGTGGGTCACATGTACACACCCTTGAGTGGTAGGTGGGTCACACGGAGACACACCCTTGAGTGGTAGGTGGGTCACACAGACACACACTTGAGTGGTAGGTGGGTCACATGGATACACACCCTTGAGTGGTAGGTGGGTCACACGGACACACACCCTTGAGTGGTAGATGGGTCACACGGATACACACCCTTGAGTGGTAGGTGGGTCACACGGATACACACCCTTGAGTGGTAGGTGGGTCACATGAATACACACCCTTGAGTGGTATGTGGGTCACACGGATACACACCCTTGAGTGGTAGGTGGGTCACAAGGATACACACCCTTGAGTGGTAGGTGGGTCACACAGATACACCCTTGAGTGGTAGGTGGGTCACACAGATACACCCTTGAGTGGTAGGTGGGTCACACAGATACACCCTTGAGTGGTAGGTGGGTCACAAGGATACACCCTTGAGTGGTAGGTGGATCACAAGGATACACACCCTTGAGTGGTAGGTGAGTCACAAGGATACACACCCTTGAGTGGTAGGTGGGTCACAAGGATACACACCCTTGAGTGGTAGGTGGGTCACATGGATACACACCCTTGAGTGGTAGGTGGGTCACACAGATACACCCTTGAGTGGTAGGTGGGTCACAAGGATATACACCCTTGAATGGTAGGTGGGTCACACAGATACACCCTTGAGTGGTAGGTGGGTCACACGGATACACCCTTGAGTGGTAGGTGGGTCACACGGATACACCCTTAAGTGGTAGGTGGGTCACATGGATACACACCCTTGAGTGTTAGGTCGGTCACACACCCTTGAGTGGTAGGTGGGTCACATGGATACACACACTTGAGTGGTAGGTGGGTCACACGGATACACCCTTGAGTGGTAGGTGGGTCACACGGATACACACCCTTGAGTGGTATGTGGGTCACATGGATACACACCCTTGAGTGGTAGGTGGGTCACATGGATACACGCCCTTGAGTGGTAGGTGGGTCACACGGATACACACCCTTGAGTGGTAGGTGGGTCAAACGGATACACACCCTTGAGTGGTAGGTGGGTGGGTGGGTCACATGGACACACCCTTGAGTGGTAGGTGGGTCACATGGAGACACACCCTTGAGTGGTAGGTGGGTCACATGGATACACACCCTTGAGTGGTAGGTGGGTCACATGGATACACACCCTTGAGTGGTAGGTGGGTCACAAGGATACACACCCTTGAGTGGTAGGTGGGTCACAAGGATACACACCCTTGAGTGGTAGGTGGGTCACATGGAGACACAACCTTGAGTGGTAGATGGGTCACATGGATACACACCCTTTAGTGTTAGGTGGGTCACATGGATACACAACCTTGAGTGGTAGATGGGTCACATGGATACACACCCTTGAGTGGTAGGTGGGTCACACGGATACACACCATTGAGTGGTAGGTGGGTCACATGAATACACACCCTTGAGTGGTAGGTGGGTCACACGAATACACACCCTTGAGTGGTAGGTCGGTCACACGGATACACCCTTGAGTGGTAGGTCGGTCACACGGAGTCACACGGATACACCCTTGACTGGTAGGTCGGTCAGTCGGATACACCCTTGAGTGGTAGGTGGGTCACACGGATACACCCTTGAGTGGTAGGTGGGTCTTATGGATACACACCCTTGAGTGTTAGGTCAGTCACACACCCTTGAGTGGTAGGTGGGTCACACGGATACACCCTTGAGTGGTAGGTGGGTCACACGGATACACACCCTTGAGTGGTAGGTGGGTCACACGGATACACACCCTTGAGTGTTAGGTCGGTCACAAACTCCCTTGAGTGGTAGGTGGGTCACACGGATACACCCTTGAGTGGTAGGTGGGTCACACGGATACACACCCTTGAGTGTTAGGTTGATCACAAACTCCCTTGAGTGGTAGGTGGGTCACACGGATACACCCTTGAGTGGTAGGTGGGTCACACGGATACACCCTTGAGTGGTAGGTGGGTCACACGGATACACCCTTGAGCGGTAGGTGGGTCACAGAGATACACCCTTGAGTGGTAGGTGGGTCACATGGATACACACCTTTGAGTGGTAGGTGGGTCACACGGATACACCCTTGAGTGGTAGGTGGGTCACACAGATACACCCTTGAGTGGTAGGTGGGTCACATGGATACACACCCTTGAGTGTTAGGTCGGTCACATGGATACACACCCTTGAGTGTTAGGTCGGTCACACACCCTTGAGTGGTAGGTGGGTCACGTGGAAACACACCCTTGAGTGTTAGGTCAGTCACAAATAGAGATCGCCAATGTTCCCATGAAGCCCCGATAACAGGGCATACAGTCAGGAAACCTGCATCTACCCATGTGAATGGGAAGGTCCAGGGGGTTCAGGGATTTCCGAGGAGACTTGCCCGTCACATGCATCGCTACAGAGCAGCATCGAGTTTCTTAAAAAATGCAGCAGGTAAATTATTGGCAGTGCATGGAACAGAAATAAAATAAAAAAAACTGTAAGGCTGTTCGTTTTAATCAGGTTCATCTGGCCCGCCAATGAGACTGGCAGAGGTTTCCATCGTGTCTTGGTTAAAGGTAGTTATACTGGGATCACTGTTCAACTTTAGGAGTGATGGTAACACCAAGGCGTCAGGCGGAGTGTTTTACCCTTGAATCATCTTCACTCCGTTAAACATTTACTTGCGCGTGCCAGGCCTTCGATAACAGACACACCATGTGCATCAAAAGGGCAAACACACCTCGCAGGCACTAAAATGGCTCTACTATCCATAGATTTACTGCTTTCCTGTGGTCATTTGTGTGTTAGTCTAAAGGTTGACTTGTGTCTCTTAAGATTCCTGCAGCTCAGTGATCAGGGGGGGCATTCTAGGAGTTGTGTAAACATTCCTGCAAGTTTAACTCCTAAACATTATTACTTCACCCACAGTGGTTGAATGTACAGGAGCTTTAAGTACAGTATTGTCTTCATTTACATACGTAGTTTGACCTGAACGCGTTTTAACACTGACCTGAATGTCATTCATTTGTATCTGATGTGCAGTTCCCTCATACTTCCTCCTGAGACTGTCTTTGGCTTGTAGCACTGTTCAAACTCTGACAGATCTGTACAGGGGAGTGGGGCATCATTTCTAGAGAGCTCGGTTCTTTCCTAGCATTGGTGTTGATGTTTTAACCCACTCCTTGACTTCATGCGTTCTCCTCAACAGACCACCAACGCACCACAGGCTCTAATCTGCCTTTTCACTGACTGAAAGAAGTAGGAAGATGTTGCGAAATGTCCTACCCGGAGCTGGTGTGATTGTAATGTTTGTTATTCTGACGGATGTTCCTTCTCTGTGCGATATGACTTTAGCTGATTATTTCCATTTCATAATTTCCAGACACCTCTGCTCGTCTGGCTCCAGCTGGTACAGATCCCGTGCATACGGACAAACGGATCCGGCGGTCACGCCTTTACCTACATTGCTCCTAAAGCGTGGAACGACCTGCCACTACACATCAGAGCCTCCTCCTCCCTTCTTGAATTCCACAAGAAGCTGAAGACCTGGCGTTGCGAGTAGTCCCACTAGGCCCTGTGCCAGGGTGCCCCCGGGGGATTAGCCCCGCTCTAAAAATCAACATTAACATAACGTAAAAGACACTAAGATCAACCTTGAGGGATATTCAAAAGTAGATAAAAAAAATCAAGAATTCTGTCGCAAGTATGGCGTTCCTAACCGTGGGCCATATTTATAAAAAATTCACAGAGCGCAGCAAGCCACCTTGCTGTGTGAAAGGTAAAGGGCAGGAATGCGCCGTATTTACCATTATACCGCGCATTCCTGTCTTTCCCTAGCGCTGTTGCACAATGTGCATCCTAGCGCCAATGCAGCCACTTGCGTCATGTTGCAAAGGTGTGTGTTGCAGGCAGGATTGTTTAATGCAGGAAGGGAACACATTCCTGCTCCAAAACAATCCTCTGAGGAATTTTCCACTTTCTATGTGTGCTGCAGAATGCTGCACACATAGAAGGAGGAAAAAACGAGGAGATATAAAGATATTTCTACTCATTACGCCTCCCCTGGGAAGACGCAGCATTTTGACGCATTCCCAGGTCTACCACGAATGGTAAACCTGGGAAAGCGCCAAAATCCATGGATGGATGCCTGGGAACAGCCCCGCTCCATCCATGGACGGATGCCTGGGAACAGCCCCGCTCCATCCATGGACGGATGCCTGGGAACAGCCCCGCTGCCTGGGAACAGCCCCGCTCCATCCATGGACGGATGCCTGGGAACAGCCCCGCTCCATCCATGGACGGATGCCTGGGAACAGCCCCGCTCCATCCATGGACGGATGCCTGGGAACAGCCCCGCTCCATCCATGGACGGATGCCTGGGAACAGCCCCGCTCCATCCATGGACGGATGCCTGGGAACAGCCCCGCTCCATCCATGGACGGATGCCTGGGAACAGCCCCGCTCCATCCATGGAACGCCTCCCTGGGGCAGATTACGCAAGGCATTACTCTAGATTTACTAAACTTGGCCAAGGTGGCCTTGCGCAGCGTAGTCAATCTGACTTGGGGATTGCGTTGCTCTTGCGACACCATGAGTGATGCGATCGCAACGCAGTTCCTTGATAAATCTGGCCCCAGATATCTCCTGCCGCAGGGTATTTGAACTCAGGAGGATTTCACTATTCAAATGTAGCAAAGGGTATATTGTATCTAAAATTTATGAAATTGATTACTATGTAGACCTTGAATAGCAACTACTGCTAAACAGAGGGCCCGATTAGGACTTTGACACGCGGAGGTAAGTCCATCGTGATGTCGGAGGACTTTACCCTGCTATTCAGAGGGTGCTACGCCCCCCAGAATTACAGTGTTCTGCCGGCTCCTGAAAACAACTCTAAGCATTGGCAGGAATCGCTGTCACGGCAGTACCTGCCAATGCTGTAAACAGGGCCGGCTTTAGCACTGGTGGCTCCTGGCGTGACAAGGTTTGTTGGTGCCCCCGAACCGTGTTGGCATGGATTCCTTCACTACAACCCTTTAACATGCCCCTCAAGTCTTCATAATCACTCTCTTTCAGGTGCATTTAATTAGATAACGCCGCTCATACCAGTGTAGAGTGACAGAACACTTTGCATCACATACACATTACACAGAGACAATCAATTATAATTGTGTAAATCAGCGTATAGGAAATGTTACATAAGCCAGAGGATTATAAGGTGTAGGAGTGACATGTCATCCATACTGGTAGTTAGTATAGTTGGAGTGTTTGGTCTGGAGAAGCACAAACTCAGAACTGTAAACGAACATCATAGTTGGGGGTGCTCTTTAAGAATAAGAATCGATTTCTACCCAAATAAATTCTTTTTGCAACATTCATCTATGTTCTAATCTATACTTTGCAGTGCGCATGCAGTTCTTTAATGACAGTTAACAATTTACTGTTCTATATTATGATTTTAATTTATAAACTGCAAGTAACAAAAGGATATCTCTTACAAAAGCAGAAACCCACTGACCTATTAACATCATATGCACTTTGCGATCTGCATGGTACATGTTCTTTGCAGCAGGCACATTAACCATCTGTGCTATTTTATGGTCAGTCAAAACCTCAACTAGACAAAACTTCGATCTTACCCCAGGAACAACATCACCAGAGTTGATTTAACATTTTTATTGTTGCCTGGAAATTTATGGAGGCAAGGAACCCAGCAGCAGGCACTTTTAAAACCAAAATAAACTTGCAAACACGGTGCCCCCTAAAGTCCGCACCAGTCGCACCGCCCTCGAGCTGGCCTTGGTAGCACTTTTAAAAGGTTCAACATCTTTCATAGTGGTGAACTGGTTTTAATGCACGGGTTACTAACTTGTGTAACGATATATCTGTAAGAGACAGTAGTTAGTGACAGATTCCTTACCTTAGAATATCCCCAGGCGTCAGGCTGGATCCGGAAAGTTTTTTGCGTAGCAGTACCCTTGCGCGTCGGTAGGCGGCGTCGTGCGGCTCCGCGTCCGTCGTCGGCGTCGTGATCGCTGGGATGACGTCGCGGGCAGTACTTAGACGCCGCCTCTGCGCGCTGACGTCCAGTTCTGTACACGACTTTCCGCGCCAGGAACGCAGAGCCATGCAAGAAGCTGACATAGGTGTCTGAAAAATACTAGGGCCCTGAAAGGGATGTCCTTAACCCTAGAAATCAGTTCGCAGAACGGGAGGATGGGTGGGCGGTAGGAATCTGTCACTAACTACTGTCTCTTACAGATATATCGTTACACAAGTTAGTAACTTGTGCATCTGAAAGAGACACGTTAGTGACAGATTCCTTACCTTAGAATAGATACCCCAGCAATACCAACCCCGGTGGTGGGTCTGCGAACAAAGATCAGACATGGAAGTCCTGGAGGACAGAACGGCCAAAGAAGCCGTCCCTCCGGACCTGACTGTCAAGGCAGTAATGCTTTGTAAACGTGTGCAGCGAGGCCCACGTAGCTGCCTGACAAATAACCGGCAGCGGAACACCGCGGCCCAAGGCCGTGGTAGCAGCCGTTGCCCTGGTGGAATGGGCACTGTGAGAAGTTGGCCTGGTATATGCTGTTCACTAATTAAAGTGGACACCTTGCACCAGGGCAAATCGACTCTTATGGTAGATAGGTTTAAGACAACCTTTTAAAGAAAGCTATCCTAGTGGTAGCTGTGGAGAGCAGCCTTCAGGCTAAGTCTCGGAGGAATGTAAAGCAGCTTGTTTTACCATATAATCTCTTGAATCACCAAATGAAAAGACACCACACAGGTATATATATCAAATATATATGTATTTATTTCTAAATAACTCTCTACTAATCTCTTTATGAGATTAGAAGACAAACATATGCACAAATCAACGTTTCACAATAAGTTAAGCACAAAATATGGCTGGGGCCCTAGGGGCGTACCAGACCATATACTAAGTAAGCGACTTAGGGACAACGACTTGCAGGGAGACAAGGCCTAGGGCCTTCAGAAGTGCAGGGGCCTCACGAAAACATCCCAAGGCAGGTAAGTAAAGGACCCACGGAGGACGCGTGCAGTGTGGATACACAGGCGCGGATCGCCGTTGACTTCAATGGGGCAAGTCGCAGTTGGAAATAAAGAGTTTTAGGATACTTCGGGAGAACCTACAAGCAAGTCACTTACAGGGTAAGTAGTTCTAGGGCCCACACTCCACAGGAGCACCGTAGTGCTGGAGTTACCTCACCCAGGGAAGCCGGGTGCATAGGTGTCCTTTGGTGTCGGGTCGCGGCGTCGTTTTCAATGGCGAACAAAGAAGACTTGCTGCTTGCGGGAGCTGAAGAAGTGTCCGGTGGAATCCAAGCCTGGATTCTGAAGAAGGATGACCTGAAAGCAGAGGGGACAGTGTTCAAAGTCACTTGGCAGTGACCCGGGGCAAGGAAGATGGATGCCCACCGTCGTCGGTTGATTCAGGTCGGTTGCGGGTGCCTTGACTTCAGCCACGTGGTCCAGGAGGTGTCGACGACGACCAGGAGCTGGATTCGGTGGGTGCCTCGACGTCTGCAGCTGACTGCGGTGTCGGCAACTCGATTGGAGCCAACAAGCCTTGGCAGCAGCAAGTCTCGGGGAGATAAAGAAAAGTCGATGGCGCAGACCAGCAAGGTCTGAGGGACTCACCCAGCGAGGGTAAGTCAGGGCAGGCCTGGAGCAACCAGGGGAGCCCTTTGGTTTCTTTAAGAAGTCTTCTGGGGACCCACAATCCGGCGGGCAAGGGATCGCGAAGACACCTCGGGCGGAATCACTCAACAGGGGCCCACGGTCGCTCAGGATGGTGTAGGCCTCTGATCTTCGGAGGGATTCCTGCTGGAGGTCGGGACCACATGTGGTCCAAAGCACAAGTTCGTAGAACGTTGTGAAGGGGTTGCACTCGACAATAGTGCACGGTACCCACGGGTCGCGGTTCCTCGTTACTCGTGGGGTTCACTTGCCTCAGCTTCACTGGGGACTCACGATGGCCTGAGAGAGGTCAGGAAATCCACTTCTTGGGCTGCAGGGACTTCGGACTCCGGCGGGAGCGGCGTAGTTTGCGACCGTCGTTGTCGTTTTTGGTGCCTGCCAAGCAGGGGAGTCACTCCTTGACTCCAAGGGAGATTCTTCTGTCTTCCAAAGGTAGTGGAACGTCGAAGGGCCAGGATTCTTCTGTAGAGCGTCGTCCAGGGGTTATCTGCTTTGCAATGGCAAGGTTCCCCCTCTTATACTAAAAAGAGGGGATGGACTAGCTCTATGACCCCACCTATGGGAGGGTCAAGGGAGGGGGTGGCTACACCCACTTCCCTTTGTCCAGTTTCGCGCCAGAGCAGGGGCAGGTAGCCCCTGAGCTGGTTTGAACTGGCATATGCACAGAGGAGCCTTCTGCTCCCCAGTGCAGGACTTCAAAGCACTCTAAGAGTGCACCCACCCAGCCCCAATACACTAAACCCTGTCTGGGAGGTGGTTACACCTCCCTGTGACAGGATGCCTATTGTTGGGCTTCCTCCACTGCGAGTTTCGGTCATCAGCAGGAGGGCAGCCCAGTGTCTGTGACTGGTGGCATCCATTTTGTGATGCCAGGGCTCTTTAGGATTCTACCGCGTTTCCACAGCAGGTACATGTCTTATCCCTCTAGAAGGGTGGAATGCTACCCCCGCCGCCAAGATTGGCGGGGGGTAGTATTCCAAGATGTTTGACACCAAACACGACATGTTTTGATGCAGCCATTCCAAAGTTAGCATTTACCGCGAGGATATAATGCACTTAAATAGTATATGGTTTAACCGCATCCACAAACAGCACCAGAGAATAGACTCTGAGAGCTGCAGAGGGGCCCTGCTCAGGCAGAGGCACCCCCTCACATAGAAGCCAAGCACCCTGCCCTCAGGATTGATAGGGCCTGCCTTAGGGGTGACTGATAGGTTTATATGTGTGTGCAGGAGAGATATAGGAAACCTATATCTCAGTGAGGGGTGCTAGCACCACCTCACCCAGGCTGCAGTAGCAGGCCTGTGGTGTCAGATTTAGACTGCTTCCCAGGGGTGGCATAACACATGCTGCAGCCCCTGGTAGGCCTGTGAAGTACCTATGCCCTTGGCACCTAAGGTACCATATACTAGGGACTCATAAGGCACCACAGTATCCAATCACTAGTGCACCTAGAGTGCACTCCATGTCGTTTAGAGAGAGCAGATAGACTGGGGCCCTGAATAGCAGGGTCCCAGTCCAACTAAGTCATAAACCAGCAAAACACCAGGAAAAAGTGGGGGCAACCATATAGTCAGATTCCACCTTCCTACATAACCCCCCAAACGAAAGGAGATAAGGCTAACCTTGACCAGTTGAGCCTTTATTGATTAAGTGGCCATATAAGGAAGCACCTGCACTAGCATGGTTGCCCCCTGTCTTATGGTCCCCTAAGCAATCCCCCACCCTAAGGGTATGAGAGGGTCTCCACCATGGGGAATCACTACCTCTGGTGTGCTTTGGTAAAGTACAAGGCTGGTGGGGTGTCTGAGTAGGGAAGTGAGGCCCTAGGAAGGTTGGCCTCAGCTTCCTCAGATCACTGGTCACCATGTATGCCTGTCTTTCCATGACTGAGTTGCACTTTGCTCTAAGGGTCAACCTTTGACTGCCTACAGCTGGGGGTTGGGTCCCTTTGGGTGGAACACTGGAGGGACATGGCATGTTTGGAACCTTTTGGTTCCAGGTTTGCCCTTGCCTAACAGAGTCCTTCTGGGGGTGGTCCCTACATAAAGGTATGGGGGATCCCTCAGTGGGTTGAGGAATTTTCACCTGGCTAGGGCTACTAGACTGGGTGCCCCTAATCTGCTGATGGGGGTTCCTCTGGACAGCGGGGCCCTGGGGGTCCACTGACCTCCCTGACCTCTGCAGCCCTGGGCTGACTGAGGCAGGGTAGAGAGGGGCAGTTTACCTGCTCCAGACTGGGTACCACCTTGGAAGGGTCCTCTGCCATCAGGGGTGGGGCCAGGCCAGGCCTGACTACCTCTGTGGCAGTTCCTTCACTAGGGGTAGGGTCAGTTCCCTGAGGAGGCTGACCCTTACCTACTGTCTGGAGGGAAGAAGACTTTTCTTCAACCCTTGTGCTCTCTTCTGGGGGAGAGTGGGCCATTCTTCCAGGCTCCATCTCTCCAAAATCTTGGGCTGGGGCTGTGGCCATCACAGCCCCACTAACCTTTACAGGGACACCCAACATCCTCAGATGGGTTTGGTGTTCAATTTCAGCCCAGGCTGAAATTTCCAGATCATTGCCCATCAGGCAATCTACAGGTAAGGTTGGGGACACTGCCACTCTTTTGGGCCTGTGACCCCCTCCCAGCTGAGATTGACTATGGCCATGGGGTGCTCTGTTCTGACACCATCAATGTTGGTCACCTGGTATTTAAACTCAGGTAAAAGCTGGTGAGGGGGGACTAGTTTCCCTGCCATCATGGTGACACTAGCCCCTGTGTCCCTAAATGCCACAGCTTTCTGACCATTAATTATTGGCTCCAGTCTGTACCTGCCCAATGCTGTGGGACCCACGGTAAAGGTGGCAAATCCTATACCACCATCAGAATCTGAGGAGTCTGTTGAGGGGGTCCTGTCTGAACTAGGGCCCACCTCTGTTCCTCTTGCAAAAGCACCTAACTTTTTGGGTGCACTACTCCCAACTGGAGGATTACTACTGGTAGTACCAGGAGGGGTGGTAGTAGTTGTTGGAGGAACATTTTCTTTATTGCCAATCCTGGGACAACTGGGATCAGATTTCCAGTGCCCAGGCTTTTTACAGACATGGCAATAGGGTTTCTTTTCAGGAGAGGAAGGAGTTTGGGACCCACCCCCAGAAGAGGACTTTTGGGGCCCTGTAGTGGACTTATCCTTAGATTTATCCCCACCTTTCTCTTGGGACTTGGTAGAATCTTTCTTGTGGTCACCACCCTGATTCTTAGGCCTTACTCTGGTTCTGACCCATTTGTCTGCCTTCTTTCCCAATTCTTGGGGAGAGGTCAGATCAGAGTCCACCAGGTACTGGTGTAAAAGCTGGTTTTGACAATTATTAAGGATCTGTTCTCTCATCATTAGATTATAAAATCCTTTGAAATCAGTAACCCTACTGCCAACCAGCCAACCCTCCAGAGCCTTGGATGCACAATCTACAAAGTCTGTCCAGTCCTGAGTCTGTGCCTTCTGGGTATCTCTGAACTTCAACCTGTACTGCTCAGTGGTTAAGCCAAACCCATCTATCAGTGCACTCTTCAGGACCTCATAATCATCAGCATCCTCCTCTCTAACAGTGAGGAGCTTGTCTCTTCCTTTATCTGAAAAGGAGAGCCACAAGATTGCTGCCCACTGCTTTTGGGGGACCTGCTGTACTCTACAGGCCCTCTCCATAGCAGTTATCCACTTGTGGATATCATCCCCACTCTGGTAGGGAGGAACAATCTTGCTCAGGTTCCTATGGTCAGGAATATATTCTCTGCCTCTAGGGACACTGTTGCTGCCACCAGGGGGTTCTAACCCCTCTTTTCTAGAAGCTCTCTGGATCTCCAGGGCTTCCTATCCAGTGCCAACTGCTTGGTTCTGAGGGCCACTCTGGCTTCCTCATACTGGAGCAGTTTGCACCTTCTCTCAGAGGAGGTCTCTCTTAAGGAAAAGTATGAGCTCCTCTGCTGGACAAATTCTCTGCCAGAGTGATAAGAGTGGTCAGATTCCCTGGAAGGGATCTGTGCCTCTCCTCCTCTCTGTCAGTTCTCTTAGGGAGAATTCCTCTGTCCTTTTCAGGCCCCTTGAAGCCTGGCCCTTCAATCACAGAGTCTTGGTCATTCTGATTTTCATCATCTGACCCAGATACTATGACTGACCCACCCACTGATTCAAACCCTTTAGCTCCTAGAGCCAATCTAAGGTCATCTGCTGTCAGCAGATCTATCAGGTGTAGTGTTGAGGGACTCTGTCCTAGCCTCAGGTGTCTGTCAACACACATGGCTCTCAAGTCAGAGAAAGCCATGTCCTTATACTGAGGCTGAGTGGATCCACTGGGTCCACCCCTTAAGGACATTCTAGTGTTGTGCAGTGTTGTACTACCTACACTAGTTTGTGGCCTACTGATCCTAGCTTGAGCTGTGGAAAGGGTGTGCTATCCCTTGGCACACAGCTCTAAGTTCAGTAGAACTTATTGATACTAAGCTTGACTTTATATGTACCTTGAGTACCTATAATGGTTTTCAGTTAGTAATTCAAATAGAGATTTTCTGGTAAAACAATGGCAAGCTGGAATCCCACACGCTGCCCACCAATGTGAGAAGTTGGCCTGGTATATGCTGTTCACTAATTAAAGTGGACACCTTGCACCAGGGCAAATCGACTCTTATGGTAGATAGGTTTAAGACAACCTTTTAAAGAAAGCTATCCTAGTGGTAGCTGTGGAGAGCAGCCTTCAGGCTAAGTCTCGGAGGAATGTAAAGCAGCTTGTTTTACCATATAATCTCTTGAATCACCAAATGAAAAGACACCACACAGGTATATATATCAAATATATATGTATTTATTTCTAAATAACTCTCTACTAATCTCTTTATGAGATTAGAAGACAAACATATGCACAAATCAACGTTTCACAATAAGTTAAGCACAAAATATGGCTGGGGCCCTAGGGGCGTACCAGACCATATACTAAGTAAGAGACTTAGGGACAACGACTTGCAGGGAGACAAGGCCTAGGGCCTTCAGAAGTGCAGGGGCCTCACGAAAACATCCCAAGGCAGGTAAGTAAAGGACCCACGGGGGACGCGTGCAGTGTGGATACACAGGCGCGGATCGCCGTTGACTTCAATGGGGCAAGTCGCGGTTGGAAATAAAGAGTTTTAGGATACTTCGGGAGAACCTACAAGCAAGTCACTTACAGGGTAAGTAGTTCTAGGGCCCACACCCACAGGAGCACCGTAGTGCTGGAGTTACCTCACCCAGGGAAGCCGGGTGCATAGGTGTCCTTTGGTGTCAGGTCGCGGCGTCGTTTTCAATGGCGAACAAAGAAGACTGGCTGCTTGCGGGAGCTGAAGAAGTGTCCGGTGGAATCCAAGCCTGGATTCTGAAGAAGGATGACCTGAAAGCAGAGGGGACAGTGTTCAAAGTCACTTGGCAGTGACCCGGGGCAAGGAAGATGGATGCCCACCGTCGTCGGTTGATTCAGGTCGGTTGCGGGTGCCTTGACTCTTCAGCCACGTGGTCCAGGAGGTGTCGACGACGACCAGGAGCTGGATTCGGTGGGTCCCTGTGAGAAGTTGGCCTGGCATATGCTGTCCACTAATTATAGTGGGCACCTTGCACCAGTCCAAACCGACTCTTATGGTAGGTAGGTTAAAGACAACCTTATTGAAAGCTATCCTAGTGGTAGCTGTGGAGAGCAGCCTTCAGGCTAAGTCTTGAAGGAATGTAAAGCAGCTTGTTTTACCAGTCTATAATCTCTTGAGTGACCAAATGAAAGAGCACCACACCAGGTATATATTCAAAATATATGTATTTATTACTAAACACACCCCTCTAGTCTCTTTATGAGGCTAGAGTTCAAGTACATAGGTTATAAGATCTTAAATCACAGTAATAGCACAAATACACGTTTGGGCCCTAGGGGCGTACTCAAACCATATACCAATAAAGTGGTATGCGAACCACGACTGAACTAGACACTAGGCCTAGAGCCTCTAGAAGTGCTTGGACCACAAGGAACCACCCAAGGTAGTGACACAGGGGACCCACGGGAGACGCGTGCAGTGTAAATACACAACCGCGATACGCCGTTAACTTCTATGGAGAAAGTCGGGATCGGGAAAATAGAGGAAAGGGACACTTAAAAGAGGACTAGGACAAAACCCTTTGAGATCTAGGACTTTGAAGAGTCTCTACCCACGGGAGCACCGGAGTACTGTGTTACCTCACCCAGGGAAACCGGGTGCATAGGTGCCTTTCGGGGTCGGGTTTCGTCGTCGTTTCTTATGGCGATCTGCTGCAAAGTGCTGCTGGCGACCAGGAGAAAAGTGTCCGGGTGGATCCAAGAGTGGATCGGAGTTCTGAAGAACCTGAAAGCAGAGGGGACAGAGTCTGGGTCACTAGCCAGTGACCAGGAAGGCGATGGACAGATGCCCACCGATGTCGAGTGCTTCAGGTGCGTTGACGGTCGTCTCGCTTCTGCAGCCACGAGGTCCAGGAGGCGTTGTTGGCAACCAGGAGCAGGATTCGGGCTGGTACACGATGTCTGTCGAGTGCTGCGGTGTCGGCGACCGGATTGGACCCAACAAGCCTTGGCAACGGCAAGTCTCGATGTAACTGAAGATCGTCGATGGTGCAGACCAGCAAGGTCTGGGGGACTCACCCAGCAAGGGTAAGTCAGGGCAGGCCTGGAGCAACCAGGGAGCCCTTTGGTTTCTTTAGAAAGTCTTCTGGGGACCCACGAGCCGGCTGGCAAGGGATCGCGAAGACACCTCGGGCGGAATCACTCAACAGGGGCCCACGGTCACTCAGGACGGTGTAGGCCTCTGATCTTCGGAGGGATTCCTGCTGGAGGCTGGGACCACACGTGGTCCAAAGCACAGGTTCGTAGAGCGTTGTGAAGGGGTTGCACTCGATAATAGTGCACGGTACCTAGGGGTCGCGGTTCCTCATCACTCGTGGGGTCCACTTGCCTCAGCTTCGCTGGGGACTCACGATGGCCTTGGAGAAGTCAGGAAATCCACTTCTTGGGCTGCAGGGACTTCGGACTCCGGCGGGAGCGGCGTAGTTTGCGACCGTCGTTATCGTTTTGGTGCCTGCCAAGCAGGGAGTCACTCCTTGACCCCAAGGGAGATTCTTCAGTCCTCTAATCGTGATGTAGAGCGTCGAAGGTCCAGGATTCAGTTTCCAAGTTTAGTCCAGGGATATCTAATCTTGCTGTGGCAAGGGTTCCCCATTTTAACTAGTAAAACAGGGAGGGACTAACTCTATGACCCCACCTATGGGAGGGTCAAGGGAGGGGTGGCTACACCCACTTCCCTTTGTCCAGTTTCGCGCCAGAGCAGGGGCAGGTAGCCCCTGAGCTGGTTTGAACTGGCATATGCACAGAGGAGCCTTTGCTCCCCCAGTGCAGGACTTCAAAGCACTCTAAGAGTGCACCCACCCAGCCCCAATACACATTATCCTGTCTGGGGAGGAGGTCACACCTCCCTGCAACAGGAAACCTATTGTCCAGGCCTCCCCTGCCGGAGTTTCGTCCAGCAGCAGGAGGCCAGACTTGTGTCTGTGGCAGCAGCATCCATTTTGTGATGCCAGGGCTTCAGAAAGAAGTTACCGGGTAAGCCAGAGTTAACATGTCTTTCCCTCTAGAAGGGTGGAATGCTACCCCGCCGCCAGGATTGGCGGGGGGTAGTATTCCAAGATGTTTGACACCAAACACGACATGTTTAGGTGCAGCCATTCCAAAGTTAGCATTTTACCGCGAGGATATAATGCGCTTAAGAGTATATGGTCAGGCTGCACTACAAACAGCATCAGAGATGGTCTCCGAACGCTGCAGAGGGGCCCTGCTCATGCAGGGGCACCCTCTCACATAGGAACCATGCACTCTGCCTTTAGGATTGATAAGGCCTGCCTTAGGAGTGACTTATAGGTTTCTAGGTGTGTATGTATTTCGTGATATAGGTAACCTATATCACAGTAAGGGGTGCATGCACAAACTTACCCAGGCTGCAGTAGCAGACCTGTGGTGTCAGTTTGGATGGCCTTCCAGGGGTGGCATAATACATGCTGCAGCCCCTGGCAGGCCTCTGAGGTACCTATGCCCTTGGTACATAGCATACCATATACTAGGGACTTATAAGGGCACTCCAGATCCCAATCAGAGATGTGCCTAAGGCACATGGAATCCATTTTACAGAGAAAGCAGATAGACTGGGGCCCTGAATAGCAGGATCCCAGTCCAACTAAGTCATAAACCAGCAAAACACCATAAAAAAGTGGGGGCAACCATATAGTCAGATTCCACCTTCCTACAGTCCCTCGACGTCTGCAGCTGACTGCGGTGTCGGCAACTCGATTGGAGCCAACAAGCCTTGGCAGCAGCAAGTCTCGGGGAGATAAAGAAAAGTCGATGGCGCAGACCAGCAAGGTCTGAGGGACTCACCCAGCGAGGGTAGGTCAGGGCAGGCCTGGAGCAACCAGGGGAGCCCTTTGGTTTCTTTAAGAAGTCTTCTGGGGACCCACAAGCCGGCGGGCAAGGGATCGCAAAGACACCTCGGGCGGAATCACTCAACAGGGGCCCACGGTCACTCAGGACGGTGTAGGCCTCTGATCTTCGGAGGGATTCCTGCTGGAGGTCGGGACCACACGTGGTCCAAAGCACAAGTTCGTAGAACGTTGTGAAGGGGTTGCACTCGACAATAGTGCACGGTACCCAGGGGTCGCGGTTCCTCGTTACTCGTGGGGTCCACTTGCCTCAGCTTCGCTGGGGACTCACGATGGCCTGAGAGAGGTCAGGAAATCCACTTCTTGGGCTGCAGGGACTTCGGACTCCGGCGGGAGCGGCGTAGTTTGCGACCGTCGTTGTCGTTTTTGGTGCCTGCCAAGCAGGGGAGTCACTCCTTGACTCCAAGGGAGATTCTTCTGTCTTCCAAAGGTAGTGGAACGTCGAAGGGCCAGGATTCTTCTGTAGAGCGTCGTCCAGGGGTTATCTGCTTTGCAATGGCAAGGTTCCCCCTCTTATACTAAAAAGAGGGGATGGACTAGCTCTATGACCCCACCTATGGGAGGGTCAAGGGAGGGGGTGGCTACACCCACTTCCCTTTGTCCAGTTTCGCAGCCAGAGCAGGGGCAGGTAGCCCCTGAGCTGGTTTGAACTGGCATATGCACAGAGGAGCCTTCTGCTCCCCCAGTGCAGGACTTCAAAGCACTCTAAGAGTGCACCCACCCAGCCCCAATACACTAAACCCCTGTCTGGGAGGTGGTTACACCTCCCTGTGACAGGATGCCTATTGTTGGGCTTCCTCCACTGCGAGTTTCGGTCATCAGCAGGAGGGCAGCCCAGTGTCTGTGACTGGTGGCATCCATTTTGTGATGCCAGGGCTCTTTAGGATTCTACCGCGTTTCCACAGCAGGTACATGTCTTATCCCTCTAGAAGGGTGGAATGCTACCCCCGCCGCCAAGATTGGCGGGGGGGTAGTATTCCAAGATGTTTGGCACCAAACACCATTCCAAAGTTAGCATTTACCGCGAGGATATAATGCACTTAAATAGTATATGGTTTAACCGCATCCACAAACAGCACCAGAGAATAGACTCTGAGAGCTGCAGAGGGGGCCCTGCTCAGGCAGAGGCACCCCCTCACATAGAAGCCAAGCACCCTGCCCTCAGGATTGATAGGGCCTGCCTTAGGGGTGACTGATAGGTTTATATGTGTGTGCAGGAGAGATATAGGAAACCTATATCTCAGTGAGGGGTGCTAGCACCACCTCACCCAGGCTGCAGTAGCAGGCCTGTGGTGTCAGATTTAGACTGCTTCCCAGGGGTGGCATAACACATGCTGCAGCCCCTGGTAGGCCTGTGAAGTACCTATGCCCTTGGCACCTAAGGTACCATATACTAGGGACTCATAAGGCACCACAGTATCCAATCACTAGTGCACCTAGAGTGCACTCCATGTCGTTTAGAGAGAGCAGATAGACTGGGGCCCTGAATAGCAGGGTCCCAGTCCAACTAAGTCATAAACCAGCAAAACACCAGGAAAAAAGTGGGGGCAACCATATAGTCAGATTCCACCTTCCTACAGGCACGCAGCCCAACAGGAGGCTCCTTCTTAGCCAAAGAATAGCAGGTCTTGATGCACAAGGTAACCCAGCGGGAGATGGTCCTCTTGTGCACCGCCCCGACCTTTTTGGCGCCCACGTAGCCAACAAAGAGCTGGTCATCCACCCGGAAGTGTTTTGTGCGGTCAATATAGAAGGAGAGCGCACGTTTTGGGTCCAGACGGTGGAGCCTCTCTTCCTCTCTGGAAGGATGCGGAGGCGGAAAGAAGGTGGGCAAAGTGATGGTCTGCCCAATGTGGAAAGCAGTAACCACCTTTGGCAAGAAGGACGGACGCGTCCGAAGAACAACCTTGTCTGGATGAACAGACAGAAAGGGAGGTTTGCAAGATAGAGCTTGGAGCTCACTCACCCGCCGAGCGGAGGTGATGGCCACCAGAAAGGCTGTCTTCAGAGTCAGAAGACGAAGAGGACAGTTATGTAGAGGCTCAAAGGGAGCGCACATTAAAAGGTAAGAACCAAGTTCAAGTCCCACTGAGGCATCACAAACGGAACAGGAGGGAAGAGGTGTGTAATGCCTTTTAAGAACCTGTTAACAACAGGGGACTTGAAAAGGGAGGGCTGATCAGGGAGCCTGAGGAAGGCCGAGATAGCACAAAGATAACCCTTGATGGTACCCAGGGCAGAACCCTGTTGGGCCAGAGAGAGAAGGAACAGAAGGACCTCAGAAAGAGGGGCAGAAAGGGGATTCACAGCCTTTGCTGTGCACCATGCCACAAACTTGTTCCACCTGCAGGCGTATACCACCTTAGTGGAGGGACGCCTGGCTGCCAGAATCACATCACAAACTTCGGGAGGCAAGTCGAAAGGAATCAACTGCCGCCGCTCAATCTCCACGCAAGCAGGTGTAGACTGGACAGGTTCGGGTGGAGGACCGTCCCCTGCTGCTGCGACAGAAGATCCTCCCGAAGAGGCAGATGGATCGGGGATCTACGCTCATATTGAGTAGCTCGGGATACCAAACTCTTCGAGCCCAGTCCAGAGCCACAAGAATGACTTGGGCCCGGTCGTGCCGAATCTTCTTCAACACTCTGGGTAGAAGTGGTATAGGCGGAAAGGCGTACAACAGACCGCAACTCCACTCGTGACGAAAAGCGTCGCCGAGCGAGTGCCGCCTTGGAAATTCCAACGCGCAGAACTGATGACATTGCGCGTTCTCTTCGGTGGCGAATAGATCTAACCAAGGCTCTCCCCACTGTAGAAAGAGTCCTTGCGCCACTTCCGAGTGAAGACGCCATTCGTGATCCATCATGCACCTGCGGCTGAGTTCGTCCGCCCTGGCGTTCAGCGAACCTGCCAGGTGTTGAACCATCAGGAACATGCCCTGATGTTCCAGCCATGTCCAGAGGCGCAGAGCCTCCTGACAAAGGGTCCACGACCCCACCCCGCCTTGTTTGTTGCAGTACCACATGGCGGTGGTGTTGTCTGTGAACACCTGCACTACCTTCCCTTTGACAGAGGGAAGGAATGCCTTGAGTGCAAGTCGGATCGCCCGGAGCTCCAGAATGTTGATATGGAGCCGGGACTCCGCCGGAGACCAGATGCCTCTGATCTCCGCCTCTCCCATGTGACCGCCCCATCCCAGAAGGGACGCGTCCGTCACAACTGTGTGCTCTGGCTGGGGAAGGGAGAGGGATCTGCCCATGACCCATTGCCGGTTCGAGAGCCACCACTGCAACTGTTTTGCAGTCCCCTCCGAGATCTGGACGTGATCGGACAGGTTGCCCTGGTGCTGCGCCCACTGGAACTTCAGGTCCCACTGCAGAGCCCGCATATGCCATCTGGCATGATTGACCAGCAGGATGCAGGAGGCCATGAGGCCCAGCAGCCTCAGGGTCATCCGTACCGAAACCCAGGATAAAGGCTGAAAGATCGGAATCATAGCCTGAATATCCCGGACTCGCCGTTCGGGAGGATAGGCCCGAAACTGCGTCGTGTCCAGAACTGCTCCGATGAAAAGGAGCTGTGGAGAAGGAATCAGATGCGACTTCGGCACATTGATGGAGAACCCCAGCGAGTGCAGGAGTTCGGCCGTAGTCTGGAGGTGGGAGACGACTGCCTGGGACGAGCCCGCCTTCAGCAACCAGTCGTCGAGGTAGGGGAAGACTGAAACCCCTGCCCGGCGCAGATGAGCTGCGACCACCGCCAACACTTTCGTGAACACCCGAGGGGCACTGGTAAGGCCAAAGGGGAGCACAGTGAACTGAAAATGCTCGGGGCCTACCGTGAACCGAAGGTAACGCCGGCGGGACGGCAGGACGGGGATGTGGAAATATGCGTCCTGCAAGTCCAACGCTACCAACCAGTCTCCAGGGTCGAGGGCAGTCAAGACCTGAGCTAGGGTGAGCATCTTGAACTTCTCCTTCCGGAGGAAGCGATTGACGTTCCGGAGGTCCAAGATAGGGCGCATGTCCTCCTTGTCCTTTTGGGCACCAGAAAGTAGTGGGAGTAGCAACCACGCCCTACTTCTGGGGTCGGAACACGCTCGATGGCCCTCTTGGTCAAGAGGGCCGTGACTTCCTTCTGTAGAAGAACCAAGTGATCCCCTGACATGCGGTGGAATTGAGGTGGCATGGCTGGGGGTGGTCTCGAAGGGAGGGAGTAGCCCCTTCGGACAATGTCCAAGACCCACCTGTCCGAGGTGATGGTACGCCAGTGGGGAAGGTGATGGCGGACCCTGCCCCTACTGGCGTGCTGTGCACCTGAAAGGAGGGACTAGGAGGGCTTGGAGGCCGCGGACGGGTTGGAGGTGGTGGCCTGACCCGCACGCTGGTTGCCCGATCCGCCACGGCGGAATCCACGTCCTCGGCCACGCGAGGCGCCTGCTGCGCGGGCCGGTGGCTGGGCTGCTGACGTGAAGGGGCGCCCTACCGTGGCCACGATAGGGGCGAAAAGCAGAAGTCAGCGGAGGGCGTGTAGCAGAAAGGCTCAGGGACTTGGCAGTAGCCCGTGAGTCCTTAAAGCGCTCCAACGCATGGTCTGCTTTGGACCCAAAAAGACCGACTTCCATCAAAGGGCATGTCCATGAGAGTATTCTGGACATCCCCTGAAAAACCAGTGGTTCTCAGCCAGGCGTGGCGTCTGAGCGCCACCGTCGTTGCAATAGACCTGCCCAGCGAGTCGGCGGTGTCAAGGCCACAACGTATTGTGTATTTAGCCGCATCCCTTCCTTCCGCAATGGCGCGGGAAAGCAGTGTCTGGACCTCCTCAGGACACTGGGGCAAAACATCCGCCACCGAATCCCACAGGGAGTGGGTATATCGGCCCAAAAGACAAGCGGTGTTAACGGACCGCAAGCCAGCACTGGAGGAAGAAAACCCTTCTTCCCAAATTGATCCAGGCGTTTGGATTCCCTATCCGGAGGAGCGGTAGGGAAGGCGGTTTGGGAAGCGGAGGCTTGGACAACCAAGCTCTCAGGAGTGGGGTGAACAGAGAGAAACAGGGGTCGCCCGGAGCTGGGCGATGGCGTCGTGACACGTTCCTATCCACAGGAGCCCCTGTGTTGGGCTTGGACCAGGCGCCCAAAAGAACGTCAGTGAGGGCGTCGTTAAACGGCAGCACAGTCTCCGCAGAGGAGGCCGCCGGCTGAAGCACCTCTGTCAAGATGTTATGCTTGACCGTCAAAGTAGGGAGTTGGAGATGTAAGGCCCCAGCTGCCCTACGCAACACCGTAGCAAAATTGGCTCCCTCCTCCGTAGCCACGGGAGGAGACAGCATGCCAGTGTCAGGGGAAGTATCCAGACCACTGGCCTCCCCTAGACCCTCTGTCCAGTCCTCATCGTACTGACACTGTCGTGCCAGAGGGTCATCAGACCCTCCCAGTCCTCCTGGTCCTCCTCTGGTTCAAAATAAGGAGGAGGAGGGACATTTGGGACCCAAGGTCCCATCGGGCGCCGGAACCGGTGTCGAGCGACGTCGTTCCGGGTCCATGTCCGGAGCCGGAAGGAACTGGGGACGACGCCGCCCGGAGCCCAGGGCGGCGTCGAGAACGGCACCGGAGACATCGGCGCCGGCGGAGGTGTCGTTAGGTCGACCGGCGTCGATGGGGGTTGTGGAGCCGGGATCGAGGCCGGGGCCGAAGCCGGAGCCGGGATCGAGGCTGGAGGCACGGGCGACGCCGGGGCCGGAGCCGCCGGGCGACGCCGGAGCAACCCCATCCGGGCCCGCGGGGCCCGAAGGCGCACCGGAGGGGCCTGGAGGCCCGAAGAGGCGGGCCATGGCCGACAGGAATTCCTGCACTTTGGCCGAATCCGCCCCCGAACCCGGGAAGGGCGGGTATGGCGGGGGCGACTCCACAGGCATGTCCGGGGCCGCGGGGACGGTGCCGGGAGGGGCCTCAGCCGAGTCGCGAGACCGGCGAGGCGAAGTCCTAGAGCGATGATGCTTTTGGACTTCTTGTGTTTCGACTTACCGGACGAAGAAGACTTCGACGCCGACGACCGGTGTGGACTCCGCGATCGACCCCTGGACCTCTCACGCGACCGGGCTTCCGCGGAGCCGAATGCAGGGCCTCGAGGAGCTTTCGAGACCGCTCTCGCAAAGCTTTCGGGTTGAGGGCCTGGCAGTCGGTACAAGACTCCGTGTCGTGGCCTCGGCCGAGGCAGAAGAGACACTCCCAATGCGGGTCGGTGACGGACATCATCCGAGCACAGGCGCCGCAACGTTTGAAACCGGGCATCCCTACGACACCTTGAGAGAGAAAAACAGTGAAAAAATTCACCAAAAAGTATGGTCAAAAAATGACCAGGGCACTGCTCTTCCCGGATCTGCGCTTGCTGGCGCGGAAAAAGAAGAACTGACGTCAGCGCGCAGGGGCGGCGTCTAAGTACTGCCCGCGACGTCATCCCGGCGATCACGACGCCGACGACGGACGCGGAGCCGCACGACGCCGCCTACCGACGCGCAATGGTACTGCTACGCAAAAAACTTTCCGGATCCAGCCTGACGCCTGGGGATATTCTAAGGTAAGGAATCTGTCACTAACGTGTCTCTTTCAGATACAAATGTGTATTTGTAATACACAATACAATCAGAGGTGCACAACCTATAAAATATTCAAAATAATCATAAAATCTTAAAAATTATTCGCAACAAGCTTTAGGTCTCCAGTAAAGTTCTTCTTTTATGAATGCTTCATGTAAGTACTCTTAAAGCCAGCCAACGTGTTCGTCCAACAAAAAATTGACTTCTTCAGGGCTGTAATTTAAGATGATATGTGACATATATAAACACTGTACAAATATAATAAAAAAACGAAAAATTATATATTTTTTATTATTAATATGTGTATGTAATTTTTCATTTTTGTTTTTGCCTTATTGGTTGTGTAAATAGGATCTATGTGTGTCAATGTGTATATTTGCAAATGTTTGTATATATCTGTATATATTTGTACAGTCTGTTTATATATGTCACATATCTTCTTAAATTACAGCCCGGAAGAAGTACATTTTTTGTTGGACGAAACGTGTTGGCTGGCTTCAAGAGTATTTACATGAAGCACTAATAAAAGAAGAACTTTACTGGAAACAAAGATTGTTGCGAATAATTTTCAAGATTTTATGACTATCTTGAATATTTTATAGGTGGTGCACCTCTGATTGTAATGTGTATAATGATTGCCCCAGGAGACGGGAGCATCTGTTTGGCAGAGGGTGTATACAGGGTAGTGCACACTGTATGAGACAGTGTTCAAATTGGTTGCCTTTAGGGTTATAACAGTGTGGGTGCGGCATTCTGTGGAGGTCCTTTGCCCACCTTTCTTTTGTGTTTCAAATGTGCATTTCTATTAATATGAT
This sequence comes from Calotriton arnoldi, assembly GCA_963921515.1. NCBI lineage: Eukaryota > Metazoa > Chordata > Amphibia > Caudata > Salamandridae > Calotriton > Calotriton arnoldi. The sequence continues at coordinate 111,238 of CAWUFW010009228.1, forward strand.
GTGATTAACAAGTAATGGATTCAAGCTATTTTATTGATAAATTATGCACTGCAGACTTAGATTTCGAAATAGTTGTCGCTGTCAGCAGCCATCTTCCTGTGCCTGTGTCAACAGCCATCTCCCTGTGCCAGCAGCAGTCTCCGTGTGCCAGCAGCCGTCTCCGTGTGCCAGCAGCCGTCTCCGTGTGCCAGCAGCCGTCTCCGTGTGCCAGCAGCCGTCTCCGTGTGCCAGCAGCCGTCTATAGCGGTCAGCAGCCGTCTATAGCCGCCAGCAGCCCTCTTCCTCCGTCAGCAGCCCTCTTCCTCCGTCAGCCGCCCTCTTCCTCCGTCAGCCGCCCTCTTCCTCCGTCAGCCGCCCTCTTCCTCCGTCAGCCGCCCTCTTCCTCCGTCAGCCGCCCTCTTCCTCCGTCAGCCGCCCTCTTCCTCCGTCAGCCGCCCTCTTCCTCCTTCAGCCGCCCTCTTCCTCCGTAAGCCGCCCTCTTCCTCCGTCAGCCGCCCCCTTCCTCCGTCAGCCGCCCCCTTCCTGTGTCAGCAGCCCCCTTCCTGTGTCAGCAGCCCCCTTCCTGTGTCAGCAGCCCCCTTCCTGTGTCAGCAGCCCCCTTCCTGTGTCAGCAGCCCCCTTCCTGTGTCAGCAGCCCCCTTCCTGTGTCAGCAGCCCCCTTCCTGTGTCAGCAGCCCTCTTCCTGTGTCAGCAGCCCTCTTCCTGTGTCAGCAGCCCTCTTCCTGTGTCAGCAGCCCTCTTCCTGTGTCAGCAGCTGTGAGAAAGTGCCCTCTTTCTGCATGGTTGCCCCCACTTTTTGCTGAACTGCTGATGTACTTTGACTGCCAATCAGGTACCCAGGGCCTTTGTTCTTTCCCTAAAACTGCATTGAAGACCAAACCCAATTGGCACTCTCTGACCACAGGTCAGCCCCTGGTAAATGGTACCACAGGTACCCAGGGCACTGTGACCAGGGAAGGCCTCTAAGGGCTGCAGCACTTATTGTGCCACCCTTAGAGGTCTTGTCCCTTTACACTCACACTGCCTTTGCAGGCTGCGTGTTTTGGTGCAGAACAAAGTGAAGAGTCGACATGGCACACATCCCTGTGTGCCATGCCTACAACCCACTGCCCTGGCATAGCTCAGCCGCCCCTCTAGCTGGGTGCACTATACCAGTGGTGAGGGTACAGGTGCATGAGCCCTGTACCACTACAGTGTCTAAGCCAATTCTTAGACATTGTAAGTGCAGTAATGCCATTAAGAGTATGTGGTGCTGGGAGTTTGTCATTACGAACTCCACAGTACCATAATGGCTTTACTGAAAACTGAGAAGTTTGGTATCAAACTTCTCAGCACATTAAACCCACACTGATGCCAGTGTGGGATTTAATGAAAAATGCACACACAGGGCATTTTAGAGATGCCCCCTGAAAAATGACCTAACACTAGTGTTCTGCTCCCCAGCTGCCACCACCAGACAGGTTTCTGGACCCCTGGGTCGAGAGCCTGCTGCTCTCGGGGGTCTGAAACAATGCACATCCTGGGACGAGGTGCCAAGCCTCCTCCCCCAGGATGGGCAGGGTCCACAACGGGGAAGCTTCAAAGACTTGCCGCCTCTGTGAGCTTCCTCAGGCCTCTTGCTGCTTCCAGCAACTGGTCACCACCGGTTCTAACCCCCACTTTGGGCAGGAGAACCAGCGAGAAAACCAAGTGAGGAAGGGAGGTGTGCCCACCTCTGCCAACCCCACCCCTCAGGTGGGGGAGATGAGGGGAAGCACAACTCTGTCCCCTCCATCTTGCAGATGGGGGGGATCCAGCCAACCAGAGTGAGGCATATGCCCCCCTCCCACTGGAGGTGGCATAATAGGGGGTGTACCCACCCCAAGAAAAGGACCCATTGGTCCCAACCTTTTACTTACCTGTAACACTCCTAAATCTAGTATTTAGGGGCACCCCTGAACCTTGCCTCCTCAGACAAGCAACGACCAAGAAGAAAAGAAGGAGGAGGACCGAACAGCCGTGCCGAAGCTAAGAAGAGGAGGACGCCCACTGACTTGGCCCCAGCCCTTCCGGCCTGTCCCCACCTCGAACCTGCAGAAGCGAAACTCCGGTGTGTCCTGCAGCCAGCAACCTCAAGAACTCCGAGGACCTGCCCTGCCTTCCAAGGGAAAGACTTTGTCTCCCGTGAACACCGGATTTGTTCACCCACAGACTCCAGCTCCGGCAAAATACGCTAGTCTGTACCACTCTGCACCCGTCGCCCACAGCCCGAGTTCAAGTGACCCAACACCACGAGGAGGTCTCCCTGGCGATCCTGATCCGAGATCCAGTGATCCCTGACCTGCCTCAAGCCAACACCTGCAGCCTCAATCAGGAGAGTCCCCCCAACCACGAACTGGAGCTGGTAATTAGATCCGACACTAAAAGACACCCCTGCACCAGACGCCACACGGCCTTAGGTGGCCCAACCAACGGTGTCTAGCCAACCCTCAGCATCCCAACTTACCTAGCCAAGTGGTGGTCGCACCCAGAAGACCTTCGTCCCCGAGCCTGTAGTGTGTTTGCAAACCGGAGAATCCCCATTGAAAGTAACAGGGCACCCGACGACAAAACAGCACCCTGCACCCGGCCGCCCTAGTGCCTCCGAGGGTGTACCTTTGGTGCTAACTTGAACCCCCATTTGCCCTGAGCTTAAGTCCAGGAGCTTTGCTCCCACAACCTTGTGGCCTGCTCTTGAGCAGCCACCAACCGGAGGCCCCTTATCCCCCATTGGATAACATTGGGCCTCAGCACTCTGCACCCGGCCGCCCTAGTGCCGCTGAGGGTGTAACAAGAGTGCATCCTTGACCCTGGGGTGCCCCTGAGTCTAAACCCAGAAACCCAACTCCCACAACAAAGTACTTACCTGTTAACCAATAACACCATTTCCTCCCATAGGATAACATTGACTTTTTTCTATGAAAAAGTTTCTAAGTGTGGAGTTGGAAAATCTATAAAAGTCTCTAAAACTGTATACAAATAACCAAAACACTTTTACTTACCTGTTTACAGGAAATGTCCCAGTGCAGTATCCAGGTATACCACACTGTGTAAGAAAAGTAATCTGTAAAGTAATCTACTTGACATCCTATTGAAAAGTCAATACAAAGTATATGTACAATATTTCAAAGCATTGCATTACCATTGATTCTACTGTAATCAAACCAAAGAATATATACAACTGCAATTCAAACTGTATTATTACTGCAAAGTACTTATCACTTACCTGTGCCAGGCTTGCTTGGTTCTAGGAAATAAAATAAACTAAAAGAATATTTTTATACAAAAACAATTGGCCTAGAGTTCAGTCTCTGAGTGTGTGAATTCATTTGCTGACTGAGTTTGTACAACAAATGCTTAACACTGTCCTCTGATACTGCCTTACTGCTCGACCACACTACCACAAATAGAGAGTGAGGTACTATCTAACTTTACCTCTGCCTACCTTTGGGGTTCCACTGGACTCTGTGCACACTATACCTCACTTTGGTATAGTATATACAGAGCCAGCTTCCTACAGCAGCCCTCTTCCTGTCAGAAGCCATCTTCCTGTATCAGCAGCCATCTATTATCTGTCAGCAGCCATCTATTATCTATCAGCAGCCATCTATATCTGTCAGCAGCCATCTATATCTGTCAGCAGCCATCTATATCTGTCAGCAGCCATCTATATCTGTCAGCAGCCATCTATATCTGTCAGCAGCCATCTATATCTGTCAGCAGCCATCTATATCTGTCAGCAGCCATCTATATCTGTCAGCAGCCATCTATATCTGTCAGCAGCCATCTATATCTGTCAGCAGCCATCTATATCTGTCAGCAGCCATCTATATCCGTCAGCAGCCATCTATATCCGTCAGCAGCCATCTATATCCGTCAGCAGCCATCTATATCCGTCAGCAGCCATCTATATCCGTCAGCAGCCATCTATATCCGTCAGCAGCCATCTATATCCGTCAGCAGCCATCTATATCCGTCAGCAGCCATCTATATCCGTCAGCAGCCATCTATATCCGTCAGCAGCCATCTATATCCGTCAGCAGCCATCTTCCTCCGTCAGCAGCCATCTATATCCGTCAGCAGCCATCTATATCCGTCAGCAGCCATCTATATCCGTCAGCAGCCATCTATATCCGTCAGCAGCCATCTATATCCGTCAGCAGCCATCTATATCTGTCAGCAGCCATCTATATCTGTCAGCAGCCATCTATATCCGTCAGCAGCCATCTATATCCGTCAGCAGCCATCTATATCCGTCAGCAGCCATCTATATCCGTCAGCAGCCATCTATATCCGTCAGCAGCCATCTATATCCGTCAGCAGCCGTCTTCCTCCGTCAGCAGCCGTCTTCCTCCGTCAGCAGCCGTCTTCCTCCGTCAGCAGCCGTCTTCCTCCGTCAGCAGCCGTCTTCCTCCGTCAGCAGCCGTCTTCCTCCGTCAGCAGCCGTCTTCCTCCGTCAGCAGCCGTCTTCCTCTGTCAGCAGCCGTCTTCCTCTGTCAGCAGCCGTCTTCCTCTGTCAGCAGCCGTCTTCCTCTGTCAGCAGCCGTCTTCATCTGTCAGCAGCCGTCTTCATCCGTCAGCAGCCGTCTTCATCCGTCAGCAGCCGTCTTCATCCGTCAGCACCCGTCTTCATCCGTCAGCAGCCGTCTTCATCTGTCAGCAGCCGTCTTCATCTGTCAGCAGCCGTCTTCATCTGTCAGCAGCCGTCTTCATCTGTCAGCAGCCGTCTTCCTCTGTCAGCAGCCGTCTTCCTCTGTAAACTTATCTCTTGTTCTTTCCCCTACCAGGTACTCAGCATATGACTGATCGTTTGTAAACAATGTTTCTGAAACACAATGTCATTCTCTAATGCGCAACATGTTGCTTCATTCTGAAGCTTCGTTTTCATGCTGTGAATGTGTCTCAAGGCCTCAAGCATTGTAATTCTTATGAAAACCTGACTTTGATAAGTGTTATAACATTTGTACTAACTATAAGGTGTTTCGCAAGCACAGGGAATGTGGACCGCGCTGACATATGTGATTTCAAACCTGTATCGTTCTTTCCTCTAAGCTTGGGTGAGATTCCTGGGCCTTTGCTCGTTCACACCAAAATGTATGATCTTATTGTATTTCCCTTTATAAAATGAGCCTCACCCAAGGGGTCCTGGGTCCACCCTCCCTTGAGGCTTAGAAGGTGACACTCTGTCCGTCTGGTCCTCGGTTTCTGACTTATTTACTGAGCTGAATTACACTCTGCTCTCTCATCCTTGCGTTTTACTGTCAGCTTCATGCCATAATATGGCCTCAAATGACTGTTGAAATGCAGGTTCAAGAGCTCTGTCTATGATTGTGAAATATTAGGGACTTTGGTAATTGTGGTTTGATGCTTTTGTCTCATTTCTGAGTGTTGCTTATGCAGTGTCCAAGTTGTGTCAAAAAGGGATCTGTGTCAATTTCGAAAATGTAAGTGTTTTTCATGCTCATTGGTTGCATTTATCCTGCTTAATGCTTCTACTGTTTAAGGTTGAAAATCCAAGATCTCGAGATATAAACTTGGGCCCAGATTTCTTCAGTGCTTGCGTTGCTCTTGCGTCACGCATGCCGACGTAAGGCGGCACAAGCCCTTAAGTGAACTTGCTTGGCTCTGTGCGGCTTATCAAATCAAGTCGCTGCCTTTGCTACTCTGCGTTGGGAAGGCATTCCCTGGGTGGAGTGTGGGCATTCCCTGGGTGGAGCATGGGCGTACCCTGGGTGGTACCCTGGGTGGCGCGTGGGTGTTCCCTGGGTGGAGCGTGGGCGTACCCTGGGTGGTACCCTGGGTGGCGCGTGGGCGTTCCCCGGGTGGAGCGTGGGCGTTCCCCGGGTGGAGCGTGGGCGTTCCCTGGGTGGAGCGTGGGCATACCCTGGGTGGAGCGTGGGCGTACCCTGGGTGGAGCGTGGACGTACCCTGGGTGGCGCGTGGGCGCTCCCTGGGTGGAGCGTGGGCGTACCCTGGGTGGCGCGTGGGCGTTTCCCGGGTGGAGCGTGGGCGTTCCCCGGGTGGAGCGTGGGAGTTCCCTGGGTGGAGCAAGGGCGTTCCCTGGGTGGAGCGTGGCCCTTCTCGTGCGTCCACCCATGGATTCCGGCACATTCCCAGAATTACTAAGAATATTAAGCCTGGAAATGTGTCAAAGTGGTATGCCATCCCAACAGAAGTGTAACGAGGAGAAATAGGTTTATTTCTCCTCGTTATTTTCTCTTTCTATCACAAAGTAACGCGTGCGGTGTGTCGCACTGTAGTCAGTAATTGCATGTCGCACGGAGATTGGGTGGTTGCTTCCAGAGCCACGCTGTGATTGGTTAACCTTTGAACTGGGAGCGCTGCAATCGGTTAATTGTGTAGTGATTTGCACTGTGACTGGTTGGTTGTCTCATCAGGTGCAGCATCGGGATTGGCCAGTTAATACGGAGTGCTGCACTGGGTTTGGTATATTATCGTTGTTGATTATCGGTGGTGTGGAGGAGCGAGAATCGGAAAGGAAAATGATCATTTTGGTTAGCAAATTTCCTCGTCCTGTTTGTAAGGGAGAGAAAATGCCACCCAAAGCCATGCCTTCCTATGCCATGGCACTAATATGGGGGTTACAAGTTGTGGGTGGATTAAAGAATAGAGCAAGATTACTTCTGATGACAAGTACATGCAGTTTCCCTTAGTGGTACTATTAGATTGAGAAAGCTTGAGCATTTGAGGAGAGCGATGTGTGATGTGAAATCGCAGCCCACACCTGCTCAGTTTGAGGCACTGAATGCATGGGAGCTTGCTGCTCGAGAGAGAGAGTGAAGCTTTAGATCAGGACTCATTGGTTGGATGCGAGATGGAACTTGAGAGATCAAGTGTGGCTTGAAGGTGTAATTGATGTTGTAGGTATTTATCCTGCAATCATGAAAGTGAACAAGAAGGAGGTAGCAGAAAGAGTCAGACTAAAGATTGGCAGAAGGAACGAGAACTAAAATCAGATGATGATGAAGAGAGGTTTGTGGATGACTTGTTGAGTTTGAAACCCCCTCCATATCGTGTTCTGTCACCTCTTGCAGAGACAGCACCACAGGGAACGGGCGGAGTGTGCAAAAGCTGGCGTAACTGAGGGTTCAAGTTCATCGACTGCCCCGAGGGGCCTCCAGAAGGAATACCCCCAGTTGCATCAGGTGCATCCACTGGTGCAGCAGTCACGCCTACAGTTACCGCTGTTGCAGGCCCAGAATCAGTCTTCCCACAAAGAACCAGTGTCCATAGACATCGCTGTATTAAACTAGGAGGAGTATTTGAAGTGCTTCTGAAGGGTACAATCGATCCAGAAAGATTGAAAACCTATGACTCAGCTGAGTTGAGATACCTGAGCAAATAAGCTACTAGGCAGACCCATGAGGCACATGAGAAAATGGAGAGGTGGGAGGAGGAGTGTAAGATTAATAAAATGAGAAAAAAAATATGCGGGTAAATTTCAGAATGATTATGAGCGATGAAGAGATAAAAGAAATGAAATTACCAAGTTTGAGGGTGCACATTAAAGAGTTTATGAAACCAACAAAGCAATGGAGGGAACTAAAGAGGTCCAAGGATAAATGGGTAACGAAGGAAGGAGTTAAGGCCAGAAAGAAAAGAGCAGCATGTAGAGCTGAAGGAGATGTGAGTCCGAAGCTGGAGTGACTGCTGAGTACCCTATAAGAGAAACAAATGTAGGAGTGTATGTGCGGCTTGGAGTCAGTCCGATCTACTTTCATTTACCAAGAACTTCCCCAAGTTTAGAGAGGAGCCAGACAAACAGTACGAAGAAGTAGAGAGTATAGTTACTGTCAAAGGTGCTTTGGGAAGACTTGAATAAGTTGTTTGGTGTTGTCATCGCCAGGGATTTGTAGATGGAGTGCAAGGGAGTTGTGAATTGGCCCACAGAAGAGCCAACAAAAACAGCCCAAAATGGTCCATCTTCTGAAGTTATGACTAAATACAGAAAGGTTATTGAACACTTGAAATGGAAAGGTCCACAAAAGAGGTGAAGTGTCCAAGATTATGAGAGCAACTTGTGACGCCTTAGTAGTTTTGTTTTGGAATCTGTGTTTGGGTTGCACTCGGAGCTTTAGCTCTCAAATGCAGCAAAATGTTCTGTGTTAGCAGACAAAGTCTGTACACGAGATTCTGAAGATTGCAAAGTAAATCGGATGCAGAGTGGTTCACAGTGCTCGACTTGTGCCTAGCATTCTTTTCCATTCCTTTACATGAGGACAGTCATTTTCTTTTTGCATTCAACTTTTTGGGTAAAACCCTAGTTTGGTAAGGGCTCCCACAAGGGTATTCGGAGAGCCTTTTAATCTTTAACTAGCTACTGAGACCTTACAGTTGCTGTGTGAATCAGTGCTACGGCAATATTCAGAAGACCTACTGATGATGTCTAAAGCGAAAGAAAGCTGCAGATGAGACATTATTGCCCTGTTGAATCACCTTGCCGAGAACGAGCAAAAGATATCTCCAAACAAGCTCCAGTTCAGCCAGAAAGAGGGCATATATTTAGAACAATGCATTGAGACGGGAGTGAGAAAGGTGTCCAAAGAAAAGTGTCTAAAGGACGCATCTCTGCAGTCCTGAGAATGTAGCTGCCCAAAATGCAAAGAGAAGTCAGGGTACTTTTCCCTAGTGGCAAGCCTCTACAGAGGCTTACACACAATGGACCCTAATCACAATGGTAAACTTACTCATTTGAGTAAGTTTACTACTTTTCAATATTCACAAAGGTAAATTCAGACCAAAAGTCTAACTTTACTAGTAGTAACTTACCTTTGTTACTACCGAAAAGTAGTAAAGTTAGACTTTTGGTCTAAGTTTACCTTTGTGAATCGGGCCCAATGATGAGAGCGATCTGGTACCCTAGAATGATGACTGCATAAATGCCTTCCTAGAGCTCAGAAACAATCTCTATAGTGCACCAGAAGGCCAGACTCTAAGATGGACTTCCTGTTCTGTCACAAATGTGATGGGTGTGCACTGTCTGTGTTGATACAGACCCACGGAGAAGCAAAATGGCCATTGGCTTACTTTTCAGCCTCACTGCATCCTGTGGCCAAAGCACTTCCTGGTTGTCTCAAAGCTGTTGCTGCTGTGAGCGTTGGAATCCAGCAGAGGGAAGGGATCGGAATGGGTTCTACCCCTATTGCAATGGCTCTTCACTCAGTTGAAATTTTGCTGATTCGCACAAACTCAGCACGACAAAGAGCCGGTTGACTCCATATGAGCAAATAATCATGGCAGCCGAAAACATTTTTATTCTCAGATGTAGCATCTTGAACCTCTGCAACACTTTTTCTCATTTTGGATCCCAATGATGAGGAGGGTGATTTCGACCAGGATTGTGCGGATGTCACAGAATTATCTACCAAGCCAAGACCTGACATATTGGATGTGCCAGTTGAATTGGCAGAAATGACCTTATTTGTTTATGGCTTATGTTTAAGAGACCCCTCTGGAACTTTGCGAGCCACATTTGCAATTTGTACCAGGTTTGGTTTCATGGAAGCATCCTACTTGAGCAATGTAACCTTTGCACAATTACCAATTTATTTGCACTTACAAGAGCATGTTCTGTGGCCAATAAATTGAGCATTACTGTTTACACTGACGGCCAGTACGGATTTGGTGTGGTCTATGATTTTGGATAGTTGGGGTCAAATAGGGGTTCTGTGACATCCTCTGTTTCCCCTGTCAGGTATGGGATTTACATTCTCAATCTTCTAGATGTACTGCAGTTACCCAAAGAAGTTGCTGTTGGGAAATGAGTTGCACCCAGGAGTGGTGAAGACACGGTCACATCAGGCGATTGATATGCCGGCCAGGTACAGTTCTCTTGAGTCCAGCTCGTTCAGTCCAAATGAACCATGTATAACTGACTGTGACAATGTGACAGATATCTTACTGGCTATGGTGAATACCCTAAATGAACTCAAAGACATTCAACATGAGGCATCTGACAGTGAAAAGTAAAGGATGGTCAGAGAAGGATGCATCAGGGATGAGAGCAACACCTAGGTTTCAAGTGATGGAAGGATAGTGTTGCCAGATTCTCTATTGCCCACAATGGTGCAACACTTTCATGGCCCTACCCATGTCGGCAGGGATAAAATGATCTGTACCTTCCAGAGGTTTTGGTTCAACACCAGGTTCAGGTCCGAGCAGAGGGTTTTTGTGAATGATGCTTTACATGCCAGTTGTTAAATGCTGGCAAGAAAACAGTTGTGACCATAAATCACATAGGAAAGACAGAGACCCTTTTACCTGCGTTCAGATTGATTTTATTGAAATGCCTGTTTGCCAGGATTTGAGGTACATCCTGGTTGATGTCTGCCTTTTCTCCCAATGTGTCGAGGCATACTCGATAAGTAGTGACAGCCTCACTGTAGCCAAATTGTTGTTGAGGGAATTGGTTCCCTGTTTTAGCAAGCCTGATTCTTTTGGATCGGATCGTGGTACCCATTTTAAAAATAATGTCATGGAGTTACTCTGCCTAGCCCTTGGCATAGATCAAAAGTTTCATTGCAGTTAAGGGCCAGAAGAATCAGGAGTAGTGGAACGGGTCAATAGTACGTTGAAATCCAGACTCAAAGCATGCACTTCTACTCCCCTCAAATGGCCAGACACACTCCTACTTGTTTTGATGAGTCTCAGAAGGATTCTCCCCCTAGGAGGTGTTGATGCCTCTGCAGTCATGAACATCACAGAAGACATTGTTCTTGAATAATGCAGAGGACTGGCTTATGTGGTGAATTCTATCTTTCGTCAGGTTGATTTGTAACCCGATCTGCAGAGCAAGGAATGTGTCACAACCTCAGTCCGGGAGACTGAATCCTGATGCGGAAGCAGTTGCATAAGAACTGTTTGGAGCCTCGTTCGAGGGGCCTATACCAGGTAATCCTTGTGAGCAACACTGCTGTGAAAGGGAGAGATAGGAGCTCAATGTGAAGAGACTATCAGACTCCTCTAAACTGAAATAGCTCTTAAGCTCCCCTAGCGCTATTTAAATATCTAAAAAAAGAGACAAGCTGTTTCAAGGTCTGTTTAGTATTTTACAATGCAACTAAGAACACCAAATATACTCATGACACCTTTTTTCATTGAATAAATAACTCCTCCTTTTATTCTTCTCTGAAACAACACGTGTTTGTGACCGGTACAGTTAAAGTATTCAAACGCATAAACCAAAAACGCCGATGTGCATAATAATGTTGATTCTTCACCCTGGTTACTTGTATCTCTCTTTTGAGCAAAGTATTCTGTATTCCCAAAGTACCATTGATTCTCTAAAGCAACGGGGGCAAGAACAAGGCAAGGACGCCCCACAGTCATGATTCCAGAGAGAGTAACAGAGATCCAGACTCAGGTTCCACATCCCATGAGGTCCAGGTGTATCCTGGATTGTTGTGGAGACGAAGATGATTGGGGTGAAAAGGGTCCCCACACTATGACAACTGAAGTGAGAATGCCAGCAGTGATCGAAAACAGATCTGAAGGCACAAGTGGGCACCGCGAGTCAGAGCCGCTCGTAAGCACTACTATTGGAAGAGTGTGTCCTGTTGACCAGGAAGTGCAGAAAAAAGATAAATGCTAAAAGGAGCGTGTGAAGTAGAGACTATCGTAAGAGAAATTGTGCAAGAAGAACAAGGTGACAGTGATGACGAGCAACCAAGAGTCAAAAGACCAAAGGGACTAATAGTGCCCAGCAGAAGGTATGCAGGTCCTGAAAGTTCACATCTCATTAATGTCCAACAGGATGAGCAAACAGAGACATAACTTTTATTTATAATTTGATATTTGTCATGATTTTTGTTTTTCTACTGCAAATTTAGTGTTTGGAATTAAATTCTTTTTTTTTTTTTAGCATTTTTGTAGAAGAAATATGGCAAGTGGAAAATACATTTGCTTCAAAATGTAACAAGTGTTCTGAGTGATTATGGTATCAATATTCAAAGATGATTATCTTTTGGGATATAACTCTTCATTTGGGCATGCTTCACCCAAAACAAACTAAGAATGACTAACTGTTTGATGACTTAGACTTCTGTAATGAGTTAAGTAATCAACAAACCTTCATGTGGTTGACTCTAATATGTGGTTGTTTTGTATTGTGAAGCATATTGTGCTTTGTATTTAATTCTGAAATGTTATTTGATATTGTACAGGTTCAGTGAGGAGCAGCAAAATCCTAAAGTTGATTCACACCGCTCCCAGTTCGTCAGTAGCACTTACTTGACATTAAGTTATTGCATAGAGATAATTCTGTAGGTAATATAGAGAAAATGTTTATGAAAGTTTACTGGATGAATATTCAAGACTCACAGTAGTGAGGGACTGCTACATCTGCCGCTGAGGGAGTGACTCACCATCACATCCCACCGACCAATGCACTGTCATGTTCTGTGTTTATAAACTTGTTTTATCAATAGGACTTCATTGAACTGCATCTTTCGATGCTGATGTTCTTGAAACTGTCTCTTGTTTAGGTCTTCGTATATTTATGATGGAAGTAAAAGCCTGGACTAGGTCTCGATATGTTGCACACATTTCACAATCTAACCAAACTAGCCACGTTATTTATTTATAAAGTTTTATATAGCGCGAACATGACCACCGGGGGTATCAGAGCGCTTTACAATATATGTGGCAAGAGGGTACATGTAAACAACCAAGAGTAACCAAAGAGAAGGAATCATATACATACATCTATTATATATTTATTTAATAATTTTATTTAATATTTTATTTATTATATATTTATTTAATACGTTGATTAAATAAAGGTGAGAAGGAATTTGTCAAAGGGCTCAATAAGCAGAAAGTGAGATTCAGTGAAAAGGTTGAGGAAGGGAAGAAGACAGCACTAGAAAAGAAAGAAGGAGGTTGGAAATTCAAAGGTGAATCCAAAAGTTAGGGCTTCATTCCTATGTTGGTGTGATGGAGCAGGGGAAACAAAATGTTTTTTGTACCCCTTGGAAGTTAATGACCCCATAACGATTAATGATACTAACCATTTGAAACGCATGAACTAATCAACAAATGCATCTTTTATTAAACATTACACGTGGGCAACTTGCTGGCATTGCAAAATATAATTTATTTACAAATGTGAAGCAAAATAACATGAGTATTGTGATTTGAGTAGTAAATAGAGTAAATTGCATGATTTGTGTTGCGTAGTAAAATTGCACCGTGGCAAAGAATGCAGATGGTAAGTAAAATGGCTTTAAATGTCGCTTCTGCTAGGTAATACCTAACACGGGTCTTTAGAATGGCGGGTGGTAAACAGAAAGGCTTATTTTCCATGTTTAATTTCTGTTGTGTTTGTTCTTATATTAGTTTCGTTCGGGCCTGCTAGGCCGTGCTTCGAAAATGGCCGCTGGAAAAGGACGAGATTGCGTGCGCTGAATAAAATGGCCCCCGCGCATGAGCAGAGTGAATGCTCCAGTCACGTGTATGCGGCCTGTGTCCGGAGTGAGAGATGTCAAGGCCAGTCTGAACTGCAACAAGGATCGTGCCAAGAGTTCAGCATATATGCATGGGAACGGATGGGAGAATCGAGCGACAGAGGATGAACTAATATTTGACCATCGGAGTTGGTTACAAAATACATTAACAAATTGAATTACCTTTGGACATTGTTGATCATGAGAATTAATGTATGCGTTATTGTCCCCAAACCGGTTCGAACAAGGAGGGCGATGAGGTGACCATCACCACCCCTCCAATGGACCAATTAGCATGATTTCTGCCCCTAAAGATTGCAACTTTAAGTGTAGCGAGTCAGAGAATAGGGTATAAGAGAGTCTGCTCTTACGTTGTGTATTATTCGCTTCTTCTATCCTGATGCTGCGAGAGACTCTGTCAGTCTGGACTTCGGACTTTGACTGGGGAAGGAACGAGACCGTTGCGGGAGTTGCCCGGGAGGAGATTGCATCCGAGGAGGTTAGCGGGACAGTCAGTCAGTTTTGGGAGTCCCATCCTGTGACCTGCGGTTCATCTTTCTTTCCTGGTGAACCATTCTTGTCATCGCCCTATGGCCAAGGGTAATGAGTATTTTCCGTCTCTATTCTCAAAATTTTACTTAAATGCTTATTGATAATTTTAAATGTATTTGCCTCATTATGAACTTTACTTATTTGCTCAAAGAATTCAGATAAAAATTATATGCTAACTCTAAATGAGTCTGTGGTTCTTTAAAATAAAATTGTGATTAATAAATGTTAAAGGTTTTAATTGTGATTGAGCTGGACTTAATCGCCATCAACTGATTCTACCAGTTGGTCCATCGACCGAATAGCGGAGTACCTGGATGTTTAGAACCGACAGGATCCTAAGTTAATGTATATAATGTGTAGGTTATAATTCTGTCATTTAATAAGGTATCCCGTTTGTCCAGCAGCTTATTTTCCTTAGCGTTTGATCCAGAACATTGAGTGAATGTATGTATGTGGTGTTATGGGCCCCACCGACATAGGTTTTATGTGATTAAGGTTGAGTAGGTGTTTTCTGGGTTAGTTTCATAAGGAAAAATTTATTTTAGCCGCGCTGGATCAGATTTCTTGGTAGCAGAGTTATGGTTTCTATAGATTAGTTTGGTGATTATTGATTTTTTCATGTCTAACACTCTATGTTGAGTTTGTATTACGTTATGTGTAGTCAGAATTTTGAAGCTTCCGGGAAGTAGGAAGTGGACACGTGTGGCAAGAAAAGTCACATGGAATTGTGCATTGTCTGATTTCAAATTTGGTGATAACACAAGACTGTGTTATGTTAGGGAAATTTCACGTATGAATTGCATTTGAGTGAAATAGCAACAGGTTTTCTTGTGAAACTTTGGCCTTAATTCTCAGGAGCAGTGTAGTCTCCACATGTGTTTTATCCCCAGAGAAACGGGTTTACCTCTTGCTTGAGAGAAGGGTAAGGTAGAGAGAAGTGCTACACTTATCGAACAAAACTGTATTCTTGTAAGTAAGAATAAACTATCTATTTTGTTTAGAGAAACAGACAATGGAAATGTGTTTTATGTTGTAACTAATCGATTTAGTTGAAAAGAAAAGTTAAGAAAAGTGCCGATAATTTTTGTAAAGGAGGGGTCAGTAGAAGCAGGAGTAGAGCTGACGTCAACAAGAACCGCGCTGGTATTGGCCAGTTGTGGAAGAACGAAGAGTTTAAAGATTGATGCATTAGTGTGAGATGCGCTGGAATAGGTTAGTGTGAGAGTGACGTAGAGCTTTCTGATTGGTGCGTTGGTGAGAGACGCGCTGGGATAGGTCAGAATAGCCGAGCGGTAGAAAGAACCGATTGGTGAAGAATTGTGTGAATTAGCTTCGGCAAAACCACAGTGAAATATGGCTTATTACAATGAACGTGATAGAGAGAAACCATCATGGTTTGCGAAGCTTAAGAATCTTTTTAAGAAAGATAAAAAGGTTGTGACTAGGTAAGGAGAAGTACTTCCTCCGCCGAAAACACCAGCATCTTATGTGATGGTGAAATATGGCTATCATACTTGCATTTGGTTGGAAAATTGGGCGAAACATACCAAAGATGATGGAGTATTGGCATTTCTGGAAAATGGTTCGTTTAGCACAGCTGTACTTCGAAATTTGAGAGAAAAAATGATGAGACTCGAACCGAGACCTAGACCAACACAGTTTGAAGCTTTAGCTGAATGGGAAGATGAGATGCATGAAAGGGAGAGACACAGAGGTGCAAAGAATTATAATTTTGTTCATGGAAGAGTATGGGGTTTGAGTCATGAAGACAGGATGAGACGATGGCGGTATGCTAACATGACGGATGGCATGTTTCCTGTCAGAACAGTTGAAGAACTTGCAGGGAAAAAGTGTACGGAGAAAAAGAAGCATGCAGTAACAGAAAGGTATGGGTATGGAGTTAGCAACACGGAGGATGAGTTGCTGGAGGACATTTTAAATAAAAGACCCCCTCCATATCAACAGGATTCTGTGGTGGTGACACCAAATGCACCGCCAATGGGAACTGTAATAAATCAAAGACCTGAACAATTTTCTGAAATAGTCCATTTAATAGACTAGAAATACCACAGACTGTGAAACATGATAATGGTAATACGGCCGAACTAGCCAGAACCACAAGAGAGTTGACTGAAAAGATAAGAGAACTGACAAAGAATATGGAAGCTGTGACAGTGCCAGTAACTATAGGGCCAGTAATCCCAGTATTTGAAAATCAAAAGATAGACGAACATTCCTTAATAATTCCATTAAATTCTAGTATGCAAAAAGTAAAAGAAAGGATAATTCCAGAAAATAGAGAGACAAAAGATTCTGTTGGTCCATTTAGGTCAAGACCACCTGTAAATTTGACAATTAATGAGAGTCCGATAAATAAGATTCCTATAGGAGACGAGTCAGCAACTGAAACCCCGGAGAAAAGTGTAAACAGGGTAGAATTAACTAAAACCCCTGTGGGTCCGACTGCAGAGGAATTAAATGATTGGGTGAGGAGCTTGCAGAAAAAAGATGCCGAACCACAACCTTCGGATGTGGTCAGAATAAAGATAGATATGGAGGAATTGATTCTAGGGACTTGGTACAGATCGATTGAAGTCCTATCATGATGATGAATTAATGTTTATGTGTAAAAGCATCACTTGGAGAGCTAGGAACTTGCATGAAAAATTGGACGAAACAGAGAACGAACTAGGAGTAGATTTTGCAAAAATTAGGGGATTGCAGAAACCGTAAAGGGTAGATTTTAGTGAAAAGGACATAGAAAACCTGAACACTTCAGGACGACTAACAAAGATAAAAGAACTAATTGTTTTACTGAGAAAATGGGGAGATGTAGACAAGTGGAGAAGTAGGTGGATAAGGAGAAAAGAGGGAACAACTGATAAAGCATCATTGGCTTTTCCAGTAAAAGAAAAAGAACCAACGGTAGTAGAATCTCCAATGAGAGAAATTCCAGGAGGAGGTTATGTACACGTCCCATGGTCCAGACAAGATATATTGTCATTTACGAATGATTTTCCAAGATTGAGAGAAAAGCCTGTAGAATGGTATAGACAGGTAGAAAGGTTTGTAAAGGTTTCAAAAGTATTGTGGGAAGATCTGGATGGATTGTTTGAGATTGTTGTTCCTGCGGATTCATGGACAGAGTGTAAAATTACAATTGACTGGCCGAAGGAAGAATATCCTAGAGATGCAAAAACAGGAGCCCCAGGTTCAGAAGTAATGAGAAAATATGAACAGGCAATTACATTCCTGAAAAATAAGATTCCATCAAAAGAAACGGACTGGGTAAAGATTGATAGAACAACTCAGGAGAATAAGGAATCTGTGCATGCCTATTATGAAAGGTTGCTCTTGGCTTTTAAACAGTATAGTGGATACAAGAATTTGAGTGAAAAAGACATGAGTCATTTTGTGTATCGATTTGTGTATGGTTTGAAACCTGAGATAAGTGAGATGATTAAGCAGCATATGTTATGTTGGCAGACTAATAATAATAATTAATTAATCCAGTACTTGTATAGCGCACGAATCACCCCCGAAGGGGTATCTAGCACAGTAGATGAGGTACTACGGTATGCAAAATATTGCAGTGACGATATTGAGGCCAGACAGCATAAACTCAAGGAAAAGGCAATGTGGGCACAAGTAAAGGTTGCAGAAAAGCAAGAAGCTCAGATGAATAATCAGTCTAGTGGCGCAGGACAGACCAAGTTCAGACCGAATATTGGTAAAGGGAAAAGGTCAGATGAGTATAGAAGAAGCCAAAAAGAAATGGCCATGTCATAATTGCGGAAAATTAGGGCACTGGAGAAATGAGTGTAAATTACCTCCGAGAGTTAATACCGAGAATCAACCATTAAATCCACAGGTGCAGAATAAGGTGAGTTACCAACAGCTGCAGGTAGTTACTCAACAATGTCAGGTGCCGCAACCACCTCTTCCAAAGAGTGTAAGGGCCAGATGTATCAAGCAAAATTGCGTTCGCAAACGTCGAAATTCGCAGAATTTCGGCATTTGCGAACGCAATTTTGCTTAGTGGTATGTATTAAGGCAAAACTGCCTCGCAAAATAAGGAATCGCAAAATCTGCGATTCCCTATTTTGCGATTGCATTTAAGGAATCGCAAATTGCGATTCCTTAAATCCAATGTAAGAAGCACCAAAACAGTGCAATTTGGCCTTAAGGAATCGCAAATTACCACCAACTTCAAGTTGGTGGTAATATGCGATTTCTTTGAAAAATGCACTTTTTAGCATTTTTCAAAGTGCCATGTGGCGCACATACATGCCCTTAGGGCATGTATGTGCGCCACATACATATTTCAGGGGTGCAACAGGGTGTCAAAAGGACACCCTGGCACCCTTGAAATTGCATTCTCAATCTGCGATTCTCTAATTGCGATTCGCAAATTGAGAATGTCTTCCCATTCATTCCTATGGGCCTCTACGCCCATAGGAATGAATGGGAAGGTATTCCTTAATTGCGAATCGCAATTTGCAATTTAGGAATATTAAGGAATCGCAATTATTATTGCGATTCCTACATACATAGCATTTTGCGATTCCTTAATAGCAATTCGCTAAAATTCGCTATTAAGGAATCGCTATTTGCAATCCTTGATAAATCTGCCCCTTAATACTCAAAGATACAGTACAGAGACAGGATTCTACGGAGGAGAGCAGGTAACAAAATTGCCGCGCGCAGCTGCTGTTTCACAATATTGGTTACGGCAGGATGGAGATGAATCAGATGAAAGTTTATGACGGTGCCTAGGAGAGGAAGAGGAGTGCGTGCTTGGTGCAACTCTAGAGGTAGATCAGTCAGGTCCATTTGTGGATGGAAAAGTGAATGGTGTAAATGTTACATTCCTTGTGGACACTGGTGCTACCCGTTCTACTGTTAGATCAGTGGAAATTCCAAACCTTCCTCTCTCAGGAGAATACATCCAAGTTGTAGGTGTTTCAAGCAGGCAAATTAAAACCCCTCTTACAAAACCAGTGGAGGTGGAAATTTGGTCCATTCAAAGATATGCACCGCTTTGTGGTGTGTGATTGTAGTCCTGTAAATTTATTAGGACGCGATCTGCTTTGCAAAATGAATTGTACCATCTACTGTACTCCAGATGGTATTGCTTTCCAGACACCAGATGAGGATGTTCTGTATAAAATGACAATGGCAGAACTAGAACCAGGAATGTATGATATGTTTCCTGTGTTCGATGCAGAGAAAATCCCTACTGAATTGAAAGGAACAGTCAGGTCTGATGTATGGGATTTCACAGGTGAAGATATTGGACTAATGAGAGAAGTTGATCCTATAAAAATTACTGTAAAAGAAGGAACGAATTACCCAAACACTCCACAGTACAAACTGACACCAGAAATTATTGAAGGAATAACGCCTGTAATTAATAAGATGATTGAACAAGGAATTTTGAGAGAAATAATGAGCAGTCCATGTAATTCTCCTATAATGGGATTGAAAAAGTCAAATGCAACATATAGAATAGTACAGGATTTGAGAAAAGTGAACAAAATTGTTATTCCTTGCTGCCCAATTGTGCCAAACCCTGCTGTAATACTGTATCAACTCCCTCATGATGCAGAATGGTACACAGTTATTGATTTGTGCCATGCATTTTTCTCTATTCCATTGCACCCTGACAGCCAGCCATTATTTGCGTTTCGGTTTGGAGAACGTATTTTGGCATGGTGTCGAATTCCTCAGGGGTATACTGAAAGTCCTTATATTTTTAATCAAATTCTGAAGAAATCCTTAGAAAATTTGAAAATGCCCGAAAAATCTGTGATGGTCCAATATATCGATGACCTATTGGTGGCATCAAAGACCAGAGAAGCATGTGTTACGGACACAATTGCTTTACTGAATCATTTGGCAGAAGGACGACACAAGGTGTCCCCATCAAAACTGCAATTCTGTCAACAGTAAGTACAGTACTTAGGCCATAAAATTGAGAAAGGGATAAGAAAAGTGACAACAGAAAGAATAAGGATTATTAAAGGAATGAGAGCCTCAATGACACAAAGAGAGGTGAGAATGTTCCTTGGAATGGTTGGTTATTGCCGACAGTGGATACGTGGATTTTCATTGATTGCAAAACCTTTACAGCGATTGACAAAGAGTGATGTCAAAGATCCAATTGCGCTGGATGAGGAAGAAATGAAGGCTTTCGAGGAACTGAGAACAAGCTTGTGTGAAGCACCAGCATTGGGAATGCCTGATTATGAGAAAGAATTTGAGTTGTATTGTAGTGAGAGAGACGGATGTGCACTTTCAGTATTAGTGCTGAGGCATGGAAGAATGAGACGACCAATAGCTTATTTTTCAGCTGTTTAGATCCGGTAGCAAAAGCGTTGCCTGGATGTCTTAAAGCAGTAGCTGCTACTTGTGTGAGTCTGGAACAGAGTGAAGGCATTGTGATGAGATATCCTTTGAGAGTATATGTCCCACAGTCAGTTGAAATCCTTCTGACCAGAACAAAAACACAATTCATGACACTTAGTCGGCTGAATAGGTATGAAAAAGTGATCTTGGGTGCAGACAATGTAACCATTGTAAGATGCACAAGTGTGAATACTTCCACCTTACTGCCAGATGCAGTAAATGCAGAGGTCAAAGATGAGATTGATCATAACTGTTTGGATGTGCTTGAATTTTGCACAATGCCCCGACCTGACATCAGAGATGAACCTCTAAAAGAGTCAGATTATGTGATGTTTGTGGATGGATCATGCCGGAGGACAAATGAACGAGTTTTAAGTGCTGCGTATGCTGTATGTACGGTGGCAACCATAATGGAAGCATCTTGTTTGAGAGGAATACGTTCAGCCCAAGTTGCTGAGCTTATTGCTCTGATTCGAGCTTGCAAACTGGGAAGGAATTTCCGAATTACTGTGATCACGGATAGCCAGTATGGCTTCGGAGTGGTCCATGACTTCGGATAGATCTGGTCCCAGAGGGGATTCCGGACTTCATCAGGGTCTCCTATTAGGAATTGTTGTATTCCGCTTTAGGTGTCCGTATATAGGTTTTCCTGAAACATGTCCTTATATAGGCACAATTCGCATTGCCCTTATATAGGAATAAGATCCCAGTCCTTATTTAGGCATTAGCCATGCTATCCAAATACAGGCATGGTCACTTACATCCGTCCACCCTAACGTCACAACGAGTTCTTAGAAACCAGACCCTTAAGCTCTTGGGAGTTCCCCTACCACAGGATTGATTTCTCCAAGAACTCATTTATTATGCATGAACCGCTATACCTTAAGGGTTCATTCCTGACTTCTTCCTCTGCCCGACTTTACGTCAATGCTAACATTCCAAGGCACCTACCGGGTATAAATATACCTTCCCTTGCCCAAGCAACTAGGAGGAGACCTCGACTTTAGAGGAGCCCGTGTCCCGGCCTGACGCACTGACAAGAGACGCTGTCATCCCTGCTTGCAGAGAATACAGCTTCCAGTGTTCTGACTCCCTTGGCGGGGTGTTAGAGTTTGAGACCCGGAAAGAGATTCCCACCTCTCTCATTCTCAAGGTATGGAGCTGACTAGAACCTAGAGGGACTCTTGGCATACTAGACTTGGCATACTAGACTTGGCATACTAGACTTTAGCATACCATACTATAGAATACATCACCTACTTCTTACCTTGCCCTACACCTAGGTTAGGTTAGGCACACTGGGATAGAACTAGTTAGAGAAGCATCTTATGAGTACTCGCATTTTTAGCTTATGTTATTTATGTATATGAATATATGTGTCAAACCTAAAAGATAATGCTAGCGCAGTATTATTTCTTCCTACTGCTTACGCTGTACATTATATATCTTGCATACTGTCTTGTGATCATAACAGCTCATATCTCTTACACGAGAAACAAGACTGTTCAATTAATCCTTTTATTGAAACGCCAGTCTATTCTTTCTGTGTAACTCTGAAGAAACTAAGCATGCACGATTAGCTGAGTGAAACTGTTATCTGTTGTTTCCACGATTCTGAGAGTATTCCGATTCTAAAGGGAAACAAAGTTGTGATGTTTATGCGGTTGCCAGACACTACTCCCTTCTTGTTTACAAGGAGTTTCTAGTGGCCTCTGAGTTAGCTGGCACAAAGTATTAAGTTTAATATACTCGATAGGGACATACTGACCTCAGTCCTATGTCGAATCTATAGGGTATATTATTCCAATGCGCAGAGCCTATTAGGGAAATGGGAACTACACTACATGGCGCCCAACTTTTGGTAAGGCACTAATTTAACGCTAGATACAGAGTAACTCAGTCGTGTTTTTCTCTCAGAGACCCCTACTCACATACTCCATAAGACGTCTGGAGTGGGTAGGGTTAAGTATCCGCCAAAGCTAAATAGGACAAAAACCCTACATATTAGCTGTTTGGTTTGTTCAACGTTGAAGGATACAGTGTTCCAAAATATTGTGCACCTTATCTTTTGTTTCCTTGAAACTTGTTCTACATTTTTCAAAAAACAAATGTCCCTGCACGGGGATAATGACACCGAGAACGGTGTAGCTGCGGCTGACCCAGTCGTAACAGCTTTTAATTTTACAGGTTTAAATGAAACCGATGAGGGTTTTATAAACATCCCTCCAAACTTAAGAAGAGCCATCACTCTAAAACTTATAAAACACGGCCTAACACCAAGAGGTGGTAGAGCAGTTTTCGTGATAGAGGCACACGAATCCTTTCAGACAGAGGTATTCTATTCATGGATAGTATTCCCAGAATCAAATCCAGTAACAAAACTATTTCACTTATTTAAAGAAGATGAACCACCAGAGGAATATATTCCTTTCGAGGATATTGAAATTCCATTCACATACCAGGAGCATAATCTCTGGTTTAAAGGCGCCCTAAAACATCACAAGAACATTACCAGGCTCGGTCCACTAGGTAGACCAGGAGCAACATGGCCGATTCTAGCCGGCTACACACCTCATCCTGACATCGATGTAATGTCAGACGAGGAATTACTTACTCAACTACAAGAGTTAATAAAAATTTACAGACAATTAGTCCAATATGTCATGCAGACTTTCACAGTCCAACCACCAATGACAATTCCAAATCAAACCCCTCAACAGGGGGATACACTAAAAATTACTCCACAGACTTTACACGCAGTCATGGGTAAAATGCCCACAAAACATGAACAAATTCCATTCTGGATAGCTCAAAAAATGACTCAAATCGAAGCAGTATTTCCAAATACTAGCCCTCATGAGAAACACAGAATCCTAACAATCTGTTTACCAATGGGGATCACACCACAACTGGAAGACTACACCACTTGGGGCGCAGTCTTTGCTGCCATCTATACTAAAACTCATGGTGTTCCATCAATTGCAGTAATACCAGATGTCCTGAAACAAATTCAAAAAGAATACGGGGCAGAACCTGCTCTGAATTTAGGTATGAAATTACTGAAAAACTTCGACCAGGTCTCAACAATAATATCTAATATTAAAGGGGAGGCAGCATCAGTGGCGATCCGCCAACGCTTAAGGGAATTTGATGTAACAGAACATCAAAATGAACTACCCAGAATAATAGAACAATCCTATGCAGAATTAGGCAGAGATAGTTTGGGTGGAAAACCCTTGAAGCCAAAACTATCTGAAAGTCATGAGAAGGACTCTATTAAACAAAGTCCTACATCTTCTAAAAAGAAGTGGGAAACTAATAAACAAAATTCAAGAGAGACACATTCTCAATCCCGAGGTAGGTCTCCTCAAACGGAGCCCTCTGAAAGGAGGTATAACCTCAGGAATAGGGATAATTTAAGAAAACCTGACAGGTATCAAGATACTGATACACGTTCCTCTCGTACCTTTCAGCTATAGTCACAGACATCAGAAAGAAGAGGACGCTCAGAACATAGAGAAGAACGCGTGAACTCCAAAGACGACAAACACGTTCAGAAAAATAAATCAAAACCTCAATTCACAAAAAAGAAGGTAGCAGGTCTGAAGATCAGACATGCCGAGAATACTGAGAACACAACTCAAGAACGGAGAATAGGCTCAGACAATGCTGGACAGTGCGGAAGAAGTCACAATAGCTCGTCAGAACCTGATGGCACTTCTGGAGATAGTGGACTTGAATGAGTACATTACAGTAGAGACTGTAGATACCAGGGTTAGTACTCCACAAAAGTTATATGAAATAACACTCCGAATGGAGGGAGACATACCAAGAAAAGTGAAAATACTCTTTTGGGAGAAACTTTCAAGGGGTTATGATATACTTCTAGCAGAAAAAGACTTGCCACCACAATTTGTCAGGGAGTGCCCACATGGTGAGGACATCATTATGCCTGCCTTCTCCAACCATATTCCAATTCACCTAAAATATACTTATGCCAGGAAATGGGCAGTAGCCCAGGACCCAGCATTATACAAAAATCATGTAGGATGGGATGAGGACTCACCTCACCACAAAATACATCTAAAAAAATCAACCTACTGCACAAAGGCAGTACCCAATAAAGCAAGAAGCTAAAAAACAGGTCAGGGAGATCTTAGATCAACTTGAATACCAAGGGGTCATTGAAACATGCACCTCCTCAATGAACAATCCTTTGTTTCCTGTATCCAAACCAGACAATACATATCGTCTAGTTTTGGATTACAGACACTTAAACACTTGTTCCAAAACATTTGCAGTGCAAAATGCACATAGTACAGCATTAATGAATAACATTGTGCGTAAAAAATATAAAATGACATTGGACATTTCAAATGGTTTCTTTTTTCAAAAACATAGCACCTGTAAGCAGGTACTTAACAGCTTTCTCAATAATGGGGACCCAGCGTCAATTTTGTCGACTCCCACAAGGGTTCAAAAACAGCCCGGGGTTATTCTCAGCAAGGGTAACAGAGTTACTACAAATTTATGATAATGAGGCATTGTCATATGTCGATGACATCTATCTAACAGATGATGACCTAGATAGGCACTTGAACAGGGTGAGTACCATTATATTGGGCTTCGCCTCTGAAGGCTATAAATTCAACTTTAAAAAATCCAGAATTGCCCATCTCAATGACCTTTTCCTAGGATATGAACTTTTAAGTGAAGGCAAGAGCCTGGCAGCTAACTTTCTGGAAAAGTGCGCGCTGCTCCAACCTCCAAAAACGCTGAAAAATTTACAATCCATCTTGGGTTTCCTAAATTTTGGAAGAACTTACATTCTAAATTACGCAGAAAGGGTTAAACCTCTCTACGAATTAATCAGACCTGATTTTTCAACAAAACATTGGGCACAAGAACACACAGAAATCCTGCGTTCACTCCAAGCTAACATGTTAGCAACAAATCACTTACAAACACGCGTAAATACACGCAATTTAGTGATCCGAATTATTTCGGGTCAATGCGGATTCACCTATTTAACATTTAATGAGGGTGAAAAAGTACCAATTGCATACAAATCACTTTTGTATACACAAGCAGAAATGCGCTTCACTTCAACAGAAAAAATACTGACAGCAGTTCAAACCGCTATAGCAAAAGAAAGAGCTCTAGCCCAAGGGAAACGCATTATTGTCGTAACCCCGGTACCAGCCTTAGAGGCGGTTACAAAAGCGAGCATTCCAAATGCAAAGGCTTTACATCCTAGATGGATACAATGGGTTAATTCTCTTGCTGCAACAGATGTTGAATATGTTTTTGATCCGGATTTAAAAACACAAGCGTTCCTGCAATATGAACATGAATGTCCTCTGCAATTCTGCCTCTCAATCAGTACAAATTTATAATTTACACTGATGGATCAGCACAACCCGCTACAGGGAGGAAGCAAGCTTACAGTGCAGCGTGCGCAATCGTTAAAGGTCGCATGCAAGATGGTAACTTCAGACCAATGGTCACTAAAACTCAATCTCTAGGAGATTGTACAGCTCAGCGAGCTGAACTACAAGCATTCAAACTGGCACTTGAAAATACAGATCGCGAATTCCTCACACTTATAGTGTGCGATTCTTTTTACTGTGTTCAGTCGTATAATGAATATATACAGAATTGGCTTCAAAATGGGTTCAAAGACGCAAAAGGTGGCACAATAAAGCATAAAATGCTTTGGGAACAAGTAGTTCAGTTAAGAAACGAACTACCAAAAGCTCACGTGATACACACGCTGAGTCATCAACGTGATGGCGTTCACGTTGCAGGGAATTCATTGGCTGATGAAGCCGCAAAGGGGGCTGTCCAGACTGCTTCCGTAGCTGCGATCACTCATTCAAAAACGAGAGTAGACAGTGAGATATTGTTGGCTGTCAATGCTTCAAGCAAAGGCAGTGGTGCAGCGTTACCAAAGAAATTTCCACTCAAGTACTCTTATGTAATTGATGCGAACAACGTTCCTTTTGCTCGAATCCCTGGAGTGGGGGAAAGGGTAATACCAAACATGGAAAGTAGAGCAGCTTTGATTTATGAAGCACATCTGGGGGAGGGTCTGTTGCATCAAGGGATCTCTAAAACAATATTAACATTAAAAGAGATGTACTGGTGGCCTGGAATGAATACACAGATTCACATCTTCATCGATGACTGCATAGACTGCAATAGACAGCGTGGTGCAGAAAGCCATCAGACACCAGACTACGAAGTAGCCTGCCCAGTACAGACACCATTGTTAGACAGCATTAGACTATCTACGCGCAGGCGTCCTTTTGGACAAATGCAATCCCACAAATACTAAGTCAAGGTTCCTATGGATATGGCCTCAGCGCTCGGCTGACGCTCGAACTGTTATAAAAGATTTGCGAGTCTTTAATCGGCACATACGCAATTGGCACACTACATTCTGACCAGGGCCCTGCGTTTAGCTCTCGGGCTTACAAAGATGCCATGGCCAGTTTGGACGTAGCTTTGCGGTACTCCTCTCCGTTTCATCCTGAGGGAAATTCTGTTGTGGAAAGGAAAAACCGGGACATAAAGCAGTCTATAACAGCTAGAGTATTAGGTTCGGGTGATGGGTGGGTCAAACATCTTTATGGGGTTCAACGCTCATTAAATAATTTGCCAAGAAGTTCTCTAGGGGGTCACTCCATATGAGGTCCTATTTGGGACAAGAATGTGGGTTCCTGATCTCGAATGTAAAGGCACAGTGGTGGAAAATAAACCCTTTGATATCAAAGATCGTTTGGCTGTTTTACAGGATCTAAATGAACTAAGATCGAAACAAAGCAAAATGTTCCTGAAGCCAACCACCACTGGGGAAACACCGGCAGTCCCAGCAAGGCCTGTCTGGATCCCAAAAGTTGGGTATCTAGTCAGAGAAAAGATTGCGGACAAGAAGGAATTTGGACCTTCTTACAGACAACCAGTACCTGTCCTAGCCGTCCACGGAACAAGAACAGTACTTCTGCCGCCCCTTGCTGGAAGAAAGGAGAAAAGATGTGTCCATCGACCTCATCAAACCACAGTATGTGGCCAATACTAAATAGTAGGCCTCGTGGACTCCGACATAGTAGCAGACGCACTCCTCTCGCTACTATCCAAGAGGTTCAGACTGAAAGACTCATAACCATCGAGAATTCAGCAGTAACAGATGCAGGACTAAGCAACAATGCTATGGAACTCATCCCTCTTGAAACTCAAGTAACAGTTCATCCAGATACACCCGTCTACACCAACGTAACAAGTGATCAACTGGTTCCAGCGATTTCTACGAATCCTGATGCATTTTCAACAATTGACCGAACTGCTTCTGGCTATTTCATTAACTTTGATCCGTTTTCTGAGGATCCGAGTGAGCCTGAAACGACGCCAGCATCAAAAACTTTCAAACAGCAAGTACAAGACCTTTTTCATTTCCTGAAAAAGACTTATCTGGTTTCACCATGGATTGAACTATGGATTATTTCTGGAATATTTTTCTTTATGCTTTGGCTAGCTTTGGTTATGACTATCAGCGTGCTTATAAATGGCAGATACATCCATATGGACACAATGTAAAAATGTGAACTTACTTTTAAAACCACACAAATCATCCCATCGTGAAGCAAGAGACTTGTCAGCAGTGAACATCACAGCCGTTCCTATACAGGATGGTATAGTGTGGGACAAAACCGATTTCGATATATTCGGCCCGGCGGAACTTTTGAACATTCCACATTTATTTAAAATTTCATTAAGTGACTTTATTACCTCCAGTACCTATTCTGATGATTGGGACTTTGAGACTGTTAATGACATGATGTCTGATCTAGAAAGGTCTGCTGCATTCTCTAACAATGAATACTTAGAGGGTTCATCAGACTACAAGTGCAGGGGATAGAAGCTTTGTTTAGAGCCTGTATCATCCCACATCAAATAATGTTTTTGAATGACACTGTGCAACAAACGTCTTGCCTTGGTTTAGCCAAGATCAAAGACATGAACACACCTTCTGTGCCAATACCTGCAAGTAATAGCACTACACAGGGAGCGGTCACAGTAGACACAATACTACAAAACAACAGAACAGATCCTGATTGGAAAAAATGGTTACTCTGGCCCACAGACACAAACATCTGTCAAGAAAGATTCCTGAATAGAATATAGGGCTTTACTATCCATAGGCTAGACCCACGTTATGTTCAACGACAATATCCGGGGTAGTAACAACATACAGTGTAGGTAAATTGTGCCTCGACTGGTTACAAAAATCTACACTCGAGGATGTGAAACAACACTTATCTTTACTTAAAGAAGACGCAGACCTTAGGGATTTCTTGCAAGGACCAAGAAAACCGCGTCAAAAACGTTTCATATATGCCGGCATTTGTGCTGCTTATAATGAAATATGGAAGGTTTCACAGGCAGAGGCCGCAGAAAGAATACGTGAACTTGATCGTATTAACTTAGAGAAATCTCTCACTGTGGTCGACAATGGGTTAACAACTTTGTCATCCAGAATTTATTCATTGGACAACATTGTATCCTCTGCCATAGACATACTGGAACAAGATTTAGCCATGTTACAACAAGGCCAATCTCAGTTACGTTCTATTATGTTATTAGGCTGGACACTGCAATCTTTGCGTGCAGGCTATGTGCCATGGCGTTTTATCAACACGTCGTCTCTGTTTTCGGAATACAATCTAACGGATAAACAGATCAAACTGGCACAAAGGGGAGCAAAGTATACAGTGCTGAGCATTGAAAAACTGGAAAAATTACCATGCACAGTGGCAGAAAAACCAGCTACAGAATGGCTTATTCCTGGCAAAATAACTCTGCCTGTCTCTACTTTTCATTTTCAGTATTGCCTCAAACAAATGCAAGCAGGCAAATATGAAAGGTTGGGTAAAGAATACATTAAGACATCCTGGGATTTACCTTACGAATACAGATGTTGGAGTGGGGATCGTGAAGTGTTTCTAAGCGGTACACACTGTGAAAAGGCACTGAGCGGTTCACTCATATGTCAGGACATTTCTTTACACGGGGCTTGTAATGGTTCTGTGGCAAACTTGTCCTGTCACCTGCAGGGTACACCGGCTACTGTGATTAATCCAACATTTGGACAACTTTCTAACGGGAGTTACATCATGTTGAATGATCAGAGCTGCTGTGGCATGTTGCCAGGCGTCCCATATCTGGTAACGGTCGGCTCCAGGGTTACTTGTTGTATGCAAGTATTGTTCCCCCCAATAGACACAGTCAGGCAGTTGCCTCTATGGTCTTCATTGAATGTTTCTTTTATACGTTTTGATACTTTGAGCAGAATGAAAGCCATGCTTTTGCAACAGACCGTGCCTTTGACCTCGGCCAAAGAAACTTATGATTTACAAATTGCAAGGACTTCGGCTGAGATACAGGCTTTAATTCGTACAAACTGCCTTATACATTTCGTAGAAATGATGGGACGTATCTTAAACATGTCTGATACGAGCGGGATTGTACATGTATTTTAGACCATCTGTTCAGGACTGTTAACACCTTTTCAGGCAGTCCTCGGAATCATTCCAAACTTCGCACATTCTGTGTTTGGTGGTGTGCCATTAATTCTAGCACTCGTTGCAGGAATCCTGTTTTTATTCCTACTACTACGCTATGGCAAGCCTATCAACCAGCGTCCCTCCCAGCAATCTGGAGAAAGCTCTCCTAGAATGGAAGTGCCGTGAGCGCATAGTGCAACTTTTGGGCATACCTCGTCTATGGGAACTTAATACAACATGGTTTCTGTCATTTAGACCAATCTGGCAAGATTGCATCTTACCTGTTCTACGCTGCCTGCTTTGCGGTGAAGAATGCGTGCTAGACACCTGTCTAACACTCCCATCAGTCATGCCAACGGATATCCATACTCTGCTGGACCCGATAACGGCCCATGCTCTGTGTTGTGCCCAGAGGCTACCAATCCTGATGACGGCATTTTTTGAGATCTCACAGACGCTTCCTGCTGCTGCTGAGGTACGAGATGGATCGACAGGCACACAGGTAACAACGGAAGCGAACATTGCTGCGGCATCCTATGCTGAAGGCGATGCTTCACATCTCTGTGCAGTTAACCTTCTGAACGAGGTGTTCCAACTGTCACCGACATCGGTAGACGATTTTTTGTCTACAGAAATAGATGATTTCATGTTTACACCAGACCTATACACGGACTTTGATTCGGCTCACAGTGTACCAGGGAAGCAATGAAATTTGGCCTCCATATTTTCAAAACAGAACAAAACTTGGAACTCTTCCTAAAAATTGACTTTTTTCTTTTTCTCTATTTTTTTGAAAATACATGGCAATTCAATCTGCTTACAGTAGAACTATTCATATAGAATGGACTTCTTTGAATACTTCCAGGGACACATTGTCACCTTATTTACCACAATTTCATTTAGTACCATGTTATGAAATGGCTTCGATTTTTGAAAACTTGTCAACCATTTCGTCATATGTATATATTTCTGTTTATTCATTCATGTTGCATTTATTTCCAATATATGCTTAGAATGAAAAAATGCTTTAAAATGTACAGTACCTATTGCATTACATGTTTTAGCAACAGTTTCTTTTTAAAAACTTCTTTTAATATGCTTTTAGAAATGTTTTTAGCAACATGTGGTACTCAGTTTAATGTTTAGCATTTAATGTTTAGCATTTAGTACCATCGTTCATTCGAAAGTGGAGTGGGTGTTGTATTCCGCTTTAGGTGTCCGTATATAGGTTTTCCTGAAACCTGTCCTTATATAGGCACAATTCGCATTGCCCTTATATAGGCATAAGATCCCAGTCCTTATTTAGGCATTAGCTATGCTATCCAAATACAGGCATGGTCACTTACATCCGTCCACCCTAACGTCACAACGAGTTCTTAGAAACCAGACCCTTAAGCTCTTGGGAGTTCCCCTAGCACAGGATTATTGATTTCTCCAAGAACTCATGTATTATGCATGAACCGCTATACCTTAAGGGTTCATTCCACACGTCTTCCTCTGCCCGACTTTACGTCAATGCTAACATTCCAAGGCACCTACCGGGTATAAATATACCTTCCCTTGCCCAAGCAAGTAGGAGGAGACCTCGACTTTAGAGGAGCCCATGTCCCGGCCTGACGCACTGACAAGAGACGCGGTCATCCCTGCTCGCAGAGAATCCAGCTTCCAGTGTTCTGACTCCCTTCGCGGGGTGTTAGAGTTCGAGCCCCGGAAAGAGATTCCCACCTCTCTCATTCTCAAGGTATGGAGCTGACTAGAACCTAGAGGGACTCTTGGCATACTAGACTTGGCATACTAGACTATAGCATACCATACTATAGAATACATCACCTACTTCTTACCTTGCCCTACACCTAGGTTAGGTTAGGCACACTGGGGTAGAACTAGTTAGAGAAGCATCTTATGAGTACTCGCATTTTTAGCTTATGTTATTTATGTATATGAATATATGTGTCATAGCTAAAAGATAATGCTAGCGCAGTATTATTTCTTCCTACTGCTTACGCTGTACATTATATATCTCGCATACTGTCTTGTGATCATAACAGCTCATATCTCTTACACGAGAAACAAGACTGTTCAATAAATCCTTTTATTGAAACGCCCGTCTATTCTTTCTGTGTAACTCTGAAGAAACGAAGCATGCATGATTAGCTGAGTGAAACTGTTATCTGTTGTTTCCACGATTCTGAGAGTGTTCCGATTCTAAAGGGAAACAAAGTTGTCATGTATATGCGGTTGCCAGAAACTACTCCCTTCTTGTTTACAAGGAGTTTCTAGTGGCCTCTGAGTTAGCTGGCACAAAGTAATTAAGTTTAATATACTTGATAGGGACATACTGACCTCAGTCCTATGTCGAATCTATAGGGTATATTATTCCAATGCGCAGAGCCTATTAGGGAAATAGGAACTACACTACAGAATGGTGAGTTTGTGAAGAAGTTGCTTGAGGCGATACAGCTGCCTAAACAGATTGCGGTGGTAAAATGCACTGCTCACAAAAATGGAACTGATTACATTGCAGTAGGTAACAATTTTGCTGATGAATTAGCTCAATATTGTGCCAGAAATATGACCTCAATAAATCGGAGAAGGGAAAAATAAATTGTTTCATGTCCCTTGCTGTTTACTAACCCAGTTGAAACATGGGAAGAGGTGAAACAATTGCAGGAAGAGGCAAGTGATGAGGAAAAAGACTTTTGGATAAAATCAGGTTGCAGACGGAGAGAGGAAGATGAAGTCTGGGTTTACAGGGATGAAAGACCAGTTATGCCTGATAGCATGATCTCTAACATGGCACGGATGTACCATGGACAGGCACATATAGGTAGAGATGCCATGATCAGACTTTTCAAACAGACCTGGTACAACCCAAAGTTTAGGGCTATAGCTGAAAGCCTTTGCCAAAGATGCCTTATATGCCAACAGATAAATCCTGGAAGGAAGACAGTAACATAACATGTGTATTTGTAAAGCGCACGTTCACCCCAGCAACGGGCCATCTTGGCGCTGAATAACAGATGTTTATTGTTACCCAACTCAATGGTACTCATTTTATCAACCTCAAATGGATGAAAGGCTGAGTGGACCCGCCGGGATTCGAACCTGTGACCATGCGGTCAAACACAGGCCCCTGCAGTGGATGCATTAGTCCACTGAGCCACCAGACCCGGCGGTAGTGAGTTTGGGAACAATAGGACGTGAAGGAGGTCCTTTTACCAGAATGCAATTGGATTTTATTGAAATGCCCCCGAGTAACAGATTGAGGTATGTCTTGGTGGTCGTCTGTTTGTTTTCTCGTTGGGTGGAGGCCTATCCGACAAGAAGGAATGATGGAGTTACTGTAGCTAAACTCCTACTGAGAGAATTCATTCCTAGATACGGCTTTCCAGTAACGATAGAAACAGATAGAGGAACGCATTTCCAGAATGAAATTATCCAACTAATATGTGAAGCACTAGACATTTAACAAAAGCTGCATTGTACCTACAGACCAGAGGCTTCTGGAGTGGTAGAGCAAGTAAATGGCACAATAAAGAATAGGTTAGGGAAAATGTGTCAAGCCACAGGACTCGTGGCCCGATGCCTTACCATTGGTGCTGATGAGCATAAGAAGCATACCTGACAGAAAAACAGGTCCGAGTCCTCATGAAATAATAATGGGACGAGCAATGAGACAAGCATACGTACCTGTCAACAAACTGCTGACTATAACTGATGATCTCATACTGGACTATTGCAAAGGATTGGCTGATGTGGTGCTTTCTGTGTTTCATCAGGTTGGGCCGGATGCGACCACTCTTGAGAGAAAACCAGCTCATGATCGGAGTCCAGGAGACTGGATCCGCATAAAAGTTCACAGAAGAAGAAATTGCTTGGTTCCACGCTGGGACAAGCCACGTCAAGTGATTCTGGTGACAACAACTTCAGTAAAGTGTGCAGGTGTGAAAAATTGGATTCATGCCAGCCATACTATCCGAGTTCCAGATCCTGAAGCTCGACCTGTAAATCGACATCTGGAAATATCAGATACCAGTTCGGCATCTGAAGCAGATCAACCTGAATCCAGTGAAAGACAAACAGAAGAATCCGAAAAACAAAGAACTGATATTGAAACAGGAGAAACTGAACCAATAGACAGTGACGGTGAACAGCCGAGTACAAGCTTTGGGGAAATTCCTCCAGAATTTATAGAAATAACTCAAGAAAATTCAGATTCAGACAGAGAGATTGAGGAAGTTGCGGAAGAAACACAAGGAGAATTAGACTCAGAATTACAAGCAGAAGAAACCCAAGGAGATCCAAATTCAGACAAAGAGACAGAGATCATAAAGTTCAAAGTTAAAGAAAGTGAAGTGAGATCTGAGACAGAATCTGAAGAAAGTGAAGAAGAAATAAGACAAAGAATAGGACCAAGAAAGAGAACTTGGAGAGCGGAACGAGGAGAAAAGGAAAACGAACTGAAAAGGCCAAGAAAAGGAGACAATTGGCCCAACGAAATTAAAAGACTGAGATATAAGCTAATAAATTTGAACAAAGACAATGCAGAACAAGCAAATGAAATAAGTCAGAAAAGACAAAGAAAAACAAATAAAAGGCAGTTGCAGAGACCCAAAAGAGTGAAAAGACCTAACCTGAAATACAAGTCACCTGAATGGGTATACATAGCACTGCCTGACATTAAAGAAATGGATAGCAGTCACGAGAACCCAGACAAAGACTGTGAACAAGTGGGTGAGAGTGAACTGCGCCAATCCTGAAGAGGAAAAAAGAAAACCGGACTAGACACACAAACTGATAAAGTCAAAGAAAAATTTCTGAAAGACCAAAAAGTGCGCCAAAAGCAATTGGTTCCATTCAACACTTAAAGAAAGGGTAAAACGGCAAAAAGTCATTCTGAGGTGTGGAAACACATTTTCTGTACATATATTTAGATTATATTTCAACATGGTAGACACTGAGAATAGAAGATCTAGATGTGAGTTTTTCCATAGATGGTGTAAAATGTGTTTCTATTGTACAGGTTTACTAATGCTTATTTGGTTCATTTTAGCAATAATAATTCCACTTAGATTAGTTGGAGAAAATACATCTGCAATCATGAATGACACGAATAGTGATAAGAAATCTACCATAAAGAACACTGCAACACTGATAGATAGTTCTGAATTTCATAGGGATAAGTCAATAACTGATTTCTCCAAGAATGTCTTCACAAAACTTTTGTATGAATATGTAGAGACAATGGATGTTAGAGATTGTTATGTATGTATGCAGTTACCTGCGTCTGTGACATAAGGTGTGACGTATCATCACCTTCCTTTGACCTATGGAATAACTTGTAGTGTTTTAGCTAGCTTATTTTACAAAACAGGTAAATTAGAGTATTACTACACTGACACAGATGATGTTTTTGCTAGAGTTCCCGTAGTCCCTGAACTAAATAAGGTGAAACTTGCAAAGATTTTTGGAGAATTTTTCTTAGAAACGAAAGAATTAACATTAAAATTTGCATTTAGACATAACCTTACTTGTAGGTTAAGAAAGGAAGAAAAGGTTTTTTTAGACATGGTAGAAGACAGAAGGGTTAAGTTTCAAAGAAAAGCAACGGGAGAAAAGACAAAAACCCCACCATGGGCGTTTGAAGAGGGAAGTTATGACAAGAGCGAAACAAATGCAGCTATGGTTTTAGATTGGCCCCAACAGGGAAAATTGTGTATTAGTAGAAGTTACACTATGTATGATAACTATTTCGTGGGTTCTAGTGAGTGCTGAGATACATACAAAATTATAGGGGGATGGGGATTCAAAGGAGGAAAAGATCCAGTATTTTCAGGGATCTATTATATTTGCGGAAACCGAGCCTATTATAGGTTGCCGGACCATTGGTATGAAACATGTTATCTAGGCCTGGTCTTTCCAAAGATTTTTCACGTTGAAAGAGGAACGAAAGGAATTCACGAGATAGGTAAACCATTAACCCGTAGGAGAAGGGAAAGTTTTTCAGAGATAGTAGGTGACATATTTGGAGCATTGATACCAGCAGTGGGTGTATCTTTGAATGCATACAAGATTCGGAAATTGTCTACAGTAGTAGATCGGTTATCAACGGATACTGCTGGAGGGTTCTTGAGGATAAATACCGAAATGGTTGCCATGAGAGCTATGGTAATGCAAAATCGACTTGCCCTTGACATTCTTTTGGCGAAAGAGGGTGGAGTCTGTGGGATGCTTAAGGTACAACATTGTTGCACTTACATTCCAGACAAAAGTCAGAATATACAGAAGTATATAAAGAACATTACTGATTTGCATAAAGTAATTGCCCCACTGGAGGTTGAAGGTGCTTGGGAGAAACTTGGTAAGGGTTTTTCCTCAATAAAGAAATGGTTCACCGAAATAGGTAGTTCTCTAATTGGGAAAATACTAATTCCAGTGACCTTAGTAGTAGTGATAATATTAATATTGAGATTAGCATATGTGTGTATTAAAAAGAGAAAAAGACAAAATAAAGTAAAAAGAGAAAATGAGAAAAATAAGGAAAGAGAAACAAGAGAACGGGAGATGGGAGAGATCGAAATGGAAGAGTTTAAAGAGAACATGTACAAAAGGTCTAAAAGACAAGATGAAAAGAACACAATTGTCTAAAATAACAAATGCAAGTGGACAAGAAACATTTTTCTGATACATTTTGTAGGGATAGGTTTTAGTGGTGATGTTAAAAATCACCAAAGGGGGGAATTGATGGAGCAGGGGAAACGAAATATTTTTTGTACCCCTTGGAAGTTAATGACCCAATAACGATTAATGATACTAACCGTTTGAAACGCATGAACTAATCAACAAATGCACCTTTTATTAAACTTTACACGTGGGCAACTTGCTGGCATTGCAAAATCTAATTTATTTACAAATGTGAAGCAAAATAACATGAGTATTGTGATTTGCGTAGTAAATAGAGTAAATTGCATGATTTGTGTTGCGTAGTAAAATTGCACCATGGCAAAGAATGCAGATGGTAAGTAAAATGGCTTTAAATGTCGCTTCTGCTAGGTAATACCTAACACGGGTCTTTAGAATAGCGGGTGGTAAACAGAAAGGCTTATTTTCCGTGTTTAATTTCCGTTGTGTTTGTTCTTATATTAGTTTCGTTCGGGCCTGCTAGGCCGTGCTTCGAAAATGGCCGCTGGAAAAGGACGAGATTGCGTGCGCTGAATAAAATGGCCCTGCCGCATGAGCAGAGTGAATGCTCCAGTCACGTGTATGCGGCCTGTGTCCGGAGTGAGAGATGTCAAGGCCAGTCTGAACTGCAACAAGGATCGTGCCAAGAGTTCAGCATATATGCATGGGAACGGATGGGAGAATCGAGCGACAGAGGATGAACTAATATTTGACCATCGGAGTTGGTTACAAAATACATTAACAAATTGAATTACCTTTGGACATTGTTGATCATGAGAATTAATGTATGCGTTATTGTCCCCAAACCGGTTCGAACAAGGAGGGCGATGAGGTGACCATCACCACCCCTCCAATGGACCAATTAGCGTGATTTCTGCCCCTAAAGATTGCAACTTTAAGTGTAGCGAGTCAGAGAATAGGGTATAAGAGAGTCTGCTCTTACGTTGTGTATTATTCGCTTCTTCTATCCTGATGCTGCGAGAGACTCTGTCAGTCTGGACTTCGGACTTTGACTAGGGAAGGAACGAGACCGTTGCGGGAGTTGCCCGGGAGGAGATTGCATCCGAGGAGGTTAGCGGGACAGTCAGTCAGTTTTGGGAGTCCCATCCTGTGACCTGCGGTTCATCTTTCTTTCCTGGTGAACCATTCTTGTCATCGCCCTATGGCCAAGGGTAATGAGTATTTTCCGTCTCTATTCTCAAAGTTTTACTTAAATGCTTATTGATAATTTTAAATGCATTTGCCTCATTATGAACTTTACTTATTTGCTCAAAGAATTCAGATAAAAATGATATGCTAACTCTAAATGAGTCTGTGGTTCTTTAAAATAAAATTGTGATTAATAAATGTTAAAGGTTTTAATTGTGATTGAGCTGGACTTAATCGCCATCAACTGATTCTACCAGTGGGTCCATCGACCGAATAGCGGAGTACCTGGATGTTTAGAACCGACAGGATCCGAAGTTAATGTATATAATGTGTAGGTTATAATTCTGTCATTTAATAAGGTATCCCGTTTGTCCAGCAGCTTATTTTCCTTAGCGTTTGATCCAGAACATTGAGTGAATGTATGTATGCGGTGTTATGGGCCCCACCGACATAGGTTTTATGTGATTAAGGTTGAGTAGGTGTTTTCTGGGTTAGTGACATAAGGAAAAATGTATTTTAGCCGCGCTGGATCAGTGGAAAGGGTACTGCACTGCAACAGCAATGAGGCAGCCTTTTCACCAGCAAAATGGCCCGCCCACCTGATTTAAATGCCGGGGGACCTTTGGGTTAAAGACCGCAGAGACTATTTTGTCTCTGCCATGGTTATACGCCTCCGACAGCCCGGTGGAGTAAGGGAGGGTCACATGTGTGCCTGCCCCCTTAATTTGGATGGACGGACATACAGATCAGTTTTCACTGCCCATCACCATAAGGAAAAACCTTGGCAGTAAGGGGCAGTGAAAACTGCTAAATGCCCTCCTCGCCATGAGGTATTACTCTTGTGGCAATGGGGCATTGTTTATTTTAAATTTTCAAACACAAAATACCACTTTGGGTTTTGTTTTAAAAAACATTTTTTTTAAAACTTTTCTTTATGGCTCCATCATATTTGATGGAGTCATCCAGCAAAGTGACAGAACATTGGCAGGAATCGCCATGACAGCGGTTTCTGTCAATGCTTGAAATGTCCGCCGGCCCGACAGACATTTCAAAATAATGTCATCGGCACCTCTGCCAGGATGACAGAGTAATTTATTCTGTCACTCTGGCGAAGGACGGCCTGGCCACTACATTTTAAATTGGGCCCTTAGTTTTGATAAGGCAAAGAAGGTGAAACTGTGTAGGGTATGGGAAAAGAGACACAATTAAACTTCAGGCCTAGTGGGTTGGAGTGAATGTGAAGACAGTTATGCAGCACACAAAATGATATTGACTGGCCGAGAGCCCATTATCAAGGAACCTTGGGGCATATTATCAACGTGATTATCGCCACTTTAGCGGGACTTTTTCCCGCTAAAGCGGCGATAATTCAATCGCCCTATTAGCAAGCTGTTGCTAACTGCTGTTAGCGACAGCTTCTAGGCGATAGCGACCGGGTTGGGTGCCGCTTTGCATGCCAGCGATATTTATCGCTAATGGCATGCAAAGTAGACGTTCCCAACCTAAAAGCGACTGGAAACAGTCGCTAAGGTCGCTATCGCCTATTAGCGAGGCAGGGGAGGTGATTAACGAACCAGCGCTAAACACGTTTAGCGCTGGTTTGTTAACGCCTGGTCCAAACCGGACTTAGCCATGTAATCCAATGGGAGGTGGATTACATGGCTAAATCCCCTCGCCCTATCACCAAGCTAACACTGGTCACAGTGTGAATATCGCTTGTTTTCAAGCGATATTCACACTGTTCTCCAGGGTTTCTATCGCTTTGGAGAAAAGCGTTGCTGATAGCACGCTATCTCCGCGATAGAAACCTGCGATAGCCGGCGATAATTATCCTAGCGCTAACTGCGCTTAGCGATAATTATCGCCGGTTATTGCTAATAGGCCCTTTATTATGTGTGTGGGAGGACAGCCTATTCCACTCCGCATGTAGACACTGCACAAATACAAGCAAAAATCAATAACTCCTTACTTGTCAAAAAGACTCTTTTCTGAGTCGCTCAGGTAGGAATGCTGTCGATTTCTGGAGACCATGGCTTTTAACTCATCGCATGGCACACGTGAAGGCCTGAGGCAGTAGAAGACCTCGCCGTGGCAGTGATGTGTATATTCACACAACTCCTCTGTCGAGTTCAGTTTTAATCCACATTCGGCTTGGACGTCTTGCGTCCCGTTGACAAACTTGCCAATCCAGTAAAGCTTCTCGTAGCCTTTGTTTCTGGCTCTCCAGAGGGCTGAGACCGCCTCGCTGGAGTGCATCAGCAGGATGGAGACCTGCACTTTGCCTTCCCAAAATAGCGTGAAGTGAATATGGTAGGTACCATTGTTCAAGTCCTCAGTCGCCCCAGAAGCTCCTGCTTTGAGCTCCGGAGAGTAAATTCGGGCTCTTAAAAAGTCGCCCCCATGGTCCTTTCGGTTGCCGGAGAAGTCGTAGACCTGGACCTGGACTGTCAGGTTGTCACCAACGCAGTATGAGTTTTGGGGGTTCCGTATCGTGGCCCGGCTGTGGGTGGCACTGGTGGTCTGGTTCTTCCCAATGAAAAGGGCCTTGGGCATGCTGGCATCAATCCTGGTGAAGATTTCAATGGTTTTCAAGTCTGTCTCAGTCAGGCTGGCTTTGATCTCCACCTTCTGCTCTGGGGCATCTGTGCAACTTTCGTAAAAATACCTAAAACTGGGAATCTCAAGAGAAAAAAGGAGGACATTATGGTCATATGTCAAGGCTCTTCCTGAAACACTTGATGGATTCATACTTCAACACAGTCTTCTAAGACAAGCATGTTCAATGTCAATGGTTTTATCAAGTTTCCCTCACTCTCTGGTAACAAAATGAAACTTTCTTAGCAGTGCCCACTG
The DNA here is from genome assembly GCA_963921515.1 of Calotriton arnoldi. Classification (NCBI taxonomy): domain Eukaryota; kingdom Metazoa; phylum Chordata; class Amphibia; order Caudata; family Salamandridae; genus Calotriton; species Calotriton arnoldi. The sequence goes on from CAWUFW010009228.1 coordinate 151,925, forward strand.
TTGATGATATGCTGCGTTGTGCCCGAAAAGACAAGAGTAAAGAAAGCCCAACTCTATATGTTTAGAAATAAGAATATTTACCTTCCAGTGTCATCTTTGGAGATACCAGTGGGATGAAAAAACATGTCCTTCAGACAAAGAGAAAGAACTCAAGCCAGCTGGGTGATGGTCTATGCTCCTTTTTGAGGAGTTTCTCCTTCTTTCCTAGTCTGGTGCAGATCAGGCTGTGGTGTGCAGAGAAGGAAGGACCGCAGCCAGAGGGGGGCAGTGGTGGGAGCACCTTTTGGGCCCACTGGGGCCCAGAAAGAGAGGGCTCGAAAGGGGACCAGAAGGTAGGCCAGAGGCTGATCCAGTAGGAGGTCATCCCAGGGGGGCCAAAGCTGGCGAAACACAAGGGGGTCCAACTGAGAACCAAACAGGGTGCTTGTAGCATTTATAAAGCAAGAAAACGACTAAAGAGGACTTGCAACTGACAGAGTGTGAAAAAGAAAATGAAGCAGATTAAAAAGTGCCCAATGAAACAGGAGGAAAGGTACAGACCTGTGCGAATAAAGGGCTGATTTGGAGCATGTAGTAAGTCAGAAGAAAGAGCGTAATTATGATCACTCCCACTGTGACCATCTTCTTCATCGTGGTTCGCAGAAACTGTGTGATCCTCGGCTGATCCCGCACAGATGCTTCTTGCTGCAGGGATGAAGCACAACACATTATTGACACTGGCATTTTAACTTTGTGTTAACACCGTTTCTTTCAATTTGTTTGAACAAGGGCAGCGATATTCTGACCCCCAGAGTAGGCAGCTACCACTGTCTGTCAGATGACACAACAGCCTTTGTGAATGGAAGACCCCTCTCCTTGGTGACTTTATTCCTTAGTCATGAAAGTTGCCTAAGCCTTTCAGACAATCTTACACCTGAAACTTTCACCTCTGTGTCCTTGCTGAAGTGTATCCACTTCATACGGTCGGTCCTTATTGACTTTACATTACGGGTCTGTATTGGCGTTTATACTATAGCCCTGCATTAACTTTACATTACGGGTCTGTATTGGCGTTTATATTATACATCTGTATTGACTTTACATTACGGGTCTGTATTGGCGTTTATACTATAGCCCTGCATTGACTTTACATTACAGGTCTGTATTGGCGTTTATACTATAGCCCTGCATTGACTTTACATTACAGGTCTGTATTGGCGTTATACTATAGCCCTGCATTGACTTTACATTACGGGTCTGTATTGGCGTTTATATTATACATCTGTATTGACTTTACATTACGGGTCTGTATTGGCGTTTATATTATACATCTGTATTGACTTTACATTACAGGTCTGTATTGGCGTTTATACTATAGCCCTGCATTGACTTTACATTACAGGTCTGTATTGGCGTTTATATTATACATCTGTATTAACTTTACATTACAGGTCTGTATTGGCTTTATACTATAGCCCTGCATTAACTTTACATTATAGGTCTGTATTGGCTTTATACTATAGCCCTGCATTAACTTTACATTATAGGTCTGTATTGGCTTTATACTATAGCCCTGCATTAACTTTACATAACAGGTCTGTATTGGCGTTTATATTATACATCTGTATTGACTTTACATTACGGGTCTGTATTGACGTTTATATTATACGTCTGTATTGACTTTACATTACGGGTCTGTATTGACGTTTATACTATAGCCCTGCATTGACTTTACATTACGGGTCTGTATTGGCTTTATACTATAGCCCTGCATTGACTTTACATTACGGGTCTGTATTGGCGTTTATACTATAGCCCTGCATTGACTTTACATTACGGGTCTGTATTGGCTTTATACTATAGCCCTGCATTGACTTTACATTACGGGTCTGTATTGGCGTTTATACTATAGCCCTGCATTGACTTTACATTACAGGTCTGTATTGGCGTTTATATTATACGTCTGTATTGACTTTACATTACAGGTCTGTATTGGCGTTTATATTATACGTCTGTATTGACTTTACATTACAGGTCTGTATTGGCGTTTATATTATACGTCTGTATTGACTTTACATTACAGGTCTGTATTGGCGTTTATATTATACGTCTGTATTGACTTTACATTACGGGTCTGTATTGGCGTTTATATTATACGTCTGTATTGACTTTACATTACGGGTCTGTATTGGCGTTTATATTATACGTCTGTATTGACTTTACATTACGGGTCTGTATTGGCGTTTATACTATAGCCCTGCATTGACTTTACATTACAGGTCTGTATTGGCGTTTATACTATAGCCCTGCATTGACTTTACATTACAGGTCTGTATTGGCGTTTATATTATACGTCTGTATTGACTTTACATTACGGGTCTGTATTGGCGTTTATATTATACATCTGTATTGACTTTACATTACGGGTCTGTATTGGCGTTTATATTATACGTCTGTATTGACTTTACATTACGGGTCTGTATTGGCGTTTATATTATACGTCTGTATTGACTTTACATTACAGGTCTGTATTGGCGTTATACTGTAGGTCTGTATTGACTTTACATTACGGGTCTTGTTGAGATTGATAAATATCATAGCAATGTACACCCCGATGTATGCACGCATAGCAGCGGCAGAACCAATAAATGCAATATCAATTTACGATGTAATCAATGCGCGCCCATGATGTCAATACCAGTAAATGCAATGCCAGTGTTCGCTCTAACCTATGCACGCACAGAGCTGTCAATGCCAGTAAATCCAATATCAATGCACACTGTAAATTATGCACGCATAATGACATCCATATCAGTGAATGCAATGCTGATGTACGATGTAACAACTGTACGTATAATAATGAGAATATCGGTAAATATGATATCCATGACCGCCATGGTACGCGTGCTCAAACTCACGAACTCATATCACTGCTGCCAGATTTATCGGAGATGACCTCTACACCAACCCCAAGTCAAAGTTACATGGTCAGACAGGCCCTACGACCCAAACCACAGCCTAGCAATTGATAGGCACAGGTGGGGTTACTCTTAGCCCAAAGACAAACGTGCTCCCAGGGAAACTCCTGATCGATCTCACAGATAGGTAGTCACACCACAAACAGGACCGAGGAGACTGGCCCCCCATAAAACACATTTGACCAAAGGCGAACATTCCCAAAATACCACAACAATTAGATGCCACATGTAGTTAGGAACACTCAGCTAATCAAGACACGACATGGACACCACACAAGGTGATCACGTGCTCACCAGACATCTGGACAGGCACACACTGGCCCACACTATCTCTCCATGAGGTAGAGAGCCATCTGTGTCCCCCTTATCTGATGTTTTTTCTTGTTATTTATGACTATGATGCTTTTCAAAGAATGTCAAAGTGTTTTATTGCACCCACAAAATGTATATATGTGCGGCCCAAACTTCTGTACCTTGAGACTGTCTTCAGACGCACCTCTGTCGATACTCTCCCGGACGCTGTGTTTAATTAAACCAACTTGTTCCTGTTTGCCCATCGCCTCTTGTCTTTTCATTTATTTAAGGTAAAACTATATTTGAGCAACATTTTGGCAAGCCAGATAGGAGAGATTAGTTTATTGAGCCTGACTGCTGTTGAAGGAAGGACTCCCTGCCTGAATGGATTCACATTTGCGCAGAGAGATCGGCGAGCAGATGCCATAATTGATTAGAAGTTCTGCTGAATCCACAGGGTGGATGTCCATCCGGAGGCCAATGTCACAGGGTAAGAGACTACATCTGGTCCTTTGTCCCAGTCTGTGGCATGTGGCAAACTAGGACAAGCGTGGAGATCACTTTTGCTTTTCCCCTAATCAGAGCGCTAGAGAAGGTGGCTACAGTTTTGTCTCTTGGGCCACTGTGGGGATACAGGTACGCTTGTCTCTGGGTGTCAGATACGGACCGCCTGGACCACTGGGCGTGATACAGACGTACAGTTGCCTCTGGGTGTCAGATAGGGACCACTTGGACCACTGGGCGTGATACAGAGGTACGCATAGGCTCTGGTTGTGATATAGGGCGAGCATCTAAATCTTATTTTTTAGAATTTTTGTTAGTGCCATCTTGTTTTTTACACTGGCACTATCTGAAAGAAGTGAGAGGTGTTATTCGCTTTGACCATTGGGCATTAGGCAGTCAGTACACACTACCCCCGAGTGTGACATAGGGTGTAATTCAGACATTAGGAAAACAATTCGGACCTTGGTGAATAAGGTAGGGCTTGTTTCTGGCCACAGAGGACCGATAGTTGTCAGCTGTCCGTTTACTCCACACAAATCATGGTATTTTTGTCTGCTGAGCCGATATTGACAGACTATTGAGCTCCCTTAGCTTTGTGTGTTCCATGGAGCATCCCTCTCCTCTGGCTGGAGGCACTAGGAGGGGACTAAGGTTTTTTGGACAATATTTTTGAGAAAAATCTTTCTACAGGGGGCGTGGCTTGGCGCCAACCAAGATGGCAGCATAGAACAGGAGCTCCGCAGCGGCCTCTCCGATCATCCCAAATATCCGGCAATCATCCATATATAACAGTGCAAAAAACTCAAATATTATACCTCCGTTTGGGAACTGCATGCCTGGAGGAGCAAAACTGAGCCTGTGACCCCGGCCAGGGGTGAGTACGATGACGGGCCTGTGTGACCGGAGATCGCGGCACGGCGCGGATACAGCAAGCGGTGTCCCGCGTTGGAGGTGAGCTGCGCAATCCAGGCCTGAGCCCGAGGCATGTAGCCGGGTGGGGACTCCTGCCCTCTGGCACAGTGGGAGCCATGGCCGGGACCGCCGCCCGCCATGGGTGAATCGCAGCGGTAAAGTGCGGAAGTGGGAGCCCGCAACACAAAAGAGGCCCACAGGAAACAGGTGAAATTGAGGAGGAGCCCAGAAGGGGGGCCCCTGACATCCGGTCAGTGCTTAATTTGAGCCGGTGGTTTCCGGTGCTCGGCAACAGCACTTAATTGTCATCACCGGAGCATGTGACAGCCTGCCACAAGGTGGCGCTGTCAAGCTAATTTATAGAAGACCACAACAACAGTTTATCATTAATGGTATATTAATTAAAAATGACTATTAACTGCCTCCAAAGCAATTCTTATAGCTTTGGGGGTCTGAAATAGTCTGAATTGTCACACTTGTAGGAGCGTGAGGGTTAGTAGTTGTGTTGTTACTATCACTGGAAGCATAGCAGGGGCAATGTGTGGTGCGAGCTGCAGTGGCCTCCGGACGAGAGCACTGGCACTTATTTTTTTACAAATTAAGCACTGCATCCGGTAGCAGTGTGGAAGCGTAGCCGGTGAGAGAAACTGACTGAGGGGGGCCCAGCAGGGAACGGACCCCCCGATGACATAGCAGCTAGTCTGAACAAAGGCGATCTTCCAGCCTGAGAGGAAGCGCGGCAACAGCCATTCATGCCATGCCCAAGACAGAAAGAGCAGTGTGGGGCCGATACAGTGGGAAATAAAGAGTGGCAAGAGACGGTGAGTCCCAGGACCGGGGAGACTTGGCCCAGCGAGCTAGAGGAGGCCAGCCTGGGAACTGAGAGGGAGGGCTATGAAGACTAACAGGGGCGAGGGCACTACTTAAGACTGAGGTATTGAGCAGCTCCCCAAGGAGAGCACAGAACCCAAGGCATAACTGCAAGTGAGACCACAGCAGTATATAGACGCAACACCCTGCTGGAACACTAATTCTGTCCAGGGGCAGCAGAGAGTATACTGAGGTGGCTGTGCCTTGTGACAGTTTGGGGGGGCGTGAACCTGGGCTGGGCCCCCCCACACCCTCCCGAGTCTGGGATAGGGTCCTGGTGCAGTGTGTGTGATTCTGAAGGCCTCGAGACCCATCGAAAAGAATACAAAAATGTAGCCAAAAGGAGCCCCCCATACAAACTAACAAGCTGGACAAATATGCGGTACTGCGCCAATCGGCTCAAGATGATGAAGCGACTAGTGGGAATGAGGGGCGTCTGAGCCAGCGCTTGGAGCAATAATCGCAGCCATTCAAGTACTGGGCATGACCTTGGAAATTAAAATAGATAAAGTCAGTATAGAAATTAACCTTATACGAGCTGACATGAATAAGACGTCTGAGAGAGTCTCCACAGCAGAAACAAACATCGCGGAACTCCAGTCCCCCACGCAAAAACTGGAAGAACGAGTGGAGCATTTGGCCCAACAGCACAAGCACATGGCCGTAAAGTTGGAAGATCAAGAGGGAAGGGCCCGCAGAAATAATATAAGAGTGGTAGGATTGCCGGAGGGGGCTGTTTTTAGAAGATATCATACTGAACCACCTAAAGCCGAAACGGCTATCGAACTACTTTTCAATTGAGAGAGCGCATAGAGCCCGAGTCCCTCCTCCGCAGCCTGGGGCCCCACTTAGAACAATCATAGCCAGGATCCTGAACTTTAGGGACCGGGATGCTATCCTGCAAGCTGCAAGGGCAAGGGGCGATCTCCCCTACGAAAACACTGTCATCAGGTTCTTCGTGGACTTCACCCTGCTGGTGCAGCAACAGCGATGTACCTTTGACAAGGTAAAGCAGGCCCTCAGGGAGGAGGGCCTCAAATATATGATGCTCTTCCCCGCAAAACTCAGAGTGCTAGAAAACGCCAGATCATGGTACCTCACGAAGCCCTCAGAGGTGCAGGACTGTCTGGAGGGAGGGTGAGTAAAAAAGCAAAGCCAACCACAAGGAAGAGACCGGCACAGACAAAACCAGAATCAGGGGCCCGAGTGGGCCAAGAGAGGAAGAGGATGGCAAGAGACTGACCAGGGGAACACGCTCGGCGAGGCCAACTGACTAAAACCCACAGGAAAGAACAGTGGACTCTACAGGTGGCGGATAGAAATAAGTAATAAATGGCGTCCAAGAAGGGAACGGGTGAACTGTGCATCACGGGCCGCAGTACAGACTCCTCATACCTGGCAGTTATGTAAGTCACAAGGTCGTACAGCTGCACAGCAAACAAATATGCACTGAATATAAACTGGAGAAAGGGGGTGGGGGAGGGGTCGCCAATTTACAACTGGAAGCGGCGTCAGCCGTCCCCATCACACATTGACAGTTTACTGGGTGACAGGCACTCTGCAAATTTGGGTTGTGGGTAGTTTGAGACTTACGGTGCAGGGTAGCAGGGTGGAGGGGTTTTGACAGGGGGTTTGATCTGAGTAGTTTAAAGTTTTATACGCTTCGGAAATGATTTAATATTTTTCAGAAACATCTTGCACATGTAATATGCAGTATACAGCACCTTACTGTTGGGAGGAGGGATAGGGCGTGGAAAGGGAGGGAGAGATGGACACACCCCATACAATATCACTATGACGATGCAACAAGTTAAAACATTGAAGGTCATGTCATGGAATGTCAATGGCCTGGGTGACAAAATTAAGCGCCCTATAGTGCCGCAATATCTACATCGACACTCCCCAGACTTGGTGCTCCTCCAGGAGACACATTTGAAAGGCAACAACTACCTAGCACTCAACCGATTCAGTTACACCCTACTGGCACATGCGGGGTTTACAACATGCTCTAGGGGAACAGCAATAATGACTAAAAACACAGTGCCCCTACCGAGACACCGCACCTGGTGTGACCGAATGGGAAGGTATGTCGTGATATCAGGGTCATGGGAGGGCTGGACCTTTAATATTTGTTCTGTATATGTGCAGCCGAGGCTTCATGGGGAGACACTCCCAGAACTCAGCAAATTACTGTTAGAAATGCCCGTAGGCACCCTTATACTGGGTGGTGATATGAATGCAACGCTATCACTGGAACTAGACCAAGACACAGCATCCCTTGGGGCGACAAGACCTCAGCCATTGCATGCTTTCGCGAATGAGCCGGGATTGGTAGACCTGTGGAGGTGGCACAACCCTACAATGAGGCAATATACCCACATCTCAGCGGCTCATGGGAGTGGTTTCCGATTGGACTACATTTTCACACACACCACTACAGTGGGGTTGTTCCGGGGGGGCAACATAGGGCGCTATTGGATCACTCGCTGGTCAAAGTGCTCCTACAGGGCCCTACACAAGATTATGTTCTTTCACCACACCCATATCATTTTAAGCCTCAAATGGGAAATGGTCGACAAAGCAACAGTTGCCCGAGCCGAGATCGGGAATAGACCAAATGACATAACAACCTGCCTGGCAGCAGATCCTGATCCAATATCGGTAACTATGGCTTTTGACCAGATATTATTAGAGGTTAAACAGGCCTTAACTAAGAAAAGACCAACTTCAATTGCGCTAGGCCCTAAATGGTTTGATCACTCATGTACAAAGTCCCTGTCAAATTCACATCAGGCCCTTAGATCCATCCCCAGAGATGTTGAACTAGTCAAGTCTCTGCGCCTTAGTTTCAAAGAAGCAGAGAATCCTTGCTTGATCCTAGCCTTGCGTAAGAGAAAGGTCATTGTGTACAACTATGCCGACGACCTCCAGCTGATCTTTAACATCGACCCATCAGCCTCATCTATCACAAACTTTCAATCCATAATGAATTTCATCAGGGATTGGATGAATGCTAATCAACTTAAACTAAACCCAGATAAAACAGAGTTGATTCTCACTGGTGGCTTGGCTAACCGATGGAATTCCAGCTTCTGGCCACTATCTCTAGGGAGCCCTCCAGCCCCGGTCTCGTCAGTAAAAAGTTTGGGAAATATGATCAGCAATGATCTTACCATGAAGGCCCAGATCAGCTCAGTGGCCTCAGCATGCTTTTTCCACCTTTGCAGAATCCGAAAAATCAGCAGATTCCTCTCCACCGAAGCCCTGACCCAAGTGGTTCTCGCCCTGGTTATTTCGCGTATTAATTACGCCAATTCCCTGTACGTTGGTATACCTGCATACCAAGTCCATCGCCTGCAACGAGTCCAGAACCAGGCAGCCAGACTCATTCTTGAACAGCCAAATCACTCTCATGTGAAACCACTGCTGAAAAGCCTCCATTGGCTTCCCATACCCCAACGCTGTCTGTTTAAGCTGGGCTGTACCATCCACAAAGCCCTGTCAGGACGTGGTCCTGCCTTTATTGCTTTAAACATTCAGCTGTATCTCCCCTCTCGCGATCTACGCTCCTCCAATAAGAACTTGTTGGTCTCCCACTCTTTTAAACGGAAGAAACATGGTGGCCTTAGATACACGTCCTTGGCCCCTCAATTTTGGAACGCCCTCCCTCTCTATCTGCGCACGGCGGACTCCTACACCCAATTTAGGAAGTCACTCAAAACCTGGCTCTTCTCCCACGCCTACAATTGACACCCACCTACTGTCTGGAATTGCTGCCGTTTTGCCCTCAGTGCCAAGAAACCGTATGGTGAACGAGCGCTTTAAAAATGAATTTTAAATTAACATAACAGAGAATCAAAATTCTTAAGGAAGAAGCCTGGGATCAACTGCTTCAAGCAGCTTCCTCAAATAACGCTAGGGACTTTTGGAGAGTGATCAACGCCCCTTTTTTAAAATCTCCCGATGACCAGAGTATAGACTGTCATGTGGACGAGGAATCCTGGATTGCCCATTTTTCTTTAATATTTAACAAAAACGCTGAGGGAGTGGCTAGCCAGCTGTCACTTATAGCAGGGGTGCTAACTCCTCCCTTAACCTTTAACTTATTTGAGATAAGAGGGGCTCTAGCGCAGTCCTCTAGTAATAGAGCTCCTGGCCCAAGCGGCACCCCAAATGACTTTTTCATTGAGCAGCCGAAACTATGGGGGCAGGTGCTGACCAATGTTTTTAACACTATTGCTACAGTGGGCCCACCGGCCTCATGGAAGAAGTCAATCCTCATCCCGATTCATAAGAAAGGAGATAAATCGGAGCCTAAAAACTACAGGCCTATCTCTCTGATTGACAGCACAGCAAAAATAGGCTAGAGGAATGAGCCAACCATAACAACGTTCTGATACCAGTGCAATATGGGTTTAAAAAGGGGAAAGGCGCCCACGATCAATGTCTCAACTTAAGCCGATTAATTGCCAAGTATACCCAGGTAAAGCAGGGGAAATTATACCTGGCATTCATGGACCTATCAGCATCATTTGACTGTGTTGCACATCGCCATCTGTGGAGGATAATGGCTGAAATGGGCATAGATGAGGCCATAATCATTTTTATTAGACAGCTTGATTCTTCGGCCTCGGCCTGTGTCCATTACGGGAAACAGGGGGAGTGCACCAGGTCGTTCCCAATTAATAGGGGAGTTCGCCAGGGCTGTGTACTCGCCCCATTTCTCTTTTCCATCCACACAAATGGGGTAGAATCACCCCAATCGAACTCAACCCTGCACGTCCAAGATTAATAATGTGCGCACCCCAATTCTGCTTAATGCAGATGATGCCATGTTAATTGCCCGTACGGGCCGAGCCTTACAGCAGTTATTAGAAACTTATGTAAGCTATATGAACGGCCTAGACCTAAAAACTAATGAGGCGAAGTCTTTTATTTCAATCACTGGGCGTAATGAAAGGAGGGTCCCAAACTTCTATATAGCAGGACGGAAGATAGCTCACCCCGACACCTTCTCCTACCTTGGGATAACCTTTGACAGTGAATTATCTTGGGCCAATATGATCACTAACAGGGGTTTATCGCTGGAAAAAGAGCATTATCGCCTTCAATTCTTTTATAAAGAAACTGGGCCCGAAACCCCTAGAAACGATCAAAAAGGTCTATTCTGCCAAATCAATATCAGTTGCAACCTATGGGGCAGGGATTTGGGGAGTCAGTAACTCCAATCCCCTTCAGACCATCGAGGATATCTTTTGGAAAAAACTTGTTGGTCTCCCAACAAGTTGCTCTAACTTCATCTGGCATGCACAATTGGATGTCCCTTATATCAATGACATAATTAGATTGGCGCCAATACTATTATGGCATTCGATATGGAGAAGAGAATCGGTGATCCTTACCCAGCGGCTAATAGGAGACTGTTTATCCCTCGAACATGTGCATAGGATTCCGAGGCTGACATTATAAAGATAGTCTCTCTTCCCTTGGCTTAGAGCACGGGTACTCATAGTACGGCCAGCGGGCCGCCAGCGGCCCGGCAAGCCTTCCTTGGCGGCCCGCGGACCTTGCAGACATCATACATGTGTTTTTTGTTTTTTTTACAGAGTGTCAGCAAACACAGACTCTGCTCTATGGGGGCCGGACGATTCCAGCGATAGTCCGAGTTGAGCTGCAGGGGTGCTAAGAAGAGGTGAAATACAACAAAGCCTCGTTATCATGCAAATGGTCTTTTAAAGACCTGTGAAGTACTCCGGTGCGGCTGTGTGTGTGCCCGGGAAGGTGTCTCAGCCTGGGCTGCCACACACTGCCACACACGCGGGGTGAGGTGACAGAGAATGATAGAGGACAGCAGGGTGTGAGAGCCAGGTGAGGTGACGGAGGGCAGCAGGGAGTGAGAGCCAGGTGAGGTGACGGAGGGCAGCAGGGAGTGAGAGCCGGGTGAGATGGCAGAGGGTTACAGAGGGCAGCAGGGAGTGCGAGCCGGGTGAGGTGACGGACGGCAGCAGGGAGTGCGAGCCAGGTGAGGTGACGGAGGGCAGCAGGGAGTGAGAGCTGGGTGAGGTGACGGAGGGCAGCAGGGAGTGAGAGCCGGGTGAGGTGACGGAGGGCAGCAGGGAGTGAGAGCCGGGTGAGGTGACGGAGGGTTACAGAGGGCAGCAGGGAGTGAGAGCCGGGTGAGATGGCAGAGGGTGACAGAGGGCAGCAGGGAGTGAGAGCCGGGTGAGATGGCAGAGGGTGACAGAGGGTTGCAGGGAGTGAGAGCCGGGTAAGGTGAGAGAGGGCAGTAGGGAGTGAGAGCCAGGTGAGGTGACGGAGGGCAGCAGGGAGTGAGAGCCGGGTAAGGTGACAGAGGGTGACAGAGGGCAGGGAATGAGAGCCGGGTGAGGTGACAGAGGGCAGGGAGTGAGAGCCGGGTGAGGTGACGGAGGGCAGCAGGGAGTGAGAGCCGGGTGAGGTGACGGAGGGCAGCAGGGAGTGAGAGCCGGGTGAGGTGACGGAGTGCAGCCGGGAGTGATAGCCGGGTGAGGTGACGGAGGGCAGCCAGGAGTGATAGCCGGGTGAGATGGCAGAGGGTGACAGAGGGCAGCCAGGAGTGATAGCCGGGTGAGATGGCAGAGGGTGACAGAGGGCAGCAGGGAGTGAGAGCCGGGTAAGGTGACAGAGGGTGACAGAGGGCAGGGAATGAGAGCCGGGTGAGGTGACACAGGGCAGGGAGTGAGAGCCGGGTGAGGTGACACAGGGCAGGGAGTGAGAGCCGGGTGAGGTGACACAGGGCAGGGAGTGAGAACCGGGTGAGGTGACACAGGGCAGGGAGTGAGAGCCGGGTGAGGTGACACAGGGCAGGGAGTGAGAGCCGGGTGAGGTGACAGAGGGCAGCAGGGAGTGAGAGCCGGGTGAGGTGACGGAGGGCAGCAGGGAGTGAGAGCCGGGTGAGGTGACGGAGGGCAGCAGGGAGTGAGAGCCGGGTGAGATGGCAGAGGGTGACAGAGGGCAGCAGGGAGTGAGAGCCGGGTGAGATGGCAGAGGGTGACAGAGGGCAGCAGGGAGTGAGAGCCGGGTGAGGTGACAGAGGACAGCAGGGAGTGAGAGCCGGGTGAGATGGCAGAGGGTGACGAGGGCAGCAGGGAGTGAGAGCCGGGTAAGGTGAGAGAGGGTGACAGAGGGCAGCAGGGAGTGAGCCGGGTGAGGTGAAGGAGGGCAGCAGGGAGTGAGAGCCGGGTAAGGTGAGAGAGGGTGACAGAGGGCAGGGAATGAGAGCCGGGTGAGGTGACAGAGGGCAGGGAGTGAGAGCCGGGTGAGGTGACACAGGGCAGGGAGTGAGAGACGGGTGAGGTGACACAGGGCAGGGAGTGAGAGACGGGTGAGATGACACAGGGCAGGGAGTGAGAGCCGGGTGAGGTGACACAGGGCAGCAGGGAGTGAGAGCCGGGTGAGGTGACACAGGGCAGCAGGGAGTGAGAGCCGGGTGAGGTGACGGAGGGCAGCAGGGAGTGAGAGCCGGGTGAGGTGACGGAGGGCAGCAGGGAGTGAGAGCCGGGTGAGATGGCAGAGGGTGACAGAGGGCAGCAGGGAGTGAGAGCCGGGTGAGATGGCAGAGGACAGCAGGGAGTGAGAGCCGGGTAAGGTGAGAGAGGGTGACAGAGGGCAGCAGGGAGTGAGCCGGGTGAGGTGAAGGAGGGCAGCAGGGAGTGAGAGCCGGGTGAGGTGACAGAGGGTTGCAGGGAGTGAGAGCTGGGTGAGGTGACAGAGGGTTGCAGGGAGTGAGAGCTGGGTGAGGTGACAGAGGGCAGCAGGGAGTGAGAGCCGGGTGAGGTGACAGAGGGCAGCAGGGAGTGAGAGCCGGGTGAGGTGATGGAGGGCAGCAGGGAGTGAGAGCCGGGTGAGGGGACAGAGGGCAGGGAGTGAGAGCCGGGTGAGGTGGCAGAGGGTGACAGAGGGCAGCAGGGAGTGAGCCGGGTGAGGTGAAGGAGGGCAGCAGGGAGTGAGAGCCGGGTGAGGTGACAGAGGGTTGCAGGGAGTGAGAGCTGGGTGAGGTGACAGAGGGTTGCAGGGAGTGAGAGCTGGGTAAGGTGACAGAGGGCAGCAGGGAGTGAGAGCCGGGTGAGGTGACAGAGGGCAGCAGGGAGTGAGAGCCGGGTGAGGTGATGGAGGGCAGCAGGGAGTGAGAGCCGGGTGAGATGGCAGAGGGTGACGGAGGGTTGCAGGGAGTGAGAGCCGGGTGAGGTGACAGAGGGCAGTAGGGAGTGAGAGCCGGGTGAGGTGACGGAGGGCAGCAGGGAGTGAGAGCCGGGTGAGGTGACGGAGGGCAGCCGGGAGTGAGAGCCGGGTGAGGTGACGGAGGGCAGCCGGGAGTGAGAGCCGTGTGAGGTGACGGAGGGCAGCCGGGAGTGAGAGCCGGGTGAGGTGACGGAGGGCAGCCGCGAGTGAGAGCCGGGTGAGATGGCAGAGAGTGACAGAGGGCAGCAGGGAGTGAGAGCCGGGTGAGATGGCAGAGGGTGACAGAGGGCAGCAGAGAGTGAGAGCCGGGTAAGGTGACAGAGGGTGACAGAGGGCAGGGAATGAGAGCCGGGTGAGGTGACAGAGCGCAGGGAGTGAGTGCCGGGTGAGGTGACAGAGGGCAGGGAGTGAGAGCCGGGTGAGGTGACAGAGGGCAGCAGGGAGTGAGAGCCGGGTGAGGTGACGGAGGGCAGCAGGGAGTGAGAGCCGGGTGAGGTGACGGAGGGCAGCAGGGAGTGAGAGCCGGGAGAGGTGATGGAGGGCAGCAGGGAGTGAGAGCCGGGTGAGATGGCAGAGGGTGACAGAGGGCAGCAGGGAGTGAGAGCCGGGTGAGATGGCAGAGGGTGACAGAGGGCAGCAGGGAGTGAGAGCCGGGTGAGATGGCAGAGGGTGACAGAGGGCAGCAGGGAGTGAGAGCCGGGTGAGGTGACGGAGGGCAGCAGGGAGTGAGAGCTGGGTGAGGTGACGGAGGGCAGCAGGGAGTGAGAGCCGGGTGAGGTGACGGAGGGCAGCAGGGAGTGAGAGCCGGGTGAGGTGACGGAGGGTTACAGAGGGCAGCAGGGAGTGAGAGCCGGGTGAGATGGCAGAGGGTGACAGAGGGCAGCAGGGAGTGAGAGCCGGGTGAGATGGCAGAGGGTGACAGAGGGTTGCAGGGAGTGAGAGCCGGGTAAGGTGAGAGAGGGCAGTAGGGAGTGAGAGCCAGGTGAGGTGACGGAGGGCAGCAGGGAGTGAGAGCCGGGTAAGGTGACAGAGGGTGACAGAGGGCAGGGAATGAGAGCCGGGTGAGGTGACAGAGGGCAGGGAGTGAGAGCCGGGTGAGGTGACGGAGGGCAGCAGGGAGTGAGAGCCGGGTGAGGTGACGGAGGGCAGCAGGGAGTGAGAGCCGGGTGAGGTGACGGAGTGCAGCCGGGAGTGATAGCCGGGTGAGGTGACGGAGGGCAGCCAGGAGTGATAGCCGGGTGAGATGGCAGAGGGTGACAGAGGGCAGCCAGGAGTGATAGCCGGGTGAGATGGCAGAGGGTGACAGAGGGCAGCAGGGAGTGAGAGCCGGGTAAGGTGACAGAGGGTGACAGAGGGCAGGGAATGAGAGCCGGGTGAGGTGACACAGGGCAGGGAGTGAGAGCCGGGTGAGGTGACACAGGGCAGGGAGTGAGAGCCGGGTGAGGTGACACAGGGCAGGGAGTGAGAACCGGGTGAGGTGACACAGGGCAGGGAGTGAGAGCCGGGTGAGGTGACACAGGGCAGGGAGTGAGAGCCGGGTGAGGTGACAGAGGGCAGCAGGGAGTGAGAGCCGGGTGAGGTGACGGAGGGCAGCAGGGAGTGAGAGCCGGGTGAGGTGACGGAGGGCAGCAGGGAGTGAGAGCCGGGTGAGATGGCAGAGGGTGACAGAGGGCAGCAGGGAGTGAGAGCCGGGTGAGATGGCAGAGGGTGACAGAGGGCAGCAGGGAGTGAGAGCCGGGTGAGGTGACAGAGGACAGCAGGGAGTGAGAGCCGGGTGAGATGGCAGAGGGTGACGAGGGCAGCAGGGAGTGAGAGCCGGGTAAGGTGAGAGAGGGTGACAGAGGGCAGCAGGGAGTGAGCCGGGTGAGGTGAAGGAGGGCAGCAGGGAGTGAGAGCCGGGTAAGGTGAGAGAGGGTGACAGAGGGCAGGGAATGAGAGCCGGGTGAGGTGACAGAGGGCAGGGAGTGAGAGCCGGGTGAGGTGACACAGGGCAGGGAGTGAGAGACGGGTGAGGTGACACAGGGCAGGGAGTGAGAGACGGGTGAGGTGACACAGGGCAGGGAGTGAGAGCCGGGTGAGGTGACACAGGGCAGCAGGGAGTGAGAGCCGGGTGAGGTGACACAGGGCAGCAGGGAGTGAGAGCCGGGTGAGGTGACGGAGGGCAGCAGGGAGTGAGAGCCGGGTGAGGTGACGGAGGGCAGCAGGGAGTGAGAGCCGGGTGAGATGGCAGAGGGTGACAGAGGGCAGCAGGGAGTGAGAGCCGGGTGAGATGGCAGAGGACAGCAGGGAGTGAGAGCCGGGTAAGGTGAGAGAGGGTGACAGAGGGCAGCAGGGAGTGAGCCGGGTGAGGTGAAGGAGGGCAGCAGGGAGTGAGAGCCGGGTGAGGTGACAGAGGGTTGCAGGGAGTGAGAGCTGGGTGAGGTGACAGAGGGTTGCAGGGAGTGAGAGCTGGGTGAGGTGACAGAGGGCAGCAGGGAGTGAGAGCCGGGTGAGGTGACAGAGGGCAGCAGGGAGTGAGAGCCGGGTGAGGTGATGGAGGGCAGCAGGGAGTGAGAGCCGGGTGAGGGGACAGAGGGCAGGGAGTGAGAGCCGGGTGAGGTGGCAGAGGGTGACAGAGGGCAGCAGGGAGTGAGCCGGGTGAGGTGAAGGAGGGCAGCAGGGAGTGAGAGCCGGGTGAGGTGACAGAGGGTTGCAGGGAGTGAGAGCTGGGTGAGGTGACAGAGGGTTGCAGGGAGTGAGAGCTGGGTAAGGTGACAGAGGGCAGCAGGGAGTGAGAGCCGGGTGAGGTGACAGAGGGCAGCAGGGAGTGAGAGCCGGGTGAGGTGATGGAGGGCAGCAGGGAGTGAGAGCCGGGTGAGATGGCAGAGGGTGACGGAGGGTTGCAGGGAGTGAGAGCCGGGTGAGGTGACAGAGGGCAGTAGGGAGTGAGAGCCGGGTGAGGTGACGGAGGGCAGCAGGGAGTGAGAGCCGGGTGAGGTGACGGAGGGCAGCCGGGAGTGAGAGCCGGGTGAGGTGACGGAGGGCAGCCGGGAGTGAGAGCCGTGTGAGGTGACGGAGGGCAGCCGGGAGTGAGAGCCGGGTGAGGTGACGGAGGGCAGCCGCGAGTGAGAGCCGGGTGAGATGGCAGAGAGTGACAGAGGGCAGCAGGGAGTGAGAGCCGGGTGAGATGGCAGAGGGTGACAGAGGGCAGCAGAGAGTGAGAGCCGGGTAAGGTGACAGAGGGTGACAGAGGGCAGGGAATGAGAGCCGGGTGAGGTGACAGAGCGCAGGGAGTGAGTGCCGGGTGAGGTGACAGAGGGCAGGGAGTGAGAGCCGGGTGAGGTGACAGAGGGCAGCAGGGAGTGAGAGCCGGGTGAGGTGACGGAGGGCAGCAGGGAGTGAGAGCCGGGTGAGGTGACGGAGGGCAGCAGGGAGTGAGAGCCGGGAGAGGTGATGGAGGGCAGCAGGGAGTGAGAGCCGGGTGAGATGGCAGAGGGTGACAGAGGGCAGCAGGGAGTGAGAGCCGGGTGAGATGGCAGAGGGTGACAGAGGGCAGCAGGGAGTGAGAGCCGGGTGAGATGGCAGAGGGTGACAGAGGGCAGCAGGGAGTGAGAGCCGGGTGAGATGGCAGAGGGTGACAGAGGGCAGCAGGGAGTGAGAGCCGGGTGAGGTGACGGAGGGCAGCAGGGAGTGAGAGCCGGGTGAGATGGCAGAGGGTGACGAGGGCAGCAGGGAGTGAGAGCCGGGTAAGGTGAGAGAGGGTGACAGAGGGCAGGGAATGAGAGCCAGGTGAGGGGACTGAGGGCAGGGAGTGAGAGCCGGGTGAGGGGACAGAGGGTTGCAGGGAGTGAGAGCCGGGTAAGGTGACGGAGGGCAGCAGGGAGTGAGAGCCGGGTAAGGTGACGGAGGGTGACAGAGGGCAGGAAATGAGAGCCGGGTGAGGTGACAGAGGGCAGCAGGGAGTGAGAGCCGGGTGAGGTGACGGAGGGCAGCAGGAAATGAGAGCCGGGTGAGGTGACAGAGGGCAGCAGGGAGTGAGAGCTGGGTGAGATGACGGAGGGCAGCAGGGAGTGAGAGCCGGGTGAGGTGACGGAGGGCAGCAGGGAGTGAGAGCCGGGTGAGGTGACGGAGGGCAGCAGGGAGTGAGAGCCGGGTGAGGTGACGGAGGGCAGCAGGGAGTGAGAGCCGGGTGAGGTGACAGAGGGTGACAGAGGGCAGTAGGGAGTGAGAGCTGGGTGAGGTGACAGAGGGCAGCAGGGAGTGAGAGCCGGGTAAGGTGACAGAGGGCAGGGAGTGAGAGCCGGGTGAGGTGACGGAGGGCAGCAGGGAGTGAGAGCCGGGTGAGGTGACAGAGGGTTGCAGGGAGTGAGAGCCGGGTAAGGTGACAGAGGGTTGCAGGGAGTGAGAGCCGGATAAGGTGACAGAGGGTTGCAGGGAGTGAGAGCCGGGTAAGGTGACAGAGGGTTGCAGGGAGTGAGAGCCGGGTGAGGTGACAGAGGGCAGGGAGTGAGAGCCGGGTGAGGTGACGGAGGGCAGCAGGGAGTGAGAGCCAGGTGAGGTGACAGAGGGCAGCAGGGAGTGAGAGCCAGGTAAGGTGACAGAGGGCAGGGAGTGAGAGCCAGGTGAGGTGACGGAGGGCAGCAGGGAGTGAGAGCCAGGTGAGGTGACGGAGGGCAGCAGGGAGTGAGAGCCGGGTGAGGTGACGGAGGGCAGCAGGGAGTGAGAGCCGGGTGAGATGGCAGAGGGTGACGAGGGCAGGGAGTGCGAGCTGGATGAGGTGACGGAGGGCAGCAGGGAGTGAGAGCCGGGTGAGATGACGGAGGGCAGCAGGGAGTGAGAGCCGGGTGAGGTGACGGAGGGCAGCAGGGAGTGAGAGCCGGATGAGGTGACGGAGGGCAGCAGGGAGTGAGAGCCGGGTGAGGTGACGGAGGGCGGCAGGGAGTGAGAGCCGGGTGAGGTGACAGAGGGTGACAGAGGGCAGTAGGGAGTGAGAGCCGGGAGAGGTGATGGAGGGCAGCAGGGAGTGAGAGCCGGGTGAGATGGCAGAGGGTGACAGAGGGCAGCAGGGAGTGAGAGCCGGGTGAGATGGCAGAGGGTGACAGAGGGCAGCAGGGAGTGAGAGCCAGGTGAGGTGACGGAGGGCAGCAGGGAGTGAGAGCCGGGTAAGGTGACAGAGGGCAGGGAGTGAGAGCCGGGTGAGGTGACGGAAGGCAGCAGGGAGTGAGAGCCGGGTGAGATGGCAGAGGGTGACAGAGGGCAGCAGGGAGTGAGAGCCGGGTGAGGTGACGGAGGGCAGCAGGGAGTGAGAGCCGGGTGAGGTGACAGAGGGTGACAGAGGGCAGTAGGGAGTGAGAGCTGGGTGAGGTGACAGAGGGCAGCAGGGAGTGAGAGCCGGGTAAGGTGACAGAGGGCAGGGAGTGAGAGCCGGGTGAGGTGACGGAGGGCAGCAGGGAGTGAGAGCCGGGTGAGGTGACAGAGGGTTGCAGGGAGTGAGAGCCGGGTAAGGTGACAGAGGGTTGCAGGGAGTGAGAGCCGGATAAGGTGACAGAGGGTTGCAGGGAGTGAGAGCCGGGTAAGGTGACAGAGGGCAGGGAGTGAGAGCCGGGTGAGGTGACAGAGGGCAGGGAGTGAGAGCCGGGTGAGGTGACAGAGGGCAGGGAGTGAGAGCCGGGTGAGGTGACGGAGGGCAGCAGGGAGTGAGAGCCAGGTGAGGTGACAGAGGGCAGCAGGGAGTGAGAGCCAGGTAAGGTGACAGAGGGCAGGGAGTGAGAGCCAGGTGAGGTGACGGAGGGCAGCAGGGAGTGAGAGCCAGGTGAGGTGACGGAGGGCAGCAGGGAGTGAGAGCCGGGTGAGGTGACGGAGGGCAGCAGGGAGTGAGAGCCGGGTGAGATGGCAGAGGGTGACGAGGGCAGGGAGTGCGAGCTGGATGAGGTGACGGAGGGCAGCAGGGAGTGAGAGCCGGGTGAGATGACGGAGGGCAGCAGGGAGTGAGAGCCGGGTGAGGTGACGGAGGGCAGCAGGGAGTGAGAGCCGGATGAGGTGACGGAGGGCAGCAGGGAGTGAGAGCCGGGTGAGGTGACGGAGGGCAGCAGGGAGTGAGAGCCGGGTGAGGTGACAGAGGGTGACAGAGGGCAGTAGGGAGTGAGAGCCGGGAGAGGTGATGGAGGGCAGCAGGGAGTGAGAGCCGGGTGAGATGGCAGAGGGTGACAGAGGGCAGCAGGGAGTGAGAGCCGGGTGAGATGGCAGAGGGTGACAGAGGGCAGCAGGGAGTGAGAGCCAGGTGAGGTGACGGAGGGCAGCAGGGAGTGAGAGCCGGGTAAGGTGACAGAGGGCAGGGAGTGAGAGCTGGGTGAGGTGACGGAAGGCAGCAGGGAGTGAGAGCCGGGTGAGATGGCAGAGGGTGACAGAGGGCAGCAGGGAGTGAGAGCCGGGTGAGGTGACGGAGGGCAGCAGGGAGTGAGAGCCGGGTGAGGTGACAGAGGGTGACAGAGGGCAGTAGGGAGTGAGAGCTGGGTGAGGTGACAGAGGGCAGCAGGGAGTGAGAGCCGGGTAAGGTGACAGAGGGCAGGGAGTGAGAGCCGGGTGAGGTGACGGAGGGCAGCAGGGAGTGAGAGCCGGGTGAGGTGACGGAGGGCAGCAGGGAGTGAGAGCCGAGTGAGGTGACGGAGGGTGACAGAGGGCAGTAGGGAGTGAGAGCTGGGTGAGGTGACAGAGGGCAGCAGGGAGTGAGAGCCGGGTAAGGTGACAGAGGGCAGGGAGTGAGAGCCGGGTGAGGTGACGGAAGGCAGCAGGGAGTGAGAGCCGGGTGAGATGGCAGAGGGTGACAGAGGGCAGCAGGGAGTGAGAGCCGGGTGAGATGGCAGAGGGTGTGCTCCTCCGTGGCTTCCTTTCTACTCCTTTCATGGAAGACGAGACGATCGAGCAATAACTCCATTTGACATGTGTGTTTTTATTTTTTTAACTGATGTTTTTATATTCATTTGTTCCTTATTTATCGCCAATATTTGTATTATGAAGGCCACAGTTCAAAGGTGCATTTTGTACTTTTATGATCTGATTCTTAAGAATCAAATAAAGTGATTGACTGACTGACTGCAGCACAGCTACCAGCCAGCTTCAGCTGCAGCACACAGGGACACTGACTGCAGCACAGCTACCAGCCAGCTTAAGCTGCAGCACACAGGGACACTGACTGCAGCACACAGGGACACTGACTGCAGCACAGCTACCAGCCAGCTTCAGCACACAGGGACACTGACTGCAGCACACAGGGACACTGACTGCAGCACAGCTACCAGCCAGCTTCAGCTGCAGCGCACAGGGACACTGACTGCAGCACAGCTACCAGCCAGCTTAAGCTGCAGCACACAGGGACACTGACTGCAGCACACAGGGACACTGACTGCAGCACAGCTACCAGCCAGCTTCAGCACACAGGGACACTGACTGCAGCACACAGGGACACTGACTGCAGCACAGCTACCAACCAGCTTCAGCTGCAGCGCACAGGGACACCGACTGCAGTGCAGCAACCAGCCAGCTTCAGCTGCAGCACACAGGGACACTGACTGCAGCACACAGGGACACTGACTGCAGCACAGCTACCAGCCAGCTTCAGCTGCAGCACACAGGGACACTGACTGCAGCACACAGGGACCATGACTGCAGCACAGCTACCAGCCAGCTTCAGCTGCAGCACACAGGGACACCGATTGCAGTGCAGCTACCAGCCAGGTTCAGCTGCAGCACACAGGGACACCGACTGCAGTGCAGCAACCAGCCAGCTTCAGCTGCAGCACACAGGGACACTGACTGCAGTGCAGCTACCAGCCAGCTTCAGCTGCAGCACACAGGGACACCGATTGCAGTGCAGCTACCAGCCAGGTTCAGCTGCAGCACACAGGGACACCGACTGCAGTGCAGCAACCAGCCAGCTTCAGCTGCAGCACACAGGGACACTGACTGCAGTGCAGCTACCAGCCAGCTTCAGCTGCAGCACACAGGGACACTGACTGCAGTGCAGCTACCAGCCAGCTTCAGCTGCAGCACACAGGGACACCGATTGCAGTGCAGCTACCAGCCAGGTTCAGCTGCAGCACACAGGGACACCGACTGCAGTGCAGCAACCAGCCAGCTTCAGCTGCAGCACACAGGGACACTGACTGCAGTGCAGCTACCAGCCAGCTTCAGCTGCAGCACACAGGGACACCGATTGCAGTGCAGCTACCAGCCAGGTTCAGCTGCAGCACACAGGGACACCGATTGCAGTGCAGCTACCAGCCAGGTTCAGCTGCAGCACATAGGGACACTGACTTCAGTGCAGCTACCAGCCAGCTTCAGCTGCAGCACACAGGGACACCGATTGCAGTGCAGCTACCAGCCAGGTTCAGCTGCAGCACACAGGGACACCGATTGCAGTGCAGCTACCAGCCAGGTTCAGCTGCAGCACACAGGGACACTGACTGCAGTGCAGCTACCAGCCAGCTTCAGCTGCAGCACACAGGGACACCGATTGCAGTGCAGCTACCAGCCAGCTTCAGCTGCAGCACACAGGGACACCGATTGCAGTGCAGCTACCAGCCAGCTTCAGCTGCAGCAAACAGGGACACCGATTGCAGTGCAGCTACCAGCCAGGTTCAGCTGCAGCACACAGGGACACTGACTGCAGTGCAGCTACCAGCCAGCTTCAGCTGCAGCACACAGGGACACCGATTGCAGTGCAGCTACCAGCCAGCTTCAGCTGCAGCACACAGGGACACCGATTGCAGTGCAGCTACCAGCCAGGTTCAGCTGCAGCGCACAGGGACACCGATTGCAGTGCAGCTACCAGCCAGGTTCAGCTGCAGCACACAGGGACACTGACTGCAGTGCAGCTACCAGCCAGCTTCAGCTTCAGCTGCAGCGCACATGGACACCGATTGCAGTGCAGCTACCAGCCAGCTTCAGCTGCAGCACACAGGGACACCGATTGCAGTGCAGCTACCAGCCAGGTTCAGCTGCAGCGCACAGGGACACCGATTGCAGTGCAGCTACCAGCCAGGTTCAGCTGCAGCACACAGGGACACTGACTGCAGTGCAGCTACCAGCCAGCTTCAGCTGCAGCACACAGGGACACCAATTGCAGTGCAGCTACCAGCCAGGTTCAGCTGCAGCACACAGGGACACTGACTGCAGTGCAGCTACCAGCCAGCTTCAGCTGCAGCACACAGGGACACCGATTGCAGTGCAGCTACCAGCCAGGTTCAGCTGCAGCGCACAGGGACACCGACTGCAGTGCAGCTACCAGCCAGGTTCAGCTGCAGCACACAGGGACACTGACTGCAGTGCAGCTACCAGCCAGCTTCAGCTGCAGCACACAGGGACACCGATTGCAGTGCAGCTACCAGCCAGCTTCAGCTGTAGCGCACAGTGACACTGACTGCAGTGCAGCTACCAGCCAGCTTCAGCTGCAGCGCACAGGGACACTGACTGCAGTGCAGCTACCAGCCAGGTTCAGCTGCAGCGCACAGTGACACTGACTGCAGTGCAGCTACCAGCCAGCTTCAGCTGCAGCGCACAGTGACACTGACTGCAGTGCAGCTAGCAGCCAGCTGCAGCGCACAGGGACACTGACTGCAGTGCAGCTAGCAGCCAGATTCAGCTGCAGCACACAGGGACACTGACTGCAGTGCAGCTACCAGCCAGCTTCAGCTGCAGCGCACAGGGACACTGACTGCAGTGCAGCTACCAGCCAGCTTCAGCTGCAGCGCACAGTGACACTGACTGCAGTGCAGCTAGCAGCCAGCTGCAGCGCACAGGGACACTGACTGCAGTGCAGCTAGCAGCCAGGTTCAGCTGCAGCACACAGGGACACTGACTGCAGTGCAGCTACCAGCCAGCTTCAGCTGCAGCGCACAGGGACACTGACTGCAGTGCAGCTACCAGCCAGCTTCAGCTGCAGCGCACAGGGACACCGATTGCAGTGCAGCTAACAGGTAGCTTCAGCTGCAGCGCACAGGGACACCGATTGCAGTGCAGCTACCAGCCAGCTTCAGCTGCAGCGCACAGGGACACTGACTGCAGTGCAGCCAGCAGCCAGCTGCAGCGCACAGGGACACTGACTGCAGTGCAGCCAGCTTCAGCTGCAGCGCACAGGAACACTGACTGCAGAGCAGCAACCAGCCAGCTTCAGCTGCAGCGCACAGGGACACTGACTGCAGTGCAGTCAGCTTCAGCTGCAGCACACAGGGACACCGATTGCAGTGCAGCTACCAGCCAGCTTCAGCTGCAGCACACAGGGACACCGATTGCAGTGCAGCAACCAGCTAGCTGCAGCTGCAGTGCACAGGGACATCGACTGCAGTGCAGTCAGCTTCAGCTGCAGCACACATGGACACCGACTGCAGTGCAGCTACCAGCCAGCTTCAGCTGCAGCACACAGGGACACCGATTGCAGTGCAGTCAGCTTCAGCTGCAGCACACAGGGACACCGACTGCAGTGCAGCTACCAGCCAGCTTCAGCACACAGGGACACTGACTGCAGTGCAGTCAGCTTCAGCTGCAGCACACAGGGACACCGACTGCAGTGCAGCTACCAGCTAGCTGCAGCTGCAGCGCACAGGGACACCGACAGCAGTGCAGCTACCAACCAGCTTCAGCCGCAGCGCACAGGGACACCAATTGCAGTGCAGCTACCAGCCAGCTTCAGCTGCAGCGCACAGGGACACTGACTGCAGTGCAGCTACCAGCCAGCTGCAGCGCACAGGGACACTGACTGCAGTGCAGTCAGCTTCAGCTGCAGCACACAGGGACACCGATTGCAGTGCAGCAACCAGCTAGCTGCAGCGCACAGGGACACCGACTGCAGTGCAGCTACCAGCCAGCTGCAGCGCACAGGGACACTGACTGCAGTGCAGTCAGCTTCAGCTGCAGCACACAGGGACACCGACTGCAGTGCAGCTACCAGCCAGCTTCAGCACACAGGGACACTGACTGCAGTGCAGCTACCAGCTAGCTGCAGCGCACAGGGACACTGACAGCAGTGCAGCTACCAGCCAGCTTCAGCTGCAGCGCACAGGGACACCGATTGCAGTGCAGCTACCAGCAGCTTCAGCTGCAGCGCACAGGGACACTGATTGCAGTGCAGTTACCAGCCAGCTTCAGATGCAGCACACATGGACACCAACTGCAGTGCAGCTACCAGCCAGCTTCAGCTGCAGCGCACAGGGACACTGACTGCAGTGCAGCTACCAGCCAGCTTCAGCACACAGGGACACTGACTGCAGTGCAGCTACCAGCTAGCTGCAGCGCACAGGGACACTGACAGCAGTGCAGCTACCAGCCAGCTTCAGCTGCAGCGCACAGGGACACTGACTGCAGTGCAGTCAGCTTCAGCTGCAGCACACAGGGACACCGACTGCAGTGCAGCTACCAGCCAGCTTCAGCACACAGGGACACTGACTGCAGTGCAGCTACCAGCTAGCTGCAGCGCACAGGGACACTGACAGCAGTGCAGCTACCAGCCAGCTTCAGCTGCAGCGCACAGGGACACCGATTGCAGTGCAGCTACCAGCAGCTTCAGCTGCAGCGCACAGGGACACCGATTGCAGTGCAGTTACCAGCCAGCTTCAGATGCAGCACACATGGACACCGACTGCAGTGCAGCTACCAGCCAGCTTCAGCTGCAGCGCACAGGGACACCGACTGCAGTGCATCTACCAGCCAGCTTCAGTGGAAGCACACAGGGACACTGAGTGCAGTGCAGCTAGCTTCAGCTGCAGCTCACAGGGACAGTGACTGCAATGTGGCAAAATACATATGACATCTGTATAACATCAGTTCTACATCGATATAAGTATCTTATAATAAGATCCTTATGGGGAGGGCAGCGTTGATGAAAGGCCCAGTTCTAGAATGGGGAAGTGTTCGGGCACAGGGCAGGGACTGGTGTGGAAACTAAATCAAATTTAGAATACTGCGATGATTGAAGGCTGCAGTGTTGCTGGAACAATTGTCAGAGTGGGGTTGCGGTCATCAATGTTGCGTGACTGACTGAAGTCATAGGGATTCTGAAAACTACAAGGGTAGCAGTGTACAGATGACGTGTGTTGCAGATTTGCAACAGTCTACACCCATTCAGCATGAAAGCAGTGAGAGTGCGGTATGGAGCTGGTGGTTTGGGACATGCTCTCCAGGGGCGGCTCCTCTACTAGGGCGGAGGAGCGTCGTCCCACTGCTTTCTCGCAGTGCGAGAAGCAGAAACATAAAATGGTAATAACTGAAAGTTATTACCATTTTATGTTTGCTTTGCGCATTGTGGGCGGGCATGTGGGCGGGGCTCCTCTGCTCTTTGAGTAGGGCAGGGGCGGAGTGGTTTGCCCACTCCTGAGTGGGCAAACACTGTTTGGTTGGCCCTCTGGGGCCGCCCAAACCCGCCAGTCACACTCTGCCCTTCTCCATGCAGGCTGCATTGCACCCTGTATGGAGAACATGGCCACCCCATTAGCCCCTGGTTGGGCGGCATCCCGACCAATCACAACACTGCTTGCAGCGTTGTGACTGGCTTAGGGGAGGGAGCCTGGCTGCCTGCTTCCTGTTTACTGTCGGAAGCAGAAGAGCAGGAGCCGAGAAGACTCGGGACCTGGCAGAAAGTTAAGTTTAATGGAACTGTGTAATCAATAATAAAAGCGAGTGGAATGTTGGGAGTTCCATTGATGAAAATTAATTGGCTCAGGGATTATAACGGCTGGTGAAAGCGACCAGTATGGCCCACCGAGGCAGCAGGCTATAAGGCTGTAGTTTTAACAGTCATATTGTGCAATGAGAGCCGTTTTAAATCTATTGTGATAATGCACAAGATATGCATTTATACAGAAATAGGAGTTATGTTTTTGTACCAAACCTAATACATTGTACTCGAATGATTGACAGGTAACTTTAATATTGGTAAGACACCATGAATAAAGTAGAGCAGCTACCGTCGACGCCATTCCTTAGACTGAGACGTGAAGACAAACTAAGTGTATAACAATTAGAACCTGACCGGCCCGACCGAAAACTACAACAAACTGCCCAAGACAGGGGAAAGGGTTACAGATGCACATTCTCAAAATCCTGCTACACAAAAGTTGATTGGCTTACAGGGAGTACTTCAACAAACTCTCTGTTCTGCTTCCCCTGCTTGCTGTTTGGTGGTGACATTCCTTGGACAACTGAAAGGAGTAACAGACTTGAAGCAGTTGTCAGATAAAATAGAAAAGTATGCACACTCGAGAATCCATATGGAAAACTTGACGGGGCTGGGAAAGTTGGGAGACTCACCAATTGAAGCCCATATAAGCGACGCGTACCGCAAATCAATACAGAAACACAATGAAGCCGTTGATAGAAATAGACACCTATTGTAAAAAAAAATTGATTGTATTTGTTTCTGCCCCACGAGGACATGATGATTCTGAAAGTTTCTCAAATCCAGGTAATATCAGAGGCCTTGTAGATTTAGACAGAGAAATGGAAGCACATTTAGCAAGTGCTAAAGTCTTCAAGGACACCTCTAAAATAATACAAAATGAGCTCCTTGAGTGCATGTAGAGATGATAAAAAGCTGCATTGTGCAACAGCTGAAAGCCACAGACTTTGTGACTATTGAGACATTGCAGAGTCCTTCATTTGATTTGATTTTAGCATTACCTCTCATTAGGTTGTTTGGGTTTTTACAATTGCGATCTGAACACCCATTTATTTCTCAATAAATTTGTTCTGTTTGTCAAGATCAGAGGGTGTTGCAGCAGGTCATGATGGCTTTGCTGGGTCACTACTTCATAAACAGCTGCATCATTTGCAATGTTTGTGACGGATGCAGCTGGTTTTCATGATGTTGTGGACCAGCAAGGGGAGCTAATGGAGTCCCATCAGGATGGGGGTGATGTGATCATATTTCTTCATCCCCTGAAAGAGAGGTACAGTGCCCTGTAGGGGTCCCTACTGCCTTTTAATGTTTATTCCTTGCTGTGTCATTGTGTCCAGTCTGACAAACCACAATAACTTGTATTTCCTCTGTAGATTTGATTTCTAAAGGTATATCAATAATAAAGAGATCTGTGAGGTACTCGGCATTGTCATTTCAAAGTCTGCTGTGAAGTTCTATAGTTATACTGAATAAGCAGCTAAGTCATTATCCTATGACATCTCTTTATTGATGTCATAACTACACCTGCACAATTGCTTTATTAGCCTTCTTGTTTTCTCAAATTTTCTTGTAAATGCATCGTTTGACTACTCTTTTTTCAAACTTTTCTTGGGGGGTGGGAGAACCCTCCCAAACCACTCCTTATGCTGGTAGGGCTCGTGCACTACGCTTGCTTGCGTGCCACATGGCACTCATCCCAAACTTTTACACCCCACCACCTTCAAATGTCACCAGTCGCAACTGGTTTTGTAACATATGCTTGCCATGCAAAGCACACCTCTTGGTCTCAGCCGGCCGCATTTGTCCCTTCTAGCACTCAAGGGTCATGCGAGAAGTGCAGTGCTACACTTGAGCACCCATGGGATCCGAGTGTTATTGGGTGGGCATTAGGGCATTTGGTCTCACATCTTCTGTGCGTGCTGGGACACTGAGAAATCCTCTTTTATGAATAAGCCCCAAATTATTATCAAAACACCACAAGTGTTAATAATATTTCATTTAGCAAATGTGCCCGTAATCTGCTAGCCCGTTACATAGAAACAGAGATCGGACCAAAAGGCAGCCCGGAACCATAGTTGGGATTATCTGACCAAGAACTTAGGAACAGTAATAGATGCTTTGATGCCTTAGAAATCAAAAGAAGGTCATTATGATGGGCCTGGTTTAGCTGACGCAAGCACAACTGTACGTGGAAACAAAAGAGTCTTTGGCTTCACCAGCCTTGCAACAAAAAAAGATGGTGACCCCCAGCGCCAAAGACAGCATCCTAGCACCCTGTGCACAATACTGCTTTAAAGATACTTTTGTATGGAGCCGCCTCGGAAAGATGAAAGTCTGTGGCTGGCACGTAGGAGCTGCCCTTGTGCTGGACAGATCAAACCCTCTGCTGGTAGCACGGACTTTCTATTGGAGCAGACCAAACTGTGGCGACCTGGCAGACATGAACCCTCCGTTGATATACAGTAGAAAATGAGGGAACAAGAGCGTACGAAGTTTGCCCACATAAGATGTGGCCACAAGACAGAAAGCTGATGGGAAGCTTCATGTCGCAGCAAGAACAGAACGGGAGCGCTCGTGCGGTCTGTGAATAAAACAAGTAGCTTGAGAAATAGCTCACAAGCTCACCACTGGCAGAGAACAGGTCAACTTCCTCACTTATCTTATTTATTTACTTTAGTTAGAACCAGTAAAAGAAAAGGCGGGTGCGCATTTTGTCTCCCGCTTGTATAAAGCATACAGGTGTCCCCCGCTTGAACAAAGAATACAAGTGTCTCCCGCTTGAACAAAGAATACAAGTGTCTCCCTCTCGTACAAAGCATACATGCGTCTCCCGCTCGTACAAAGCATACAGGTGTCTCCTGCTTGTACAAAGCATACAGGTGTCTCTCGCTTGAACAAAGAATACAAGTGTCTCCCGCTTGAACAAAGAATACAAGTGTCTCCCGCTTGAACAAAGAATACAAGTGTCTCCCTCTTGTACAAAGCATACATGCGTCTCCCGCTCGTACAAAGCATACAGGTGTCTCCTGCTTGTACAAAGCAAATCAGTGTCTCTCGCTTGTACAAAGCATACAGGTGTCTCCCGCTCGTACAAAGCATACCAGTGTCTCTCGCTTGTACAATGCATACAGGTGTCTCACGCTTGTACAAAGCATACAGGTGTCTCCCGCTTGAACAAAGAATACAAGTGTCTCCCTCTTGTACAAAGCATACATGCGTCTCCCGCTCGTACAAAGCATACAGGTGTCTCCCGCTCGTACAAAGCATACAGGTGTCTCCCGCTTGTACAAAGCATACAGGTGTCTCCCGCTTGTACAAAGCATACCGGTGTCTCCCGCTCGTACAAAGCATACCGGTGTCTCCCGCTCGTACAAAGCATACAGGTGTCTCCCGCTTGTACAAAGCATACAGGTGTCTCCCGCTTGTACAAAGCATACAGGTGTCTCCCGCTTGTACAAAGCATACAGGTGCACACAGATAACCAAGCCTTTTACGCACACAAATGAAATGCACATTTGCCACAAGTATTCTCCAGATTGCCAAGCCCGTTTGTATCAACACTTCATTCTTTATTGGTCCTGTGCCATCAGCCAACACATGTTTCGTTGAAATGCGTCCCGCCCCACGACTTTGTCCGGTCTATAACAAAACAAAATCCTCTATTTTACATAGGCCAAAGGTATGTCCAAAGCGTGAACAACAATCAACCTGTGCCATAATATGCATTCCCCTTGCTACATAAGCCAAGTCGTCAAAGTATGGTGGAGATCCACGCATCAACAGCTTGCATGCATAAGAATAAGTGCTCAGAAACTTTTAACCTCACATTGCGGTTCATAATTCATATGGGAGGACAGTATTCAGTCACATAGTTAGTCTAATATAAATATCATACAGTATTGTGTATTAAGCGTTGTCAGCCCCCTAAAGAGCAGATGACATCAACAAATAAACAGACATCATTGGCATAAATATACACATGCAGCCCCTTGCGTCGCATTCCCATTGCCCCCCCATCCAATAATAAAAGGCCCATTGTGCTCATTCTATAAACCCAAAGTGAAACCAGAATTAATACCCAAAGGGTACACCAATACCTTATAAATAAGGCACATATCAGAAGGAAAAAGGCACAAATTAGTTCCCATGCCCCTAATATCATCTCACTCACAAAGCTCCAATATAACACCACAAGCACCTTCCTTATGTCCCCCGACACTGTAAGTAGAAACAACATTGCAAATATGAACTCTAGGTAATGTGACAACCACCTCCTCTGAATAAATCCACATATGTGAGAATATACCTCAAAGACAGGACGCAATCTCATGTGCGGTAAGTAATCCAAATATCCTTAGTGTATATATACCTGTATCAAGAAAGAAAGTGACATCCAATGACGGTCTCCCAAATCTTTGTGTTTCGGACTACTCTCCCCGTCTGTGAGCCCCCATGAAAGTGATCGCCTACTCACCACAATTAAAACCGCACTCCGGCCATGTGGGGAATCAGCTTGTACACTTGATTGTGTTATTATATAGGGCCTTAAAGGATATGTGTGAAGTATCAGAGGTCAACATACGAATAATTATCTGGCCAAAGTCCCACTTTAAATAAAGTCATCTCCACCTGGTCAGGGGAAAAGCTTATCATAAGTAAAATATATTGTATCAGGATCAACACTAACCAAATTACCTTGTCATAGTGCCTATATAGGAAACCCTACCCATCTTTGCAGAAACTAGCATGCACATTCGAATAAATAATCAAAAAACACAATTTTGTTGGGAAAAGTTTGCTGCAGGTTTATTCCATACAAAAGTATGCCAACATGGTGGGTTAACTTACAGGCGATCCAAGGGCAGGCAGAGGTGACTGACCTACGCTGCCCTGCCCACCTGAAGAGCCAAGCCAAATTGCACCGTAGCCAACCCAATCAGTGCTACCAGTTATGAGGGGATTGCCCCCCTTTGAATACCGTGGACCACCGGTCCACCACTTTACTCATGCCCTTTTCCGGGCGGAGCGTTGCAAGGCAAAGCCCTGGTTGTTCAGGCTTACAACCGCCCGAAGGACTAGCAGGGCGCCGACGATTTTCCTCCAGGGACCTACCATAAAGACTCCTGGGATTTGGCATTGGCACCCCTATTGTGCTCCTGAAGAGGTACCCTTCTGTATCCTTCGACCTCCAGATCGCCCTGTAACTCCGCCAATGCTCTGGATGTGGCCACCGTCGCCTCCAGAGCCCCCCTCCACCAAAGCCGGCAGTTTCCTTACTTGCAACCTGCTGTTTCCAGCGCCTCACCAATATCCAATAAGAACAGATCCATGCCCACCTTAGACAGGTACATCCCATCCTCCTCAAAATACCCTTTGGAGTTGGCATGTATTAACCCATGTCTGATGAAGCCAAAACCCCTCTGGTCCTTGAACTCGTGCATGGCGCTGTTTACCCTTCTTCGGGAATGTTCGATAGCCTCCCCTGACATGGCACCTTGCCAGACCCTACGCGGAACTATCTCGGACCACCATAGCTCGCATTGACCAATGTATTTGCTGATTTCACCCATATCTTCCTTCATTGCCTGTAACAATGCCCCTCTGCCCATAACCGTGAGGTCGTTGCCTCCAAGGTGGATGACCAAAATGTTGGGGGGGGCCTCCCCCCGCCAGTCTCTGCTGTAGTTTGTTGAGCAGGCTGTGCCTTCTCAGGCCAGGGTAACCAAACCAGACTGTGTCTGGGAGAACCCATGCTTCCAAGTCCTGTGTTCCGCCCATTGTGCCAATCTGGCGACGAACGAGCAGCCGATCACCCACACCTTGAACCCTGGCGACATAAATGGATGTGAATTTTCACACACTATTTAATGTTGTTACATATTACACACGTCAACTTTAGTATAAACCATATGACACTGCAAAAACACTGCACAATATACCAAACAAAGTAATGGCACTTCTGAAGACAACCTTCTGTTTTTCCTTGCCATCCCCTCTGTGCCTGTTAACACCCATCACGGGCGGATGTAGAGCTCATAACAACGCGAGTCCCACCTTTTTAATGCGCTCAGCTGAGAGGCCAACCCTGAAAGTGGCCCCAAATTCGAAATGAAAGACTAGAAAATTTCTTATCTGGGTGATTGTGTCCTGATAACACCAGGCAAGCCATCATAATCCGTTCCACCTGGAATTTTGTGAGTGGCACCAGGTCTGAATGAATTAAAAAAATACCCCGCTGAGCTCAGGCGGATAGCTAAATAATCGCTGGCAAGCGCGACTGGGCAGTACCTTTTGTCCCCCAAAGGCTGTAATACTAATTCTGTCCCTCGCCCCGCCTGGTCAGTTTTGGATCTTCTGATGTGAATCTTTAGAGAGTTACTTGTCAGCTGGACATCCTGGTTACATAAAGCATTTCCTGACCCATCCTTTTTGGATCTAGCTACCAGTTCACTGATTTTAGACGCCCCAAAAAATGCTAGGCTGAATGCAGCCGCAAAGAGACGGGCCCCGAAAGGCGAGTTTGTGG
Source organism: Calotriton arnoldi (assembly GCA_963921515.1). Taxonomy (NCBI): domain Eukaryota; kingdom Metazoa; phylum Chordata; class Amphibia; order Caudata; family Salamandridae; genus Calotriton; species Calotriton arnoldi. The sequence goes on from CAWUFW010009228.1 coordinate 184,854, forward strand.
CCTTGTGAACAGCCTCTATCATGCCTACCAGTGTGTGGAATTCAATAAGTGACCTAGCGTCTGGTACCTTTATCTCCTCTTTAGCCCATCCCTTGAGAGCAGCCCAGATGAGGAAGGTTTTGGCCGGGTCCTGCAGCCTCATGAGTTTTGCCAGATGACTCACAGCGGCTTGTGGTCCAGGAATGGCTCTTAGCCTGCTCTTTTGCCCACAGGACAAATAATTGGACCCTAAGCTCCAGCGGGTTGGAGTCCTGACCCTGCACCACAGAAAACTTCCAAAAAGTGGAAACACAAGACTTGTACTGCCTCCAGGTTCCCGGTGCGAGGAAAAGTTCCCCCAGTTTCTTTAAAATCGCTATTCCACCGGAGAATATGCCAGAGGTGTGTAGAGAAAGGGGTCATCTCTGCTCTCGGCCCTGCCTCCCGGAAACGGAGCCACTGAAAACGAGAGAGAGCATCAGCGGCCACGTTCTTGACTCCCTGAATGTACCTCAACCTTGAATTCAACATTGTTGCGCAGACAGGCCCTCACCAGTTCCCTTAGCAAGCAAAGAACCTGAGGGCACTTCGCCGACTGCCCATTGATGGCCTGCACCACTGCCATGTTGTCTGACCAAAACAGGACTCTCTTGGATGCTAAAGCCTCACGCCATAAGTGCAGGGCTGCAACTATGGGAAACAGCTCAAGTACCGTGACATTTGCTGTGATCTTCTTATGCCAGGCATTCGGCCATTTCTCAGCACACCACTCACTCCCCATTATGGTGCCAAAGCCCTCCCTGCCTGATGCATCTGTGAATAGGCACAGTTCTGGGCTGCCCGCCCACGGTGATCTCCATATCACGGTACCATTGATATCCACCAAGAAATCAGCCCACAGTTGTAGGTCCTCTTTCAAACCTTTACCCAGTCTGACCAAGTGGTGTTTCTTCTTAACTTTGGCTGTGGCCCTGGCTAATCTCCTTGCAAAAAAATCTGCCTCCTGGGATCACCCTGGCTGCGAAATTTAGTTTTCCTAAGAGGCTCTGGATTACACCCAAGGGAGCCTTGACCTGTCCCAGGATGGCCTGAATATCCTGGCACAACCTCTGCACCTTGCCTGCCGGAAGACTGGACACGCCATCAACCGTGTCCAGCTCGATGCCCATGAAAATGAGAACCTGCACCGGCCCCTCAGTCTTACCTGGCACCAAGGGGACCGCCAGGTGCTCTGTCAGCTCTTGGAAGCACTGTAGTGCTTCACTGCAGTCCTGCGTCCCCACTCCTCCAATGAAGAGGAAGTCATTTAAGTAATAAGTTACCCCTTCTACGCCATGGAACCATGTGAGTGCCCATTGCAGAAAACAGCTGAATGCCTCACAGTAAGCGCAGGATACCACGCAACCCATCTGCATACACTTGTCGTAGAAAAACTGTCCCTGTCACTTGAAACCCAGCAGGTGGTGGCTCTCTGGGTGAACCGGTAGTAAGCGAAAAGCCGACTCAATGTCCGCCTTTGCTAACCAAGCCGTTTTCCCTGCTCTCCTCACCATGTCTACCGCTACGTCGAACGTGCAGTAGGAGACCGAACAGGTTCCGTCCTCGTGGTATGACAGGTGGTGGATCAATCTGAATGTCCCTGGTTCTTTTTTAGGGACCACTCACAAGGGGGAAACCATAAAGTTATCAAGCGGGGGATGAGAGAAAGGCCCAGCCACCCTTCGTAAAGCTTCTTCCTTTGTAACCTTCTCCTGTACTACCCTTGGTAGTTCCTTCACTGACTTGAGGTTGTCCGCATCCCTGCTTCCCAAAGGGCCTAGATATGGGATTCTGAAACCTTCAATAAAGCCATTAGCCAGGAGCAGGCCATCCTTAATGTTGGGGTAAACCCTGAGCAAGGGGAGGAGGTTGTCCAAAATTAGCGGCGAGGAGCCTTTAGCTGTGCTGCCCTTAGCTGGTATGCTGACCAGGAGGTGGGCTGGTGGTAGGGCAGATCTGTCGACCGCTGGTGAGCAAGAGGAGGGGGACTGAGTGGGCGGGGGGGGTACAGCTTTCTGATGCTGGCTAACTGTCCTGTCTGTCGATGTGGAGGGGGTCTCCCGCTTGACACTACAAGCTGCTGCTGGGTGAGGAGCCCCGCACTTGTTGCAACTGTGGGCAAACTTGCACGCCTTCCCCCAGGAGCAGGACCCAGCATTGAACAACCTGCAAGTGCTGACATTGAACTGTTTCCCACCCAGTTTGTGGCCGCCACCTCCCTGCGCCCCGCGAAATGGCTGCTTGAAGAAACGCCTCCCCGTCTGGCCCTGTGCTTTGTAAGGTGCCGGCCCTTTCTGGTTTTTGGTAAAGACATCTTTTTGATAAGGGTGAACTTACCCATGTGCTCCATCCAGAGCTGGACCTCCTTCTGATCCCAACCCAGCTCTGGACACATGGCCATCTTCTTCCTAAACTCTCTGTCATAATCGTACCACCCGATGCCACCCGACTTCAAAGCCTCATTATGGATAGAACGGGAATACTGAAAAAGCGCGGGGCCCTGATCTGGATATTTCTCCATTACCACTGCTGACAGTATGGAGAAGGCTTCCAACCAGTTCTCAATGGTCTTCTCAGGCCACGCCTGGTATTTCCCTTTTTTTATCATCATGCTTTCCGCCCATCTTCCTTGTGCCTGGCCCATCTAGCCCGTGCATCAAGAGCGTAAAGATGTCTACAAATTCCTGCCTCCAGATGCCCGCTTTGGCCGCCAATGGCACCTGCCAAGCCAGGGAGCATCTGCCTGATACTAAGGGGGCAACTGTGACCAACGGCAGCCGCTCTGCTACTGTTGAAGTTGCTTTGGCTGCCTCAATCACCATGGTGGGGGGCCTAACATCTTGGGAATTTACTAAGAGGTTCAGTATTACACCTAGCGCTCTGGTCCCTAGAGTACCTGCTGGGAGAACTGGGGGGGGTGGGGCGCTGGTGCTTGCTGTGGCGATACTAGTGGCCTGGGCCAGAGTTGCCAGCAACTGCTTCTCAGGCTGTGTCGCTGGGGCCACCTCGGGGAGGGGGTGGGCCAGCTTGACTTTGTGTATGGATGCCACTGACCTGACCGCCCCATACATTTGCAATTGCTTGTGCTCGCCCCCGCGCATGAGCTGTGGTCCTGGGTTAGCAAAACGGGTTCTAAAGTCCGCCATAATGCTCAACATCGAGTCCATTAGCTTACCCATTTTGTCAATGTTTTCACCGCTGGCTGATGTTTTGTCCGCAGTGCTAGCCGGCACCCCCCACGGTCTCTGCTTCACGCTGTGCGGCTGAGGCTCTAACTTTCGGTGCGGGGGCCTCTGCCGGGAATTCCTTGTTCGTGGGCCGTCGAGCCCGTTTTGGCCTAGTAGGCCCTGCCTCAGCTGGTCCTGGTTGGGCCGCACCTGGCGTGTCCAAAGCAATCCCGGAGTTTTCTGGATCTCGCGTGTGGCCCTTAGCCCACTCCAGTCCCTTTGCCTTCGCCATTTCCATGAAACTCGCCCGAACTGCATCCTGCGACGTGCTAGGCTGGGAGTCACAGACCGTGGTGATTTGCGAAAACAGAGGGTGTGATCCCTGGCTATCCCTGCCCGTGCCCTGGAGCGCTAGAAACCACTTCTGGAGATGCTGGGGACTGAACCCGGGGCCTCATACATGCAAAAGATGCGCTTTACCACTGAGCTACGTCCCCACTAATCGAACGCTGGCGAAAGGGGGGGGGGGTGTCTAGGGGCAGAGGCAGGCGTAGGGGTACCCCTCCTGGATAACAAAACACACGCAACGAACGCTCTCAGGAACTGCTCAGCACTTTGGTGATGATAAATGCCCCCGTGAGGATCTGCCTCAGGACCTTCACCTGGTGCCTCCCAGAGGTGCCCCGAAACAGACTCAGGACCGCAGCGCCACAGCTAGGCGTCCGACAGGCCGCCGGGTGCGGGCGGAGCGGCCGGCCGGCCACGAGCTGCGTCACCTCACCGACCGCCGGCCCCATTCGTCTAGCCATGCCTGCACCATGCAACCTTGGACCACACCGCTGTGCCGTGCCGCCCATGCAGCTCAGAAGCACCGCCAGGCCCTGCAGGCAGCACCGCCCTCCTGTTCTCCTTCCAGACCAAATGCGCGGCTCACCCCAGGCCAAACTGGACAATCCTTGTGCCTCGCACAGCCCAGCCCGTCCATGACCCCGCATGCGGGCCTGCGCCCGGTCCAGGCCGACATCCACAATCGTGGCTGGGCCTGAGAATTAGGGCGGTAGGACCAACCCACCCAGTTGTCCTTACCCCCGACCCCACGCCACAGCGCAGCCCACTCGCGCCCTTGTGCCGCTGCTGCATCGATGGCTGGGATGCGGGTGACTCAACCGAGCCACGAAGCAGGGGACAACCTCGCAAAGACGGGGGGGACAGCGGCCACTCAACGCCAATTGTCCTGCCTGTCCAGCAAACGAGACGCGACCACGATGGACGACGGCGTGTCCAGATCAAAAGAGAGCACTAGAAGGGCGGGGGCAGGTATAAATACCGTGCCCTAAACCTCTGTGTGCCGGAAATGACGCAGCCAGCGTGCCAGGTTGGGGGCTCCTCCCCGGATCCCCTCAACTAGAGGGGTGGTGGTGTGCCTAATGTGGCACTAAGGTGGCTGCCCTTTTGAGGTGGCCCACTGCGTGAGCCGCGGTCAGCCTCAAAGTCCCCCTTAACCAAGGTGGTCTCCCCGTGATCGGGCGCTAAGCTCACCGGAAGTGAACCCGCACTCGACACGAGCAAGCAGTCTCGGCTTGTGCACCCCGGTAACCAACGCCCACCTTGAGTCCCATCCTGTTGCCATTTATATCAGCTAACTTCCAATCCAAAAACAAAAAAGTCATAAAAGACGGAATCCCCGCCATCTTACACTGTATATTTACTGACCGTTTCAATCTTGGATTCCAGTTTAACTATCCATTCTGTTGCCATATATCTCTCCTCATAAGGTCTAGCAAAAATAACCGGTTTGTGTTCTCCATCCCACTGTCTTTCTGACCCCCCCCCCCCTCCCTGGCACAGGTAGAGAGGGGGACCCCCTGCTAAAGATACAAGTTCCTAGGGTAGGGAAAAAAATATGAATGTACAATAACCCATGACAACTCAAAACTATAAGATGAGCGTCCTACCTGAATAAAGGGCTCACAGCAACAACATTACTCCATTCATCACTACATTCATCCCTGGGGCCCTCTACTGCAGGAGGAACGCACACTCGGATGGGGGCCCTGCAGCTGCTTGTCTAGGGCTCCCACTCTCGGACGGGGGCCCCTACAGCTGCTTGTCCAGGGCTCCCCTCTCTTGAGACCCTCTCCTGCAGAAACACCTCACACTCAGAAGGGGCCCCTACAGCTGCTTGTCTAGAGCTCCCACACTCAGAAGGGGCCCTACAGTTGCTTGTCCAGGTCTCCTGCACCTGGGACCCTCTCCTGCAGGAACACCTCACACTCAGACAGGGGCCTCTACAGCTCCTTGTACCCTCTCCGGCAGGAAGACCTCACACTCGGAAGGGGCCCCTACAGCCGCTTGTCCAGGGCTCCCCTCTCGAGACCCTCTCCTGCAAGAACACCTCACACTCGGGCTGGCCCCTATAGCTGCTTGTACAGGTCTCCATGCCCCTGAGACTCTCTCTTGCAGAAACACCTCACATTTGGATGGGGCCTCTACAGCTGCTTGTCCAGGGCTCCTGCCACCTCAGCGACCTGGGAGTATCGTAGAGAGTGGAGCAGACAGTGCCGCTTCCATTACAGCACTGATCCCGGCTCTTTTCACATCGAGCCTAGCAGCTTGCATGTGCTGTTCTGCAAGGCATGATGTCTTCACTTCCACAGACTTTGGCCACGCCCTTTCTTCTTTGTAGTTTATGTCCCACCTTCTCGTGTTTTACTCCTCCCCTGCAGGGCTGCCCCGGGCCCGCGAATGGGGCCTCCTAAGAGGGCGGCCCCCCTTAGTGCCACTGGATGGCACACGAGTCAGCCACCCAGTGTTTTGGGACCGCGAGGGTCCCCATGCCCGCGTCACTTCCGGGCAGGAGGGGGGCGGGGAGCGAGGTACTTGTACCTCTCCCGCCCACTGGTCGCCCTCTTTGTCCTGCTGCCCTGACGCCGTTTGGTTCTCCTGGTCACTGTTAGACCTGGCATCCTTGGCGTGGGTCTCCCTTCCATTTTTTCATAATGCCTCCACTGTTGTCGATATGTTTTTGCTGGACTAGATGCTCATGGGCACTTTGCCACTGCTCCCTATTGTAAATTGATGTATTGATTAGTGACTCCATGTTTGGCTTATTTGAATTACTGTCAGACCCTAGTACAATGCACGGAGTGTGCCCAGGGCTTGTAAATCAAATGCTGCTGGTGGGCTTGCAGCACTGGTTGTGCCACCCACAGAAGCAGCTTGTAAAGTGTGTCTCAGGCCTGCCATTGCAGAGCCTGTGTGCAGTCTGACTGCCATGTCGACTTGGTAAGTGCACCCACCTACCAGTCCCCAAACCTTCCCTTTTCTTCATATCAGACACCCCTATGGTAGGCCTACGGGCAGGGTGCATTGTAAGGATAAGGTGGGACATGCCTGGTGTGTGTGGCATGTCCTAATAGTGAATTACAGCCATTTTCGTTTTTCACTATTGCAAGGCTACCTGTTCCCCATAGGCCAGAATGGGCAGTTTTGATTATAACATTTTATAATCCTAAACTGACTCGGGGAACTAGGTAGAAATTCGAGTTTAGTATGCCTGAACTCAGAATGATAAAATACATCTTTTAGTGAAGTTGGTTTTAACATTCTGTGTTTGAAAATACCACTTTTAGAAAGTAGGTATTTTCTTGCCTAACTATCCAGCCTGCCTCTGCCAGCTTGTGTATTGTGTGTCTGGTTTGTGCGTGACAGGGGCTGGGGGCGGCCACAGGAGACAGGGTGAGGCAGCCCAGGGTTGAATAGAGAGATCTGCATCCAGAGTGGAGGGAGGAGTTGCATCTGGGTCTGAATAGGGCTGTGCCTGCCTTCCACAATGCTGGCTCCACCTCCTGCCGGGCGTCTGAGTACCCTGCCCCACATTCTGAAAGGAAAGAAGAAGTCATGTACACGGAGTGCTCCAAAGCTGCACAGAACTGGTTTAAGCTAGGCAAAGGCCTCTCTGCCTTCAGAGAACAAAGAGAAAAGGAGTATAAGTACTGGGGCCCAAACCCAGGAACTTTAGATCACTTTTGGGAACAAGAAGAAACCTTTGCTGAGGAGCGGAACCAAGAAGAAACTGAGGAGAGACTATCCCTAAGCCTGAAGTGCTGCTTGGGGGATTGGCCTGCAGTGGTTTGCCTGACTGCTAAAGAAAGGGGAAAGGAACTTTTGCTTTGCTGTAACTTTCATCAACTTGTGAAGGATCTCCAAGGGCTTGGAAGAGAGCTTGCCCCCTGACCGAAGTCCCAGGACCATTGGACTTCACCCCCTTTGTGAATTGCTGCTGGAAACTCTGTTTCAGTGGCTACAGAGGTAGGGAGCTGTGACCGACTCTCCCGACCAGCTCGGTGTCCTGTTGGCACCGCATCGAGCAACGCCTGCATCTTGCAACGCACAGCCTTGGTCTCACCGACTCCGTCAACGAGCCGCTGCCTGCACCGTAACCTGTGAGCACCGCACCCTGCAACGCCTCGCTACACCGAATCCATCTGGTCCGACTGACACGGTCACTGTTGCTGAGTTCGAGTCCTGTGACCGCACTGGAGTTGGGCACCACCTCGCAAGCTTCGCGACGCACCGCCCGACTCGCACCGCTGTCCGGACTGATCAACGCCAGCTCCTGAACACGGCTCCGTAGCCGCACCGCAACCTGCCAGCACCGCATCGAAGCACCGTCTCGCCCTCCAACGCAGGGCCCTGGTCTCACCGACTCCGTCTCGACGACTTCAACGAGCCGCTGCCTGCACCGCATCAAGGGACAACGCGTCCTGCAACGCTTCCATTTTTGCAACGCAACCGCGACGAACAGCCATCCGGCTCGCACGCCCGTGCCGGCCGCTTCAAGTAAAAGGTACTGTGACCGAGTCCGCCTACGCTGTGTTGGCCCGTCTCGACGCGGTCAGCTGGATTTGATAGACTCTGTCTGTTCTTTACATCGCAGTAGCCGGAGAAGGCAGTATTGTGGATTATTTTTGTCGTTTATGGTCTTGTGATAAATCTATATAAAGTATACCTATTTTTATAAATATACAACCTGTGTGGTGTCCAATTGTAGTGTTGTCACTTGATTACTGTATGTGTTCACAAATGCTTTACACACTGCCTCTGAACTAAGCCTGTCTGCTCGTGCCAAGCTACCAAGAGGGTGAGCAGGGGTTATTTCGGGAGTGTACCTACTTTCCCTGACTAGACTCAAGGGCCCCTATTTGGACAAAGGTACCTACCTCTGCCAACTAGAGACCCCCAAATCTAACATTGGTGGTCAGCGGTGAGGATTCTGGATTTGCATTTGTGACTCATGTACAGTAATTGGTGAACACTACCTAATGAGTGCAGACCAAGACGCAACCACATACTTTTATAGCATTTTTTCTGGGATTTCCTATTTTTGCAACTGCCAAGTTTAAATCACCATGGATACAGCAGCATCTGTAGCATCTGTTGATTGTGATTGGGAGGAGGAGAAACTGGAGTGCTACACCCTCAAACAGCTCAAGCAATTCTGCAGGAAGTTTAAAGTCTCCATGACCGGGCTCACCAAGAAGGATGAGCACCAAAAGGCGCTGAGGGCCTGGGTTGAAGCAAGGAGCACACCTATACCTATGGAGGAGGCTGAGAATGCAGGAGGGCAATTGGAGCTAGGGGAAAGGAGGCCACCTTCCCCCAGAGGAGCTGGAGGACAGAGCCAACAGCAGGATGCATGAGATGGAAATGGCGAAACTTAAATTGAATGGGCAGATGGAAATGGAGAATAGGAAATTAGCCCTAGAGAAGAAAATGCAGTTTGAGCATGAAAGAAGTTTGAGGGAGCTGGATTTGAAAGCCAGGAGCTTAGAAATTACTCCCTCTGGTGGCAGTGTACCGCCTGTGCCTGTTGAAGCTAGGGTGTATTTTCCCCAAAGATGTGGTGAAGGATGTTTTTTAAAATGATGACATTGGGCAGTGGTTCAAAGCCTATGAGGTAGCCATGTCTTCCCACCGGGTCCCTGAGAAGGATTGGGGAGCGGGGTTGTGGGGGCGGTTCCTGAGTGAAGGGCAGGATACCTTGTTGGATTTGCCCTCTGAAGTCTATAATTCATACAGCCACATGAAGGATGCTTTAATGACTAGGTATGGTTTGACCCCTGAGCTTTATAGGCAAAGGTTCAGGAACTGTAGTAAGATTGAAAGCAGTACCTGGGTTGAATATGTGACCTTTTTTTGCAGAGCCTTGGATGGTTGGGTAAAGGGTAGCAAAGCGACTGATTTTCAGGCGCTCTTTGATTTGATTGCATGGGAGCACTTGTCCAGTAATTGTTTTCCTGAGCTACGCCAGCACCTGATTGATAGTAAGCTGACTAACCCTAGGCAGCTTGCTGAGGAGGCGGACCGCTGGGTGAGTACCCGGGTCCACAAGGGTCACGTGGGAGACTCCGCCAAGGGTGGGCAGGGTCCCCAGCAGAAGAGTGGGGGGACAAGGGTAAACAGAGGGAGTTCCATAAAGGGCCCCAAAGTAGACCCCAAGGGAACCAAGGGAAAGGTTCCCAGCCTCCCCTGAGAAGAAGCCAGTGGCCCTGACAGGCCCCCTGTTCACCAGGGACCACTGGTGTGTTACAAGTGTGGCGCCCCTGGCCACCAGGCAAACGATCCTCGTTGCCCTTTGCATGGAAAACCAGCACCCACTGGTGCAGTCCCCCGGCAGTTGGCTAGGGTAGTCCTGGGGGAGGAGTGGGGTGCCCAAGGTGGGGGGATCCCACAGTGTTTTCCCTTGTCTCATTAGGAGACTCTGAGATGGTCCCTAGGACCCAGCTGCCTGACAACACTAAGAAATACAGGCAGTGGGTGACCATCAATGGCCATAGGGTGGAGGCTCTGAGAGACACAGGAGCCAGTGTGACAGCTGTCAAGTGTCACCTGGTGTCTAAAGAGCAGGTTGTCCCTGATGCATTCTATACGGTTTTTGCCGCTGACAACACAGAGAGTTACTGCAAGGTGGCTCAGGTTCCCTTTGAGTGGGGGGGGGTCTCGGGTACTCTTCAAGTAGCTGTGAGGCCAGCCATGCCTGTTGACTGTTTGTTAGGGAACGATTTGGAGAGCTCACCTTGGGCTAAGGTGGAGCGGAGTGCGCATTTAGAAATGTTGGGCTTGCCTGATTGGGCATGTGTGACCACCCGGTCAATGGCAGCTAAAGGTGTTCAAGAGGACCTGGAGCCTGAGAGGGAGGCCCAGGTGCCTGCCGGAGAGAGAGGAGGCAGGGGGCGCGGGAAACCGGCCCCCGAAGTTCCCACGGTCCAGGAGGAGGCAGACCCTGAGGGGGATGCCGTGGAGCCTACAGGGGAACAGGTAGCTGAACTGGGGAACCTACCTGAGCTGACCCATTGGCAGCAAGAAGGAGGACCCTCCAGGGAGGAGTTCTGCGAGGAGCAGAACACATGCCCTTCTCTCGTGGGTCTGAGGCAACAGGCCACAGACCAGGCAGCAGGTGATCAGTCTGGATCACATTGGATTTACTGGGAGAATGGTCTCCTGTATTCAGAGCCTAAGGTTGCTGAGCCTGGGTCAGCCCGTGTGCTGGTGGTACCCCAGCGCTTCAGAGCCTTCCTACTGGGGTTGGCTCATGATGTACCATTAGCAGGACATCTGGGGCAGGACAAGACCTTTGAAAGGCTTTGTCACCCATTTCTATTGGCCCCAGATGCGCAGGAGTGCCGCCACTCACTGCAGGACATGCCAGACTTGCCAGGCAAGTGGAAAGAGTGGGAGGAGGCACAAGGCTCCTCTCCAGCCATTCCCGGTGGTCAGCACCCCTTTGAACGGGTGGGTATTGACATTGTGGGGCCACTGGACCCCAAGACAGCCATGGGCAACAGGTTTATCCTGGTCTTGGTGGACCATGCCACCCGGTACCCTGAAGCCATCCCTCTGAGGACAGTGACGGCCCCCGTGGTGGGACAGGCACTGATGGGAATTTTCTCACGTGTGGGTTTCCCTCAAGAGGTGGTGTCTGACAGAGGTACCAACTTCGTGTCCAAGTACATGAAGTCCCTGTGGCAGGAGTGCGGTGTAACTTACAAGTTCACCACTCCTTACCACCCTCAAGGAAATGGGCTGGTTGAGAGATTCAACCGGACCCTCAAGGGCATGATTATGGGTCTGGAAGAACCCATGAGGCGTAAATGGGACGTCCTCTTACCATGTCTGTTGTTTGCATACCGGGAGGTGCCACAGAAGTCTCTAGGGTTCAGTCCCTTTGAGCTCCTCTATGGACACCCTGTGCGAGGACCTCTAAGTCTGGTCAAGGAAGGCTGGGAGCAATCTCCCAGGAAACCTCCCCAGGATGAATACAGTTACATGCTGGCCTTCAGGAACCAGACTAGGCGTTTCAGAGAGCTTGCTGAGGCAAATCTGGAAGCCAGCCAGGAGGAGAATGCCACTCCGGTCGAGCTTCAGCCTGGTCAGAAAGTGTGGGTCATGGCCCCTGTGGAGCCTTGTGCGCTCCAGGACAGGTGGACCGGCCTTTTCACGGTGGTGGAGCGCAAGAGTCCAGTTACCTACTTGGTGGACTTGCAATCTCCCAGGAACACCTTGCGGGTCCTGCATGTGAACCGCCTAAAGCCCCACTTGGAGAGGTCCCAAGTGGGCATGCTCTTAGCTACAGATGATGGGATGGAGGAGGAGACCGAGCCTCTTCCTGACCTCCTGTCAGCCCGAGAGCAAGATGGATCAGTGGAGGGAGTAAACCTCTCTACCTTCCTCACACCTGAGCAGCAGGGTGACTGTCGCCAGCTGTTGGGACAGTTCCCTGACCTGTTCTCCCTGGTTCCCAGTGTCACTCATTGGTGCGTCCATGATGTGGACACTGGGGACAGTCTTCCTGTGAAGCACAAGGCTTACAGGGTGACTGACAGGGTCAGAGCCTGCATCAAGGAGGAGGTCTCCAAGATGTTTGCACTAGGGGTGATTGAGTCCTCTAACAGCCCTTGGGCCAGCCCAGTGGTCTTGGTTCCAAAGGCTGCCGCACCTGGTGCCACACCAGAACTCCGGTTCTGTGTGGACTACAGGGGACTCAAATCCGTCACCAGGACTGACGCCCACCCCAACCCCAGAGCTGATGAGCTCATAGATCGGTTAGGGGCTGCGCGGTACCTCAGCACGTTTGACTTAACGTCTGGGTACTGGCAGATCGCCTTGACTGATGGGGCAAAAGAGAGGTCAGCATTCTCCACACCAGATGGGCACTACCAGTTCCGGGTGATGTCCTTTGGGATGAAGAATGCTCCTGCCACCTTTCAGAGGTTGGTCAACCAGGTGTTGGTTGGACTAGAGGATTTCAGTGCCGCCTACCTACGTGCAGTGTTCAGTGCCAGTTGGGAAGAACATCTGCGCCACCTCTGGGAAGTGTTGATGGCGCTGCGCAGAGCAGGCCTCACGATCAAGGCGAGTAAGTGCCAGATCGGGCAGGGTTCTGTGGTGTACTTGGGGCACCAGGTAGGGAGCGGCCAGGTGGCACTCCTACATCCCAAGATTGATACCATCCTGGCATGGGAACCCCCTAAGACTCAGACACAGGTGAGAGCCTTCCTAGGACTCACCGGGTATTACAGGAGATTCGTCAAGGGGCATGGCAGCATTGTTGCCTCCTTGACAGAGCTGACTTCCAAGAAGCAGCCCAGGAAAGTGATTTGGACTGACGCCTGTCAAAAAGCTTTTGACACCTTGAAGACTGCCATGTGCACGGTGCCTGTGCTCCAGGCACCCAACTTCTCCAATGAGTTCATTGTTCAGACGGACGCTTCAGAGCATGGTGTGGGGGCTGTTCTTTCACAGATGAATGAGGAGGGCCTAGACCAACCTGTAGCCTTCATCAGTAGGAGGTTACTTCCCCGGGAACAGAGATGGAGTGCTATTGAGCGTGAGGCATTTGCTGTGGTCTGGGCACTGAAGAAGCTGAGACCATACCTGTTTGGGACTCACTTCCGGGTTCAGACAGACCACAGGCCCCTCAGATGGTTGATGTAGATGAGGGGTGAGAATCCCAAGTTGTTGAGGTGGTCCATTTCCCTACAGGAGATGGACTTTACGGTGGAACACCGCCCTGGTACAGAACACGCCAATGCTGATGGTCTGTCCAGATTTTTCCGCCTTAGTGAAGAGAACTCCCCAGGGGGTAGGATAGTTCTCCCCACATTTCAGCTGGAGGGGACACGTGTTAGACCTGGCATCCTTGGCATGGGCCTCCCTTCCATTTTTTCATAATGCCTCCACTCTTGCCCCCACAACCAGGCCCCTAAGGCAACCAGTAAAGCTACACCTGGAGTGGCAAGTCTACAGATGGGATCAACAGTGTGCCCAGAGCAAATCAGGATGCACACTGAAGCAGTTCTAGTTTCAGAAGGGGAAGTTAAGTTTGCCACTGTAGCTGTGTGGCCACACAACTTAAAGAAGTATTTGCAATACCCCTGGGTTAATGGAACTAGGATAGAAGCTCTGAGGGATACAGGTACCAGTGTCACTATGGTGAGAGACACACTGGTTTCCCCTGAGCAATACTTGATTGGGAAAACCTACCCAGTCACCAATGCTGACAGTGTTACCACTAATCACCCAATGGCTATGGTGACATTAGGCTCAGGAGGGGTTACTGGCCTGAAACAGGTAGTGGTCTCTCAAAAGTTACCAGCTGCATGTCTGCTAGGAAATGACCTGGAAAACTCAGCCTGGGCTGAAGTTGAGCTAAAGACCCATGCAGCCATGCTGGGTATCCCTGAATTGGTGTGTGTGCAAACGAGAGCACAGAGCAAGAGTAAGGGTGAAAAAGTAGGTTTGGAGCCTGAAAGTATGGCCCAACCAACCAAGAGAAAAGGTAAGAAGACTGGGGAACCAGCTTCTGTACAGCAAACCACTCAGGACCCCTCTCCTCAGGGAGAGGACTTGGACACCCCAGAGGGAACTGAGCCCATGCAGCTTGACCCTTACCAAGTTGAACTCTTAGGCCCAGGGGGACCGTCTAGGGAAGAGCTGTGCCAGGGTCAGCAAGACTGTCCCACTCTTGAAAGCATGAGGCAGCAAGCTGTTTCAGAAGAAAAGGGAGATGTCAGTGGTACCCACAGAGTCTATTGGGAAGAGGGATTACTGTACACTGAGGCAGAGACCCCAATCCTGGAGCCACCAGGAGAGTGGTAGTGCCACAGAAGTACAGGGAGTTCCTCCTAACTTTGGCTCATGACATCCCCCTAGCTGGACATCTGGGGCAAACCAAAACTTGGGAAAGGCTAGTTAGCCACTTTTACTGGCCCCAGATGCACCAAAAGGTGAAGGAGTTTGTCAGCTCCTGTGTCACTGTCAGGCCAGTGGCAAGACAGGTGGCCACCCAAAGGCCCCCCTCATACCACTGCCTGTGGTGGGGGTGCCCTTTGAAAGGGTGGGTGTGGACATTGTGGGTCCACTTGAACCTCCCACAGCCTCAGGGAACAAATTCATACTAGTGGTAGTGGATCATGCCACTAGGTACCCTGAAGCAATCCCACTTAGGACTACTACAGCTCCTGCAGTAGCCAAGGACCTCATTGGTGTCTTCACCAGGGTAGGGTTTCCTAAGGAGGTGGTTTCAGACAGAGGTTCTAACTTTATGTCTGCTTACCTGAAACACATGTGGAAGGAATGTGGGGTGCAGTACAAGTTTACTACACCCTATCACCCACAAACCAATGGCCTTGTTGAGAGATTCAACAAGACATTGAAAGGCATGATTATGGGGCTCCCTGAGAAACTCAAAAGGAGATGGGATGTCCTCTTACCATGTCTGCTTTTAGCTTACAGAGAAGTGCCACAGAAGGGAGTAGGTTTCTCGCCCTTTGAACTTCTGTTTGGCCATCCTGTGAGGGGACCACTTTGTCTTGTAAAGGAGGGATGGGAGAAGCCTCTCCAAGAACCAAAACAAGATATTGTGGACTATGTGCTTGGTCTAAGGTCCAGAATGGCTGAGTACATGGAAAAGGCATCCAAGAATCTTGAGGCCAGCCAGGAGCTTCAGAAGCCAGTGGCACCAAGGGCACTCCAAGATAGATGGAGTGGCCCTTACCCTATCCTAGAGAAAAAGAGTGAGGTCACTTACTTAGTTGACCTAGACACAAGCAGGACACCCAAAAGGGTTATCCATGTGAACCGCCTTAAGCTCTACAAAGTCAGGGCTGACATCACCATGCTGATGGTGACTGATGAGGAACAGGAAGCAGAGAGTGAACCTCTCCCTGACCTCCTCTCATAAAGCCCAAATGATGGGTCAGTTGATGGAGTTGTCTTTTCAGACACCCTCTCTGCCCAACAGCAGACTGACTGCAAGCAAGTCTTGCAACAGTATGCTAAGCTCTTTTCCTTGTCCCCTGGTCTGACAATCTGGTGTACCCATGATGTGGACACTGGTGACAGTACACCTGTCAAAAACAAGATCTATCGACAGTCAGACCAAGTCAAGGAAAGCATCAGAGCGGAGGTCAGCAAGATGCTAGAGTTAGGGGTTATTGAACCCTCTGAGAGCCCCTGGGCCAGCCCAGTGGTTCTAGTCCCCAAACCTCACCCACAGGATGGAAAGAGAGAAATGAGGTTGTGTGTGGATTACAGAGGACTCAACTCTGTCACCAAGACAGATGCTCACCCTATCCCAAGAGCAGATGAGTGGATAGACAAATTGGGTGCAGCCAAATTCTTAAGTACCTTTGACTTAACTGCAGGGTACTGGCAGATTGGCATGGCCCCAGGAGCCAAAGAGAAAACCGCATTCTCCACACCTGATGGGCATTATCAGTTCACTGTTATGCCCTTTGGTTTAAAGAATGCCCCTGCCACCTTCCAGAGGTTGGTGAATCAAGTCCTTGCTGGGTTGGAGTCCTTTAGTGCAGCCTATCTTGATGATATTGCTGTCTTTACTTCCACCTGGCAGGGTCACCTGATCCACCTTGGGAAGGTGTTAAAGGCTCTGCAAACTGCAGGCCTAACTATCAAGGCATCCAAATGCCAGATAGGGCAGGGCACTGTGGTGTACTTGGGCCACCTGGTTGGTGGAGGCCAGGTACAACCCTTACACCCCAAGATCCAGGCTATCCTGGACTGGGTAGATCCAACAACTCAGACCCAAGTCAGGGCATTCCTTGGCTTGACTGGGTACTACAGGAGATTTGTGAAGGGATATGGGTCCATTGTGACTCCCCTCACAGAACTCACCTCCAAGAAGATGCCCAAAAAGGTTAACTGGACAGTTAGTTGCCAAAAGGCTTTTGACACCCTGAAAGAAGCAATGTGCTCAGCACCAATTCTAAAAGCTCCAGATTATTCCAAGCAGTACATAGTGCAGACTGATGCCTCTGAGCTAGGGATAGGAGCGGTCCTATCCCAGACCAATGATGAAGGCCAAGACCAACCTGTTGCTTTTATAAGCAGAAGGCTTCTCCCCAGGGAGCAGCATTGGAGTGCCATTGAGAGGGAGGCCTTTGCTGTGGTTTGGTCCCTGAAGAAGCTGAGACCATACTTGTTTGGTACTCACTTCCTAGTACAAACTGACCACAGACCTCTCAGATGGCTAATGCAAATGAAAGGGGAAAATCCAAAACTTTTTAGGTGGTCCATCTCCCTACAGGGAATGGACTTCGAAGTGGAACACCGACCTGGGACTGACCATGCCAATGCAGATGGACTTTCCAGGTTCTTCCACTTAGACGATGAAGACTCCATAGGGCAAGGTTAGTCTCATCACCTTTCGTTTGGGGGGGTTGTGTGAGAAAGTGCCATCTTTCTTGCATGGTATGCCCCCACTTTTTGCTGAATTGCTGATGTACTTCGACTGAGTGTGCCCTGGGCTCCTGCCAATCAGGTGCCCAGGGCCTGTTCTCCTTCCCTAAAACTGCATTACAGCCTAAACCCAATTGGCACCTCTGGCCACATGTCAGTCCCTGGTAAATGGTACCCTAGGTACCCAGGGCATTGTGACCAGAGGAGGCCCCTAAGGGCTGCAGCACTTATTGTGCCACCCTTAGAGGCCCTGTACCCTGACACCCACACCCTGCCTTTGCAGGCTGAGTGTCTTGGTGCAGAACTAAACAGAGAGTCGACATGGCACACATCCCTGTGTGCCATGCCCACAAACACATTGCCCTGGCATACCTCAGTCACCCCTCTAGCTGGGTGCACTATGCCAGTGGTGTGGGCACAGGTGCATGAGCCCTGTGCCCCTACAGTACCCAGGGCCATTCCTGGGCACTGTAAGTGCAGTGATGCCATTAAGAGTATATGGTGCTGGGAGGTTGTCATTACAAACTCCACAGCACCATAATGGCTACACTGAAGACTGAGAAGTTTGGTATCAAACTTCTCAGCACATTAAACCCACACTGATGCCAGTGTGGGATTTAATGTAAAATGCACTACAGAGAGCAACTTAGAGTTGCCCCCTGAACCTAACCTACAATCCACGTCCTGTCTGAGGGGCTGCCTAGGCTGCCACCCAGCAGACATGTTGCTGGACCCCTGGGTAGAGAGCCATCCGCTCTCCCGGGCCTGCAACAATGCACGTCGTGGGCGAGGTGCTAGGCCCCCTCCCCCCAGGATGGACAGGGAGAAGCTTCAAAGGCATTCCGCATTTGTGAGCTTCCCCAGACCACTTGCTGTACTCAGCAACTGGTCCCCACTGGTTCTAGCCCCCACTCTGGCGGGAAGACTGGCGGGAAACACCAAGGGAGGAGAGGGGGTGTGCCAGCCTCTGCCAACCCCACCCCTCAGGTGGGGGAGGCGAGGTGAAGCACATCTCCGGGCTCTCGCCATCTTGAAGATGGGGAGCCCTGCCCAATCAGGACTAGGCTCCTGCCCCCTCCCACTGGAGAGTGGCAGGATAGGGGTGTACCCACCCCAGGGAAGGAACCCATTGTTCCCTGCCCTTTACCTACCTGTAACACCCCTAAATATAGTATTTAGGGGCACCCTGAACCTTCCTTCCTTAGTTCCAGATTCCGAAACAAGAAAGAAGAACAAGAAACAAGAAGACCTGCCGTGCAGCTGCTCACAAGAGGAAGACACCAACTGATTTGGCCCCAGCCCTACCGGCCTGTCGACCCTCGAACCTGCTCCTGCTAAACCCCAGCGTCTCCAGTGGTCAGCAACCTCACAAACCCCGGAGGACCCGACTGCCTTGTGACTCTAACTACCTGGGACTCCCAAGAGCAGTGGTACTGCTCAAAGCAAGCAACAACCCCTGGTGCCAACCGGGAACCTCGAATCCTGCACCCTCTGCACCCGCCGAGCCCGGCCTGTGCCTGAGTGGGCAAATACCACGAGGACGTCCCCCCGGCGACTGTGACCCAGAATCCAGCACCCAAGGACCCTCCTCGACGCTCCTGACGACGCCTGCAGCCTCAGAACCAGGGACCCCTACAACCGTGACCAGCTGAGGGTAAGATTTCCAACGCCTAAAGACACCCCTGCACCCGACGCCCCACGGCCTCCTGTGCCCAACTCCTGGGTGCCTACCCTTCCCACAGCTTCCCAACTTACCTCTCGAAGTGGTGGTCGCACTTGAAGAATCACAGTCCCCGAGCTTGCAGTCTTTGTTCGTCACGCAGCTTTCCCATTGAAAACCATTGGGCGCCCGACGGCCCAAAAGCCCACTGCACCCGGCCGCCCCAGTGCCGCTGAGGGTGCACCAACTACCCTGTTCGACTTCCCCACTTGCCCTGAGTAAGTGACCAGGAGCTTTGCTCCCACAGCCGAGTGGCCTGCTAGCCAGCAGCCACCAACCAAAGGCCCCCTGCCGTCCATAGGATAACATTGGGCCTACTCACTCTGCACCCGGCCGCCCCTGTGCCGCTGAGGGTGTAACAACTGTACTTACCTGACCCTGGGGGACCCCTGAGTCTATGCCCAGAACCTTAACTCTGCCAGTCGAGTACTTACGCAAAAGCCGATAACTCACTTTTCTTCCATAGGGTAACATTGACTGGTTTCACTTGAAAATTCTTCAATGTGTGGAGTTTTGAAACTTTAAAATATTCATCTAAAATCAACCGAATTACGAAAATGAATTTACTCACCTGTTATCAGGAGAGATCCCAGTGCTGGATCTTGGTGCCCAGCACTGACCCTGAAAAGTAATCATAACTGTACTTACCGGTAACTTGAATTTAATTCCATAGGATAACATTGCCTGGTTTTTGCCGAAAAAGTTTCTAAGTGTCGATTTTGCAAACTTACAAATATTCGTTAAAAATCGCTTGTGTGACAAATGCATTCTTTCAATTGTTTACAGGAGATGCACCAGTGCTGGATCCAGGATCCAACACTGAGTAAGAAAAAGTAACGATAACACTACTTACCTGCTAAGTGAATTTCCTCCTATAGGATAACATTGGTGATTCCATGTGAAAAAGTTTCTAAGTGCCAACTTTTAAAATACAATAATATTCCTTAAAAATCACAACTGTAACCAAAACGTTTTTACTCAACTGTTTACAGGAGATGTCCCAGGACTGAATCTAGGATCCAGTCCTGTGGTAAGAGAAGTAATCCAAAAAGTAATCTATTGCATTTATCTGGAAATTCCCATTGAGCTCAATGTTAAATTGTGTTTGAAATTGTGTTGCCTATTGCAACAACTGTAACCATTGCATTCAAAAGTCTTTTGCCTATTGAAAGTATCTCTCTGAAGTATCTCATTCTGAGAAAGTATATTTTGACCCTATTGTTGGTTCTAAAATAAAACAAGCATATATTTTTATATACAAACCATTGGCCTAGAGTTCAGTTCTTGAGTGTGTGGCTTCATTTGCTGACTGAGTGTGTACAACAAATGCTTTAAACTGTCCTCTGATACTGCCTTACTGCTCGACCAAACTACCACTTTAGAGAGTAAGGTTATATCTAACTTTAGCCTCTGCCAAACCTCTGGGGACTGTGGACTCTGTGCACACTGAACTGTTGTATTCCTCTTAGGGTGTCCATAAACGGGCTTTCCAGTATCATGTCCTTATATAGGCACCATTCGCCCTGCCCTTATATAGGCATAAAATCCCAGCCCTTATTTAGGCATTAACCGTGCACTCCAAATACAGGCATGGTCTCTGACATCCGTCCACCCTAACGTCACAACGAGTTCTTGAAGAACAGACCCTTAGGCTGCGGGAGTTTCCCTAGTCCAGGACTATTGATTTCTTCAAGGACTCATATATTATGAATGAACCATTATTCCTTAGGGGTTCATTCATGACGTCTTCCACTGTCCGACTCACGTCAATGCTAACATTCTTAGGTACTTCTCAGGTATAAATATACCTTCCCTAGCCCCTGTAAAACAGAGGAGACCTCGACTTCAGAGGAGGCCGTATCCCGGCCTGACGCACTGAGAAGACTCTGCCATTCCCTGCACGCAGAGAGCCCAGCTTCCAGCTTCCAGTGATCTGACTTCCCTTGCGGGGTGTTGGAGTTCGAGTCTGGAAAGAGATTCCTACCTCTCTCATTCTTCAGGTATGGAGCAGACTAGAACCTAGAGGTACTCTTCGCATACTAGGCATACTAGGCATACTGGGGTTAGCGTACTCTTAGTATCCCATAGTAAGGAATACTTCACCTACTTCATACCTCTCCCTACACCTAGGTTAGGTTAGGTACATTGGGGTAGAACTAGGCTAGAAACGCATCGTATGAGTACTCGCATTTTTAGTCTGTTATTTATGTAACAGCATATGTACTAAAAGATAATGCTATCGCAGTATTATTTATTTCTACTGCTCACACTGTACATTATTTATCTCGCATACTGTCTTGTGATCGTAACAGCACATTTTACTTGCACCAGAAACAAGACTGTTCAATAAATCTTTTATTGAAACGCCCGTCTATTTCTTTCTGTGTAACTTGGAGAAAACTAAGCATGCACGATTGAGCTGAGTGAAATAGTTATCTATTGTTTCCACGACTCTGGGACACGTTCTGATTCTAAAGGGAAACACAGTGGTCATGTTTTGCGGCTGCCAGAAACTACTCCCTTCTTGTCATCAAGGAGTTTCTAGTGGCCTCTGAGCTAGCTGGCACAAGTAATTAAGTTTAATATACTCGATAGGGACATACTGACCTTAGTCCTATGTCAAACCTATAGGATATATTATTCCAATGCTCAGAGCCTAATAGGGAAATAGGAGCTACACTACATGGCGCCCAACGGTTTGGTAAGGCGGTAATTCAACATTAGATACTGAGTAACTCAGCCGTGCTTTTTCTCTCAGAGACCCCTACCCATATACTCCAAAAGACGTCTGGAGTGGGCAGGGTTAAGTATCCACCACGGCTACATAGGGCAGTACCCTATATATTAGCTGTTTGGTTTGCTCAACGTTGAAGGATACAGTGTTCCACAATATTGTGCACCTTATCTTTGTTTCCTTGAAACTTGTTCTACATTTTTCAAACAACAAAATGCCTGATTCCGACACCGAGACCGGAAACGGTGGAGCTGCGGATCAGCCAGCTGTAACAACTTATAACATTACAGGTTTTATTGAAACCGAGGAGGGTGTTATAGACATCCCTCAAAACTTAAGAAGAGCCATCACTCTAAAACTTATAAAATATGGCCTACCACCAAGAGGCGGTAGAGCAGTTTTCGTGATAGAGGCACACGAATCCTTTCAGACAGAGGTATTCTATTCATGGGTAATATTTCCTGAATTCAATCCAGTTACAAAAATGTTTCACTTCTACAAAGAAGATGATCCACCAGAGGAATATATTCCTTTCGAGGATATAGAAATTCCATTAACATACCAAGAGCATCAGCTCTGGTTTAAAGGCGCCCTAAAACATCACAGAAACATTACCAGGCTCGGTCCACTAGGTAGACCAGGAGCAACGTGGCCGATTCTAGCCGGCTACACACCTCATCCTGAACCTGATCTAATGACAGATGAGGAATTACTTACTCAACTCACAGAGTTAATACAAATCTACAGACAATTGGTCCAATATGTCATGCGGACTTTCACAGTCCAACCTCCATTAACACTTCCAAATTAAACTCCTCACCAGGGGAACACTCTTAAAATCACACCACAGACTCTATACGCAGTCATGGGTAAAATGCCCACAAAACGTGAACAAATTCCATTCTGGATAGCTCAAAAAATTACTCAAATCGAACCAGTATTTCCAAATACCAGCCCACATGAGAAACACAGAATCCTAACCATTAGTTTACCAATGGGGATCACACCACAACTGGACGACTGCACCACTTGGGGCTCAGTCTTTGCTGCCATCTACACTAAAACACACGGCATTCCGTCAATTGCGGTAATACCAGATGTCCTGAAACAAATTTAAAATGAATACGGGGCAGAGCCTGCTCTAAATTTAGGTATGAAATTACTGAACAATTTCGACCAGGTCTCAACAATAATATTATCTAATATTAAAGGGGAGGCAGCAGCAGTGGCGATCCGACAAAAACTAAGGGAATTTGATGTTACAGAACATCAAACAGAGCTACCCAGAATTATAGAACAATCTTATGCAGAATTAGGCAGAGACAGTTTGGGTGGAAAACCTTTGAAGCCAAAACTATCTGAAAGTCCTGAGAAGGAGTCTATTAAACAAACTCCTACATCTTCTAAAAAGAAGTGGGAAACTAATAAACAAAATTCAAACGAGAAACGTTCTCAATCCCGAGGTAGGTCTCCTCAAAAGGAGCCCTCTGAAAGGAGGTATAACCTCAGGAATAGGGATAATTTGAGAAAACCTGACAGGTATCAAGATACTGATACACGTTCCTCTCGTCCCTTTCAGATCTCATCCCAGACTTCGGAAAGAAGAGGACGAACAGAACATAGAGAAGAACGCGTGAAATCGAAAGACGAAAAACACGCTCCAAAAACTAAAGCAAAACCCCAATTCTCCAAAAAGAAAGCAGCAGGTCTGAAGGTCAGACATGCCAAGAATACTGAGAACACAACTCAAGAACGGAGAATGGGCTGAGACAATGCTGGACAGTGCAGCAGAAGTCACAATAGCTCGCCAGAACCTGAAGGAACTTCTGGAGATAGTGGACTTGAATGAGTACATCACAGTAGAGACTGTAGACACCAGGGTTAGTACTCCACAAAAGTTATATGAAATAACACTCCGGATGGAGGGAGACAAACCGAGACAGGTGAAAGCACTTTTTTGGGAAAGACTATCAAAGGGCTATGACATACTTCTAGCAGAAAAGGACTGGCCACCACAATTTGTCAGGGAGTGCCCACATGGCGAGGACATAATTATGCCTGCCTTCTCCAACCATATACCAATGCATCTAAGACATACATATGCCAGGAAATGGGCAGTAGCCCAGGCCCCAGCATTATATAAAAATCATGTAGGATGGGATGAGGACTCCCCTCACCATAAAATACATCTGAAACATGAACCAACTGCACAACGGCAGTACCCAATAAAGCAAGAAGCTAAAAAACAGGTCAGGGAGATCTTAGATCAACTTGAATATCAAGGGGTGATTGAAACATGCACCTCCTCAATGAACAATCCTTTGTTTCCTGTCTCCAAACCAGACAACACCTATCGTCTAGTTTTGGACTACAAACACCTAAACACTTGTTCTAAAACTTTTGCAGTGCAAAATGCACATAGCACAGCATTAATGAATAACATTGTGCGTAAAAAATATAAAACAACATTGGACATTTCAAATGGTTTCTTTTGTCAAAACATAGCACCTGAAAGCAGGTACTTAACAGCTTTCTCCATAATGGGGACCCAGCGTCACTTTTGTCGACTCCCACAAGGGTTCAAGAACAGCCCAGGTTTATTCTCAGCGAAGGTAACGGAGTTACTACAAATTTATGACAATGAGGCATTGTCCTATGTCGATGACATATATCTGACAGACGATGACCTGGAAAAACACTTGAACAGGGTGAGCACCATTATACTGGGTTTCGCCTCTGAGGGCTACAAATTCAACTTTAAAAGTCCCGAATTGCCCATCTCAATGTCCTATTTCTAGGATATGAACTTTCAAGTGAAGGCAAGAGCTTGGCAGCTAACTTTCTAGAGAAATGTGCGCTGCTCAACCTCCAAAAACGCTAAAAACTTACAATCCATCCTGGGTTTCCTAAATTTTGGAAGAACATACATTCTAAATTACGCAGAAAGGGTTAAACCTCTCTACGCATTAATCAAACCTGATTTTTCAATCAAAAACTGGACACAGGAACACACAGAAATCTTGCGTTCACTCCAGGCTAACATGTTAGCAACAAATCACTTACAAACACGCGTAAATCAACGCAATTTGGTGATCCGAATAATTTTGGGTCAATGTGGATTCACCTACTTAACCTTCAATGAGGGTGAGAAAATACCAATCGCATACAAATCCCATTTGTACACACAAGCAGAAATGCGCTTCACTTCAACTGAAAAAATTCTAACAGCAGTTCAAACCGCTGTAGCAAAAGAAAGAGCCTTAGCCCAAGGGAAACGCATTATTGTCGTAACCCCAGTACCAGCTTTAGAAGCGGTCACAAAAGCGAGCATTCCGAATGCCAAAGCATTACATCCAAGATGGATACAATGGGTTAATTCTCTTGCTGCAACAGATGTTGAATATGTTTTTGATCCAGATTTAAAAACTCAAGCATTCCTGCAATACGAACATGAATGTCCTCTGCCCACTGAGATTCTGCCTCTCGATCAGTACAAATTCATAATTTACACTGACGGATCCGCACAACCCGCAACAGGGAGTAAGCAAGCTTACAGTGCAGCGCGTGCTATCGTTAAAGGTCGCATGCGAAATGGCATCTTCAGACCTATGGTCACAAAAACTCAGTCTCTAGGAGATTGTACAGCTCAGCGAGCTGAACTACAAGCATTCAAACTGGCACTTGAGAGTACAGATCGAGAATTCCCCACACTAATAGTGTGCGATTCCTTTTACTGTGTTCAGTCGTATAATGAATATATACAAAACTGGCTTGAAAATGGTTTCAAAGATGCGAAAGGTGGCACAATAATGCACAAAATGCTTTGGGAACAAGTAGTTCAGTTGAAAAACGAACTACCAAAGGCTCACGTGATCCACACACTGAGTCATCAACGTGATGGCGTTCACGTTGCAGGGAATTCATTGGCTGACGAAGCCGCAAAGGGGGCTGTGCAGACGGCTTCCGTAGCTGCGATCACTCGTTCAAAAACAAAAATAGACGGTGAGATAATGTTGGCTGTCAATGCATCAAGCAAAGGCAGCAGTGCAGCGTTACCAAAAGTTTCCACTCAAGTACTCTTATGTAATTGATGCGAACAACGTTCCTTTGCTCGAATCCCTGGAGTGGGGGATAGGGTAATTCCAAACATGGAACGTAGAGCAGCCTTGATTTATGAAACACATTTGGGGGAGGGTCTATCACATCAAGGGATCTCTAAAACAATTTTGACGTTAAAAGAGATGTACTGGTGGCCTGGAATGAATACAGAAATTCACATATTCATCAACAACTGCCTCGACTGTAAATTACATCGAGAGAGCCACCAGACACCATGCTGCGAATGCGGCAACCCAGTACAGACACCACTGTTAGACAGCATTAGACTATCTACGCGCCTGCGTCCTACTGGACAAAGGCATTCCCACAAATACTGAATCAAGGTTCCTATGGTTATGGCCTCAGCGCTCGGCTGACACTCGAACTGTTATAAAAGATTTGCGAGTCTTTATCGGCACATACGCAATAGGCACGCTACATTATGACCAGGGCCCTGCGTTTAGCTCTAGGGCTTACAAAGAAGCCATGGCTAGTCTGGGAGTTGCATTGCAGTACTCCTCTCCATTCCATCCTGAGGGAAATTCTGTTGTGGAAAGGAAAAACCGGGACATAAAGCAGTCTATAACAGCTAGGGTATTAGGTTCGGGTGATGGGTGGGTCAAACATCTTAGTGGGGTTCAACACTCATTGAATAATCTGCCAAGAAGTTCTCTAGGGGGGGTCACTCCATATGAGGTCCTATTTGGGACAAGAATGTGGGTACCAGACCTTGAACACGTAGGCACAGTGGTGGAAAATAAACCCTTTGATATCAAAGATCATTTGGCTGTTTTACAGGAACTAAACAAGTTAAGAACGAAACAAAGCAACGTATTCCTACAGCCCACCACCACTGGGGATCAACCGGCTGTCCCAGCAAGGCCTGTCTGGATTCCAAAAGTTGGGGGATCTAGTCAGAGAAAAGATTGCGGACAAGAAGGAATTTGGACCTTCTTACAGACAACCAGTACCTGTCCTAGCAGTTCAAGGAACAAGAACAGTACTTCTGCCGCCCCTTGCTGGAAGAAAGGAGAAAAGATTTGTGTCCATCGACCTCATCAAACCACAGTATGTGGCCAATACTAAATAGTAGGCCTCGTGGACTCCGACCTAGTAGCAGACGCACTCCTCTCGCTACTATCCAAGAGGTTCAGACTGAAAGACTGATAACAATCGAGAATTCAGCTGTAACAGATGGAGGACTAAGCAACAACGCTATGGAACTCATCCCTCTTGATAACCAAGTAACAGTTCGTCCAAATACACCTGTCTACACCAACGTGACACGTGATGAACTGTCTCCTGTGATTTCTACAAATCCTGATGCAATTCCAACAATTGACAGAACTGCTTCTGGCTATTTCATTAACTTTGATACGTTCTCAGAAGATCCGAGTGAACCTGAAACGACGCCAGCATCATTCCAACTCAAGCAGCAAGTACAAGACTTTCTTCATTTTGTGAAAACAACTTATTTGGTTTCTCCATGGACTGAACTCTGGATTACATCTGGACTTTTTGTTTTCCTGCTCTGGCTAGCTTTGGTAACAACTATGAGCGTGCTGATAAGTGGCAGATACATCCATGTGAACACTGAAGGAAAAGGCGTGAACGTACTTTTGAAACCTCATAAATCTTCCCATCGTGAAGCAAGAGACTTGTCATCAGTGAACATCACAGCTGTTCCTATACAGGATGGTATAGTGTGGGACAAAACAGATTTTGAAATCTTCGGTCCGACGGAGCAATTGAACATTCCACATTTGTTTAAAATTTCACTAAGTGATCTAATTACGTCCAGTACCTATTCAGATGATTGGGACTTTGAGACTGTGAATGACATAATGTTTGACCTAGAAAAATCTGCTGCATTTTCTAAACATGAATATTTAGAGGGTTCACCAGACTATGAACAAATGTATTGTTTTAACCACTATGGTCATCATTATTTGCATAAATCTGCATATCCAAGAAATGTGTTTATGTTTAACCAATGGGAACATTGTCCTACACCACCTAAAGGTAGTTCAAAAACATTTGCTAGTAAATTTCCATATTTTTCAGGACACAATACATCTGAACCAGAAATGTTTTACTATAAAAATGTAAACAAGACAGGACTGAAAATTATGTTAACAAATACAAAACAGATTTACTCTGCGTTATTTAATGCCCAACTGTCTAGACAGGGTTTCGACTTTTGGAAAGACACAATAGACACAAAAACTGTGTGGAGTACTAAAGATTGGCAAGTGCAGGGGATAGAAGCTTTATTTAGAGCCTGTATCATCCCTGAACAAATAATGTTTTTGAATGAAACCATCCAACAAACATCTTGTCTTGGATTAGCCAAGATCAAAGAGATCAACACACCTTTTGTACCAACACCTGCCAGTGAAAATAAGACAAAGGCAGTGGTGACAGTTGACAATATACTATAACTCAACAGATCTAATCCTGATTGGAAAAAATGGTTGATCTGGCCCACAGACACAAACAACTGTCAGGAAAGATTCCTGAATAAATCTCAGGGCTTTACTATTCATAGGCCAGACCCAAGATATGTTCAAAGACAACATCCGGGGGTAGTAACAACATACAGTGTAGGAAAATTATGCCTCGATTGGCTGCATAGATCTACACTACAGGATGTGAAACAACACTTAACCTTACTTAAAAAGGACGCAGACCTTAGGGAATTCTTGCTTGGACCAAGAAAACCGCGTCAAAAACGTTTCATATATGCCGGCATTTATGCTGCTTATAATGAAGCATGGAAAGTATCACAGATGGAGGCTGCAGAACGAATACGTGAACTTGATCGTATTAATTTAGAAAAACACTCTCTATAGTCGACAATGGGTTAACAACTTTGTCCTCCAGAATATATTCATTGGATGGCATTGTATCCTCTGCTATCGACATACTGGAACAAGATTTGGCGATGTTACAGCAAGGCCAGTCTCAATTACGCTCTATTATGTTATTAAGCTGGACGCTGCAATCTTTGCGTGCGGGCTATGTGCCCTGGCGTTTCATCAACACGTCGGCTGTGTTTGCAGAATACAATCTAACTGGTAAACAGATCGAACTGGCACAAAGAGGAGCAAGGTATACAGTGCTGAGCATTGAAAAACTGGAAAAATTACCATTTACAGTGGCAGAAAAGCCAGCTACAGAATGGGTTATTCATGGCAAAATCACACTACCTGTGACTACATTTCAGTTTCAGTATTGCCTCAGACAAATGCAAGCAGGCAAATATGAAAGGTTGGGTAAGGAATACATTAAGACATCTTGGGATTTACTGTATACATATAGATGTTGGAGTGGGGATCGTGAAGTGTTTTTGAGCGGTACAAACTGTAAACGTGCACTGAGTGGTTCACTTATATGTCAGGACATTTCTTTACACGGGGCTTGTAATGGTTCTGTGGCAAACTTGTCTTGCCATCAGCGGGGTACACCAGCTGCTGTGATTAATCCAAAGTTTGGACAACTTTCTAATGGGAGTTACCTCATGTTGAATGATCAGAGTTGCTGCGGCATGTTGCCAGGCATCCCATATCTAGTAACGGTCAACTCCAGGGTCACTTGCTGTATGCAAGTATTGTTTGCCCCAATAGAGACAGTCAGGGAGTCGCCTCTATGGCCTTCGCTGAACGTCTCTTTTATAAGATTTGATACTTTGAGCAGAATGAAAGCCATGCTTTTACAGCAAACAGTGCCTTTGACCTCGGCCAAAGAAACCTATGATCTACAAGTAGAAAGGACTTCGGCTGAGATACAGACTTTAATACATACAAACTGCCCTATAAATTTCGTAGAAATGATATCACGTATCTTCAACATGTCTGATACAAGTGGAATTATACATGTATTTAAGAGCATCTGTACTGGTCTGTTAGCACCTTTCCAGGCAATACTCGGAATCATCCCGAACTTTGCACATTCGGTGTTTGGTGGCATACCATTAATTCTAGCACTTGTTGCCGGAATTCTATTTCTCTTCCTGCTATTGCGCTATGGCCAGCCTATTCGCAGACATCACTCCGAGCGAAATGGAGAAAGCTCTCCTTGAACGAAAGTGCTGTGAGCGAATAGTACAGCTATTGGGCATGACTCGTCTACGGGACCTTAATACAACTTGATTCCTGTCATTCAGACCAATCTGGCAAGATTGCATCTTACCTGTTCTACGATGCCTGCTATGCGGTGAAGAATGCGTGTTGGACACCTGTCTAACATTTCCAGCAGCTACGCCAACGGATGTCGATACTCTGCTGGTCCCGATAACGGCCCATGCTCTGTGTTGTCCCCAGAGGCTACCAATCCTGATGACGGCATACCTTGAGATCTCACAGACGCTTCCAGCAGCTGCTGAGGTACGAGATGGATCTACAGGCACACAGGTAACGACGGACGCGAACATTGCTGCGGCATCCTATGCTGAAAGCGAAGCTTCACATCTCTGTGCAATTAATCTGCTACACGAGGTGTTCCAACTGACACCAACTACAGTGGGCGATGTTTTGTCTATAGAAGTAGATGATCTCATGTTTACACCAGACCCGTAAACTGACTGATTCAGCATACAGTATTCCAGAGATGCAGTAACAATTTGGCCTTCATTTTTCAAAACAACTTGGAACTTTACCAAAATTGAACTTTTTCCCATTTTTTGAACGAAAATGGCACTTCAATCTGCTTAAAGTAGAACTAGCCTTATAATACGGACTTCAAGGTACTTCCACGGACACTTAGTCATCTTGTGTGTCTACAACAGTTCATTAATTTTCATGACATGAAATGACTTTGATTTTTCAGAAACTTATCGATCATTTTTTTGTCACGTAAATATTATTGCTTATTTCATTCCTATTGCATTTATTTTCGAACTTTATGCCTGAAATGAAAAGCAATGCTTCAAATGTACAGTACCGTTTGCATTTTTATTATGTTTTTTAAATGCTTTTAAGAAATATTTTTTTTTAAATATGCAGTACTCCATTTAATGTTTAGCATTTTAAATGTTTAGCATTTTAGTATTATTGTACACACGAAAGTGGAGTGGGTGTTGTATTCCTCTTAGGGTGTCCATAAACGGGCTTTCTAGTATCATGTCCTTATATAGGCATAAAATCCCAGCCCTTATTTAGGCATTAAACCGTGCACTCCAAATACAGGCATGGTCTCTGACATCCGTCCACCCTAACGTCACGAGTTCTTGAAGAACAGACCCTTAGGCTGCGGGAGTTTCCCTAGTCCAGGACTATTGATTTCTTCAAGGACTCATATTATGCATGAACCATTATTCCTTAGGGGTTCATTCATGACGTCTTCCGCTGTCCGACTCACGTCAATGCTAACATTCTGAGGTAATTCTCAGGTATAAATATACCTTCCCTAGCCCCTGTAAATCAGAGGAGACCTCGACTTCAGAGGAGCCCGTTTCCCGGCCTGACGCACTGAGAAGACGCTGTCATCCCTGCACGCAGAGAGTCCAGCTTCCAGTGATCTAACTTCCCTTGCGGGGTGTTGGAGTTAGAGTCTGGCAAAGAGATTCCTACCTCTCTCATTCTTCAGGTATGGAGCAGACTAGAACCTAGAGGGACTCTTGGCATACTAGGCATACTGGGGTTAGCGTACTCTTAGTATACCATAGTAAGGAATACTTCACCTACTTCATACCTCGTCCTATACCTAGGTTAGGTACATTGGGGTAGAACTAGATTAGAAACGCATCGTATGAGTACTCGCATTTTTAGTCTGTGTTATTTATGTAACAGCATATGTACTAAAAGATAATGCTATCGCAGTATTATTTATTTCTACTGCTCACACTGTAC
The DNA here is from genome assembly GCA_963921515.1 of Calotriton arnoldi. Classification (NCBI taxonomy): domain Eukaryota; kingdom Metazoa; phylum Chordata; class Amphibia; order Caudata; family Salamandridae; genus Calotriton; species Calotriton arnoldi. Next base: position 216,201 of record CAWUFW010009228.1, read on the forward strand.
ATTATTTATCTCGCATACTGTCTTGTGATCGTAACAGCACATTTTACTTACACCAGAAACAAGACTGTTCAATAAATCTTTTATTGAAACGCCCGTCTATTTCTTTCTGTGTAACTTGGAGAAAACTAAGCATGCACGACTGAGCTGAGTGAAATAGTTATCTATTGTTTCCACGACTCTGGGACACGTTCTGATTCTAAAGGGAAACACAGTGGTCATGTTTTGTGGCTGCCAGAAACTACTCCCTTCTTGTTGTCAAGGAGTTTCTAGTGGCCTCTGAGCTAGCTGGCACAAGTAATTAAGTTTAATATACTCGATAGGGACATACTGACTTTAGTCCTATGTCAAACCTATAGGATACATTATTCCAATGCGCAGAGCCTATTAGGGAAATAGGAGCTACACTACAGAACCTTACTTTGGTTCAGTATATACAGAGCCACTCTCTTACATTGGTGGATCAGCGGTGGGATACAAACTTGCATTTGTTGGACCACTTGGTTACCATCTGATCACACGACAGAACTCTTAAATTGCCTTTAGAATTCTGCTTTTTTTTTTTTTTAATTGTCATTTTTTTCCAAACTACTAAAAGTCTTGTTAGGGCCTGGCTTAAGTCCCTTTTGAATTTTAGAAAATAAAAAGTCACTATAGTCAAGGGTAGAGGGGTTATAACTTTTTGTTAGAATGTCTCAAGACAAGAACCCAGCTATTAGTGAAGATAATAATGACATACAGGACCTGGTTGAGGAGCTCGACCTCACCCCTTACCTCCATTTGTCTTTCAAAGAGATAAGGTCCTTATGTAAGCTTAAAAATATACCAATGGGTCAGCATCCAACTAAACAAGGGCTCCAGGAGCTCCTGGCTGAGTATGCAAAGGCCCACCCCTCTGAGCATGGTGATGACCAAGCAGAGGAGGAAAGGAGGGAGGAGGATGGAGAAGGGAACCCACCTCCATCACTGCCTAGGGAAGATAGGGTCCCTGCACCCTTATCTCCAAGAATCAACCTCTGGGGACCTAGAGGCCACACAGGTGGTTCAGGTCTCAGAGAGGACATGGAGGACAGCCTCAGTGAGGAGGACAGCCTTTTAGCAAGGTTGGCCAAAGACTGGACCTAGAGACCAGACTCCTGGCTCTAGAGAAGGAAAGACAGGAGATGGGTTTAGCACCCATCAATGGTGGCAGCAATACCAAAAATAAGGATAGGGAGGAAACTTCTGATCCTAAAATCCCCAAAGGGATTGTCCCTAAATTTGAGGAAGGTGATGACATCACCAAATGGTTCACAGCCTTTGAGAGGGCTTGTGAAATGAGAAAGGTAAAGAAACCTCTCTGGGGGGCACTCCTGTGGGAACTGTTCTCTGGTAACTGCAGAGACAGGCTTCTGACCCTCTCTGGGCCAGATGCAGGGTCCTATGACCTCATGAAGAAGACTCTGATTGAGGGATTTGGGCTCACTACTGAGGAGTATAGAATTAGATTCAGGGGGGCTCACAAAACCCAGACCCAGTCCTGGATTGACTTCGTAGACTACTCAGTAAAGACACTGGATGGCTGGTTAGCTGGACATAATGTGCATGATTTTTCTGGACTTTACAATCTGTTTATGAAGGAACACATACTAAGTAATTGCACAAATGAAAAGTTGCATCAGAATTTGGTAGACCTAGGTCTAATTTCTCCCCAACAATTGGGAAAGAAGGCAGACCACTGGGTCAAGACTAGGGTGACAAGGACAACCACTGGGGGTGACCAGAAGCAGGTGGTTACAAAACCTCCCCAGGGGAAAAGTGGTGAGAATCCCCAAGATAAAAAGTCTGTGTCTTCCAAAGGGCCCCAAAAACCTGTTCAGGGGGGTGGGTCCCAAACTACTCCCTATGTGCCTCAGCCTTATAGGGGGAAGAACTTTGATCCCACAAAGGCCTGGTGTAACAACTGTAAGAAGTTGGGACACTTAACTGTAGATAAATCTTGCCCCCACAACCAGGCCCCTAAGGCAACCAGTACAGCTACACCTGGGGTGGCAAGTCTACAGATGGGATCAACAGTGTGCCCAGAGCAAATCAGGATGCACACTGAAGCAGTTCTAGTTTCAGAAGGGAAGTTGAGTTTGCCACTGTAGCTGTGTGGCCACCCAACTTAAAGAAGTATTTGCAATACCCCTGGGTTAATGGAACTAGGATAGAAGCTCTGAGGGATACAGGTGCCAGTGTCACTATGGTGAGAGACACACTGGTTTCCCCTGAGCAATACTGGATTGGGAAAACCTACCCAGTCACCAATGCTGACAGTGTTACCACTAATCATCCAATGGCTATGGTGACATTAGGCTGGGGAGGGGTTACTGGCCTGAAACAGGTAGTGGTCTCTCAAAAGTTACCAGCTGCATGTCTGCTAGGAAATGACCTGGAAACCTCAGCCTGGGCTGAAGTTGAGCTAAAGACCCATGCAGCCATGCTGGGTATCCCTGAATTGGTGTGTGTGCAAACCAGAGCACAGAGCAAGAGGAAGGGTGAAAAAGTAGGTTCGGAGCCTGAAAGTATGGCCCAACCAACCAAGAGAAAAGGTAAGAAGACTGAGGAACCAGCTTCTGTACAGCAAACCACTCAGGACCCCTCTCCTCAGGGAGAGGACTTGGACACCCCAGAGGGAACTGAGCCCATGCAGCTTGACCCTTACCAGGTTGAACTCTTAGGTCCAGGGGGACCCTCTAGGGAAGAGCTGTGCCAGGGTCAGCAAGTCTGTCCCACTCTTGAAAGCCTGAGGCAGCAAGCTGTTTCAGAAGAAAAGGGAGATGTCAGTGGTACCCACAGAGTTTATTGGGAAGAGGGATTACTGTACACTGAGGCAAGAACCCCAATCCTAGAGCCACCAGGAGAGTGGTAGTGCCACAGAAGTACAGGGAGTTCCTCCTAACTTTGGCTCCTGACATCCCCCTAGCTGGACAACTGGGGCAAACCAAAACTTGGGAAAGGCTAGTTAGTCACTTTTACTGGCCCCAGATGCACCAAAAGGTGAAGGAGTTTGTCAGCTCCTGTGTCACCTGTCAGGCCAGTGGCAAGACAGGTGGCCACCCAAAGGCCCCCTCATACCACTGCCTGTGGTGGGGGTGCCCTTTGAAAGGGTGGGTGTGGACATTGTGGGTCCACTTGAACCTCCCACAGCCTCAGGGAACAAATTCATACTAGTGGTAGTGGATCATGCCACTAGGTACCCTGAAGCAATCCCACTTAGGACTACTACAGCTCCTGCAGTAGCCAAGGCCCTCATTGGTGTCTTCACCAGGGTAGGGTATCCTAAGGAGGTGGTTTCAGACAGAGGTTCTAACTTTATGTCTGCTTACCTGAAACACATGTGGAAGGAATGTGGGGTGCAGTACAAGTTTACTACACCCTATCATCCACAAACCAATGGCCTTGTTGAGAGATTTAACAAGACATTGAAAGGCATGTGTTAGAAATGTGATCTCTGGTTGGCTGAGGCTTGCGCCAAAGCCAGGCAGAGACCACCACTCTAGTCAGGGCAAGAGAGTTACACACCCAAGACAACCCCTGCTCACCCCCTTGGTAGCTTGGCACGAGCAGTCAGGCCTATCCCGGAGGCAATGTGTAAAGCGTTTGCGCAACACACACACAGCACAACACCCAAGGCACACTACAAAAGGAACTCCACACAAGGTTATATATAAAAATAGCCTTTGTATTATCATAAAACACATTAGAATAGTACTCACATACAATACACTGTGCCAACTGGCACGGGACATTATTTACAGGGGATTATGTACACATGACAGGGCCACGTGGACCACTGTCAGAACCATCACTTAGTAAAAGGTGATAGATGTAGAACACATAATAAATGTAGGACATATCAGAAACGTACAACCAGTAATCACTGGCAACCACTGTACTTAGCATCAGCCTGTAACATAAACCACATTATGCACAGCATCACATTAGGCGCAAAACCTTATGCGCCAACCTCACCACCATAAACCCATTATGCAATCATCTCTCCAGTCTAAACGCATTAGACAATAACATCCTAAGTATAAATCACATTCGGAAATAATCTCAGGGGAAAATAACTCACAACCTAAATGCATTAGGAAGTAATAACCTCACAAGCATAGAAACCACATTTTAGAGGTAACCGAAACAGGGTGCGTAAAACATGCTACATGCATTACATTTCCTAGCACCACATACTCACAGTAGCCCATAACCTCATAGTAGAAAGAACCATAGCAGAGGTATAAATCACATTAGCCTATAACTCATAGGAGAGAAGCTTGCTAACACACAAATCACATTAGGGACTGGCGCCCTAAAAACCTAGCAGTCCCCTTGGCCAACTGGCCATCCCTAAGGGGCTCAAATGCCCTATGTCCAAAAGTCAGGACGCGCTGCAAGGGCAGCGAGAGTCAAGGGTGCGCAATCTGCGCAGGCCTAAACGTTGCAGCTGGCACTAAGTGCTGCGCAACTGTGACGCCAAACGTGGGCCTGGGCCCTCACTGTGCCCTTTGACTCGATATGTAAAACGTAGCAGCTGCCCTCTAGCAAGCGGGGCAGCTGTAAGACTGGCCAAACTGGTAGGGACACGGGCCCTTGGAAACAAACCAGGCCCCCTTCATTGGAGCGCACTGGCGCTGGTGCCTCGATCGGCACGAGAACTGGGGAGAACACGGGCCCCTCTGGCCCTTTAAATAACAATGTGCCCCATTCGTGGGAGCGACACGGGCTCTCAAAACATGCCCAGGGTTGGAGCCCCGCAGGCTCTATGAACAGTTGTGCCCCACGTTGGAGCCACCTAGGCTCTAAAAATAAACATGCCCCCAAGTGTTGCAGCTGCCCGCGCTGGTGCGGCGCAGCTGGGGATAAGGCAAAGGGGCCCGGCACCACTGTGCCCTCGGGACCCCCACGGCTTGAAATCAAATATGCCCATCGTTGGAGGCACGGTGCCTCTGTCAGGCGGGGCCGCTGAGAACATCCCCCAAGCACTGGCAATGTGCCTTGGAAGGCACCCACACATGGAGCCCCCACTCACCGGGACTCTGGGCGTCTCCTCCGGTCTCCTCTCTGGGCCGGTACTCTGCTCTCGTCCGGTGGCGCGGGGCTTCCCTCCTCTCACTGGAGCCCCGCCGATCGGCTGCCACACTTCTCCGCACTTCACCCGGGCGTGCTCGGGATAGCCCCCTCTCCTCGGGGACTCTCCCTCCTTCTCGCGGTGTCTCCGGCGGGCGGGACTTCCTTTCCTGGCTCGCCGGATGCCCTGCATGCTCCGCCCCTAGTCAGGCAAAGCCGCCTGACTTCCTGTTCGGCATTGGCCCGGGGCGCAGCGGTGATTTCTAAAAGTAGAACGCGGGGTGGGCTCCCGCGAAGGCAGAGAACGCGGGGTGGGCACCCGCATCCAAAAATAAATATAAAGCGGCCATGTGGGGTGGGCACCCACGATTAAATATAAAAATAAGCGGGGTGGGCACCCGCCGTTTTAGGCATCACGGGGGAATCCCTCTGCCGGGATTCCCTCTCAAAGGGCTGCAGCGCCGTGCTGCGAAGCCCATGCTCCCCTTCCAAGGGAAAGTAAAATAAAGCGCTCCCAGGGCGCAGGAGGTAGCACAAAGTGCTGGAAGAGTCAAAGCAAGGCAGAAGGGTCCCCAACAACAGTCCTCACAGATGCAAAGGGCAAGGCAGGGCCCAGGAGGCAGCCCCCTGGGCCCCCAGCAGCAGCACGCCCTGCAGGATCAGGTCCAGGAAGAAGAACCTTTTCATGGGGTCACAGCCCCTTCTTTTATACACCAAAATCCCTTTGTGACACCTCACAGGGCTGGGGAAAAACCAGACGCAACTGGTTTGGGGGAGCTTTGGAGCACTTTGTTTTGCTCAGCTCCTCTCTCCTTTCACAGGCTAGGGACATCAGACGCACCACAGGAGGTGGAGCCAGCATTGTAGAGGGAAGGCACAGCCCTATTCAGACCCAGGTAGCACTCCTCCCCTCACTCTATGTGCAGATCTCCCTATTCAGCCCTGTGCTGACTCAACCTGCCCCTCCTGGAGCCACACACACCTCCCAGCCCCTGTCACTCACAAGCCAGACATGCAATTCACATCAGGCAGGCAGACACAGAGCACACAGAAATGCCAACTTCTAAAAGTGGCATTTCTCTACCAGTCACCATAAATCTGCGCACACCATTGCGCAGCATTTATTCTCACGAATTCAGACATACTAGTCTTGACCATGCTGCACCTCTCATAACAGGAATTACCACTGACACACTCATCCTCAATGCATTCCTATGGGAGGGCAGGCCAGCCTCACCACACGCACACAGCGCGCACGCACTTTACACTGGACCACAGTGCTAAAGTGCCCAGAGACTTAAAACTACTAACATACAACACAAAACGTTTAGGGGTGAACCTGGCAAAAAGGGCCAAGTCCAACACAACCCCCTTCCAGCCAAAACGCAGGGTAGACCAATCACCACCGTGATGGGCTTCCCTGCTTGGGGCGATAGAACACGGACGCGGGCCCGCACTGCAGGGACACCCTCCTGTTCTACGCCACTTGGAACCCATGGGGAAGAAAGAAAAAAAAAAAAGAAAAAAAACTCAGGGCCAACTAGGCTACCCCACCGGTACTCCTTAGTTGTCCACGGCCAGGACCAGGCCCTAGGCTACCCAGATGCCACTGGTCCTTGCCAATCCACAGAATGGGGGGCAGTAACCCCTGGCGTACAATAGCCACTTTCCACTCTCCCTCTCAGTGTAGTTCCAACTACCACTGATCCTTCAACCTAGGGTCCGCACCCTCAAGCTGACCAGAGATCGCGGGCAAGAATGCCTCACCCTACCTCTACTTCTGGGGTTCCGCACCCTCCCAGGGGAAGCACGCACCAGAACACAACTCTCCCACCAGTTCAGGACCTCTCTCCATCAACTGGTCTACCACCTGGGATCCACATTCACCGGCTGCACCGGGGTCAGAGGCGAGGACTCACTCCCTCCCTCTGCACCCCCTTCCAGACTCCGATACCCTCCCAACTGGAGTGGTACCCCCTAGAAGGCAAACCGGCCAGGACACTGACTACAGTCGCCCTGCCGTCCAGATCCGGAAACACCGGCTACTGGCTCCCCAACCCTTTGGTCAGATGCCTGGAAAACCAGGACTTCACAAGGGTGACACATCCCTAGCGTGTCGTGTGACAGTCTGCCTGGCGCAGAGCTCACGACCTCCTGTCCCTCTGACAGTGCGTGAAGATGCTCCAGGACAGAAGTGGCGCTCACCATGGTCAATCATTGGCAACTCAGCCCTTCTGGCTGGCCCCTGACCCACTGGTCCCCACTGGGGACTCTTTCCCCCTCTCAACCCTCGAAACCGGACCCCACCTGCGTTCAGGGGGTACTACCTCACAATTGCCCGGAGAACCAGGACTTCCTGGGAGCACATATACCCTCCCGAGGTGACACCTCACTAATGTGTCATGTGACAGTCTGCCGGGACCAAACCCAGGGCAGAAGTGGTGTCCCCATGGCCCCTTCTGGACCCACTGGTTTTTCCACTGGGGAACCTCTCCCCCTCTCACCCCTCAATCAGGACTTCTGCACCCTCCACTTAGGAGCGGTGCTGCCTAGCACCAGGACTGCTGGAGCTCTGGTTACAGACGCTCCACGTCCTCTAGAGACTAGAAGATCCTCCTCAAATGGCCTACAAGTACAGCCTAGGCCCCCAAGCTGGTGTTCCCTGAAGAAACCATCCAGGCCCTGGGACTGGGTTTCGGGCACACTCACTCCTTCTCCTCTGAGACAGGACGTGAGCCCCTGCACCCCTCCCGCTACACTGGGACCTAGCTGGGCTACACTGAACCTCTTCCACCACGGAAGACACCTGAGCCACTCTTATTGGAATCACTCCCCAATACTTCTTCAGATCCTCTACCACGGGGCGGTCCCCCATACAGAACAGTCCAACAGGACAGACTAGGTTCCCAACCTCCTCATTATAACGGTTCCTAGTTGGGTTCATTTGAACCATCTCCGCCACGCGGGTTAGGAGACACCTGCACCATCCCTCAAGGTTGCTCCCCCATGCAAGTTTCTTATTTCAGAGAACTCACACTCAATCATTCAGAAATCTCCTTATTTCAGAGAACTCACCCAAGCGTCCAGCAGCACATCACTCATCCACACACACCCCCCCCCAGACCGGTGAGACAGTTCCTTACTGTCCCTGAATCTCAACCTGCACCCCTCTTACTGAGTACCAGGTACCATACTCTGGGAACAAGACGGGGACTTCCTGCACTGGACACAAACTTCGCTGCCACCACTGGATCCCACCCTTACTGGTGAATCCAGAAAACTCACACTGCAACAAAAACACATATTTCAAAAATGAAATGACACTTAAAACAATCTTAGACCAATAATCCCCAACATGTGACTATCTAAAATGCAGAGTTTTGTAGTGCAGCCAGTTGTCGCTGCGGTACTGCGCAAACGCAAGTCCTATCCCACCGCTGATCACCAATGTTAGAAATGGGATCTCTGGTTGGCTAAGGCTTGCGCCAAAGCCAAGCAGAAACCACCACTCTAGTCAGGGCAAGAGAGTTACACACCCAAGATAACCCCTGCTCACCCCCTTGGTAGCTTGGCACGAGCAGTCAGGCCTATCCCGGAGGCAATGTGTAAAGCGTTTGCGCAACACACACACAGCACAACACCCAAGGTACACTACAAAAGGAACTCCACACAAGGTTATGTATAAAATAGCCTTTGTATTATCATAAACACATTAGAATAGTACTCACATACAATACACTGTGCCCACTGGCACGGGACAATATTTACAGGGGATTATGTACACATGACAGGGCCACGGGGACCACTGTCAGAACCATCACTTAGTAAAAGGTAATAGATGTAGAACACATAATAAATGTAGGACATATCAGAAACGTACAACCAGTAATCACTGGCAACCACTGTACTTAGCATCAGCCTGTAACATAAACCACATTATGCACAGTATCACATTAGGCGCAAAACCTTATGCGCCAACCTCACCACCATAAACCCATTATGCAATTATCTCTCCAGTCTAAACGCATTAGACAATAACATCCTAAGTATAAATCACATTAGGAAATAATCTCAGGGGAAAATAGCTCACCACCTAAACGCATTAGGAAGTAATAACCTCACAAGCATAGAAACCACATTTTAGAGGTAACCGAAACGGTGCGTAAAACATGCTACACGCATTACATTTCCTAGCACCACATACTCACAGTAGCCCATAACCTCATAGTAGAAAGAACCATAGCAGAGGTATAAATCACATTAGCCTATAACTCATAGGAGAGAAGCTTGCTAACACACAAATCACATTAGGGACTGGCGCCCTAAAAACCTAGCAGTCCCCTTGGCCAACTGGCCATCCCTAAGGGGCTCAAATGCCCTATGTCCAAAAGTCAGGACGCGCTGCAAGGGCAGCGAGAGTCAAGGGTGCGCAATCTGCGGAGGCCTAAACGTTGCAGCTGGCACTAAGTGCTGCGCAACTGTGACGCCAAACGTGGGCCTGGGCCCTCACTGTGCCCTTTGACTCGATATGTAAAACGTAGCAGCTGCCCTCTAGCAAGCAGGGCAGCTGTAAGACTGGCCAAACTGGTAGGGACACGGGCCCTTGGAAACAAACCAAGCCCCCTTCATTGGAGCGCACTGGCGCTGGTGCCTCGATCGGCACGAGAACTGGGGAGAACACGGGCCCCTCTGGCCCTTTAAACAACAATGTGCCCCCTTCGTGGGAGTGACACGGGCTCTCAAAACATGCCCAGGGTTGGAGCCCCGCAGGCTCTATGAATAACTGTGCCCCACGTTGGAGCCACCTAGGCTCTAAAAATAAACATGCCCCCAATTGTTGCAGCTGCCCGCGCTGGTGCGGCGCAGCTGGGGATAAGGCAAAGGGGCCCCGGCACCACTGTGCCCTCGGGACCCCCACGGCTTGAAAACAAATATGCCCATTGTTGGAGGCACGCTGCCTCTGTCAGGCGGGGCCGCTGAGAACATCCCCCAAGCACTGGCAATGTGCCTCGGAAGGCACCCACACATGGAGCCCCCACTCACCGGGACTCTGGGCGTCTCCTCCGGTCTCCTCTCTGGGCCGGTACTCTGCTCTCCTCCCGTGGCTTCCCTCCTCTCACTGGAGCCCCGCCGATCGGCTGCCACACTTCTCCGCACTTCACCCGGGCGTGCTCGGGAGAGCCCCCTCTCCTCGGGGACTCTCCCTCCTTCTCGCGGTATCTATGGCGGGCGGGACTTCCTTTCCTGGCTCGCCGGACGCCCTGCATGCTCCGCCCCTACTCAGGCAAAGCCGCCTAACTTCCTGTTCGGCATTGGCCCGGGCCGCAGCGGTGATTTCTAAAAGTAGAACGCGGGGTGGGCTCCCGCGAAGGCAGAGAACGCGGGGTGGGCACCCGCATCCAAAAATAAATATAAAGCGGCCATGTGGGGTGGGCACCCACGATTAAATATAAAAATAAGCGGGGTGGGCACCCGCCGTTTTAGGCATCACGGGGGAATCCCTCTGCCGGGATTCCCTCTCAAAGGGCTGCAGCGCCGTGCTGCGAAGCCCATGCTCCCCTTCCAAGGGGAAAGTAAAATAAAGCGCTCCCAGGGCGCAGGAGGTAGCACAAAGTGCTGGAAGAGTCAAAGCAAGGCAGAAGGGTCCCCAACAACAGTCCTCACAGATGCAAAGGGCAAGGCAGGGCCCAGGGAGGCAGCCCCCCCCTGGGCCCCCAGCAGCAGCACGCCCTGCAGGATCAGGTCCAGGAAGAAGAACCTTTTCATGGGGTCACAGCCCCTTCTTTTATACACCAAAATCCCTTTGTGACACAGCACAGGGCTGGGGAAAAACCAGACGCAACTGGTTTGGGGGAGCTTTGGAGCACTTTGTTTTGCTCAGCTCCTCTCTCCTTTCACAGGACAGGCTAGGGACATCAGACGCACCACAGGAGGTGGAGCCAGCATTGTAGAGGGAAGGCACAGCCCTATTCAGACCCAGGTAGCACTCCTCCCCTCACTCTATGTGCAGATCTCCCTATTCAGCCCTGTGCTGACTCACCCTGCCCCTCCTGGAGCCACACACACCTCCCAGCCCCTGTCACTCACAAGCCAGACATGCAATTCACATCAGGCAGGCAGACACAGAGCACACAGAAAGGCCAACTTCTAGAAGTGGCATTGTGAGAAGTTGGCCTGGCATATGCTGTCCACTAATTATAGTGGGCACCTTGCACCAGTCCAAATCGACTCTTAAGGTAGGTAGGTTAAAGACAACCTTATTGAAAGCTATCCTAGTGGTAGCTATGGAGAGCAGCCTTCAGGCTAAGTCTTGAAGGAATGTAAAGCAGCTTGTTTTACCAGTCTATAATCTCTTGAGTGACCAAATGAAAGAGCACCATACCAGGTATATATTCAAAATATATGTATTTATTACTAAACACACCCCTCTAGTCTCTTTATGAGGCTAGAGTTCGAAGTACATAGGTTATAAGATCTTAAATTACAATAATAGCACAAATACACGTTTGGGCCCTAGGGGCGTACCAAACCATATACCAATAAAGTGGTATGCGAACCACGACTGAACTAGACACTAGGCCTAGAGCCTCTAGAAGTGCTTGGACCACAAGGAACCACCCAAGGTAGTGACACAGGGGACCCACGGGAGACGCGTGCAGTGTAAATACACAACCGCGATACGCCGTTAACTTCTATGGAGAAAGTCGGGATCGGGAAAATAGAGGAAAGGGACACTTAAAAGAGGACTAGGACAAAACCCTTTGAGATCTAGGACTTTGAAGAGTCTCTACCCACGGGAGCACCGGAGTACTCGTGTTACCTCACCCAGGGAAGCCGGGTGCATAGGTGCCTTTCGGGGTCGGGTTTCGTCGTCGGTTCTTATGGCGATCTGCTGCAAAGTGCTGCTGGCGACCAGGAGAAAAGTGTCCGGGTGGATCCAAGAGTGGATCGGAGTTCTGAAGAACCTGAAAGCAGAGGGGACAGAGTCTGGGTCACTAGCCAGTGACCAGTAGGGCGATGGACAGATGCCCACCGATGTCGAGTGCTTCAGATTCGATGACGGTCGTCTTGACTCTTCAGTCACGAGGTCCGGGAGGCGTTGTCGGCGACCAGGAGCAGGATTCGGGCTGTTGCTCGATGTCTGTCGAGTGCAGAGGTGTCGGCGACCAGATTGGACCCAACAAGCCTTGGCAACGGCCAGTCTCGAGTAAGATGTAGATCGTCGATGATGCAGACCAGCAAGGTCTGGGGAACTCACCCAGCGAGGGTAAGTGAGGGCAGGCCTGGAGCAACCAGACTGCCAAGTAAAGAAAAGATTGGCCTTCGTTAAGGGCTACTAGCCAACGGGCTAGCGACCGCGAAGGAGCCTCGTGACGCCGCACGTGGAGCTGGCTTACAGGACACTCGTGGAGTGGGGGCCAGTGATCTTCGGTGCAGGTGGTGCTGGAGGCTAGGGCTACTCGGAGCCCAAAGCACGACTTCTTGGGAGACCCAGAAGATGGTGCACTTGCAAGTGTGCTCGGTGTCCAGGGGTCACGGTCTCAAGTCACCCACGATAGCCACGGGCCTCAGCTTTGCTGGGGACTCAGGGTAGCCTCGGGGAAGTCTGAGAATCCACCTCTGGTGATGCGATGACTTCGGCGTCCGACGGGAGCTTCAGTGATGCGAACCGGACAGATGCTTCTTTGGTGCCTGCCAAGCAGGGGAGTCACTCCTTGACCCCAAGGGAGATTCTTCAGTCCTCTAATCTTGTCGTAGAGCGTCGAAGGTCCAGGATTCAGTTTCAGAGTTTCGTCCAGGTATAATCTAAAGTCCTAGGGACTGGGTTCCTACCTTTATTCTAAAAATAGGGGATGGACTACTCTGTGGTCCCACCTATGGGTGGGTCAGGGCAGAGGGGTGGCTACACCCCTTTCCCTTTGTCCAGTTCGCGCCAAAGCAGGGGCTGCAAGCCCCTGATCCGGTTTGAACTGGGGTATGCACAGGGACACCAAATGTGCCCCCAGTGCAGGACTTCAAAGCACCCGAAAGTGCTCCCGCCCAGCCCCAATACACATTGTCCTGTCTGGGGAGGTGGTCACACCTCCCTGGGACAGGAAACCTATTGTCCAGGCCTCCCCTGCCGGAGTTTCGTCCAGCAGCAGGAGGCCAGACTCGTGTCTGTGGCAGCAGCATCCATTTTGTGATGCCAGGGCTCTGGAAAGAAGTTACCGGACTCGTCAGAGTTAACATGCCTTTCCCTCTAGAAGGGTGGAATGCTACCCCCGCCGCCAGGATTGGCGGGGGGGTAGTATTCCAAGATGTTTGACACCAAACACGACATGTTTAGGTGCAGCCATTCCATAGTTAGCATTTTACCGCGAGGATATAATGCGTTTAAGAGTATATGGTCAGGCTGCACTACAAACAGCATCAGAGATGGTCTCCGAACGCTGCAGAGGGGCCCTGCTCATGCAGGGGCACCCTCTCACATAGGAACCATGCACTCTGCCTTTAGGATTGATAAGGCCTGCCTTAGGAGTGACTTATAGGTTTATATGTGTGTATGCATTTAGTGATATAGGTAATCTATACCACAGCAAGGGGTGCATGCACCACCTTACCCAGGCTGCAGTAGCAGACCTGTGGTGTCAGTTTGGATGGCCTTCCAGGGGTGGCATAATACATGCTGCAGCCCCTGGCAGGCCTCTGAGGTACCTATGCCCTTGGTACATAGTATACCATATACTAGGGACTTATAAGGGCACTCCAGATCCTAATCAGAGATGTGCCTAAGGCACATGGAATCCATTTTACAGAGAAAGCAGATAGACTGGGGCCCTGAATAGCAGGATCCCAGTCCAACTAAGTCATAAACCAGCAAAACACCATAACAAAAGTGGGGGCAACCATATAGTCAGATTCCACCTTCCTACATAACCCCCCAAACGAAAGGAGATAAGGCTAACCTTGGCCAGTTGAGCCTATATTGACTAAGTGGCCATATAAGGAAGCACCTGCACTAGCATGGTTGCCCCCTATGTTATGGTCCACTAAGCAATCCCTCACCCTAAGGGTATGAGAGGGTCTCCACCATGGGGAATCACTACCTCTGGTGTGCTTAGGTAAAGTACAAGGCTGGTGAGGTGTCTGAGTAGGGAAGTGAGGCCCTAGGAATGTTGGCCTCAGTTTCCTCAGATCACTGGTCACCATGTATGCCTGTCTTTCCATGACTGAGTTGCACTTTGCTCTAAGGGTCAACCTTTGGCTGCCTACAGCTGGGGGTTGGGTCCCTTTGGATGGAACACTGGAGGGACATGGCAGGTTTGGAACCTTCTGGTCCCAGGTTTGCCCTTGCCTACCAGAGTCCTTCTGGGGGAGGTCCCTACATAAAGGTATGGGGGATCCCTCAGTGTGTAGAGGAATTTTCACCTGGCTAGGGCTACTAGACTGGCTGCCCCTAATCTGCTGATGGGGGGCTTCCTCTGGACAGGGGGCCCGGGGGGTCCACTGACCTCCCTGACCTCTGCAGCCCTGGGCTGACTGAGGCAGGGTAGAGAGGGGCAGGTTACCTGCTCCAGACTGGGTACCACCGTGCAAGGGTCCTCTGCCATCAGGGGTGTGGCCAGGCCAGGCCTGACTACCTCTGTGGCAGTTCCTTCACTAGGGGTAGGGTCAGTTCCCTGAGGAGGCTGACCCTTACCTACTGTCTGGGGGAAGAAGACTTTTCTTCAACCCTTTTGCTCTCTTTTGGGGGAGAGTGGGCCATTCTTTCAGGCTCCATCTCTCCAAAGTCTTGGGCTGGGGCTGTGGCCATCACAGCCCCACTAACCTTGCAGGGACGCCCAACATCCTAAGATGGGTTTGGTGTTCAACTTCAGCCCAGGCTGAAATTTCCAAATCATTGCCCATCAGGCAATCTACAGGTAGGGTTGGGGACACTGCCACTCTTTTTGGGCCTGTGACCCCCTCCCAGCTGAGATTGACTATGGCCATGGGGTGATCTGTTCTGACACCATCAATGTTGGTCACCTGGTATTTAAACTCAGGTAAAAGCTGGTGAGGGGGGACTAGTTTCCCTGCCACCATGGTGACACTAGCCCCTGTGTCCCTAAATGCCACAGCTTTCTGACCATTAATTATTGGCTCCAATCTGTACCTGCCCAATGCTATGGGACCCATGGTAAAGGTGGCAAATCCTATACCACCATCAGAGTCAGAGGAGTCAGTTGAGGGGTCCCTGTCTAAACTAGGGCCCACCTCTGTTCCTCTTGCAAAAGCACCCAACTTTTTGGGTGCACTACTCCCAACTGGAGGATTACTACTGGTAGTACCAGGAGGGGTGGTAGTAGTTGTGGGAGGAACATTTTCTTTATTGCCAATCCTGGGGCAACTGGGATCAGTTTTCCAGTGCCCAGGCTTTTTACAGACATGGCAATATGGTTTCTTTTCAGGAGAGGAAGGAGTTTGGGACCCACCGCCAGAAGAGGAATTTTGGGGCCCTGTAGGGGACTTATCCTTAGATTTATCCCCACCTTTCTCTTGGGACTTAGTAGAATCTTTCTTCTGGTCACCACCCTGATTTCTAGTTTTTACTCTGGTTCTGACCCATTTGTCTGCCTTCTTTCCCAATTCTTGGGGAGAGGTCAGATCAGAGTCCACCAGATACTGGTGCAAAAGCTGGTTTTGACAATTATTAAGGATCTGCTCCCTCATAATCAAATTGTACAATCCTAAAAAGTCATGCACTTTGTTGCCATGTATCCAACCTTCCAGAGCCTTTGTAGCACAATCTACAAAATCAACCCAGTCTTGAGTCTGAGCTTTTTGGGTGTCTCTGAACTTCAACCTATACTGTTCAGTGGTTAGGCCAAACCCATCTATCAGAGCACTCTTCAAGACTGTGTAATTGTCAGCATCCTCTTCTCTTACAGTGAGGAGCTTGTCTCTACCTTTGTCTGCAAAGGAGAGCCACAAGATTGCTGCCACTGCCTCTGGGGGACCTTCTGAACTTTACAGGCCCTCTCCAGTGCAGTTATCCATTTGTGGATGTCATCCCCACTCTGGTAGGGAGGGACAATCTTGTTTAGGTTTCTATGGTCATAAGACCTGTCCCTATCTCTAGGGATATTGCTGCCACCATGGGACTCTAGTCCCAACTTTCTTCTCTCTCTAAGGAGATCTAGGGATTCTCTATCTAAAGCCAATTGCTTCTTCCTGATCTCTAGTTGAGTTTCCTCATACTGGACCAGTCTCTTTCTTCTCTCATGAGAGGATTCCCTTCTGTGAGAAGAAACAGAGCTCCCTATTGAGGTGCCAGAGTGGTTAGACTCCTGAGAAGGAGACCTAGACTTTCTGAGCACACTCATAATCCTTCCTGGGGGACAAAGGTGTGGTTCTCTAGATCCTCATCTTCATCTTCCCCAGAAGGGATTGGGTTTTCCAGGTCAGGGTCATTGTCACCCTCCTGGTCAGTTTCAGAGGGGGGCTGGGGGTAGTAGTACCCCTGGCCCCTTCCTCATCTGCTGGCCCACCCTCTGCTCCTACCCCTTCAGTCTCTGAGGACTTACTAAGATCATAAGCCACCAACAACTCCTGGAGGTGTTGGGTGGTGGGACTTTGGCCTGTCCTTAATTTCCTCACGTTACACAAAGCTCTCAGTTCCAAGAATGGGAGTGTGTCATACTTGGAGGGGGAAGCTCAATGGCTTCCTGCAGGGCATCTTTGGATCCTGCTTTTAAAGACATTACTAGTGTGGTGTGGTGTATGCACTACCTACTCTAGTGTGGCCTACTAAACTCTCTTGAGTTGTAGAAAGGGTTGTGCTATCCCTTAACACACAACTCTAAGTTCAGTAGAACTTACTGATATTCTAAGCTTAAATTATATGTACCTTAGGTACCTTTAGTGGTTTTCAGTTGATCAATTCAATTGAGATTATCTGGTAAAACAATAGCAAGCTGGAATCCCACACGCTGCACACCAATGTGAGAAGTTGGCCTGGCATATGCTGTCCACTAATTATAGTGGGCACCTTGCACCAGTCCAAATCGACTCTTATGGTAGGTAGGTTAAAGACAACCTTATTGAAAGCTATCCTAGTGGTAGCTATGGAGAGCAGCCTTCAGGCTAAGTCTTGAAGGAATGTAAAGCAGCTTGTTTTACCAGTCTATAATCTCTTGAGTGACCAAATGAAAGAGCACCACACCAGGTATATATTCAAAATATATGTATTTATTACTAAACACACCCCTCTAGTCTCTTTATGAGGCTAGAGTTCGAAATACATAGGTTATAAGATCTTAAATCACAGTAATAGCACAAATACACGTTTGGGCCCTAGGGGCGTACCAAACCATATACCAATAAAGTGGTATGCGAACCACGACTGAACTAGACACTAGGCCTAGAGCCTCTAGAAGTGCTTGGACCACAAGGAACCACCCAAGGTAGTGACACAGGGGACCCACGGGAGACGCGTGCAGTGTAAATACACAACCGCGATACGCCGTTAACTTCTATGGAGAAAGTCGGGATCGGGAAAATAGAGGAAAGGGACACTTAAAAGAGGACTAGGACAAAACCCTTTGAGATCTAGGACTTTGAAGAGTCTCTACCCACGGGAGCACCGGAGTACTCGTGTTACCTCACCCAGGGAAGCCGGGTGCATAGGTGCCTTTCGGGGTCGGGTTTCGTCGTCGGTTCTTATGGCGATCTGCTGCAAAGTGCTGCTGGCGACCAGGAGAAAAGTGTCCGGGTGGATCCAAGAGTGGATCGGAGTTCTGAAGAACCTGAAAGCAGAGGGGACAGAGTCTGGGTCACTAGCCAGTGACCGGGGAGGCGATGGACAGATGTCCACCGATGTCGAGTGCTTCAGATTCGATGACGGTCGTCTTGACTCTTCAGCCACGAGGTCCGGGAGGCGTTGTCGGCAACCAGGAGCAGGATTCGGGCTGTTGCTCGATGTCTGTCGAGTGCAGAGGTGTCGGCGACCAGATTGGACCCAACAAGCCTTGGCAACGGCCAGTCTCGAGTAAGATGTATATCGTCGATGATGCAGACCAGCAAGGTCTGGGGAACTCACCCAGCGAGGGTAAGTGAGGGCAGGCCTGGAGCAACCAGACTGCCAAGTAAAGAAAAGATTGGCCTTCGTTAAGGGCTACTAGCCAACGGGCTAGCGACCGCGAAGGAGCCTCGTGACGCCGCACGTGGAGCTGGCTTACAGGAAACTCGTGGAGTGGGGGCCAGTGAACTTCGGTGCAGGTGGTGCTGGAGGCTACGGCTACTCGGAGCCCAAAGCACGACTTCTTGGGAGACCCAGAAGATGGTGCACTTGCAAGTGTGCTCGGTGTCCAGGGGTCACGGTCTCAAGTCACCCACGATAGCCACGGGCCTCAGCTTTGCTGGGGACTCAGGGTAGCCTCGGGGAAGTCTGAGAATCCACCTCTGGTGATGCGATGACTTCGGCGTCCGACGGGAGCTTCAGTGATGCGAACCGGACAGATGCTTCTTTGGTGCCTGCCAAGCAGGGAGTCACTCCTTGACCCCAAGGGAGATTCTTCAGTCCTCTAATCTTGTCGTAGAGCGTCGAAGGTCCAGGATTCAGTTTCAGAGTTTCGTCCAGGTATAATCTAAAGTCCTAGGGACTGGGTTCCTACCTTTATTCTAAAAATAGGGGATGGACTACTCTGTGGTCCCACCTATGGGTGGGTCAGGGCAGAGGGGTGGCTACACCCTTTCCCTTTGTCCAGTTCGCGCCAAAGCAGGGGCTGCAAGCCCCTGATCCGGTTTGAACTGGGGTATGCACAGGGACACCAAATGTGCCCCCAGTGCAGGACTTCAAAGCACCCGAAAGTGCTCCCGCCCAGCCCCAATACACATTGTCCTGTCTGGGGAGGTGGTCACACCTCCCTGGGACAGGAAACCTATTGTCCAGGCCTCCCCTGCCGGAGTTTCGTCCAGCAGCAGGAGGCCAGACTCGTGTCTGTGGCAGCAGCATCCATTTTGTGATGCCAGGGCTCTGGAAAGAAGTTACCGGACTCGTCAGAGTTAACATGCCTTTCCCTCTAGAAGGGTGGAATGCTACCCCCGCCGCCAGGATTGGCGGGGGGTAGTATTCCAAGATGTTTGACACCAAACACGACATGTTTAGGTGCAGCCATTCCATAGTTAGCATTTTACCGCGAGGATATAATGCGTTTAAGAGTATATGGTCAGGCTGCACTACAAACAGCATCAGAGATGGTCTCCGAACGCTGCAGAGGGGCCCTGCTCATGCAGGGGCACCCTCTCACATAGGAACCATGCACTCTGCCTTTAGGATTGATAAGGCCTGCCTTAGGAGTGACTTATAGGTTTATATGTGTGTATGCATTTAGTGATATAGGTAATCTATACCACAGCAAGGGGTGCATGCACCACCTTACCCAGGCTGCAGTAGCAGACCTGTGGTGTCAGTTTGGATGGCCTTCCAGGGGTGGCATAATACATGCTGCAGCCCCTGGCAGGCCTCTGAGGTACCTATGCCCTTGGTACATAGTATACCATATACTAGGGACTTATAAGGGCACTCCAGATCCCAATCAGAGATGTGCCTAAGGCACATGGAATCCATTTTACAGAGAAAGCAGATAGACTGGGGCCCTGAATAGCAGGATCCCAGTCCAACTAAGTCATAAACCAGCAAAACACCATAAAAAAAGTGGGGGCAACCATATAGTCAGATTCCACCTTCCTACAGGCATTTCTCTACCAGTCACCATAAATCTGCGCACACCATTGCGCAGCATTTATTCTCACGAATTCAGACATACTAGACTTGACCATGCTGCACCTCTCATAACAGGAATTACCACTGACACACTCATCCTCAATGCATTCCTATGGGAGGGCAGGCCAGCCTCACCACACACGCACACAGCGCGCACGCACTTTACACTGGACCACAGTGCTAAAGTGCCCAGAGACTTAAAACTACTAACATACAACGCAAAAAGTTTAGGGGTGAACCTGGCAAAAAGGGCCAAGTCCAACACAACCCCCTTCCAGCCAAAACGCAGGGTAGACCAATCACCACCGTGATGGGCTTCCCTGCTTGGGGCGATAGAACACGGATGCGGGCCCGCACTGCAGGGACACCCTCCTGTTCTACGCCACTTGGAACCCATGGAATCCATTTAAGAGAAGAAAGAAAAAAAACTCAGGACCAACTAGGCTACCCCACCGGTACTCCTTAGTTGTCCACGGCCAGGACCAGGCCCTAGGCTACCCAGATGCCACTGGTCCTTGCCAATCCACAGAATGGGGGGCAGTAACCCCTGGCGTACAATAGCCACTTTCCACTCTCCCTCTCAGTGTAGTTCCAACTACCACTGATCCTTCAACCTAGGGTCCGCACCCTCAGGATGACCAGAAGTCACGGGCGAAGCATCTCCTCACCCTACCTCTCTTCTGGGGTTACGCACCCTCCCAGGGGAAGCACCCACCAGAACACAACTCTCCCACCAGTTCAGGACCTCTCTCCATCAACTGGTCTACCACCTGGGATCCACATTCACCGGCTGCACCGGGGTCAGAGGCGAGGACTCACTCCCTCCCTCTGCACCCCTTCCAGACTCCGATACCCTCCCAACTGGAGTGGTACCCCCTAGAAGGCAAACCGGCCAGGACACTGACTACAGTCGCCCTGCCGTCCAGATCCGGAAACACCGGCTACTGGCTCCCCAACCCAGGGACGTACCCTTTGGTCAGATGCCTGGAAAACCAGGACTTCACAAGGGTGACACATCCCTAGCGTGTCGTGTGACAGTCTGCCTGGCGCAGAGCTCACGACCTCCTGTCCCTCTGACAGTGCGTGAAGATGCTCCAGGACAGAAGTGGCGCTCACCATGGTCAATCATTGGCGACTCAGCCCTTCTGGCTGGCCCCTGACCCACTGGTCCCCACTGGGGACTCTTTCCCCCTCTCAACCCTCGAAACCGGACCCCACCTGCGTTCAGGGGGGTACTACCTCACAATTGCCCGGAGAACCAGGACTTCCTGGGAGCACATATACCCTCCCGAGGGTGACACCTCACTAATGTGTCATGTGACAGTCTGCCAGGACCAAACCCAGGGCAGAAGTGGTGTCCCCATGGCCCCTTCTGGACCCACTGGTTTTTCCACTGGGGAACCTCTCCCCCTCTCACCCCTCAATCAGGACTTCTGCACCCTCCACTTAGGAGCGGTGCTGCCTAGCACCAGGACTGCTGGAGCTCTGGTTACAGACGCTCCACGTCCTCTAGAGACTAGAAGATCCTCCTCAAATGGCCTACAAGTACAGCCTAGGCCCCCAAGCTGGTGTTCCCTGAAGAAACCATCCAGGCCCTGGGACTGGGTTTCGGGCACACTCACTCCTACTCCTCTGAGACAGGACGTGAGCCCCTGCACCCCTCCCGCTACACTGGGACCTAGCTGGGCTACACTGAACCTCTTCCACCACGGAAGACACCTGAGCCACTCTTATTGGAATCACTCCCCAATGCTTCTTCAGATCCTCTACCACGGGGCGGTCCCCCATACAGAACAGTCCAACAGGACAGACTAGGTTCCCAACCTCCTCACTATAACGGTTCCTAGTTGGGTTCATTTGAACCATCTCCGCCACGTGGGTTAGGAGACACCTGCACCATCCCTCAAGGTTGCTCCCCATGCAAGTTCCTTATTTCAGAGAACTCACCCAAGCGTCCAGCAGCACATCACTCATCCACACACACCCCCCCCAGACCGGTGAGACAGTTCCTTACTGTCCCTGAATCTCAACCTGCACCCCTCTTACTGAGTACCAGGTACCATACTCTGGGAACGGGACGGGGACTTCCTGCACTGGACACAAACTTCGCTGCCACCACTGGATCCCACCCTTACTGGTGAATCCAGAAAACTCACACTGCAACAAAAACACATATTTCAAAAATGAAATGACACTTAAAACAATCTTAGACCAATAATCCCCAACATGTGACTATCTAAAATGCAGAGTTTTGTAGTGCAGCCAGTTGTCGCTGCGGTACTGCGCAAACGCAAGTCCTATCCCACCGCTGATCACCAATGTTAGAAATGGGATCTCTGGTTGGCTAAGGCTTGCGCCAAAGCCAAGCAGAAACCACCACTCTAGTCAGGGCAAGAGAGTTACACACCCAAGATAACCCCTGCTCACCCCCTTGGTAGCACGGCACGAGCAGTCAGGCCTATCCCGGAGGCAATGTGTAAAGCGTTTGCGCAACACACACACAGCACAACACCCAAGGTACACTACAAAAGGAACTCCACACAAGGTTATATATAAAAATAGCCTTTGTATTCTCATAACACATTAGAATAGTACGCACATACAGTACACTGTGCCAACTGGCACGGGACAATATTTACAGGGGATTATGTACACATGACAGGGCCACGGGGACCACTGTCAGAACCATCACTTAGTAAAAGGTAATAGATGTAGAACACATAATAAATGTAGGACATATCAGAACCGTACAACCAGTAATCACTGGCAACCACTGTACTCAGCATCAGCCTGTAACATAAACCACATTATGCACAGCATCACATTAGGCGCAAAACCTTATGCGCCAACCTCACCACCATAAACCCATTATGCAATTATCTCTCCAGTCTAAACGCATTAGACAATAACATCCTAAGTCTAAATCACATTAGGAAATAATCTCAGGGGAAAATAACTCACAACCTAAACGCATTAGGAAGTAATAACCTCACAAGCATAGAAACCACATTTTAGAGGTAACTCGAAACAGGGTGCGTAAAACATGCTACACGCATTACATTTCCTAGCACCACATACTCACAGTAGCCCATAACCTCATAGTAGAAAGAACCATAGCAGAGGTATAAATCACATTAGCCTATAACTCATAGGAGAGAAGCTTGCTAACACACAAATCACATTAGGGACTGGCGCCCTAAAACCTAGCAGTCCCCTTGGCCAACTGGCCATCCCTAAGGGGCTCAAATGCCCTATGTCCAAAAGTCAGGACGCGCTGCAAGGGCAGCGAGAGTCAAGGGTGCGCAATCTGCGCAGGCCTAAACGTTGCAGCTGGCACTAAGTGCTGCGCAACTGTGACGCCAAACGTGGGCCTGGGCCCTCACTGTGCCCTTTGACTCGATATGTAAAACGTAGCAGCTGCCCTCTAGCAAGCAGGGCAGCTGTAAGACTGGCCAAACTGGTAGGGACACGGGCCCTTGGAAACAAACCAAGCCCCCTTCATTGGAGCGCACTGGCGCTGGTGCCTCGATCGGCACGAGAACTGGGGAGAACACGGGCCCCTCTGGCCCTTTAAACAACAATGTGCCCCCTTCGCCCCTAGTCAGGCAAAGCCACCTGACTTCCTGTTCGGCATTGGCCCGGGCCGCAGCGGTGATTTCTAAAAGTAGAACGCGGGGTGGGCTCCCGCGAAGGCAGAGAACGCGGGGTGGGCACCCGCATTCAAAAATAAATATAAAGCGGCCATGTGGGGTGGGCACCCACGATTAAATATAAAAATAAGCGGGGTGGGCACCTGCCGTTTTAGGCATCACGGGGGAATCCCTCTGCCGGGATTCCCTCTCAAAGGGCTGCAGCGCCGTGCTGCGAAGCCCACGCTCCCCTTCCAAGGGAAAAGTAAAATAAAGCGCTCCCAGGGCACAGGAGGTAGCACAAAGTGCTGGAAGAGTCAAAGCAAGGCAGAAGGGTCCCCAACAACAGTCCTCACAGATGCAAAGGGCAAGGCAGGGCCCAGGGAGGCAGCCCCCTGGGCCCCCAGCAGCAGCACGCCCTGCAGGATCAGGTCCAGGAAGAAGAACCTTTTCATGGGGTCACAGGCCCTTCTTTTATACACCAAAATCCCTTTGTGACACAGCACAGGGCTGGGGAAAAACCAGACGCAACTGGTTTGGGGGAGCTTTGGAGCACTTTGTTTTGCTCAGCTCCTCTCTCCTTTCACAGGACAGGCTAGGGACATCAGACGCACCACAGGAGGTGGAGCCAGCATTGTAGAGGGAAGGCACAGCCCTATTCAGACCCAGGTAGCACTCCTCCCCTCACTCTATGTGCAGATCTCCCTATTCAGCCCTGTGCTGACTCACCCTGCCCCTCCTGGAGCCACACACACCTCCCAGCCCCAGTCACTCACAAGCCAGACATGCAATTCACATCAGGCAGGCAGACACAGAGCACACAGAAATGCCAACTTCTAGAAGTGGCATTTCTCTACCAGTCACCATAAATCTGCGCACACCATTGCGCAGCATTTATTCTCACGAATTCAGACATACTAGACTTGACCAAGCTGCACCTCTCATAACAGGAATTACCACTGACACACTCATCCTCAATGCATTCCTATGGGAGGGCAGGCCAGTCTCACCACGCACACAGCGCGCACGCACTTTACACTGGACCACAGTGCTAAGGTGCCCAGAGACTTAAAACTACCAACACCAAGTTACATATAAGGCAAAAAGTTCAGGGGTGAACCTGCCAAAAAAGGGCCAAGTCCAACAGCATGATTATGGGTCTCCCTGAGAAACTCAAAAGGAGATGGGATGTCCTCTTACCATGTCTGCTTTTTGCTTACAGAGAAGTGCCACAGAAGGGAGTAGGTTTCTCACCCTTTGAACTTCTGTTTGGGCATCCTGTGAGGGGACCACTCTGTCTTGTGAAGGAGGGCTGGGAGAGGCCTCGCCAAGAACCCAAACAAGATATTGTGGACTATGTGCTTGGCCTAAGGTCCAGAATGGCTGAGTACATGGAAAAGGCATCCAAGAATCTTGAGGCCAGCCAGGAGCTTCAGAAGCACTGGTATGACCAAAAAGCTGCACTGGTTGAATTTCAACCTGGGCAACAGGTGTGGGTTTTGGAGCCAGTGGCACCAAGGGCACTCCAGGACAGATGGAGTGGCCCTTACCCTATCCTAGAGAAAAAGAGTGAGGTCACTTACTTAGTTGACCTAGACACAAGCAGGACACCCAAAAGGGTTATCCATGTGAACCGCCTTAAGCTCTACAAAGTCAGGGCTGACATCACCATGCTGATGGTGACTGATGAGGAACAGGAAGCAGAGAGTGAACCTCTCCCTGACCTCCTCTCATACAGCCCAAAAGATGGGTCAGTAGATGGAATTGTTTTTTCAGACACCCTCTCTGCCCAACAGCAGACTGACTGCAAGCAAGTCTTGCAGCAGTATGCTAAGCTCTTTTCCTTGTCCCCTGGTCTGACAATCTGGTGTACCCATGATGTGGACACTGGTGACAGTACACCTGTCAAAAACAAGATCTATCGACAGTCAGACCAAGTCAAGGAAAGCATCAGAGCTGAGGTCAGCAAGATGCTTGAGTTAGGGGTTATTGAACCCTCTGAGAGCCCCTGGGCTAGCCCAGTGGTTCTGGTCCCCAAACCTCACCCACAGGATGGAAAGAGAGAAATGAGGTTGTGTGTGGATTACAGAGGACTCAACTCTGTCACCAAGACAGATGCTCACCCTATCCCAAGAGCAGATGAGTTGATAGATAAGTTGGGTGCAGCCAAATTCTTAAGTACCTTTGACTTGACTGCAGGGTACTGGCAGATTGGCATGGCCCCAGGAGCCAAAGAGAAAACCGCATTCTCCACACCTGATGGGCATTATCAGTTCACGGTTATGCCCTTTCGTTTAAAGAATGCCCCTGCCACCTTCCAGAGGTTGGTGAATCAAGTCCTTGCTGGGTTGGAGTCCTTTAGTGCAGCTTATCTAGATGATATTGCTGTCTTTAGCTCCACCTGGCAGGATCACCTGATCCACCTTGGGAAGGTTTTAAAAGCCCTGCAAACTGCAGGCCTAACTATCAAGGCATCCAAATGCCAGATAGGGCAGGGCACTGTGATGTACTTGGGCCACCTTGTTGGTGGAGGCCAGGTACAGCCCTTACAGCCCAAGATCCAGGCCATCCTGGACTGGGCAGCCCCAACAACCCAGACCCAAGTCAGGGCATTCCTTGGCTTGACTAGGTACTACAGGAGGTTTGTGAAGGGATATGGGTCCATTGTGACTCCCTCACAGAACTCACCTCCAAGAAGATGCCCAAAAGGTTAACTGGACAGTTAGTTGCCAAAAGGCTTTTGACACCCTGAAAGAAGCAATGTGCTCAGCACCAATTCTAAAAGCACCAGATTATGCCAAGCAGTTCATAGTGCAGACTGATGCCTCTGAGCTAGGGATAGGAGCGGTCCTATCCCAGACCAATGATGAAGGCCAAGACCAACCTGTTGCTTTTATAAGCAGGAGGCTTCTCCCCAGAGAGCAGCATTGGAGTGCCCTTGAGAGGGAGGCCTTTGCTGTGGTTTGGTCCCTGAAGAAGTTGAGACCATACTTGTTTGGTACTCACTTCCTGGTTCAAACTGACCACAGACCTCTCAGATGGCTAATGCAAATGAAAGGTGAAAATCCTAAACTGTTGAGGTGGTCCATCTCCCTACAGGGAATGGACTTTGAAGTGGAACACAGACCTGGCACTGCCCATGCCAATGCAGATGGACTTTCCAGGTTCTTCCACTTAGACGATGAAGACTCCATAGGGCAAGGTTAGTCTCATCACCTTTCGTTTGGGGGGGGGGGGGGGGAGGGTTGTGTGAGAAAGTGCTGATGCAGCGGATACAATGAAAACTATTTCTCCTAGGTCACTTATCGGTCATCCAGGCGCAACTAATATTTCTCACATCCACATGACGATGGGGCCCATGACATCGCCTATCAAACACACACACTCACCTGGATTTCCTCTACACTTTTACGAAACTATACTCCTAGGAGAAAGAAAAACTAAAGGAACACCATGATGTACCGCTGGAAGGAGCCGGGATACCTTATTACCTTAACCTATCGCTTTCTTAGTTATTTGTTAAGATATTCCTGCTCATTGTTTTGTTGATGGATCATTCTTGTAAGAAATCAGTTCATAGTGATTAAGACCAGCTAAATCACAATAACTAATTACTAATTTCACAACCATTTAGTAAATAATCACTGAGTCGTTTGATTTAAGAATTTCAAAATTTATATAATTTTAAAGGCATGTAAAGAATTTAGACTTTATTATTCAATTATTCATACATTTATTAAATCAAATATTTATTAAGCAAAATCAATTTTATTGCAGAAAGGAAATTGTCATGAAGCAAAACCCTAATTAACCTGCCTACCTTCCTAATTTAGCCTAATGATTTCTAACCTAAGTTTAAAGTTGAAAAATAATCTGATTCTCATACTCAACTGGAAAAATAAGACAGCAACAGAAACTTCAGGTCGTCAGCATCAGCTACCGCCACCCGTCTCATCTAACAGTCTTTCAGCATCTCCCGCTCAGTAAGGGATCGATCAGGACCACCCAGCACTGGAAGCCACCAACACGACTCTCCAACTCCTCTCCTGACTGTGACTGCAACCGCGACTGACCCCCTCCCACTAAGAGTAGGCCCTCTTATACCCTAATTCTAACTTTGCTAACTAATTTGTTGCAACATTAATAACGCGCTTTTCTCTCATTGGTCCACTCAGTTCATTATTCAGTTTTAATCAAGTTCTCCCGGATCCAGCTTGTTCTTTGGAATGTATATGTTCATTTCCTTTCTCACAGTTCAAGACATGTTTCCATCCGCTTCGATCAGTACATTTGTAACTTCTTTCGATACATTCGAGAACTCCGCAGTCATTGTCCTTTCTCTTAAAATGGTTTCCCACGGGCCTTCTGCTGATCACCACGGCACACTATCAGTTCAAATAGGTCACATCAGCCTTGACCATTTCTCGCATCCTAGCCTTTCAGCACCATCACGTGGTCAGTCTTTCTCCAACTTTTTCTCCCTTGTCATGTGTTTTCTCAGCGCATGCGTACTCTAATAAACGGCAGCCATTTTATATCACCACTCGATTAGACTTAGAAGAACTATTTAGAAATAAACAAAACATAATTAAAATAGAGAAACATTACCTTTTCCTCACTTCCATAAACTTCTTTTATTTCCAACTCCTTCAGGCAGCACTTGATTCTTCAACAGTATTCACAATCGCTATCGCTTCTTTCAATTATAATTGTTTTCCGCCCATAGTCTCTTCTGCAGAATGTCAAGTATATTTTTCTAGCAGTTTATAAACGAAACACACAATGGCATTGCGATGAGTGGTTTTAGCCAAATGTTTACTTCCAGATTTGATAAACAAGAGGAATTACATGGGGGTCATCATACACACTAGTGATGTTAGTGTGAGTCACGCATGTGCACTAAGCAGGGAACGCGTTGCTTCCAGATTTGCCAAGCAGGAAGAACTTCATTCAGTATGGAACTGATGCGAGTCCCACTTGTGCATGTGAGTGAGACATGTGCACATCGATGGCAGTAATGAAAAGGTTGCGGGTGTGCACTGAGCGAGGCACAGGGACAAACAGTCACACTGGTTGCTTAGCAATGTTACAGTTTTACATGGTTAGTTCTGTGCAGTGTGTTAGCTGCACGTGATGGCCTGATCAAGAATAAACATAAACAGGTGCTCAGTCAATTATTAAAAATCCGTACAGATGTTTCTTTCAGAATCACTATGCCAAAAATGAGAAGTGCCTTAGTTCAGACGCCACAATAGGTCGATTCCCTTCCTCATTCGCCAGGTGTGGAGCGGTTTCCTCTATCTCTCCACCTTGGTGTTGATCCAGATGTTGCTGGTTGCGCTCATTGCCAAATTGAAGTAGTGACACACACCGGTTTGAGTTTCAACAAATGTTGTATTATTTTATCCTCAGACTAGGAAGGTAAAGGTCCTTCCTGCCAGCCAGCAGCAGCCAACTTCCTGGTTGGAACCTCACTGTGTGATCTGACTCACTGTGTGATCTGACTGGAACAGGTGACTAGTCATCCTGCAAGTGAATCAATTTACAACCGGTCACTTCTCAGACTCCTTTCATTCTGTAAATTCATCTCTACAAGCACCCAAGTGGATCCCCTTTCACAGAGGCAGCTATCCACAGTCCCTTTATGCCAGCAGCGTTTTCCCATCTGCATTCTCATCTTGAGCTAGTTGGCAATCCTAGAAGGACATTTGGAGACACCAAGCACCTCTCTCATGAATATTCGTTGATTTTCCCCTTGCTTCATTCCAGAAAAAAGCAGAGACAGGTAAGGCCTGACTTGAACAGTAAGAAAGCAGCTGATCAGCACAAAGTAGAAGGTAGCTATCGAATTTCAAACAAGTATTGGCAAAGACAAAAGGTCCAGGTTCAATGCGTTTATTGATTGCTGCATTAGCATATTAGAGCGAGATCCACGAAACACAGCCAGAGGGTAATAGCTGTAAAGTAGTCCCTCATGAATTTCATTGCAGGCACGCAAGTGCAGGTGGAAGGATACACCTAACTAGCCAGTAGCGTTAGGTGAGAGGTGATAACTCCACTGGGCTGAAGCAAAACGTCAAAGACACAAGACGTGTCCGCTCTGGATCTTATCCATCACTCAGTACTGTACCAGCCCCTAAATTCATGAGGGTCTCAAGGCGCTGCATTATAGGCATGGGGAGATTAAGTGATTTCCCAAAATCACAGGATATTGCCATCGCCGCAGAGACTCGAACCTGAGTCTCACCGGCTCCGAAGTCGGCAGCTCAGGCCGTTACACCACAACCAGTCATCACCAGCTAAATAGACATGAAATACCTGAAGCGATCTGACACATAAAGCAGGCCACTCGGAGGACTGCACGCTGGCCAC
Source organism: Calotriton arnoldi (assembly GCA_963921515.1). Classification (NCBI taxonomy): domain Eukaryota; kingdom Metazoa; phylum Chordata; class Amphibia; order Caudata; family Salamandridae; genus Calotriton; species Calotriton arnoldi. Next base: position 246,042 of record CAWUFW010009228.1, read on the forward strand.
TCGGAGGACTGCACGCTAGTCACTCGCAGGACTGCACGCTGGCCACTCGGAGGACTGCACGCTGGCCACTCGGAGGACTGCACGCTGGCCACTCGGAGGACTGCACGCTGGCCACTCGGAGGACTGCACGCTGGCCACTTGGAGGACTGCATGCTGGCCACTCGGAGGACTGCACGCTGGCCACTCGGAGGACTGCACGCTGATCACTTGCAGGACTGCACGCTGGTCACTCGGAGGACTGCACGCTGGTCACTCGCAGGACTGCACGCTGGTCACTCGCAGGACTGCACGCTGGTCACTTGCAGGACTGCCCTCTAGTCACTCGCAGGACTGCACGCTGGCCACTCGGAGGACTGCATGCTGGCCACTCGGAGGACTGCCCTCTAGTCCAGCACTGCAGGTCCCAATTAGCTACATTCTATGCGCGCTGCTTTACATCTCACAATGGCGCTCAGATATGAGATGCTGGTAACAAAGTCCATCCGAGCAGATCTTCCCGACCACTTCTCTCACCAAACATGCCTGCTCAGGACCATGAACTGTAAACCAAATATCAAAATGGACAACCCAGTGCAGTAACCATATAAACAAATTATGATCATATGAAATACCATAAAAAGACCTGCACAGATGCTCAAAGCTGCGCGCATACAGAGAAAACCGTGAAGTCCAAGATTATCACAACTTAATATGAATTTATTTTGACTTGTACTTATGTTGGTTGTCTATTTATGTACTTATGTACTATTGAGCGACCTCCTCTGATGTATCTGTAAAACTTACCTTTTGTCTCGAATTTTTGTCCTGAATTTTTTTCCTGAATTTGTACCCATGCCAGTTGGTCACCCTAGCCCCACCACTCCCCTCCCAGGTTTGGGGGCCTTTGCTGTGTGGGGCCTGCAGCTAGAACCCGTAACCTCCTCCCCCCCGCTCCCCCCCCTGCTCCGTCACTCACCTCTCAGGCTGGGGGGGGAGGGAGGGGGGCTTCCTGTGGGGGGGGCGTGCGGCAGTGCGGGGGGGGATCACTCCTCCCCCAGGCGGCGTGATCTGCTGCTCCGCGTAGATGCAGGTGGAGGTGTGCGAGCCGAGCCAACCAGTTACTAGGGGGAGCCGAGCCGCGGCCTGGACTCCGAGTCCTTGCAGGAGCCGAGCCGAGCCGCGGGCTGGACGCCGAGTCCTTGCAGGAGCCGAGCCGCGGCCTGGACTCCGAGTCCTTGCAGGAGCCGAGCCGAGCCGCGGGCTGGACGCCGAGTCCTAGCAGGAGCCGAGCCACGGTCTGGACTACGAGTCCTTGCAGGAGCCGAGCCACGGTCTGGACTACGAGGCCTTGCAGGAGCCGAGCCGCGGGCTGGACGCCGGGTCCTTGCAGGAGACGAGCCGAGCCCTGAACTCAACCCGCACCAGATACATGTGGGAAAGACTCACAGTATTTCTTTACTTGGCACCTGGCCCGAGCTTTCAGTGACTCCGCCCACCTCTAGGTGCAGGAGGAGGGAAGGGAGGGGCAGCAGAAGAGGGAGAGGGGAGCAGAGGGTCGTGCAGGAGGAGGAGAGTGAGGTGTAGGGAGCAGAAGGTCGTGCAGGAGGCGGAGGGGGGAGCAGATGGTTGTGCAGGAGAGGGAGGGTCAGGGGGAGGTGAGGGAGGTGTAGGGGGAGCAGAGGGCCGTGCAGGAGGAGGAGAGTGAGGTGTAGGGGGAGCAGAAGGTCGTGCAGGAGGAGGGGGAGCAGAAGAGGGAGGGGAGAGCAAAGGGTCGGTGCAGGAGGAAGAGAGTGAGGTGTAGGGGAGCAGAAGGTCGTGCAGGAGGCGGAGGGGGGAGCAGAAGGTTGTGCAGGAGAGGGAGGGTCAGGGGGAGGTGAGGGAGGTGTAGGGGGAGCAGAGGGCCGTGCAGGAGGAGGAGAGTGAGGTGTAAGGGGAGCAGAAGGTCGTGCAGGAAGTGGAGGGGGGAGCAGAGGGTCGTGCAGGAGAGGGAGGGTCGGGGAAGTGTAGGGGGAGCAGAGGGCCGTGCATGAGGAGGAGAGTGAGGTGTAGGGGGAGCAGAAGGTCGTGCAGGAGGCGGAGGGGGGAGCAGAGGGTTGTGCAGGAGAGGGAGGGTCAGGAGGAGGTGAGGGAGGTGCAGGAGGAGGTGAGGGGCAGCTGGAGAGCAAGGGTCAGGAAGAGGTGAGGGTCGTGCAGCAGGAGGAGGTGAGGAAGGTGCAGGGGGAGCAGAGGGTCATGCAGGAGAGGGAGGAGGTGAGGGTTGTGCATGAGGAGGGGAGGGGCAGCTGGAGAGCGAGGGTCAGGAGGAGGTGAGGGGAGGTGCAGGGGGGGCAGAGGGTGGTGCAGGAGGAGGAAAAGGAGGTGCAGGGGGAGTAGAGGGTCGTGCAGGAGGAGGAGAGGGAGGTGCAGGGGGAGTACAGGGTCGTGCAGGAGAGGGAGGAGGAGGAGAGGTAGGTGCAGGGGGAACAGAGGGTCATGCAGGAGAGGGAGGAGGTGAGGGTTGTGCATGAGGAGGGGAGGGGCAGCTGGAGAGCGAGGGTCAGGAGGAGGTGAGGGAGGTGCAGGGGGAGCAGAGGGTGGTGCAGGAGGAGGAAAAGGAGGTGCAGGGGGAGTAGAGAGTCGTGCAGGAGGAGGAGAGGGAGGTGCAGGGGGAGTAGAGGGTCGTGCAGGAGAGGGAGGAGGAGGAGAGGGAGGTGCAGGGGGAACAGAGGGTCATGCAGGAGGCAGAGGGGAAGCAGAGGGTCGTGCAGGAGAGGGAGGGTCAGGAGGAGGTGAGGGAGTTGCAGGGGGAGCAGAGGGTCATGCAGGTGGCAGAGGGGAAGCAGAGGGTCGTGCAGGAGAGGGAGGGTCAGGAGGAGGTGAGGGAGTTGCAGGGGGAGCAGAGGGTCATGCAGGTGGCAGAGGGGAAGCAGAGGGTCGTACAGGAGGAGGGGAGGGGCCGCTCATCTTTTTTCTCGTCAGCACTCTCTCATCACACTCTTCTGAATGCACTCCCTCGCATCTCTTTCACTTCACAGCCTACAAAAACACAACGCACCCACTCACCTATAAGTGCTGCATTTTCTTTTACTTTGCCATTATCAATATTTTGACAACGACGCACCTCCGTCAGACACATTGCAGAGAATCATAGTAGAAACTGGCGTACGTGATCATTGCTCTGTGTGCTCTGGACTGGCTGAGCATGTATTCTGAGCCCCTTTCTTTCCCACTGACAAGCACTGTGAGAAACACGCACTGCCTTCAGTATCAACTCAAGAGTCCTAAACCATGGCCCGTTATAAACACCTGGGCGCGTGTTACTGAAAGGGCGCACCTTCTTTGTTTGCGCCACAGCACACCTTCCAGCAGGGGTGCCAGGTTAGGGGAGCAGCAAACTCGGGCCGCACACTTAAGTGAAATATTAAGTGGTTGATTCAAAGCCACTCCGTGTTTCTCTGAGCACGCGGCAGCCCGCATGCACTTTCAGAAGGGATTCGAGATCCCCTTACAGGAGGGTGCAGTGAGTGACTGCATCCACCTGCAGAGGGGTGTCTGGGGGTCCACGGGACTCTCTTTTATCCCTCGAACCACCTTTTTAGGGCGCAATTTCAGTGCGCCTTCAGTAATACGGCGTGGGCACAGAGGCAAAGTGATGCCCTCATTTGCATGGGGCCACGCCCCCAAGCACATGATGGAATGTCCTCTCTCAATAGTGCTGGCGCTATATGTGGGCCAGCGCTATTTGCATTACAGACAGGGTGCACAAGCATCTGTGAACCGGCTGTGTAATACCAAAGTGCACCGCGGGCATGCAGAGTGGGTGTGTCTTGCTCTGCCTTTCAGATAATACAGAATTCTACAAATTCCACTTCCACACGGTGGCTCAAACACGGCGGAGCAGGAGACATAAAACACAACAATACCTAGAAAAGGGTTTTATTTTACAAAATGCAAAGACTCTCTTTTTAGGTCGAGCCTCGAGTAGCGCGCAAGCGCTGCTAGAGGCGAAGACTTTTAGTAAGTGAGTTTGAAAAGCAGTCCAAAAAACGCTTGTGCGTCGTGGCTGGCCTTTTTGGGATGGGTACGCGCGGCAAACATGTGTTTCCAATTATCGTGCCCAGACGCGGGCGCGATAATTGTAAACACATGCCGGCAAAAGGCCATGACGCACGAGCGTCTGGTCAGCTGAGCAGGCTGCCGTGCTCCCTCCTCCCCCCCCTCCGCTCCTCTGTGGTGCGCGCGCACCACGGTCTCGCCATAGACCTGCGGCCCCTTTCTTTGCAAGTGTTCATTCATTGTCTGGAAGCTCAGATAGGGGACATTAAAAAAACACAGAGATCGCGCGTGCAAAAAAAAAAAGTACACTCGACAACTAGAGACGCTCTTTGTTCAGTGCGTTGGGAAAGCAGGTCAGCAGCTGCCGAGAGAGCTCCCCACTGCTGCTTCAGCCTGCACTCTCTGCCGTTTACTTTTGCACTTTCAATAAAGGAACCCCTCACTGTGCCCAGACCGAAATGGATGTCCGAGGTTCACTTACAGCTTGCTCTTGTTTACTTTTAAAATCGGGATTATACTGAACGAAATCAGGTCTATTGGCATGCATTCATTAGATGTACCCTGCGGTGGGTGGGTTAATGATTTGATTGCTTCCGTTAGGCCACTTTCGAGAAGGGGACGCACTTGTGCGAGAACATTTCACGGAATGTAGAAAATTCCGTCATGTAATCTACTAAGGCCTCCCACGGAGAGGTTAGGGCCTTGAAAGTAGTCCTCCCGCCTAGGGCCTGGCTACTTTGCTTTGGTCACCCTACGGCTGTGGTGTTCAGTGGGCACAGAAGGAGCAGGCGTGTGCGTCAGCTCTCCACTCAGCACGCACTCGTCGGGGAGAGCTGATCATTAACGTGGGGCGGGGGTAGCTGATTCATTGACGTACCCAACCCAGCATGGCGCGCTGCGCGCGCTTCAGCAGAAGGGAGCGGCGCCCGTGAAACACTACAGACTCACAGTGTCCCACTAGAAGACCCCCGGGGAGGGGGTGCGCTCTTGGGGTGGCACCAGGCTTACCTGCCCGCCGCAGGCAAGGATTTGGCTCTGATCTTCTTCCGCCCTGAGGTGATTTTATCCCCTCCTTCCTCCCATCTCTTGCTTCCTCTGCTCTGCAGCTGAACTGAACTCTGAACTTGGATCCAAGACAAATATTTATCACACAAAGCATGTAACTAACAAAGGTCACGCATGTTTTACCCGCTCAGCAACACGAGAATTGGAGGGCGGGGCTAGGGCTAACACAAAGGAAGGGGAGTGGAAAGTTAAATGAAAGGAAGGAGGAGGCGATCAAAGGAGAGTTAAATAAGAAGAACAGGAAAACAGATGAAGGGCGCAAGAGGGGATAGAAGGAATGAAATGGAAGGGGCAAAGTTGAGACTCAGAGGAGCCAGATTTCCAAATTATTGGTGCGGCCTAGTTCATATGAGCAACTCCATGGAGGCGGGATAACTAGCATGCCACCCAAGATGCCTTTACTCACAAGCATCATGGTCAATGGAAAAGACCCTGGAATGAAAGAGCTCACCCTAACTCGAGAATAATAAATAAGCAACTGATTTATTAATTTTGAGTAGCGTCAATCAACCAGTGCTGGAAGCCTCTGCCTGCCATCCGTGGAACACGGATCAAGCCCTAATAAAACAAGCATTGGCATAGCCAATAGGTCTCGCCTTTGGGACCTTATAAGTGTTTAGCCATGCAACAGTTAATGTTGTTGCAATAAGGATATTGTGCTGCATAACTAAATACTTATAAGGTCCCAAAAGCGAGACCTATTGGCTATGCCAATGCTTGTTAGAATAAGGCTTGGGGTTTTATTTATGCAATGCTCTCTAACAGAAAGGCTTTCCCAGATGCCAAATGAAGAGATGTATAGTTATATACAAGCAATAATAACACACTTGGTAAATGCAACAGTTAAATGCATGAATAATACTAATGAATAAACAAGCAGCAAATAATATGAGATAAGACTCAAGAAAATATACTGGACGTCCTGCAGGATCACAACGAAAACACCTCAAATGACCACAGTCACTGGAACCACGCATCACAATGGCACTAGTCAGAAACAAATCACCTCACCCGATCGTTCACTCGACATCGTTGCCAACTCAAGCTGCGGGGCCTGTTCATAGCTGGGCTTGGACTCTCGACCGGGACTCAGGTTCCGTTCGTCTTACAGCAGTACGTCTACTCTGTAAGTGAGCTCCCAACTCAGCTGTCAACAACCCTCAGCTTTATAGTCTCAAAAACATACACTAGAAAGTTTGAGAGTCTTCCCCTCTACGTCAAGGAAACTTACTGGAACTGGCCAGCTTCCAGGCAAGCATTCCACGGCAGGAAGGAGTTCCCACGTTCCCTCTACATTCTCGCATGTTCCAGCCTTTATCTTAACGAAGCTTACGAAAGCCTTCCAGGATACATTAAACAATCTTTCCCAAAACAATCCCTGAACGTGATTAACCCAAATAACTTGCAAGCAGTGGCGGCTGGTGAGATTTTAAAGTGGTGGGCGAAAATAATTATTGTACTGCAGCGAGCGAGCGTAGCGAGCCTGAAAATCCTACGGAGGGTTCGGGGGGGGGGGGTTCTCCCCCCGAATTTGTTTTGAAAAAAGACTGGACAAATGGTGCATTTTCAAGCAAATTTGAGAAAGCAGGAAGGTTAATAAAGCAATTGTTAATTGCCTTGCTATTTCCCTATCAAGCAGCATCACACCCCTGTACATCTCCCTTCTATGTTCATTGCCTTGCTATGTCCCTGTCAAACACCAGCACAACCTTGTATGTCTCTCTTCTATGTTCATTGCCTTGCTATGTCCCTGTCAAACACCAGCACAACCTTGTATGTCTCTCTTCTATGTTCATTGCCTTGCTATGTCCCTGTCAAACACCAGCACAACCTTGTATGTCTCTCTTCTATGTTCATTGCCTTGCTATGTCCCTGTCAAACACCAGCACAACCTTGTATGTCTCTCTTCTATGTTCATTGCCTTGCTATGTCCCTGTCAAACACCAGCACAACCTTGTATGTCTCTCTTCTATGTTCATTGCCTTGCTATGTCCCTGTCAAACACCAGCACAACCTTGTATGTCTCTCTTCTATGTTCATCGCCTTGCTATGTCCCTGTCAAACACCAGCACAACCTTGTATGTCTCTCTTCTATGTTCATCGCCTTGCTATGTCCCTGTCAAACACGCAGCACAACCTTGTATGTCTCTCTTCTATGTTCATCGCCTTGCTATGTCCCTGTCAAACACCAGCACAACCTTGTATGTCTCTCTTCTATGTTCATTGCCTTGCTATGTCCCTGTCAAACACCAGCACAACCTTGTATGTCTCTCTTCTATGTTCATCGCCTTGCTATGTCCCTATCAAACAGAAGCAAGGTCCTGCATATCTCTCTGTTCTGTTCATCGCCTTGCTAGTTCCCTGAGCACAGGCCCCCTGCGCCCACCTCCAAGCGATGGAGGAGCAGGTAGAGCGACCTCTCCCCGGGGACCCCCTGGGCGAAACCTCAGACTCCAGCGGGGACCTTTAAAAACAGGAGGCGTCTCTAGGGACTTACAGTACGGACAGCATGAACCTCTGCCTTAAAGAGGCCGCCCAGCTCAACCACGGACAGGAAAACAAACAAAATATACTTAATCCTGCTGTGAAAGCTCACCTTTCAGCCCGAGCACGAGACAAAACAACAACAAAACACAGAGCCGCAGGCTCCCACACGGGCATCAAGGCACGCAGGTGACGTGCCACCTGCAGTCTCATCACCCCAGTGGGAGTGGTGCTGAGCTGTACACTGCCTTTAAACAAGAGTCGGGTGTTCTGCGACACTGATCACAGATCCAGGTGTTTGAAGGGTCACGAAACCCAAAGAAAAACTAAGCGCTTCGCACACCATCCGTGCACAAGGCACTACACAGACCTGCCAAGGTACGTTCAAACTGTTCTGCACCACCCACCACCCACCTCACAGCCAAACACTGAACAAACTCCAAGACCCACACTACCAAGCCCGACGAATAACACAGCTGCTTGGTGGCATTCCCAGGCTCGCAAGAAGTGGTGCAGGGCTCAGGGTGCGCTACAATGCCAAAGCAATGGTAGTAAGCACTATATATAACGTCTTCGCGTCAGCGAGATGCCTCAACCTCGCTTGTGGAAGTGGTCAAGGCCAGAACAGTCAATAAAGGAGAAAAAAGGTTCCCCTAATTTTAATTTTAGGTCCTAGAGGAGGGGAAAGAGACATGTATGTGCAAAACAACCTCTAGCTGACCTATATTCCTTTTCTAAATAGCCAAAATGCTTACATATGCCCCATGAGAAAAGAACTTTTCATTTCTATAGTGAAATCATATAGAAATGACAAAGCTGATTAAATGACCATTATTTTTATTTTTTATCTTTTATTTATCATTTTTCATTTTCAAAAAGAGCAAAAGAGATTTTTTCCAGTTAAGAACATTTTGAAGAATTTTTTTAACAGAAATATACAAGATTGAAAAATAAAACAAATCTATTCAATATCATTAATATACCCCAGCACACTCATACCTAAACCACAGCATACTCCCTCCATACCATACCATTCATTCACCAAACATACGAAATGCAGAGTAAAAATTTGATTAACAAATTAGACAACATAATGGGGATCCGACAGTGGAGGAAAAAAGAAAGGGTATCATCAAAAAATCAATTCATCTGTAATGATAAAGCATTCCATAAATCACAGCAGTGTATAAGCATCACTGTTTCTTTCCATTATTATATGTGGATATCATCTCTATTTCTTTTCCAATGTTATTTCACTACACGGATTCCCAAGAGATAGATGGTCGACGTACGTTTCGGTGGTACTCAGATATTAACACCACCTTCATCAGGACCAGTGTCTATAAGAATTGTGCAATAACCACAATAAAACTAGGAGCAGGGGTATCTGTAAGAGCAATGATTCATTCCTAGCTCTAGCTCTTATATTCAAAAAGGCCACTTTTTGCGATCCGCGAACAAAACTTCCAGTTGCTCAGAAGATGTCCATGGGAACGTAAGGGGAACCAAACAGTTCAGGGATATAGATATGCTACGGTCAGAGGCTCTTAAGCTGCCAAGTAACAGAAATTAGTCCATCGTATAGGGTGTAGTATCCAAGAATTCATATGGATCCAGTCCGTGATATCTTATAGGATCTGTGTGTTTGTTGGCGGCGTATTAGGAGTCCCAGCGTGGTATCAGCAAGGCCGGAACAGCCCATCTGTTTCAGTACAGCGCGCAGGAGAGAGAGTCCTTTCACGCCGAACCCCAAACTTTATGCCAATGCACCTCAGAACTCAGAACAACTGAGGCTCCTGGGCCTCTGGATAGCTGCGCACTTGGGGCGTCCATTTCGGACACGGTCATTCAGAAGTTGGGCTCTGGGGTGCACCCAGATGCACATGTCAAGTCTTGGCGCCGTGCTGGGAGTACAGTGTGATACCATGCAGTTAGCACCCGCGACAGCGTAATGACTCGGGATGGTCCCCACGTCTTCGAGGCGCCTGCAGGGTGAAGTGGCAGTGGTGGCTCAGAGCTCAGTTAAGCAATCTGCGGCTTTTTTGTGCTCACGGGGGTGCAGCCTGTGCCGCAGGTCCCGAGACCTTACTAAGGAGTCGTTTTACTAAGGGCTGCTTTATAGACCACACCCCAGCACTTGTGAAACGCCGACGGATCTCCGTAGCAGCACTTCTCGGGAGCCCTGCTACGGTTCTAACGGCTGACGCAAGCACTTTTAACTGCACAGCTGCTGTGTGTATTCAAACAGCAGCGCTAGAACCAGTGATTGATTAGTTTTAAAAGAACAAGTGCCACAGCCCAAAGTTTATTGAGAAGCCGCAGGCAGGCGCTATCAAATGCTGGCGGTGCGCAGTACTAAGGCTGTGAGGATAGTATTGATTCTCAGGCCTCTTGAACCCACCACCAGACTCTCCCTGCCCCTTAAACTCACTCTTCAAATTAGATTTTTTATCCTTGTTTTCTACCTCTGTCGCTGTTTTCCATCACCTTCTTCCTCCTTTTCCCCCCTTTTGTGTTTTTTCTCTCTTGCACCGGATCAAAGTTTGTTGAGAAAAATTAGTGCCGGTTCTCAAAAACGAGTGTCCGTTTGGCGCACCTGCAACCACCTGCTCAAATTAAGCGCTGACTAGAACTTCTCAGCAGCCGCGCTTGATTTTCAGTAGGGTAGTAGTAGGAATTTTAAGCAGCCCTGAAAGCACTTTATATCGGTTAGTAGCAGAACTTCATGCATTTGTTAGATCGGACTTTGGACTTCTCAGCAGAGCTGCTTTAATTGGAAAGCACTGGCACTGCCGGCGATGCTCCCAACACTCCTCAGCAGGGCCGCCATATCTCCAGTTGGGCAGTATAGACATTTTTCAGGAAGGCTGCTTTACATTTATTGGACTTGCACCAGCACTTTCAGCCGCCAGATGTACGTTTGCGTTTTATTTCAGAATAACTTTAATGAGTTTTAATAAGAAAAAGAATAAAAGTTGCCAAGAGTAAGGGGCTCAGTGAAACAAACAGCTGGCGGTTGACGCACCGGTCTGTGTGTAGCACACAACATATAACAGTACAACGCACGAGTCCAGTTTGCTCCAGTAAAACTGGACAATAAAATGAGTAAGGAAATTACTTAGAAACTGTGGAGGAAGTGGTGAAGTAGGCTAGTAGGGCGAGAGGGGAGAAAGGGGCACTAGGAGGGAGGGGAGAGGCTGGACCTAGGCATTGGCGATAAACCATGCATAAGGCGGGAGGGGGTCTCTAGTGAATGATGTGCGAGGAGATTAAATTAAAGGGTCATAGCTACCTTGGGGAGTGATAGGGGTTTAGGAGAACCGGTGTATTTGTCCAGTTTCTCCGAAAGGTTCCATTTGGACGGGGTTTGTTTTTAAAAAAGGAGTTAAGGGGGTATCAGCACCTCATGTCAAGCTCACCGTGTGTGAACTGGACTTAATGAAACATGTTATCATGCGGTCAGCCTGCTCATGGGAGGGGGGGCGCGGGTGTTCGCGGGTGGGGATTGAATAACAATAAAAAAAAGAAAAACTTACCTTACCGCCGGCGCCGCCTCCGCTCCTGGCCGGTGTGATGTTCCCCGTGTGGAACAGGAAGCAGCCAGCAGGCAGCCTCCTTCCCCGGCCCTAAGCCAATCACAACGCTGCAATGGCAGCATTGTGATTGGTGAGGCGCAGCGGAGAGCGCCCCAGCCGGGCCATTTTCTCTATGTAGGCTGCTGCATGCACCCTACATAGAGAAAAAGGGGGAGTGCGCATGACTGGGTTGGTCGGCCCTGGGGCCGACCAAACAGTCAGTACCCACAACAGTGGGCAAGCCACTCCCCCCCTGCCCTCGAGCAGGACCGCCCACCCCCAACCAGGCACTTCTGCTTTCTAGCAGTGCGAGAAGCAGAAACATAAAATGGTAGTTTTACCATTTTATGTTTCTGCTTCTCGCACTCGTGAAAGCAGTGGGACGACGCCCCTATGGTGGAGCCGCCACTGCTTGCAAGCCTGTCTGTGCGCGCAGAGAAGCTGAAGCAAGGCAGAGTCAGAATTCAGGATGCATGAGGCCATGTCAAAGCCAATAGTAAGAACTTCATAATTCTTCCCAATGTACAACATAATGCACATTCGTGCACCACTGCCTATAGCATCACATACTTAATCTCTCAATGTACAACACGGTGCACATTTGTGCACCACTGCTCATAACACTGTACTTTGAGACCAAAAAGTACATTCCACACCTCTCTCTCTTGCTTTCAAATGCACATCCCACACGTTCTGTTCTTGGCAAGGCTGTTCTACTCCATGACAGCTCCCACTGGAAGACCGCAAGATTACAAGAAAGAAACCTTTAAGAGAAACAAGGCATATGCAGGAGATCGTACATTCAGGCTAGGATAAAATAACAGACCAAAGTCAATTAAAATGATGGTAGTCAAAGGTCATCACAGGGTGTCAGACCACAAGAGTGCCTCTAGCACTACAGGGTGCAACTAAGCCTGGGCGTAAGATCCGCTCCGCTTGCGGAGTTTGCGGAGTTTTGGCAACTTCGCGTTCCGCGTAGAATGCGGAGTTACCGAAAACTCCGCGCTCTGCAGCGGAGCAGATTTTTTTTTGTGTTCGCGATCTCAAAATGCGTTTTTGCGCACGCGGGAGCGACTTACCAGGATGCCTGCAATCGCCGACGAGATTTCCCATCCGTTCGTGAGCACCACGAGAATTGGTAGCCGGCCGCACGTTCCCGCGAAAGTGTGCGATCGTGAACACGTCATTCGGGCGCGCCATCGGACGTCCGGCGGAAGTTTTGCGAAGATCGCGATCCCGAACACACAGAATTTGCAATCTGGAGAAGAATCTCGCTCGAGCAGCAACAAAACCTTCTCGAAACGGTGATTCTGATTAAATAAACTCCTCAGATTGACATTTAGCTGTACTTTTTTGTGCAAGGAGTCCTTTTTCTTTTTTTCTTTTTTTTTAAGAGGAAGGAAGTGTCCCAGAGTCTCCAACTTCCTGTTCCTGTCCAGCTGGCTCCTCCCAGTGCTTTGTCCATCTCCTGTTCACTTTTCATTTGGATTTGGAGCTGGAAGGATCACTCTTTGTGGCTGCTGCATCATATATCATTGGATTTGAGGACTTTTGAATCTGAGATTTCACAAGTAAGTTGGAAAATTGGTGTTGTTTGCTTGATTGGGGCATTGCACCCAAATTTGTTTGGTACTTTTCATCGTTTTAAAAAAAAATTATTGTGGTGGGTGGCCTGTAGTTCAGTAGGAGCCTAGTTGTTTCTTTGTAAGTAATTTTTCATCTTTTATAAAGGAAACATGGTGCACAGTTCACTGCATTTCCTCCAAATTTTTAAATGAATGAATTTGCAATATTTGTTTGATTCACTAGCCCAGTAGTCTGTCAATACTATAGGCCTTTCAGCCAGTAGGCCCAGAGCTACTCATGGGTGCATCAAACAACTGTTTCTGTGGTGTCTGTTGAATTTAAACATCATTTAGGGCCTGGATGGCATTAGATTGAATAGCAAAATGTGTTTTTTGGGGGTATTTAACTTTTTTCATGTGTGTTCAATAAATGCCTTTGTTGGATGTGTGTGGTGTCGTTGTTGTGTAACTTGCAAACCTTTTTAGCCCAGTGGTTTTTCGTTTTTGCATTGTTGCATTAAAGCTGTATTGTTTAGCATGCCTCCTTTGTCTGGCCATATGGGGCCTGCTTCAGTTCATTGTTTTCCAGACCTCCTGCTTGTTGTGACTGTGAGTGACCATGTGGCTGGTGGCCATTTTGTGGTGGTACTTAATGTGCTGCTTTTCCATAGGCCTGCATGTCTTTCCTTTGTTCCTCTTGGCTTACTTCTTCTTGTTGTTGTGGCCTGGCCATGTGTCTGGCTGCCATTTTGTGCAGGCAGCCAGTGTGCTTTTGCCATAGGCCTGCATTGTCTGTCTTCCCTTTCTTGTTGTTGTTGTGGCATGGCCATGTGGCTGGCGCCATTTTGTGAAGGCAGCCAGTGTGCTTCTGCATTAGGCCTGCGAGCCTTCTTTGTGGAGACCATGCCTTGTTGTTGTTTTGCATGCAATTTTTTCTTCTTTTACCCAGCAAAAAATGCATCACCGTTCACTACATTTTCTAATACATTTGCAATATTATTGATTTGAATTGATTCACTATGTGCCCTAGTCTGCCAATGGGTTTTCCAACCAATAGGCCCAGAGCTACTCATGGGTGCATGAAGCAACTGTTTCTGTGCTGTCTGTTGAATTTAAACATCATTTAGGGCATGGATGGCATTGGATTGAATTGCCAAATGTGTTTTTTTGGCGGTATTTCACTTTTTTCATGTGTGTTCAATAAATGCCTCTGTTGGATGTGTGTGGTGTGGTTGTTGTGTAACTTGCAAACCTTTTGTAGCCCTGTGGTTTTTTTGTTTTTACATTGTTGCATTAAAGCTGCGTTGTTTAGCATGCCTTCTTTGTCTGGCCATATAGACCTGCTTGAGTTCATTGTTTTCCAGGCCTCCTGCTTGTAGTGACTGAGAGTGATCATGTGGCTGGTGGTCATTTTGTGGTGGTAGTACTAGTTAGTGTGCTGCTTTTGCCATAGGCCTGCATGTCTTTCCTTTGTTCCTCTTGGCTTACTGCTTCCATCCCCATTACCAGCTGCAGCTCCCTGAATGCTGCATCCCATGTGATGCACAATCACATTCACAAATCACAATGCCAAACAGGTTCTATTACATTTGTATTTTTGTTTTTTGTTCTTCTTCTTTCCTATCCTACCTGACTGTCCACAGTACACCATAATAGCCCTTGTTGTCAAAGTCGCACAAATGGCTACACTGTTATGTTTTGTTAATAACTAAACTGAGTTAATAAAATTTAATAATAACACTAACAAGTGTGACCACACACTAAGTTATATATGTTTGTTTGTACTAGTAGGAATTGAACCACAACAACAAATGCCACATTTCACTGATGTTCTTCAGGCTTCTTTGCTTTTAGGTGCACAAAAGACTGAGGAGGAGGTGTCATCATCACCCGTTGTACTGCCAGACAGAAGTCCTGCTGCGCACGACGTCACGTGACGTGTGACCACAGACAGACATCTCTTCAACTTGTGCCACTGCGTGCTGCTGACATCTGAAGAAGATGGCCCCAAAGAAAGGTACCAGGTCCTCCAGTACCAAGAAAGTTGCCAGTGAGAAGAAGGAACAGAAGAAGGAAGAAGTGGCACTTACCAAGACTGGTGTGCCGCCTAATATGTTTTTTGGGAAACAAAAACTGCGCCTGCAGCAGCGGTGTCCGGGGAGCAAGCTGGGAGCAGCACCCCTGCATCAGTGGACCCATCCCTTAAACCTAGGCCAAAGCCCATGTCTGTCGCAGAGGCAGCCAGTCTAATCACGACAACGCCTACGAGCAGTGATGTTGAAATTGACTTATCGTTATCGCAAAGTAGTACCCAATCAACGCAGGAAACTCAGATAAGGGGACAACAACAGCCGCAACCACCGCCCACAATAGTAGTTGTTCCTCCCGAAGTAGGGGCAGTTCAGGAGATAGAGCTTCCTGCAGAGGAAGAAGAACAAGCCACTCTTTCAGAAGATCCATTGTCTTCCAGATCCCAGCAAGGAAAAGGAGGGTTAGTCCATCGAGTTCTTCTGCAAGCCCCCCTTCTAATGATCTAGATGCCAATTGGATGCCACCACCTCAGTCTGAGAGTGAGACACGCCACAAGAAAAGGCTAGGGAAAAGGAAGGTTCCAGAAAGCCTTAGAGTTATGGGGGTAGATGTAGAAGAGGAGGATGATGACAAGCCAGTCATCATGGACCTTAGTCCTGCCCCAGTGGAGACCGACATTATTACCCCATCCCAAATTGATGTAGAGGGATGTGGCATGGATACCACCAACACAGATAACACCAACACTACCTGCAGCTTCAGTAGTTTCTGAGAAATTTGAAAAAGAAAACACATATATATCTGGGCGGAGCTTAACCACACGTCATCGTGAGATCTGATTGGCTGTCAGCACTTCATCCTGGAATTGCTGGCAGCCATCTTGGGACCAATATAAATGATAGTACCCCATTGAAATGCATTGTAGTGAATCGAAGATTTTGAGGGTTACCAAAAGGAGAACTATAAAGGGCGATAACAGACTTTAGTTACATTAGAATTCATTTGTTGATGGTACCATACTAATTTCAGGAATTGTGGTGTGTTCTAAGGTGATTTTACCCTGTGAAAAACCTTCTGCTGGGATATCATGAATCATGTTTGAGAGAAAACTATTTTCACATGCTTGTCCCATACAGTTTTGGAAGGTGCTCCAGAAGCTAAAATGAGAGCATATTTTCTGTAAATTCACATTATCTTTCTCAGTCATGTGAGAATGAAGTCTGACATTCTCAGTAAAACATGTACATCCAACAAGGGCAGAGACTGTCAGTTGATTCCTTTGTGTTCTACTGCAGCTTCCCAGAGTGTTCTAAAGAACAACTAGAGCGCTAACAGTCTTACTTATGACAAAAGTATGGCACACCTGAAGCCATCTTGATTGGAATAAACTGGTAACACTTAAAACATTTAATTTAAAAAGGAACAAAATGAGGGGTTCTTTTTGAAATAGAAATTATGGTTAGTGCTGCAGAAAGAAAAATTAGGGCATGTTTTAAGTGAGATCTCAAATCCTCTTCTATTTCATTAGAAAATTCTGACATGCAGACTGAAACAATCACTTTCAATACCAGCAGTAGACTTCCAGTTAACTCCTTGGTGAGCAGTAGCTTTACTCCAGTGATCTAATGAGCAACCAGAGTGCTAACATTCTGAATTTATGGCAAATGTGAGACACATCTGAATGCCTTCTTGATGGAATCAAAGTAAAAACTGAAAGCATTTCCTACTGAGGAGACTGCAGTAAATGAGGAAATTAGGAAACTTCATAACAAAGAAGTCTTCCAAGATGGCCACCAGTGAAAAAAGAGCCCAAATGTAGCACAAATATTACCCAGATGTAGCCCACATATAGCCCAATGACAAAAGTGTGCAAAACACTTTTTATTTTTAGTTTCTTTGCAGTTTTATGTAGTGCAGACTGGTCAGGTATTGGAGCGTTGCATCTTAAAACATGACCCCCTACACTACAAAAACACCACTGCACTACCCTAAACCCTAAAACACTACCCCCAGCACGACCCCCTACACTACACAAACACCACTCCACTATCCTAAACCCTAAAACACTACCCGCAGCAGGACCCCCTACACTACACAAACACCACTGCACTAAACCCTAAAACACTACCCCCAGCATGACCCCCTACACTACACAAACACCACTGCACTAACCTAAATCCTAAAACACTACCCCCAGCACGACCCCCTACACTACCCAAACACCACTGCACTACCCTAACACATGACCCCCTACACTACACAAACACCACTCAACTACCCTAAACCCTAAAACACTACCCCCAGCACGACCCCCTACACTACACAAACACCACTGCACTACCCTAAAACACTACCCCCAGCATGACCCCCTACACTACCTAAACACCACTGCACTACCCTAAAACATGACCCCCTACACTACACAAACACCACTGCACTACCCTAAAACACTACCCCCAGCACGACCCCCTACACTACCCAAACACCACTGCACTACCCTAAAACATGACCCCCTACACTACACAAACACCACTGCACTACCCTAAAACACTACCCCCAGCACGACCCCCTACACTACCCAAATACCACTGCACTACCCTAAAACATGACCCCTACACTACACAAACACCACTGCACTACCCTAAAACACTACCCCCAGCACGACCCCCTACACTACACAAGCACCACTGCACTACCCTAAACCCTAAAACACTACCCCCAGCACGACCCCTACACTGCCCAAACACCACTGCACTGCCCTAAACCCTGAAACACCACCCCTGCACGACCCCCTACACTGCCCAAACACAACTGCACTGCCCTAAACCCTGAAACACCACCCCTGCATGACCCCCTACACTGCCCGAACACCACTGCACTGCCCTAAACCCTGAAACACCACCCTCGGCACGACACCATACACTGCCCGAACACCACTGCACTGCCCTAAACCCTGAAACACCACCCCCAGCACGACCCCCTACACTGCCCGAACACCACTGCACTGCCCTAAACCCTGAAACACCATTCCCTGCACGACCCCTACACTGCCGGAACACCACTGCACTGCCCTAAACCCTGAAACACCACCCCCAGCACCACCCCTACACTGCCCGAACACCACTGCACTGCCCTAAACCCTGAAACACCACCCCCAGCATGACCCCCTACACTGCCCGAACACCACTGCACTGCCCTAAACCCTAAAACACCACCCCCAGCATTACCCCCTACACTGCCCAAACACCACTGCATTACCCTAAACCCTAAAATACTACCCCCAGCACAACCCCCTACACTACCCGAACACCACTGCACTGCCCTAAACCCTCAAACACTCCCCACAGCATGACCCCCTACACTACCCGAACACCACTGCACTGCCCTAAACACTAAAACACTCCCCCAGCACGACCCCCTACACTACCCGAACACCACTGCACTGCCCTAAACCCTAAAACACTCCCCCAGCACGACCCCCTACACTACCCAAACACCACTGCACTGCCCTAAACCCTAAAACACTACCCCCGCATGACCCCCTACACTACCCAAACACCAATGCACTACCCTAATCCCTAAAACACTACCCCCCGCATGACCCCCTACACTACCCTAAACCCTTAAACACTACCCCGCACGACTCCCTACACTACCCAAAGACCACTGCACTACCCTAAACCCTAAAACACGACCTCCTACACTACACAAACACCACTGCACTACCCTAAACCCTAAAACACTACCCCTACACTACACAAACACCACTGCACTACCCTAAACCCTAAAAACTACCCCCAGCAGTACCCCTACACTACCCAAACACCACTGCACTACCCTAAACCCTAAAACACTACCCCCAGCAGTACCCCCTACACTACCCAAACACCACTGCACTACCCTAAATCACTACCCCCAGCACGACCCCCTACACTACCCAAACACCACTGCACTACCCTAAACCCTAAAACACTACCCCCAGCACGACCCCCTACACTACCCAAACACCACTGCACTACCCTAAACCCTAAATCTACCCCCAGCATGACCCCCTACACTACACAAACACCACTGCACTACCCTAAACCCTAAAACACTACCCCCAGCACGACCCTCTTCACTACCTAAACACAACTGCACAATTTGTTACAGGCGTTGCAACGCAGGCCTGTGGTGCTTACTGGAAGTACCTAGTGGGCTAGTTGGGCCCCAGGGACCCTCAGGATTCAAGGTGACCTAATCCCCCAACTTAAAACGCACCACGGGCGCGTTTGCACAGTGGTGAAGGGAGGGGGCGGGGCCTCAGGTGACATGTGCGCAAACACGCCCTGTGGTGCGTTTTAAGTTGGGGAATTAATTCCCTTTGAATCCTGAGGGACCCTGGGAGCCAACTAGCCCACCAGGTACCTTCAGTAAGCACAACAGAGTTGCGTTGCAGAGAGGTGAAAAAGGTGCGTGGCCTCGGAACGCCTCTCTGCAACTCAGCTCTGTGGTCCTAACTGTAGGTACCTGGGGGCTAGTTGGGCCCCAGGGACCCTCAGGATTCAAGGGACTTAATCCCGCAACTTAAAACACGCCACGGGGCGCGTTTGCACACATGTCACCTCAGGGCCCCCTCCCTTCACCACTGTGCAAACGCGCACTGGCTCTGGTTAGTCAGAGTCAGTTACCACCAGTACCCGTCTGAAAAAGTTGTGGGCACAGGATGATTTTGCAACAAGGCCTCTTTCTGCTCCTCTGTTGGTTCTTTCTGCACATCTTTTGCTTCTTTCTGTGCGTTTTTTCTTCTTTCTTCACATGTCCTACCTCTGTAGGCATAGTTAGAAACTAGCATTTAAAAAACCTTTGAAATTCACTTAAAAAATCATAGGTTTCAGGCATGTTATAGTTAGAAATTAGCATTTAAAAAAACCTTTGAAATTCACTGAAAAAACCATAGGTTTCAGGCACGTTATAGTTAGAAATTAGCATTTAAAAAACCTTAGAAATTCACTGAAAAAACCATAGGTTTCAGAGGCGTTATAGTTAGTTGGACATTTCACTCGTACAAAACCATAGAAATTCCCCCGTTATAGTTAGTTCAGCTAACTATAACTCGCGCACCCACAATGCACTGCTGATGACGTCACATATTACATCACTCATGACATGGTCAGTGACATCACTCATGACATCTCAAATGACATCGTCCAGTGAATGTGTGTTTTTCTGAAAATTAAATATGTTTTATATATGTATATCTCAAGGTCGATGGAAGAATAAATGGGTATATAAGTGTTTAAATGGATGATTTTTTTGTAAAATTGATTGTATAACTGACTAAGTGTATCTTAGTGAATACATGGGTTAGTGAGTAATGTTTAAATATGAAAATATCTGTATCAGTCTCTCACTTTGTGTATAAGTGGCTGCATGGGTTCGTGAGTAGCTACATGAGTGTCTATATGGGTTATTAGTTGGTTTTTTGAGTATCAGTATTAGTGTCTGAGTGTCTGTGTGGTTCGGTGGAGGGTATTACTTAGTGCATAGATGCATGAATGAGTGACTCACTGTTTGTATGTGTTGAAGACAGCATGTGTGCAGGACTGTATAGGTGGATGAGTATGTGTATGGGTGTGTTAGTGAGTGAATGACTGTCTCAATAGTGTCTTTATGAGTAACTACATATGTTTTAAACTAGTATATGTGAGTATTGGTGTATATAAGTGAGTATATGTGAGAGTGAGATTGGAAGAGTTCCTGTATAAATAAATATGTGTTTCTATAAGTGATTGTTTAAGAGAGTAAGTATGTGTAAGTTTCTGTAGAAGTACGTGTGGTAGTGTGTGTGTATAACTGTATATGCAAGTAAATGGATGTTTGATACTTTGTTTGCATGTGTGACTATGTGTGTGAGTAACTCTATGGATGAGTGGCGGTGTGTAACAAGATGTATAGGTGTATGAGTACATATGATGAGTGAGTACATGTATGAGTGACTGTATAGGGACTGTTGGTGAATGAGGGGATGTGTGTGTAGATCTTGGAATTACTGAATAGGTGTGTTGTAACTGGTATTGGTATGTCCATTGTTTTGAAAATGTTAGTTTGTATTTTTAAGTGTGTGTATCAAAGGTTATATTAGGGTGAGAGGAGGTCTGCCACTCTATCACAAGGATGATGTCATCAGTGATGTCATCAGTGATGTCATTTGAGATGTCATCAGTGATGTCATGAGTGATGTCACTGACCATGTCATGAGTGATGTAATATGTGACGTCATCAGCAGTGCATTGCGGGCGCGCGTGTTATAGTTAGCTGAACTAACTATAACGGGGAATTTCTATGGTTTTGTACGAGTGAAATGTCCAACTAACTATAACGACCCTGAAACCTATGGTTTTTTCAGTGAATTTCTAAGGTTTTTTAAATGCTAATTTCTAACTATAACGTGCCTGAAACCTATGGTTTTTTTCAGTGAATATATATATATATATATATATATATATATATATATATATCGGCCACACTGGCAACAGATTAGATTGCCCAGTGCCCACCCATGCTCAGTAGTATTCGCTATTTTTTTATTTTTCCAGAGGAACATTATTATATTAACCCATTATTATTAATTGCCGTCATGGATTTCATCCTTCCAGCACTAAAGGTTACGCTTGTCCACTTCATAGGTCGAGTCCACTACTTCAGTTTGTTGTAACTTGTACTAGGCTCTCCCCGCCACCATTATGTTTTATTTTACTTTAGCATTAATAATATCAATATCATTCATCATCACGTTCTTCTTGTTTGACAGTCTTCTTCTTCTTCTGTACTTACTACTTACTTTACTTCTACTACTCGTTCCCTCGTCTCCCTCAGGTGACTGACTTGTCTCATTTTCTTTTTTGCAAATGCAACTGTCAGTGTCTATTACTGCTACCACCACCCACCATGGCACCGTAGGAAACCAAACCATCACCATGCAGCCATTGCTTCGGCTAAACATCAATCACAGGTAAGAGAAGAAGTGTGGGGGAGTCAATAATGTATATCCTATGGAAATTATTTAATTCACACACCCACATCCTTCCGAGTACATACTACAAAGGGGTTTTAGTTACAGAATGCATAGACTAGGAGGAGAGACTGACAGTAGTAGGACAAGTGAGGGTACTGCATCTATCTGTTGGTGTGATACACTATTGGCAGATTTTAAAAACTGGCTGCGGCCCTGCCGCAAAAGGAGGAAACATAAACAAACAAGGTGACGTAAAAGAGTAACCCCCCCCAGAAAAGATTTGCGTCATATCATATGTATTGGAAAACTACAAATTTATTACCCTAACAAATATAAACTAGAAGAAAAACCCACAACACCTGACCCACCCCTCTCCCTAACCCCAACCAATGTCCAGTAAATTAAATTAATGTCCAAGTTCAAGAAAAAGTAAATCCCAAGGTTCCCCAACTAGTCCCAACATCCCACCCACCAAAAAAAGAATAAAAAAGGGGCAAGAGTCAAAGACTGAAGTCGGTGATGATGATGAGTCTGACGTCTAGCGGCGGGGGTGCCGGCTAGTTCTCTCCAGGACCTCCTTCAGCTTGGCCTCCAGGCGCGCCACCCTGAGGAGCACGCAGCGCCGAAAGTTCCTGCAGGAACAACAGGGGTGGGCAGCAGTAGATGTTGATGATGGGCAGCGGGCGGCTGCCAGAACACGACGCCATACCACCGGAGGCACGGGGGGCTGGCTGGGCCCCGGGGGCATTGGAGGTAGAAGCTGCCGCCTCCTCCTCCTCTACCAGGGCAACTAGCCGGCGATATTCATCCCGGATGGCCTCCAGCTTCCTTTGCCGGGCCCTGGCCGCCAACTCCTGCCTAGTGGTTTGGAAAGGAGTAGCTATATCAAAAAAGGAAAAAATAGAGAATTGTAACCAATACTCTTAGCAAAACAGTAACACAAAATTAAATTACACACATAAAAATTATAGTGGCACAGTAGTAGCAGTAGCACTAGCAGCTGTCGTATCCTCCTCTCCTCCTCACTTCCCTTCCTCTGCCCCTAACATTTGGATGTGATGATTATACTTTCAGGCACTAAGTATGGAGTGGAAGTATTCTCTTTCTCTCTCTTGTTTAGCTCAATTAATCTTGTAGGCAAAGCATGCCAGCTCAGCCAGCTCGTGCCCTTCAGACATACTTGTGTCGCAGACTCATGTACTTTACTACTCTGCATGTGTGCAGCTGTACTACACAATTATATATTTCCATTACGGCCATACTCTGTTAAATCAATGGAAAATGCTCAGACAATTTCACTTTCACCCTGACTGCACTACTGCAATCTGGCACATGATGATGGTTAATGATGACATGCTTATGGATGATGAGAAACGGCGGCACATCATGTCACTCACGTGATGATGATGATGACATACTGAGTGATTTGTAAGTACTAGTTACCAGGCAGCCGATAGGCCACCCATGGCCGACACAGGGAGGGGACTGGAGCGGAAGTGGGCCTCGGAGTCGGAGGGAGGCGTTTATGGGTAGGGTAAATAATAGTCATGCACAATATATATGTTGTGCTTGCAAACTACTGTGAGTCAAGGGAATATTCCATTCTGAAATACAAGTACAACTTCAAACCTTTGAATCAAAAACCTTGCAAAAAACAGTCCTTGTTCTTCCCAGGGCTTGTGCATTGCTCTTCTAGCATTATTATATTATTCTATTCGTAATCTTCTTCACCCTTGGCTTTGATACTCTGGCACAGTTTAATTTTCTTTTACATTCTCTTCATCCAGTCTGACTCTGTTTTTACCTGCTATATGATACCATCCAGGCATCCATCCATCCATCCATCCATCCAAACATGGCTATCATAAACCGGCTTTCACCAACAACAACATACATTTTAGATATATAACCAACCACCACCCATGCCATGCGTCCTTGCTTGCCTTAGAGTTTGACCCCTCAAACCCCCCCGGAGGATTCCTTTCACCCATGCAGTTTCACCCACCCAGACAGGCATCCTTTCTGCTTTCTCTTTCATCTTTTCACCCATCCTTCAACTACCCATGCATCCTCTTCCTATCATCTTCATCTGCCACCTATGGCTCCTGTGGCCCCTTCCTTCACCCACGCATCCTTCTCTGCCAGTCAAACATGTCGTCTGACTGTCTTCGTCATAAAACTGTCTTTGCTGAGTTGAAGATAGAATATGCCATTAGTTACTCAACCCCCGCCGCTAATGCTAATGTTTAAGTAAAGGGTGTCTTCTTCAACTGTTCAGTGTTCACAACAACTTAGCCTCAGCAGAAGTACAGTGTACTAGTACTGAGTGTACACCCTTGCAGCAAGTGTATGTATTCATCATTCTCAATAAGTAAGGAATATGACTTGCCACCGCCCACCACTGCTGCTGGCTCACCCCCTGTGGCTGCCGCATCCGCTCCCTCCGGAGTGGCATGGTGACCCTCACCTCTGGCCCCGGCACTGGTGGTTGGTACGCCTGGAAAAAAAAATCAAATTTTTTTAGATGCCATATACGCCTCCCCTATTTATTTTTTTAATGAGCAAGATTGAAAATACATAATTAATGATACATATACACCACACACATCACTATCTACAATTCAGATACCTGAGTACAGTAGACAGTATGTCCTATCAAAAAGAACAAAATATCCGCTTGGGCATTTTGTTGGTGGCAATTTTTGAAAAGCCTCTCAAGAAGAGGGCAACCCAAAGGACTGGACTCAGTGACTAGAGCTATTGGTGCATCTCATTTTTTTAAAAGAAGAGAGAGTGGCCAACTGGGCGGACATGAGGTCTCTCTTAGTTGGAAAATAATAGTGCCGTCCTCCTACTCCTCCTACTCCTTCCAGCCATGGTGCACGGGACCAGTTGCTCAGTGTTAGAAAAAGTTAAATACGCTACTCGGGAACCCAAGAAGGATTAGTGTTGAATTAGTGAAATATGAAAGTAATTTGAGTGGTGGATATTAGTCAGTTATTTGGAGTGAGAAGGATAGCGGAGGGAGGGATAGCGGAGGGATAGAAGGGGAAGTAGATAATACCTCACTGTAGGAAGCTGGCTCTGTATATACTATACCACAGTAAGGTATAGTGTGCACAGAGTCCAGTGGATCCCAGAGGCTTAAGTAGATAATACCTCACTGTAGGAAGCCGGCTCTGTATATACTATACCACAGTAAGGTATAGTGTGCACAGAGTCCAGTGGATCCCAGAGGATTAAGTAGATAATACCTCACTGTAGGAAGCCGGCTCTGTATATACTATACCACAGTAAGGTATAGTGTGCACAGAGTCCAGTGGATCCCAGAGGCTTAAGTAGATAATACCTCACTGTAGGAAGCTGGCTCTGTATATAATATACCACAGTAAGGTATAGTGTGCACAGAGTCCAGTGGATCCCAGAGGCTTAAGTAGATAATACCTCACTGTAGGAAGCTGGCTCTGTATATACTATACCACAGTAAGGTATAGTGTGCACAGAGTCCAGTGGATCCCAGAGGCTTAAGTAGATAATACCTCACTGTAGGAAGCTGGCTCTGTATATACTATATGACAGTAAGGTATAGTGTGCACAGAGTCCAGTGGATCCCAGAGGCTTTACATCCCTCCTCTGCTCCACCACTGTAGGAAGCTGGCTCTGTATATACTATACCACAGTAAGGTATAGTGTGCACAGAGTCCAGTGGATCCCAGAGGCTTACAGAGGCTTAAGTAGATAATACCTCACTGTAGGAAGCCGGCTCTGTATATACTATACCACAGTAAGGTATAGTGTGCACAGAGTCCAGTGGATCCCAGAGGCTTTACATCCCACCTCTGCTCCACCACTGTAGGAAGCTGGCTCTGTATATACTATACCAAAGTAAGGTATAGAGTGCACAGAGTCCAGTGGACACCCAGAGGCTTTACATCCCTCCTCTGCTCCACCACTGTAGGAAGCTGGCTCTGTATATACTATACCACAGTAAGGTATAGTGTGCACAGAGTCCAGTGGATCCTCAGAGCCTTAAGTAGATAATACCTCACTGTAGGAAGCTGGCTCTGTATATACTATACCACAGTAAGGTATAGTGTGCACAGAGTCCAGTGGATCCCAGAGGCTTAAGTAGATAATACCTCACTGTAGGAAGCTGGCTCTGTATATACTATATGACAGTAAGGTATAGTGTGCACAGAGTCCAGTGGATCCCAGAGGCTTTACATCCCTCCTCTGCTCCACCACTGTAGGAAGCTGGCTCTGTATATACTATACCACAGTAAGGTATAGTGTGCACAGAGTCCAGTGGATCCCAGAGGCTTACAGAGGCTTAAGTAGATAATACCTCACTGTAGGAAGCTGGCTCTGTATATACTATACCACAGTAAGGTATAGTGTGCACAGAGTCCAGTGGATCCCAGAGGCTTAAGTAGATAATACCTTACTGTTGGAAGCCGGCTCTGTATATACTATACCACAGTAAGGTATAGTGTGCACAGAGTCCAGTGGATCCTCAGAGCCTTAAGTAGATAATACCTTACTGTAGGAAGCTGGCTCTGTATGTACTATACCAAAGTAAGGTATAGTGTGCACAGAGTCCAGTGGATCCTCAGAGCCTTAAGTAGATAATACCTCACTGTAGGAAGCCGGCTCTGTATATACTATACCACAGTAAGGTATAGTGTGCACAGAGTCCCGTGGATCCCTGAGGCTTACAGAGGCTTAAGTAGATAATACCTCACTGTAGGAAGCTGGCTCTGTATATACTATACCACAGTAAGGTATAGTGTGCACAGAGTCCAGTGGATCCCAGAGGATTAAGTAGATAATACCTCACTGTAGGAAGCCGGCTCTGTATATACTATACCACAGTAAGGTATAGTGTGCACAGAGTCCAGTGGATCCCAGAGGCTTAAGTAGATAATACCTTACTGTAGGAAGCTGGCTCTGTATGTACTATACCACAGTAAGGTATAGTGTGCACAGAGTCCAGTGGATCCCAGAGGCTTAAGTAGATAATACCTCACTGCAGGAAGCTGGCTCTGTATATACTATACCACAGTAAGGTATAGTGTGCACAGAGTCCAGTGGATCCCAGAGGCTTAAGTAGATAATACCTTACTGTAGGAAGCTGGCTCTGTATATACTATACCACAGTAAGGTATAGTGTGCACAGAGTCCAGTGGATCCCAGAGGATTAAGTAGATAATACCTCACTGCAGGAAGCCGGCTCTGTATATACTATACCACAGTAAGGTATAGTGTGCACAGAGTCCAGTGGATCCTCAGAGCCTTAAGTAGATAATACCTTACTGTAGGAAGCTGGCTCTGTATGTACTATACCAAAGTAAGGTATAGTGTGCACAGAGTCCAGTGGATCCTCAGAGCCTTAAGTAGATAATACCTCACTGTAGGAAGCCGGCTCTGTATATACTATACCACAGTAAGGTATAGTGTGCACAGAGTCCCGTGGATCCCTGAGGCTTACAGAGGCTTAAGTAGATAATACCTCACTGTAGGAAGCTGGCTCTGTATATACTATACCACAGTAAGGTATAGTGTGCACAGAGTCCAGTGGATCCCAGAGGATTAAGTAGATAATACCTCACTGTAGGAAGCCGGCTCTGTATATACTATACCACAGTAAGGTATAGTGTGCACAGAGTCCAGTGGATCCCAGAGGCTTAAGTAGATAATACCTTACTGTAGGAAGCTGGCTCTGTATGTACTATACCACAGTAAGGTATAGTGTGCACAGAGTCCAGTGGATCCCAGAGGCTTAAGTAGATAATACCTCACTGCAGGAAGCTGGCTCTGTATATACTATACCACAGTAAGGTATAGTGTGCACAGAGTCCAGTGGATCCCAGAGGCTTAAGTAGATAATACCTTACTGTAGGAAGCTGGCTCTGTATATACTATACCACAGTAAGGTATAGTGTGCACAGAGTCCAGTGGATCCCCTGAGGCTCAGAGAGGCTTAATTAGATAATACCTTACTGTAGGAAGCTGGCTCTGTATATACTATACCACAGTAAGGTATAGTGTGCACAGAGTCCAGTGGATCCCAGAGGCTTAAGTAGATAATACCTTACTGTAGGAAGCTGGCTCTGTATGTACTATACCACAGTAAGGTATAGTGTGCACAGAGTCCCGTGGATCCCAGAGGCTTAAGTAGATAATACCTCACTGTAGGAAGCCGGCTCTGTATATACTATACCACAGTAAGGTATAGTGTGCACAGAGTCCAGTGGATCCCAGAGGCTTAAGTAGATAATACCTCACTGTAGGAAGCCGGCTCTGTATATACTATACCACAGTAAGGTATAGTGTGCACAGAGTCCAGTGGATCCCAGAGGATTAAGTAGATAATACCTCACTGTAGGAAGCCGGCTCTGTATATACTATACCACAGTAAGGTATAGTGTGCACAGAGTCCAGTGGATCCCAGAGGCTTAAGTAGATAATACCTCACTGTAGGAAGCTGGCTCTGTATATAATATACCACAGTAAGGTATAGTGTGCACAGAGTCCAGTGGATCCCAGAGGCTTAAGTAGATAATACCTCACTGTAGGAAGCTGGCTCTGTATATACTATACCACAGTAAGGTATAGTGTGCACAGAGTCCAGTGGATCCCAGAGGCTTAAGTAGATAATACCTCACTGTAGGAAGCTGGCTCTGTATATACTATATGACAGTAAGGTATAGTGTGCACAGAGTCCAGTGGATCCCAGAGGCTTTACATCCCTCCTCTGCTCCACCACTGTAGGAAGCTGGCTCTGTATATACTATACCACAGTAAGGTATAGTGTGCACAGAGTCCAGTGGATCCCAGAGGCTTACAGAGGCTTAAGTAGATAATACCTCACTGTAGGAAGCCGGCTCTGTATATACTATACCACAGTAAGGTATAGTGTGCACAGAGTCCAGTGGATCCCAGAGGCTTTACATCCCACCTCTGCTCCACCACTGTAGGAAGCTGGCTCTGTATATACTATACCAAAGTAAGGTATAGAGTGCACAGAGTCCAGTGGACACCCAGAGGCTTTACATCCCTCCTCTGCTCCACCACTGTAGGAAGCTGGCTCTGTATATACTATACCACAGTAAGGTATAGTGTGCACAGAGTCCAGTGGATCCTCAGAGCCTTAAGTAGATAATACCTCACTGTAGGAAGCTGGCTCTGTATATACTATACCACAGTAAGGTATAGTGTGCACAGAGTCCAGTGGATCCCAGAGGCTTAAGTAGATAATACCTCACTGTAGGAAGCTGGCTCTGTATATACTATATGACAGTAAGGTATAGTGTGCACAGAGTCCAGTGGATCCCAGAGGCTTTACATCCCTCCTCTGCTCCACCACTGTAGGAAGATGGCTCTGTATATACTATACCACAGTAAGGTATAGTGTGCACAGAGTCCAGTGGATCCCAGAGGCTTACAGAGGCTTAAGTAGATAATACCTCACTGTAGGAAGCTGGCTCTGTATATACTATACCACAGTAAGGTATAGTGTGCACAGAGTCCAGTGGATCCCAGAGGCTTAAGTAGATAATACCTCACTGTAGGAAGCTGGCTCTGTATATACTATACCACAGTAAGGTATAGTGTGCACAGAGTCCAGTGGATCCCAGAGGCTTAAGTAGATAATACCTCACTGTAGGAAGCTGGCTCTGTATATACTATACCACAGTAAGGTATAGTGTGCACAGAGTCCCGTGGATCCTCAGAGGCTTAAGTAGATAATACCTCACTGTAGGAAGCCGGCTCTGTGTATACTATACCACAGTAAGGTATAGTGTGCACAGAGTCCAGTGGATCCCAGAGGCTTAAGTAGATAATACCTCACTGTAGGAAGCTGGCTCTGTATATACTATACCACAGTAAGGTATAGTGTGCACAGAGTCCCGTGGATCCTCAGAGGCTTAAGTAGATAATACCTCATTGTAGGAAGCGGGCTCTGTATATACTATACCACAGTAAGGTATAGTGTGCACAGAGTCCAGTGGATCCCAGAGGCTTAAGTAGATAATACCTCACTGTAGGAAGCTGGCTCTGTATATACTATACCACAGTAAGGTATAGTGTGCACAGAGTCCCGTGGATCCCAGAGCCTTAAGTAGATAATACCTCACTGGAGGAAGCTGGCTCTGTATATACTATACCACAGTAAGGTATAGTGTGCACAGAGTCCCGTGGATCCTCAGAGCCTTAAGTAGATAATACCTCACTGTAGGAAGCTGGCTCTGTATATTCTATACCACAGTAAGGTATAGTGTGCACAGAGTCCCGTGAATCCTCAGAGGCTTAAGTAGATAATACCTCACTGTAGGAAGCCGGCTCTGTATATACTATATGACAGTAAGGTATAGTGTGCACAGAGTCCAGTGGATCCTCAGAGCCTTAAGTAGATAATACCTCACTGTAGGAAGCTGGCTCTGTCTATACTATACCACAGTAAGGTATAGTGTGCACAGAGTCCAGTGGATCCTCAGAGCCTTAAGTAGATAATACCTCACTGTAGGAAGCCGGCTCTGTATATACTATATGACAGTAAGGTATAGTGTGCACAGAGTCCAGTGGATCCTCAGAGCCTTAAGTAGATAATACCTCACTGTAGGAAGCCGGCTCTGTATATACTATATGACAGTAAGGTATAGTGTGCACAGAGTCCAGTGGATCCTCAGAGCCTTAAGTAGATAATACCTCACTGTAGGAAGCTGGCTCTGTATATACTATATGACAGTAAGGTATAGTGTGCACAGAGTCCCGTGGATCACCTGAGGCTTACAGAGCCTTAAGTAGATAATACCTCACTGTAGGAAGCCGGCTCTGTATATACTATACCACAGTAAGGTATAGTGTGCACAGAGTCCAGTGGATCCCAGAGGCTTTACATCCCTCCTCTGCTCCACCACTGTAGGAAGCTGGCTCTGTATACACTATACCACAGTAAGGTATAGTGTGCACAGAGTCCCGTGGATCCCAGAGCCTTAAGTAGATAATACCTCACTGTAGGAAGCTGGCTCTGTATATACTATACCACAGTAAGGTATAGTCTGCACAGAGTCCAGTGGATCCTCAGAGCCTTAAGTAGATAATACCTCACTGTAGGAAGCTGGCTCTGTATATACTATACCACAGTAAGGTATAGTGTGCACAGAGTCCCGTGGATCCTCAGAGCCTTAAGTAGATAATACCTCACTGTAGGAAGCTGGCTCTGTATATTCTATACCACAGTAAGGTATAGTGTGCACAGAGTCCCGTGAATCCTCAGAGGCTAAAGTAGATAATACCTCACTGTAGGAAGCTGGCTCTGTATATTCTATACCACAGTAAGGTATAGTGTGCACAGAGTCCCGTGAATCCTCAGAGGCTAAAGTAGATAATACCTCACTGTAGGAAGCTGGCTCTGTATATACTATACCACAGTAAGGTATAGTGTGCACAGAGTCCCGTGGATCCTCAGAGCCTTAAGTAGATAATACCTCACTGTAGGAAGCTGGCTCTGTATATACTATACCACAGTAAGGTATAGTGTGCACAGAGTCCAGTGGATCCCAGAGGCTTTACATCCCTCCTCTGCTCCACCACTGTAGGAAGCTGGCTCTGTATATACTATACCACAGTAAGGTATAGTGTGCACAGAGTCCCGTGGATCCCAGAGGCTTAAGTAGATAATACCTCACTGCAGGAAGCTGGCTCTGTATATACTATACCACAGTAAGGTATAGTGTGCACAGAGTCCAGTGGATCCTCAGAGCCTTAAGTAGATAATACCTCACTGCAGGAAGCTGGCTCTGTATATACTATATGACAGTAAGGTATAGTGTGCACAGAGTCCAGTGGATCCTCAGAGCCTTAAGTAGATAATACCTCACTGTAGGAAGCCGGCTCTGTATATACTATATGACAGTAAGGTATAGTGTGCACAGAGTCCAGTGGATCCTCAGAGCCTTAAGTAGATAATACCTCACTGTAGGAAGCCGGCTCTGTATATACTATATGACAGTAAGGTATAGTGTGCACAGAGTCCAGTGGATCCTCAGAGCCTTAAGTAGATAATACCTCACTGTAGGAAGCTGGCTCTGTATATACTATATGACAGTAAGGTATAGTGTGCACAGAGTCCCGTGGATCACCTGAGGCTTACAGAGCCTTAAGTAGATAATACCTCACTGTAGGAAGCCGGCTCTGTATATACTATACCACAGTAAGGTATAGTGTGCACAGAGTCCAGTGGATCCCAGAGGCTTTACATCCCTCCTCTGCTCCACCACTGTAGGAAGCTGGCTCTGTATACACTATACCACAGTAAGGTATAGTGTGCACAGAGTCCCGTGGATCCCAGAGCCTTAAGTAGATAATACCTCACTGTAGGAAGCTGGCTCTGTATATACTATACCACAGTAAGGTATAGTCTGCACAGAGTCCAGTGGATCCTCAGAGCCTTAAGTAGATAATACCTCACTGTAGGAAGCTGGCTCTGTATATACTATACCACAGTAAGGTATAGTGTGCACAGAGTCCCGTGGATCCTCAGAGCCTTAAGTAGATAATACCTCACTGTAGGAAGCTGGCTCTGTATATTCTATACCACAGTAAGGTATAGTGTGCACAGAGTCCCGTGAATCCTCAGAGGCTAAAGTAGATAATACCTCACTGTAGGAAGCTGGCTCTGTATATTCTATACCACAGTAAGGTATAGTGTGCACAGAGTCCCGTGAATCCTCAGAGGCTAAAGTAGATAATACCTCACTGTAGGAAGCTGGCTCTGTATATACTATACCACAGTAAGGTATAGTGTGCACAGAGTCCCGTGGATCCTCAGAGCCTTAAGTAGATAATACCTCACTGTAGGAAGCTGGCTCTGTATATACTATACCACAGTAAGGTATAGTGTGCACAGAGTCCAGTGGATCCCAGAGGCTTTACATCCCTCCTCTGCTCCACCACTGTAGGAAGCTGGCTCTGTATATACTATACCACAGTAAGGTATAGTGTGCACAGAGTCCCGTGGATCCCAGAGGCTTAAGTAGATAATACCTCACTGCAGGAAGCTGGCTCTGTATATACTATACCACAGTAAGGTATAGTGTGCACAGAGTCCAGTGGATCCTCAGAGCCTTAAGTAGATAATACCTCACTGCAGGAAGCTGGCTCTGTATATACTATACCACAGTAAGGTATAGTGTGCACAGAGTCCCGTGGATCACAGAGGCTTAAGTAGATAATACCTCACTGTAGGAAGCTGGCTCTGTATATACTATACCACAGTAAGGTATAGTGTGCACAGAGTCCAGTGGATCCTCAGAGCCTTAAGTAGATAATACCTCACTGCAGGAAGCCGGCTCTGTATATACTATACCACAGTAAGGTATAGTGTGCACAGAGTCCCGTGGATCCCTGAGGCTTACAGAGGCTTAAGTAGATAATACCTCACTGTAGGAAGCTGGCTCTGTATATACTATACCACAGTAAGGTATAGTGTGCACAGAGTCCAGTGGATCCCAGAGGATTAAGTAGATAATACCTCACTGTAGGAAGCTGGCTCTGTATATACTATACCACAGTAAGGTATAGTGTGCACAGAGTCCAGTGGATCCCAGAGGATTAAGTAGATAATACCTCACTGTAGGAAGCTGGCTCTGTATATACTATACCACAGTAAGGTATAGTGTGCACAGAGTCCAGTGGATCCCAGAGGCTTAAGTAGATAATACCTCACTGCAGGAAGCTGGCTCTGTATATACTATACCACAGTAAGGTATAGTGTGCACAGAGTCCAGTGGATCCTCAGAGCCTTAAGTAGATAATACCTCACTGTAGGAAGCTGGCTCTGTATATACTATACCACAGTAAGGTATAGTGTGCACAGAGTCCAGTGGATCCCAGAGGATTAAGTAGATAATACCTCACTGTAGGAAGCTGGCTCTGTATATACTATACCACAGTAAGGTATAGTGTGCACAGAGTCCCGTGGATCCCAGAGGCTTAAGTAGATAATACCTCACTGCAGGAAGCTGGCTCTGTATATACTATACCACAGTAAGGTATAGTGTGCACAGAGTCCAGTGGATCCTCAGAGCCTTAAGTAGATAATACCTCACTGCAGGAAGCTGGCTCTGTATATACTATACCACAGTAAGGTATAGTGTGCACAGAGTCCCGTGGATCACAGAGGCTTAAGTAGATAATACCTCACTGTAGGAAGCTGGCTCTGTATATACTATACCACAGTAAGGTATAGTGTGCACAGAGTCCAGTGGATCCTCAGAGCCTTAAGTAGATAATACCTCACTGCAGGAAGCCGGCTCTGTATATACTATACCACAGTAAGGTATAGTGTGCACAGAGTCCCGTGGATCCCTGAGGCTTACAGAGGCTTAAGTAGATAATACCTCACTGTAGGAAGCTGGCTCTGTATATACTATACCACAGTAAGGTATAGTGTGCACAGAGTCCAGTGGATCCCAGAGGATTAAGTAGATAATACCTCACTGTAGGAAGCTGGCTCTGTATATACTATACCACAGTAAGGTATAGTGTGCACAGAGTCCAGTGGATCCCAGAGGATTAAGTAGATAATACCTCACTGTAGGAAGCTGGCTCTGTATATACTATACCACAGTAAGGTATAGTGTGCACAGAGTCCAGTGGATCCCAGAGGCTTAAGTAGATAATACCTCACTGCAGGAAGCTGGCTCTGTATATACTATACCACAGTAAGGTATAGTGTGCACAGAGTCCAGTGGATCCTCAGAGCCTTAAGTAGATAATACCTCACTGTAGGAAGCTGGCTCTGTATATACTATACCACAGTAAGGTATAGTCTGCACAGAGTCCAGTGGATCACAGAGGCTTAAGTAGATAATACCTCACTGTAGGAAGCTGGCTCTGTATATACTATACCACAGTAAGGTATAGTGTGCACAGAGTCCCGTGGATCACAGAGGCTTAAGTAGATAATACCTCACTGTAGGAAGCTGGCTCTGTATATTCTATACCACAGTAAGGTATAGTGTGCACAGAGTTCCGTGGATCCTCAGAGGCTTAAGTAGATAATACCTCACTGTAGGAAGCTGGCTCTGTATATACTATACCACAGTAAGGTATAGTGTGCACAGAGTCCCGTGGATCCCAGAGCCTTAAGTAGATAATACCTCACTGTAGGAAGCTGGCTCTGTATATACTATACCACAGTAAGGTATAGTGTGCACAGAGTTCCGTGGATCCTCAGAGGCTTAAGTAGATAATACCTCACTGTAGGAAGCTGGCTCTGTATATTCTATACCACAGTAAGGTATAGTGTGCACAGAGTCCCGTGGATCCCAGAGCCTTAAGTAGATAATACCTCACTGTAGGAAGCTGGCTCTGTATATACTATACCACAGTAAGGTATAGTGTGCACAGAGTCCAGTGGATCCCAGAGGATTAAGTAGATAATACCTTACTGTAGGAAGCTGGCTCTGTATATACTATACCACAGTAAGGTATAGTGTGCACAGAGTCCAGTGGATCCCAGAGGATTAAGTAGATAATACCTTACTGTAGGAAGCTGGCTCTGTATATACTATACCACAGTAAGGTATAGTGTGCACAGAGTCCAGTGGATCCCAGAGGATTAAGTAGATAATACCTTACTGTAGGAAGCTGGCTCTGTATATACTATACCACAGTAAGGTATAGTGTGCACAGAGTCCAGTGGATCCCAGAGGCTTTACATCCCTCCTCTGCTCCACCACTGTAGGAAGCTGGCTCTGTATATACTATACCACAGTAAGGTATAGTGTGCACAGAGTCCCGTGGATCCCAGAGCCTTAAGTAGATAATACCTCACTGTAGGAAGCCGGCTCTGTATATTCTATACCACAGTAAGGTATAGTGTGCACAGAGTCCAGTGGATCCCAGAGGCTTTACATCCCTCCTCTGCTCCACCACTGTAGGAAGCTGGCTCTGTATATACTATACCACAGTAAGGTATAGTGTGCACAGAGTCCCGTGGATCCCAGAGCCTTAAGTAGATAATACCTCACTATAGGAAGCTGGCTCTGTATATACTATACCACAGTAAGGTATAGTGTGCACAGAGTCCCGTGGATCCCAGAGCCTTAAGTAGATAATACCTCACTGTAGGAAGCTGGCTCTGTATATACTATACCACAGTAAGGTATAGTGTGCACAGAGTCCCGTGGATCCCAGAGCCTTAAGTAGATAATACCTCACTGTAGGAAGCTGGCTCTGTATATTCTATACCACAGTAAGGTATAGTGTGCACAGAGTCCAGTGGATCACAGAGGCTTAAGTAGATAATACCTCACTGTAGGAAGCCGGCTCTGTATATACTATACGACAGTAAGGTATAGTGTGCACAGAGTCCAGTGGATCCCAGAGGCTTTACATCCCTCCTCTGCTCCACCACTGTAGGAAGCTGGCTCTGTATATACTATACCACAGTAAGGTATAGTGTGCACAGAGTCCCGTGGATCCCAGAGCCTTAAGTAGATAATACCTCACTGTAGGAAGCTGGCTCTGTATATACTATACCACAGTAAGGTATAGTGTGCACAGAGTCCAGTGGATCCCAGATGATTAAGTAGATAATACCTCACTGTAGGAAGCCGGCTCTGTATATACTATACCACAGTAAGGTATAGTGTGCACAGAGTCCCGTGGATCACAGAGGCTTAAGTAGATAATACCTCACTGTAGGAAGCTGGCTCTGTATATACTATACCACAGTAAGGTATAGTGTGCACAGAGTCCCGTGGATCACAGAGGCTTACGTAGATAATACCTCACTGTAGGAAGCTGGCTCTGTATATACTATACCACAGTAAGGTATAGTGTGCACAGAGTCCCGTGGATCACAGAGGCTTAAGTAGATAATACCTCACTGTAGGAAGCTGGCTCTGTATATACTATACCACAGTAAGGTATAGTGTGCACAGAGTCCCGTGGATCCCAGAGCCTTAAGTAGATAATACCTCACTGTAGGAAGCTGGCTCTGTATATTCTATACCACAGTAAGGTATAGTGTGCACAGAGTCCAGTGGATCACAGAGGCTTAAGTAGATAATACCTCACTGTAGGAAGCCGGCTCTGTATATACTATACCACAGTAAGGTATAGTGTGCACAGAGTCCAGTGGATCCCAGAGGCTTACGTAGATAATACCTCACTGTAGGAAGCTGGCTCTGTATATACTATATGACAGTAAGGTATAGTGTGCACAGAGTCCAGTGGATCCTCAGAGCCTTAAGTAGATAATACCTCACTGTAGGAAGCTGGCTCTGTATATACTATACCACAGTAAGGTATAGTGTGCACAGAGTCCTGTGGATCACAGAGGCTTACGTAGATAATACCTCACTGTAGGAAGCTGGCTCTGTATATACTATACCACAGTAAGGTATAGTGTGCACAGAGTCCCGTGGATCACAGAGGCTTAAGTAGATAATACCTCACTGTAGGAAGCTGGCTCTGTATATACTATACCACAGTAAGGTATAGTGTGCACAGAGTCCCGTGGATCCCAGAGCCTTAAGTAGATAATACCTCACTGTAGGAAGCTGGCTCTGTATATTCTATACCACAGTAAGGTATAGTGTGCACAGAGTCCAGTGGATCACAGAGGCTTAAGTAGATAATACCTCACTGTAGGAAGCCGGCTCTGTATATACTATACCACAGTAAGGTATAGTGTGCACAGAGTCCAGTGGATCCCAGAGGCTTACGTAGATAATACCTCACTGTAGGAAGCTGGCTCTGTATATACTATATGACAGTAAGGTATAGTGTGCACAGAGTCCAGTGGATCCTCAGAGCCTTAAGTAGATAATACCTCACTGTAGGAAGCTGGCTCTGTATATACTATACCACAGTAAGGTATAGTGTGCACAGAGTCCCGTGGATCACAGAGGCTTACGTAGATAATACCTCACTGTAGGAAGCTGGCTCTGTATATACTATACCACAGTAAGGTATAGTGTGCACAGAGTCCCGTGGATCCCAGAGCCTTAAGTAGATAATACCTCACTGTAGGAAGCTGGCTCTGTATATACTATACCACAGTAAGGTATAGTGTGCACAGAGTCCAGTGGATCCCAGAGGATTAAGTAGATAATACCTCACTGTAGGAAGCTGGCTCTGTATATACTATACCACAGTAAGGTATAGTGTGCACAGAGTCCCGTGGATCACAGAGGCTTACGTAGATAATACCTCACTGTAGGAAGCTGGCTCTGTATATACTATACCACAGTAAGGTATAGTGTGCACAGAGTCCAGTGGATCCTCAGAGCCTTAAGTAGATAATACCTTACTGTAGGAAGCTGGCTCTGTATACACTATACCACAGTAAGGTATAGTGTGCACAGAGTCCAGCGGATCCCAGAGGCTTAAGTAGATAATACCTCACTGTAGGAAGCTGGCTCTGTATATACTATATGACAGTAAGGTATAGTGTGCACAGAGTCCAGTGGATCACAGAGGCTTAAGTAGATAATACCTCACTGTAGGAAGCTGGCTCTGTATATACTATATGACAGTAAGGTATAGTGTGCACAGAGTCCCGTGGATCACAGAGGCTTACGTAGATAATACCTCACTGTAGGAAGCTGGCTCTGTATATACTATACCACAGTAAGGTATAGTGTGCACAGAGTCCCGTGGATCACAGAGGCTTACGTAGATAATACCTCACTGCAGGAAGCTGGCTCTGTATATACTATATGACAGTAAGGTATAGTGTGCACAGAGTCCAGTGGATCCTCAGAGCCTTAAGTAGATAATACCTCACTGCAGGAAGCTGGCTCTGTATATACTATATGACAGTAAGGTATAGTGTGCACAGAGTCCCGTGGATCACAGAGGCTTACGTAGATAATACCTCACTGTAGGAAGCTGGCTCTGTATATACTATATGACAGTAAGGTATAGTGTGCACAGAGTCCCGTGGATCACAGAGGCTTACGTAGATAATACCTCACTGTAGGAAGCTGGCTCTGTATATACTATATGACAGTAAGGTATAGTGTGCACAGAGTCCAGTGGATCCCAGAGGCTTACAGAGGCTTAAGTAGATAATACCTCACTGCAGGAAGCCGGCTCTGTATATACTATACCACAGTAAGGTATAGTGTGCACAGAGTCCCGTGGATCACAGAGGCTTACAGAGGCTTAAGTAGATAATACCTCACTGCAGGAAGCCGGCTCTGTATATACTATACCACAGTAAGGTATAGTGTGCACAGAGTCCAGTGGATCCCAGAGGCTTACAGAGGCTTAAGTAGATAATACCTCACTGCAGGAAGCTGGCTCTGTATATACTATACCACAGTAAGGTATAGTGTGCACAGAGTCCAGTGGATCACAGAGGCTTAAGTAGATAATACCTCACTGTAGGAAGCTGGCTCTGTATATACTATACCACAGTAAGGTATAGTGTGCACAGAGTCCAGTGGATCCCAGAGGCTTACAGAGGCTTAAGTAGATAATACCTCACTGCAGGAAGCCGGCTCTGTATATACTATACCACAGTAAGGTATAGTGTGCACAGAGTCCCGTGGATCACAGAGGCTTACGTAGATAATACCTCACTGTAGGAAGCTGGCTCTGTATATACTATATGACAGTAAGGTATAGTGTGCACAGAGTCCCGTGGATCACAGAGGCTTACGTAGATAATACCTCACTGCAGGAAGCTGGCTCTGTATATACTATATGACAGTAAGGTATAGTGTGCACAGAGTCCCGTGGATCACAGAGGCTTACGTAGATAATACCTCACTGCAGGAAGCTGGCTCTGTATATACTATTGACAGTAAGGTATAGTGTGCACAGAGTCCAGTGGATCACAGAGGCTTAAGTAGATAATACCTCACTGTAGGAAGCTGGCTCTGTATATACTATACCACAGTAAGGTATAGTGTGCACAGAGTCCAGTGGATCCCAGAGGCTTACAGAGGCTTAAGTAGATAATACCTCACTGCAGGAAGCCGGCTCTGTATATACTATACCACAGTAAGGTATAGTGTGCACAGAGTCCAGTGGATCACAGAGGCTTACGTAGATAATACCTCACTGTAGGAAGCTGGCTCTGTATATACTATATGACAGTAAGGTATAGTGTGCACAGAGTCCAGTGGATCACAGAGGCTTACGTAGATAATACCTCACTGCAGGAAGCTGGCTCTGTATATACTATACCACAGTAAGGTATAGTGTGCACAGAGTCCAGTGGATCCCAGAGGCTTACAGAGGCTTAAGTAGATAATACCTCACTGCAGGAAGCTGGCTCTGTATATACTATACCACAGTAAGGTATAGTGTGCACAGAGTCCAGTGGATCACAGAGGCTTAAGTAGATAATACCTCACTGTAGGAAGCTGGCTCTGTATATACTATACCACAGTAAGGTATAGTGTGCACAGAGTCCAGCGGATCCCAGAGGCTTAAGTAGATAATACCTCACTGTAGGAAGCTGGCTCTGTATATACTATACCACAGTAAGGTATAGTGTGCACAGAGTCCCGTGGATCCTCAGAGCCTTAAGTAGATAATACCTCACTGTAGGAAGCTGGCTCTGTATATACTATACCACAGTAAGGTATAGTGTGCACAGAGTCCCGTGGATCCTCAGAGCCTTAAGTAGATAATACCTCACTGTAGGAAGCTGGCTCTGTATATACTATACCACAGTAAGGTATAGTGTGCACAGAGTCCAGTGGATCCTCAGAGCCTTAAGTAGATAATACCTCACTGTAGGAAGCTGGCTCTGTATATACTACACCACAGTAAGATACAGTGTTCAAAGACTCCCGTGAATCCCCTGACGCTTACAGAGGCTTAAGTAGATAATACCTTACTGTAGGAAGCTGGCTCTGTATATACTATACCACAGTAAGGTATAGTGTGCACAGAGTCCAGTGGATCCTCAGAGCCTTAAGTAGATAATACCTCACTGTAGGAAGCTGGCTCTGTATATACTATACCACAGTAAGGTATAGTGTGCACAGAGTCCCGTGGATCCTCAGAGCCTTAAGTAGATAATACCTCACTGTAGGAAGCTGGCTCTGTATATACTATACCACAGTAAGGTATAGTGTGCACAGAGTCCCGTGGATCCTCAGAGCCTTAAGTAGATAATACCTCACTGTAGGAAGCTGGCTCTGTATATACTATACCACAGTAAGGTATAGTGTGCACAGAGTCCCGTGGATCCTCAGAGCCTTAAGTAGATAATACCTTACTGTAGGAAGCTGGCTCTGTATATACTATACCACAGTAAGGTATAGTCTGCACAGAGTCCAGTGGATCCCAGAGGCTTAAGTAGATAATACCTCACTGCAGGAAGCCGGCTCTGTATATACTATACCACACTAAGGTATAGTGTGCACAGAGTCCAGTGGATCCCAGAGGCTTAAGTAGATAATACCTCACTGTAGGAAGCTGGCTCTGTATATACTATACCACAGTAAGGTATAGTGTGCACAGAGTCCAGTGGATCCCAGAGGCTTAAGTAGATAATACCTCACTGCAGGAAGCCGGCTCTGTATATACTATACCACACTAAGGTATAGTGTGCACAGAGTCCAGTGGATCCCAGAGGCTTAAGTAGATAATACCTCACTGTAGGAAGCTGGCTCTGTATATACTATACCACAGTAAGGTATAGTGTGCACAGAGTCCCGTGGATCCCTGAGGCTTACAGAGGCTTAAGTAGATAATACCTTACTGTAGGAAGCTGGCTCTGTATATAGTATACCACAGTAAGGTATAGTGTGCACAGAGTCCAGTGGATCCTCAGAGGCTTAAGTAGATAATACCTCACTGTAGGAAGCTGGCTCTGTATGTACTATACCACAGTAAGGTATAGTGTGCACAGAGTCCAGTGGATCCCAGAGGCTTAAGTAGATAATACCTCACTGGAGGAAGCTGGCTCTGTATATACTATACCACAGTAAGGTATAGTGTGCACGGAGTCCAGTGGATCCCAGAGGCTTAAGTAGATAATACCTCACTGTAGGAAGCCGGCTCTGTGTATACTATACCACAGTAAGGTATAGTGTGCACAGAGTCCCGTGGATCCTCAGAGGCTTAAGTAGATAATACCTCACTGTAGGAAGCTGGCTCTGTATATACTATACCACAGTAAGGTATAGTGTGCACAGAGTCCAGTGGATCCTCAGAGCCTTAAGTAGATAATACCTCACTGTAGGACGCTGGCTCTGTATATACTATACCACAGTAAGGTATAGTGTGCACAGAGTCCCGTGGATCACCTGAGGCTTACAGAGCCTTAAGTAGATAATACCTCACTGTAGGAAGCTGGCTCTGTATATAATATACCACAGTAAGGTATAGTGTGCACAGAGTCCAGTGGATCCCAGAGGCTTAAGTAGATAATACCTCACTGTAGGAAGCCGGCTCTGTGTATACTATACCACAGTAAGGTATAGTGTGCACAGAGTCCCGTGGATCCTCAGAGGCTTAAGTAGATAATACCTCACTGTAGGAAGCTGGCTCTGTATATACTATACCACAGTAAGGTATAGTGTGCACAGAGTCCAGTGGATCCTCAGAGCCTTAAGTAGATAATACCTCACTGTAGGACGCTGGCTCTGTATATACTATACCACAGTAAGGTATAGTGTGCACAGAGTCCAGTGGATCCCAGAGGCTTAAGTAGATAATACCTCACTGTAGGAAGCCGGCTCTGTGTATACTATACCACAGTAAGGTATAGTGTGCACAGAGTCCAGTGGATCCTCAGAGCCTTAAGTAGATAATACCTCACTGTAGGACGCTGGCTCTGTATATACTATACCACAGTAAGGTATAGTGTGCACAGAGTCCAGTGGATCCTCAGAGCCTTAAGTAGATAATACCTCACTGTAGGACGCTGGCTCTGTATATACTATACCACAGTAAGGTATAGTGTGCACAGAGTCCCGTGGATCCTCAGAGCCTTAAGTAGATAATACCTCACTGTAGGAAGCTGGCTCTGTATATACTATACCACAGTAAGGTATAGTGTGCACAGAGTCCCGTGGATCCTCAGAGCCTTAAGTAGATAATACCTCACTGTAGGAAGCTGGCTCTGTATATACTATACGACAGTAAGGTATAGTGTGCACAGAGTCCAGTGGATCCTCAGAGCCTTAAGTAGATAATACCTTACTGTAGGAAGCTGGCTATGTATATACTATACCACAGAAAGGAATAGTGTGCACAGAGTCCCGTGGATCCCCAGAGGCTTAAGTAGATAATACCTCACTGTAGGAAGCGGGCTCTGTATATACTATACCACAGTAAGGTATAGTGTGCACAGAGTCCCGTGGATCACAGAGGCTTACAGAGGCTTACGTAGATAATACCTTACTGTAGGAAGCTGGATCTGTATATACTATACCACAGTAAGGTATAGTGTGCACAGAGTCCCGTGGATCCTCAGAGGCTTAAGTAGATAATACCTCACTGTAGGAAGCGGGCTCTGTATATACTATACCACAGTAAGGTATAGTGTGCACAGAGTCCAGTGGATCCCAGAGGCTTAAGTAGATAATACCTCACTGTAGGAAGCTGGCTCTGTCTATACTATACCAC
Source organism: Calotriton arnoldi (assembly GCA_963921515.1). Classification (NCBI taxonomy): domain Eukaryota; kingdom Metazoa; phylum Chordata; class Amphibia; order Caudata; family Salamandridae; genus Calotriton; species Calotriton arnoldi. The sequence continues at coordinate 289,385 of CAWUFW010009228.1, forward strand.
AGTAGGGTATAGTGTGCACAGAGTCCCGTGGATCCCCAGAGGCTTACAGAGGCTTAAGTAGATAATACCTTACTGTAGGAAGCTGGCTCTGTCTATACTACGTGTCTGTGGCAGCGGCATCCATTTTGTGATGCCAGGGCTTTGGAAAGAAGTTACCGGGTAGCCCGGTGTGTACATGTCTCTCCCTCTAGAAGGGTGGAATGCTACCCCCGCCATAGGAGTGACTTATAGGTTTATATGTGTGTGCAATGGTAGTGATATAGGTAGCCTATATCACAGTAAGGGGTGCATGCACCACCTTACCCAGGCTGCAGTTGCAGACCTTTGGTGTCATTTTGGCTGGCCTTCCAGGGGTGGCATAATACATGCTTCAGCCCCTGGTAGGCCTCTGAGGTACCTATGCCCTGGGTACATAGTATACCATATACTAGGGACTTATAAGGGCACTCCAGATTCCAATCAAAGATGTACCTAAGGTACATGGAAACCATTTTAGAGAGGAAGAAGCAAGGCTGGGGTTCTGATTAGCAGGGCCCCAGCCAGACTAAAGTCGAAAAACAGTGAAGCATCAGCAAAAAGTGGGGGTACCCATGAGAAGCAGATCCTACTCTCCTACACAACCGCCCCCCCAAACGTAGGGACATTAAACTAACCTTGACCAGTTGAGTCTTCATGTTCTAAGTGGAAGTACCTAGAGAGTCCATCTGCATTGGCATGGTTACTCCCAGGTCTATGTTCCACTGTAAAGTCCATCCCCTGTAGGGAAATGGACCACCTAAGCAGTTTGGGGTTTTCACCCTTCATTTGTTTTAGCCATAAGAGGGGCTTGTGGTCTGTTTGAACAAGGAAGTCAGTACCAAACAAGTATGGCCTCAACTTCTTCAGAGCCCAAACCACAGCAAAGGCCTCCCTCTCTATGGCTGACCAACGTTTCTCTCTAGGGGTCAACCTTCTGCTAATAAAAGCTACTGGCTGATCCTGACCTTCATCATTCAATTGTGACAGTACAGCCCCTACCTCCAATTCAGATGCATCTGTTTGGACAATGAACTTCTTGGAGTAATCAGGACTCTGGAGAATGGGAGCAGTGCACATGGCCTGCTTCAGGTCATCAAATGCCTTTTGACAGTTAGCTGTCCACTGAACTTTCTTGGGCATTTTCTTGGAAGTTAAGTCATTCAAGGGTGTCACTCTTGATCCATACCCTTTGACAAATCTCCTATAGTACCCAGTCAGGCCTAAAAAGGCTCTCACCTGAGTCTGGGTAGTGGGAGCAGCCCAGTCCATGATGGTCTGGATTTTGCTCTGCAGTGGTTGAACCTGGCCTCCACCCACAAGGTGGCCCAGGTACACAACCTGAGTCTGCCCTATCTGGCACTTAGTGGCCTTGATAGTTAGGTCTGCCTTTTTCAGGGCCTCCAAAACATTTCTGAGGTGGACCAGGTGATCCTCCCAGGTGGAGCTAAAGACAGCAATATCATCTAGATATGCTGCACTTTATGCTTCCAGGCCTGTAAGGACTGTATTCACCAACCTCTGAAAAGTGGCAGGTGCATTCTTCAGACCAAAGGGCATTACCACAAATTGATAATGTCCACTAGGGGTTGAGAATGCTGTTTTTGGCTTTGCATCATCAGCTAGTCTGATCTGCCAGTAGCCAGCTGTCAGGTCAAATGTGCTTAGGGGCACATGCATCAAAGGTTTTTGCGATTGCAAACGGTGCGATTCGCAAAAATCGGCCGTTTGCGATCGCAAATTGGCCTTTGGAGATGCATGAAAGTGTCTCCTATGCGCAATTTGAGAATTCGCAATTATTTGCGAATTCCTAAATTGCGATTGCATTTAAGGAATCGCAAATTGCGATTCCTTAAATGCAATGCTAGAAGCACTTTCAAATAGCGATTTCGCTATTTGGGACCGCAAATTACAGACAAATCAAACTTGTCTGTAATTTGCAAAAACATCGAAAAATGCACTGAAATGCATTTTTAAAGTTTTAGGTTACACACACACATGCCCTTGGGGCATGTGTGTGTGCAACATGGGTGCACATCACAATTTCAGGGGTGCAACAGGGTGTCCTTTTGACACCCTTGCACCCTTGAATTGCATGCGCAATTTGCGAGTACCTATTGGTACTCGCAAATAGCGCTCATAATTCCCATTCATTCCTATGGGCCTGTAGGCCCATAGGAATGAATGGGAAGCCATTCCTTATTTGCCACTCGCAATTTGCGAGTCGCAAATAAGGAATGTTTAGGAATCGCTATTTTTATAGCGATTCCTACATGCATAGGCTTTTGCGATTCCTTAATTGCGATTCCTTAATAATCGCAATTAAGGAATCGCAAAAGCCTGCCTTGATGCATGTGCCCCTAAGATACTTGGCTGAGGCCAAAGTGTCTATTAGCTCATCTGCCCTAGGTATTGGATGGGCATCAGTCCTAGTGACTGCATTGAGACTAAGGGTGGGCGGAATTTGCGTAGTCGCGTTACGCAAATCTTCGCGAAATTGCTAACAAATTCCGCGAGCTCGCGGAAATTCCGCGAAATCGCAGAATTGCTTGTCCCGTCCGTTCGCGATGTGTTTTTTGCGTGCTCGCGGGGAAATATATCGCTAACTTGCCCATGCGGTCGCTAATGGGCGCGGCCATCTTGTTTTCACTTGTCCTGGCCGCTCGCGATGGTATTTCCTGTTCCGGGTCGCGTATTGCTTGCTCCCGCCCGTTCGCGATAAGGATTTCCTGTTCGGGAACGCGCATTACGTGTTCGCGATGCTTTTTGCGTGCTCGGGGGGGAAATATCGCGCGAACTTGCCCATGCGGTCGCAATGGGCGCGGCCATCTTGTTTTTCACTCTATTTCTATGGTTCTGGGCCTGCTTTTCAATCCTCCCTCTATCTTTTCAATCCTTTGTTTCTGTAAACTTATTTTGGGTCTTTTTGTTTATTATCTATCTCTCTATTTTCCTGATTCTATATTTTGAGTTTCTCTCTACTTTTTGTGTGTTTTTAACTACTTTTTCTATTACCTGCTTTTTCATTTCTTTTACTTACTTTATTTAATTCCTACCTTTTCTTTTCCGTCCCCCGCCTACCCAGAACCATGGCAAAGGGCCACAGCCGCCGGGCTCGAAGTCGGAGCCAGAGCCGCGACCGCCTTCCTTGCGGAAGACGGCGCCAAAGAGGGGTGCAGGCACGGGCCTTATTCAATGAGGCGGAGGTGGCCGCACTGGTTTTTTTTGTTCAGCGCCACCTCCCCTTAACCCTGGCAGCAGGCGGCAGGCCTGGGTCCGGGTACGGGCTCCGGGAGCGTCGGCAGCGGTGGGGCAAGGTGCGTCGGGCAGTGTTTCGCTGCTCTGGTGTCCGGCGCACACAGAATCAGCTGACGCACCAGTGGTCCGATATTCTGGACCGGGAGCAGGACCTGCTGGACCTGCTAGGAGTGGAGGTCCCGGGGCTTGGTGAGTAGCTATTTAATATTACTACTTTGTGTTCTTCTGCTCTGTGTTATATATTGCGAATATTTTTTTTTTCCGACCAGCAAGAATGCTGCTGCTTACATTGCAGGTAAATTACGTTTAAAAATCTGTGATTGTTATGACACAGGCGCTCGGCGCTACTAATCTTACTTGTTTGCAACTTTGCGCTCGCTTGGCCTGATGATTATGTAAGTGTTTACTTTAGAGAACTTAAGTGATGTAATGCTAGAGAGAGTAGTCCTTCCTTTGTCCTCCTGCCACTAAGAAGGGATAGTGGTGGATTGATAGGTTTAGTTACTTATTAGTTGGTAATTTGTAAGTTGTGTGCGTGACGCATCCTCTGTCACGTCACGTGCTGCTGAGTGATGCTTACCCCAGTCCTTAGCAGAACCTTTTGTAGTTTGTTTACTGAGTGTTAATAGGCTTATATCATCACTAGCAGAACATCAGCAGCAACCAGCCAACAATTTGGTGTATGCAAAAATGTATGCATGTGTCCTCCATCTATGCATTTTTGAGGACTAAAATAAATGGAAATGCAGACTTACTGAACAATTGGCCCGTCTGGATTGGAATAGGTGGGCTAGGTCAGGTGGTAGTTAGGCTTGCTAGACGGTCCGTGAATCTCGCAATACTACCAGTCGATCAGATAGGTCAATTTTATTGCAATTTTTGTTACCAAAAATGTTTTTGGTGCCCATTTTAAAATATTTTATTTATTTCACACCAAACTTTAATTTTTGTCTCTTTCTTTATGAAATCTTACATGATCAGCAGCACCCAGGGGCAAGAAGACGGGGTCGCAGGCGGTGGGCTAGAAGATGCCTCCCAGGGACAGGACCGCTCCTCTATCGAGGGCTCTGCTGCTGGCCCCAGTAAGTCCTCCAGTGGTTAATATTAATAATTATATTTCCTAAACTTTTCCTGCACCTTATTTTTTCCAAACTATTATTTCGGTATCCTTCTAATTCGAATTTTGACAAATTCTTCTTTGCTCTATACTATCTGTTTCTAAATTCTTGTTATCCCTGCCTCTAACTGCGTCTGCTATGACTCTCTGTACTGCTACTATTAGTCTGTCTGTAGCTAAGCTTGCCCAGTTGCCCACTCTTTATTTCAAATATTTTAAATTAAACTCATATTCACCAATAGCTATAGCCATTGAGTCCAGTCCTTTGGGTTGTCCTCTTCTACTGCTTCTAGTCTTCTTATTCTTGAGGCTTTTTGACAATTCCCACCAAGAAAATGCCCAACCAGATTTTACTATTTTTGATAGGATAGGACATACTACTACTGTTGTAGGGATTCTGCACATACAGAACTTTGCACAAGAAAATAGGACGTTGGTGATGGGAGGTTGGACCTTCCTCACACCTCAATCAGAAGCCACCACAATCCCCTGACCGACTAGTTATAGTGTCTCATTAGGTCTCCGAAACGCCCCCCAAAATACCCAATGAGTAGACAACCCAGACAACATAACACTCCCAACCTCTGTCGCGGAAGCAATGCACACCCTTTTGCTCACTCTTGTGTAAGTCCACACCAAATACCACCGAGTCTATGTAAGTTCAAAATATTTCTTTTTATTTCCAACTGACAAGCTCTGTATGTTGTATAATGCAGCAGCAACAGCAAAATGTATAAGATTAAAACAATAAACATTGTTACAGTTAGTTAGACTTACAAGTTACTTACAACTACAAGTCCATAGAAGCCAAAAGGCGAGATCATGATAACTGAACAGTGGTGGGCGAACCACCCTCCCCTTGGTAGGAATCTAGTTTATATAAAATTCTAAATGGAGATGTGAGAATTCTGGGGAGCCCTCACCTTAGAAGAACCTAGTAGTGGTTACATCATAAGCTCTGCAAAGCTCTGGTTCTTCTTATAAGGGAATCTTCCGTCTGTAATGAGAAAAATGGTGCGCGTTAGTATAGTGCAAGCATTTCTCATTCGTGCCAAAAAGTGCTGTTTTTTTTATGGATAAGCAATATGGACTAACACCATAACTCCATAACAAAGTCGCTTGTTTTTCGACCTTGTACGCAGTGCTCAGACAGTAGCAGTATGAGCTCATGTGGCCTCAAAGGCGTCTTTCACACCAAGCTGCGAGGTAACTTGCGCAAAAATAAAAGACAGAGCTAAAATGGTTGCATGGCTCGGGGTAACTTAGCAAAGACTAAAATGACCCTAGGAACCATATAACACTACTAGTGTCTACTCTACTACCTGATTTCTACTAGTGATGTATGTTGTATATGTATTAACTTTTTTTCATTCATGCTAGTGAAAAATAGGGGAGGTGTATATGGCATCTGAAAAATGTGTAATGTTTTTCTAGGCGTACTACCGACCACCAGTACCGGGGCCAGCGGTGAAGGTGACGCGGCCGCTGAGGGTGCAGGCGATGCGGCAGTTGGAGGAGCTGCAGGGGGTGAGCCAGCAGCAGTGGCGGGCGGTGGTAAGTTATATTCCTAATCCTTACTTATTGACATTACACTCGCTGCAAGGGTGTAATGTATACTGTACTGTTGAGACTTAAGTAAGAAGTAGTTGTGAATGTCGGTTGAAGAAGACACCCTTTACTTAGCAGCATTAGCAATAGCATTAGCGACGGGAGTCTACTGAGAGTAACCAATGGCCTCTATCGGACTTCAACTCAGCTGTGAAATATTTATGGAGAAGACTAAAAGTCTGATCAGATGACCTTGATGGATGGTTGAACGAAAGGGGAAAGAAGGGTGGAAGGAGGAAGGACGGGCGAGATTTTATATTTATGACTGGCAGAGAAGGATACGTGGCATGCATGCATAGGTGTGTGATATGAATCAGATGCATGGGTGGTGGAATGCCTGAAACTCCCACAAATGTTCGAGGCCGAGGTAGTGGGAGGATAGATACATACCACAAATGTTACGTACTGTGCTTGCTAGTGCTACTGTGCCACTATGTGTAGAATGTATTTGTCTGACTGCTTTGCTAAGAGTATATTTTACAATAGTCTTGTTTTTTCTTCTTGATATAGCTACTCCTAAAGTCAACAGGAAGGAGTTGGCAGCCAAGGCCCGGCGCCGTAAGCTGGAGGCCATACAGGCCGAATACCGGCGCCTGGTTCTTCTAGAGGAGGAGGAGGAGGAGGCGGCAGCAGCTGCAGCCTCCTCCAATGCCCCGGGCCCCAGACACCCCCCTCCAGTCATACGGCGTCACCGCCTGTCAGCCACCCGCCGCCACACAGCAAGAAGCACTGCTGCCCACCCCCACTGTGGATGCAACTGCCGCGCGCTGAAGCACCGCGTGGCCCGCCTGGAGGAGCGCATCCGTGTCCTGGAGAGGCGAGCCCGCTGAGACCCCATTTATTTATTGCCCCTTTTTTATATCTTATTTGGGTGGGTGGGAATCGGGCGTTGGGTTTTGGACTTTTGGACATTTGTTGAACTTTTTCGTTGTGGGACATGAACATTGGTTGGGGTTAGGGAGAGGGGTGGGTCAGGTGTTGTGGGATTTTTTTTACATAGTTTTTTTTTGTTAGGGTATTAAATTACATATTTAGACTTTATATACGATGTGGTTAATGTTTTGTGGGTGGGGTTACTGTTTTACGTCACACGGTTTCCTTGCTGGTGCAGTGCCACAGCCAGTGTTTGATTTAAATAATTGGCTGAGTTACTAAGACACAGACAGATGCGGTACCCGTCACTGAGGGACTTGTCCTACTAGTACTGTCAGTCTCTCCTGCTAATCTATGCATTCTGCAACTGGACTCAAAGGGGTGTGTGAAATAGAATTAATGAAAAAAATCCGTTATTAATTATGCCTCACCCAAACCTCTTCTCTTACCTGTGCTTGATGTTTAACTTGGGCACGGCGATGGCTGCATGGTGGTGATGGTTTTCTTTCCCAACATGCCATGGTTGTGGTGGTAGTAGTAGTAGACCCTGGCAGTAGCACTTGCAAATAAAAGAAAATGAGACAGTCAGTCGCCTGAGAGAGACTGTGGGAGGAGTAGTAGAATGAAGTACAGTACGGAACTTACTGCCAAACAATAATATGCCAAAATACAAGGAAACATAATGGTTGCGGGGATAGCCTAGTACATAGAGTTACAAACTCTAGCTGTGTCGAGTCACTCGACTAGGCCTACAGTACACTCGACACAAGCGTAACCGTTAGTGCTGTGTAGGAGGATGACAACAAATCCAATCTATGATGGCATTTAATGCTGATGGATTCGGTTCCTTTGGTAAAAAAATCCCAAATATACTGCTCATAGGAGGGTGGGCAAGCAGAAGAAGATCCTCGCCCTGCCTTGAAAATGCATTTATGTTGCTTTAGCCACATCCGCCCCAGCAAGCGTGTGATAAATTATTGGTGTACATTTAATTTAGTCACACCTCAATAAGTCACACAGCCCGGGGGAAGAGGGTTAGGGTTTGATGAATTGTTGGGAAGGGGGGTTTTGGGAAAGGTTTGACAAAGAAAAACAGTACGCATGGACAACAACAAAACACAATCTTGGCAGACAACCATATCCATAAATGTGTTAAGGGAGAAACAGGAAATGCATGCATGATGATGATAACTTGATGGTTAATGATATTACTAACTACTACTACTAGACAATTAGACAGTACAGGGCAGCAGTATATTATGCTATTTGCCTTGCCTGTCTGCCCTCCGAGAGACCCGAATTACATACAGTTTCTGTTCTGTTGTACCGGCCCGGGCTTAAAGATAGCAAAGAAAAGTCAAAAAATGCTGTAGGGATGAATTGAATTATAAGCAGAGAGCAAACATAACAACAACAACACACAGTAGTAATGATTGAAGACAAAAATGAATCAAATTTAAAAGATGATGAAAGTTGATACTGTTATTGTATGTTATCCTGGTCAAAATGGGGAGTTGCATCTCGGCATTCGTCTTGGTCCTCCCTTCCATGGACGCTCCGGCCATCAATCTTGGGTGACGCCACTGCCTGCCTGGCAGATGTAGATTCATTGGTAAGGTAAGTGAGAGTTGTTTTTCCCAGTATAGCATAGGGTAAGGGCCGGCCTGTAATTGTAGATGGAAAAACAAAAGGGATATTGAAAAATCAAGTAGAAAATAAATGCCTAAATTACGGTGGAGTGCAACAAGAACACTTTCAGAGGCGGCATGGATACATCATGTCTACTCTAGTCTGTTTCCAGCATTAACCTCCAACAACAACAGGACTGAGCAGGCCCACGGCACCCGTGACACATCCTCCATTTAGCGTACATTTTTTGACAGAGTCAGACAAAGCAGATAAACAGCAACATAGCATTTTACAAATTAAGTGACTAAATCAATGCCCCGCTGTCAGTCATACCACCACACTCGACTCCACCACTACACAGACATGTAGGTCTGCAGTGGTTGTTGTTGACTTGGTTACCTTGTAATGCACTCATGAAACGCACTGAGTTATTCCATCAATCATCTCGGATCGTACTGAGTGACTGGAGTGCGAAGAGATAATGTCACTGTGGTCATCATCATCATGGTGTGTTGTCCAACTCAGTGTGCAGTAGTGTACAGATTGAGTCCCCTTTCCATATTCAAAATGCAATGGATCGGCCTGCAGTAGAAGTAGAAAATTGTTATTGAAAAACCATATTGGGAAGAAACGTTGCATTGAGTTACTTTTAGTGTGTAGATTAGATAATAGTACACAATGAATTACCTTCATGCACTACAAACAACAACAACACAAATCACTCAGTCAGCGTCCAATGCATGTCATCATTCATTACCTGTTCCTTCTCATCTTCAGTTAATGGGCAGTCTGTATCGGCTCGGAAAGGAGGATAGCTATAGTAGTCATCATCATGTTCCACTTCTTTTGGAGAGACTCAACGAGGCAAGATTTTAGTTTTTCTTCGATTATGCTACATCCAATCATCATCTGGCTTGAGGGCAATAGATTTAGGTCTATTCAGGAGGATGGAGGAGCAGGACTCGGAGGAGTGGACTGAAATGCAGACAGCTGAAACTCATATAAGGCAATAAAATACGAAGACGGTGGTGATGGATTTGTTGTGATTTGAAGTTTCCAAACAGAAAGACAGACACAGAAATAGAAGTAAATAAGGGAGAACCACAGTAAGAACTGGAAGCCTAGTTGTCACCGTCAGGGAAGTATAGCTCGTCCTCAAACTCTGGAGGTTCAACCAGAAGTAGGTAATCAGCATCCAACACGCTACTTCCATCACCTGAGCCGCTGTCCTCATCTTCCTGCGGTGATTCATGTATTGTGTAATTCGGTGGTATAAATTGCTGATTCATTTTGATCATGGTTAACCTCTCCACGTTTATGGGTGAGAGACTGGTCCTTTTCACTGTTACAATGGAACCAGCAGCACTGAAAACACGTTCAGAAGAGACACTTGCGATAGGGCAAGCCAGATAGTTGATCGCCAGCCTGCTGAGCACTGGCCATTGGCCCCTTTTGCCATACCAATACCGCAATGGGTTTTGATCAATGTAGACCTCTGTTGGGTCATCCAGGTAGGCCTGGACCATTCGGTCAATGTTCAGGGGTGCTAAACTTAGTGCGGCCTCTTTTGTCTTTGCATCAGCACTGGACCTAGCAAGTCCTTGCTGTAAATACCAATTCTGTGCCGTTTGTACTGGGGCTGATGATGATCCGGTTCTTGCTGTTGTCGATAGTGTTGGTGACAGCTGTGAACCAAATGCACTGCCCACAGGCTCTGAAGTTGAACTTGACGCAGGATGCCCTGCTGCAGTACTTGATGTGGGTTTGAGGCCTTTAATTACCAGCCGTTCATTTTCCAATGTACTGGCTGCCTCAGCTATCCAAGTTTTGTACCGGGCAACATCCACTTCTGAAAAAGGGAGTAATGTCTTACTGTGCAGTGCCGATTTGCACCGTGGATCCAGAATTGTGGCACAAATGTAATGTTGTTGTGACAGAATCTTATTTTGCACCCTTGCATTTTCACTTAAGCGACATGATAAGCTCTCCGCCAACTGGTATGCTTCTTTTTTCCTCCACACCTATGTACGCTTCACACACCCTCTTCAGCTCTTGCTCTAGCATGTGCAACAATGGGATAGCTTGGCCCATAGTACAGTCCTCCTTGCTGACTTCACGTGTGAAGACCTCGAAAGGAAGAAGCATCTCAGTAAGAGATTTAACTAGGCACCATTGGTCCACCTGAAGGGTCATGCCTTTCACAGCAGCATCCGCCCTTTGCATGACATATTCATTGATTGGTCTGTACTGCTCAAACAGACGGTCAAGCATGTAATACGTTGAGTTCCAACGTGTTGCCACCTCCTGGATCAGTGCTTTGACTGGCATTCTATAGTCACGTTGAATGATCCTCAGCTGCTTCCGGGCTTTAAAAGAATGGCTGAAATGCGTGCATATTCTGCGGCAGGTGGTCAGTACGTTGCTGACTATGGGTTCTTTTTCAGAAAGTCTTGAACTATAATGTTAATGCAGTGCGCCAAACACGGGACCCTGAAATACTTACCAAGCGTCATGGCCTTAAGTATATTACTGCCATTATCCGTGGCAACAAAACCAATGTGAAGCCCTCTGGGGCGCAGCCATTCAAAGACCTTGTTGTTAAACTCTTCCAAAAAATTTTCAGCAGTATGAGATTTCTCCATGGCGAACATGGCTATAGTTGCATGTTTCCGAGAAGCATTAAAAATTGCAGCTGTGTCAACAGCACCTACTTCAGATAGCTTGTCTCTAACCCCCACAAAGAGACCCAGTGTGCAGTGATGCACATGTAATCAGTGGCTTGGCAACTGGTCCACATGTCTGTTGTCAGGTGGATTTTGTGAACAGCACTCTGCTGCAAAGCTTGTCCAACCAATTCCAGCACATCGTGATGTAGTGCTGGAACAGCAACTCGGGCAAAATAGGACCGGCTGGGAACCTTCCATTTAGGGCAGATGGCTGACACAAATTCAAGGAAACCCACCCCTTCCACAAATGAAAAAGGAGAAGGTCCAGCGCTAACATTTTAGCCAGCTTCGCATTGAACAACCGTGCCGTTGGGTGGTTGCGTTGGTACTGCCCCTCCGACCTAAGCATGCTGTCAATGGTAGGCTGGAATATTTTCCTTAGTGGTGCACCTTTTTTCTTGAACCCAGCTAGGCTCAACGACGCTGCACTTTTGCTCATTGCAGTGCCCTGTTGCCTTGGTGTCTCATGTTGACTCTTACTACTGTGCCACTGAGATGTTGCTGAGGATGTGGGTGTTACCAGTACACTGCTGGGGGTAGGGCTAGAAATGTCTCCCTCTTGTTGACCTTCCACCGCGATCATATCTTCCCCTACTTCTTCATCCCCAACAACAGCAATGGGTCCAGTTTTACTTTTTTGTAAGTGAAGTAGGTGAGCCTCCCACCTGATAGTGTGGTGTTTTTTGAGATGACTTGTTTGTCCTCCGGTACCATAGTTTGTACCAAGCTTACCCCGCCTAACAGCCTGCCGACAAATTGAGCATATAGCAATGTTCTCCTCCTTACTGCTAACCGAAAAGAAGTCCCAAACTGGGGAGGAGAACTTTCTGGAGCTGCTGGAGGTGCCACTTTCAATACCAGATGAAATGGAGGGTGTGCATGGAATTTGACTCTGTGCACTTACATTACCACCACCTACTGAGGTGGTGGTTGAGCTTGATGTAGGTCCCTGCCGGGCCTTTGCAAAGGCAAATATGGAAGCTGGAGGTCGTGTTGGCGTTACCTGTGTTGGTGGTATCCGTGCTTGTTGGAAACGGGGTTACCGAGTCCGTTACGGTAGCATGGCGCAAAGCGGGGAAAGGCACGCGAAGGCAATGTGTAAGGCAGTTGTGCAGCACACTCTTACTTTGACTCAGAAATGCGAAGCAATAACCGGACACCACACCAGGCTTGTGTAATTAAAAATCAAGTTCTTTTATGTCAATCAAGGTTGTATTAGATTAGGCAGATTATACATTACATTTCTTTAACTGGTGCATTTCTTTAACTTCTAAAAGACCCTCAACAGTTCTGGCCACTAAAAGGCCGCAGGAATCAGCTCCTAAAACACAGCACCAATAATGATTACCGGGTGCACTAATAACACAGGGCCTAGAACATGCAAAACACTTCAGGCATATTAAAATCCCTTGCAAAGGCACATACTTCAGGCCTAGATAATCATTGCAGCATGCGGGACAATATGCGGGATGAAATCCTAGAGGGAACCCCTCAACATGTCCAGCAACCTGGGGCTTCCCTAGGATGGGGGATTCCTATGTCTCTCAGGGGGAAGTGAGGGTTAACTTAGGCTTGGCCCCCTTTCCACCAGGTGCCTCGCTTCGTACAAAATGTCAGTGAGGGCTCTTCCCTCGTTAATCCCCTGTAAATTGTGGCCCCCGGCCCCCAGGGGCTTGATCTAGAGCCCTAGGGGCCTCCCGGGCTCACCTGTGGTGATGTGGCTGGTCGTTGTGCTGCTCGACGGATTCCCTCCCGGGCCAGCCCTCTGTTGGACGGGGCGGGGCCCGGAGCGAGTCCCACGGCCCTCCGGCCAGCGTTGCAGAGCTTCGCCGAGGCTGTGGAGCCTCTTTCTTCCTTCTCGGGTCGTTGGGGGGCCGGTATTGCACTCCTCCGGCCCCCGTGGAGTCAGCGGTGAGTGAGGGTAAAGGGAGCGGGAGCCGGTAGTCCTTCCAGACGGCTCCCCGCTTCCCGCGTGTGCACACGGAGTTCTCCCTCCTCCGTACGTGCTGGGGGGGGCGGGCTCTCGATGCCGCCGAATCCCAGCGCGGCCCTGGAGTTCTTCTGGGGGCTCCCGTTGGCAGTGGAGCCCCTCCGACGTCTTCCTTCTCGGCTCCGGGCGGGGTCCAATCGCGTCGTGGCCTTCTCTGGTTGCCGGGCAACACCTCCCGCCTCCGGCTCCTCTGCTGCTGGCTCCGGCGGGGCCAATCACGTCGCGGCCTTTTCGGGGGCGCGACCTATGACGCGGTCGGCGTCCCCGGCCCCACGGCAACGGCGTCCGAGGGCCTGGAGGCCGCGGTGGGCCTCAGTTCTTTTCACGCGGCCCTCCTGGGCTGCGGCGGTGTCTTTCTTTGCCGCGATTGCAGCGGTAGGGGTCTCGGGCCCGGCGGTGATCTCTGGGGGCTTCGGTGAGGGCGCGGACGGCGCACCTCACCACACTCATGAAAGGGGGAGAGGTCTCCCTCACCTCAGCACCTCTCTTCACGCGGCGGCGGCCGCGGCGGCGATCCAGTCACAAGGTCAGTGACTGGGGGTCAAGTTCTCCCACGTGGAGTTGCAGCGCGGGGTGCGCTGACAGCCTTATTCACAGGGCTGTGTGGGAAGGGTTCTTGGGGGACAGTCCAGCTGTCGGTCTGGGTAGATAGGGGTGAAGGTCTAGCGCTTAGGACACAGCGCTTCGCCTCGTGATCCCCATTCGACGATTCAGCTTGGGTTCCTGTTACTCTTGGTTTCAGGCTCCTGCGAGGAGCTTTTTGTCAGAAGTGGCTTGGGGTAATGTCCGTGACAAACGTTTCTTGTCAGAAAAGTTCTTCTTCTTATGAAAGGGGGGGTTGTGAGTTGGTAGTTCTGGGAGTGCTTGATGTTCCTCCCAGCACGCTGAAGGTGGTTCCCTGGGTCCCCTCACACTGGGCAAGGTCAGTGGGTGGTGGGCGTTCCTCAGCTATCTTACTTCAGCAGGGCCTTAGCCCTGTCAGCAGCAGTAGTGTAGGTCTCCCCTAGGCCCTAAAGCCTATACTCCGGCGCAGGTTCTCCCAGGTTCAGCGGTGCCTCAACCTAACTGACTAAAAGGTTTTCCCTCCAAGCCTCTTATACCCCTAGGTCAGGTGACCCTCCTAAAGGCGGCAAAACTTAACTCCTCCCACAGCCCGGAAGGTTCTGGAACCTTCCACCTATCTAGCTATGTGGCCCAGAGGCGGGGACGGGATGGATACTGTATCCCTATGTCCCAGCCTGACCCTGGCTACTAGCGTGTATGTATGGAAGGCCCTTCTGCAGTAGCAGGGGCCTGTGGCAGCCATCTTTAGTGAGAGAGCACCTGCACCTCAGCACTGACCAGCAGTGGCAAGGCGCCCGGAGACCTAGGTCCAGTAAAAATATGGTGGCAAAAATGAGGCGCAAAGGGAAAAAAACAGGGCAAGACCACCCTAGGGCTGACAGGTCTAACACGCGTCCCCCAGCCGAAAGAGGGGAGAGCTTCCCAACCTCTAGGGAGTTCTCTTCACTAAGGTGGAAAAACCGGGAGAGACCGTCAGCGTTGGCGTGGTCTACACCGGGTCGATGTTCCACCCGAAAGTCCATCCCCTGGAGGGAAATGGACCACCTCAACAATTTGGGGTTTTCGCCTCTCATCTGCATGAGCCAGCGAAGGGGTCTGTGGTCGGTCTGGATCAAGAAGTGACAACCAAAAAGGTATGGCCTCAACTTCTTCACAGCCCAAACCACAGCAAAGGCTTCCCGCTCGATGGTACTCCACCGCTGTTCCCGGGGAGTAGTCTTCGGGAGATAAAGGCCACTGGCTGGTCTTGGCCATCGTCATTCAGCTGCGAGAGCACAGCTCCTATGCCATGCTCAGAAGCGTCTGTCTGCACGATAAATTCCCGTCCAAAGTCTGGAGTCCTGAGCACCGGTGCGGTGCACATGGCACGTTTAAGGGTCTCAAAGGCTTCCTGGCAGGCAGCCGTCCAGATGACTCGGCGTGGCTGCTTCTTTGAAGTCAATTCCGTCAATGGGCCCACGATGGTTCCATATCCCTTGACGAACCGGCGGTAGTATCCCGTGAGGCCGAGGAAAGCTCGGACCTCTGTTTGGGTCTTGGGGGGCTCCCAGGCCATGATGGTCTCAATCTTGGCTTGGAGGGTTGCACCTTACCTCCGCCTACCAGATGTCCCAGGTACACGACAGATCCCTGTCCAATCTGGCACTTGCTGGCCTTGATGGTTAGACCAGCCCGTTGCAAAGCCTGCAGCACCTCCTGGAGATGCTGCAGATGGTCCTCCCAGCTGCTACTGAAGACAGCTATGTCATCCAGGTAGGCAGCAGAGAAGGCCTCTAGGCCAGACAGCACCTGGTTCACCAACCGCTGGAAAGTGGCTGGAGCATTTTTCAACCCGAAGGGCATCACCTGAAATTGAAAGTGGCCCTCGGGGTGGAGAACGCAGTCTTCTCCCTTGCTCCTTCCGCCATGGCGATCTGCCAATAGCCTGATGTTAAATCAATGGTACTCAGATACCGGGCTGCTCCCAGCCGGTCAATGAGCTCATCCGCCCGAGGGATCGGGTGAGCGTCGGTCTTGGTGACTGAGTTGAGTCCACGGTAATCCACACAGAACCGAAGTTCTGGTGTGGTGCCCGGGGGGCCGCTTTCGGCACCAACACTACCGGACTAGCCCAAGGGCTACTGGAAGGCTCAATCACCCCCAGTTCTAGCATCTTGACAACCTCACCCTGGATACTAGCCTTGACCTTATCGGACAGCCGGTAAGACTTGTTCTTCACTGGCGGACTGTCCCATGTGTCCACATCATGGGTACACAGGTGCGTGATTCCAGGCGTGAGGGAAAACAACGAGGCGTACTGCCCCAAGACCTGGCGGCAGTCCCTCTGTTGCTCTGGGGTCAAGGATGGGGCGAGGACTACTCCCTCTACCGAACCATCCTTCTCATGGGCCGCCAGAAGGTCTGGCAGAGGCTCACTCTCCTCCTCCTCACTTCCATCCGTTATCATCAAGAGAGTGAGCTCGGAACGCTCCTGGTGTGGCTTCAGGCGGTTGACGTGGAGCACCCTGTGGGGTTGACGGGGGTCTTCATGTCGACGACATACGTGGTCTGGCCTTTCCTTTCCAAGATCTCAAACGGCCCAGTCCACCGGTCCTGGAGGGCGCTAAGCTCTCCTGGCTCCATGACCCACACCTTCTGTCCAGCGTCTAACTCTACCGTCCGCGCGTTCCGGTCATACCATTGCTTCATGACGGCCTGACTCGCCTCTAAGTTGTCCAAGGCCTCCTTCCACAGCTTGGCCACTTGGCTGCGGAATGCCAGCATATAGCTGACCACATCACGGGGAAGCTTCGAGGAAGACTTCTCCCACCCCTCTTTGACAAGACTGAGGGCCCCCGAATGGGGTGGCCATAGAGCAGCTCAAAGGGGCTGAAACCGACCCCCTTCTGCGGCACCTCTCGGTAGGAGAAGAGCAGACAGGGTAAGAGGACGTCCCACTTTCTTCTCAAGTCCTCGGGTAGGCTCCTGATCATCCCCTTCAAGGTTTTGTTGAAACGCTCCACGAGCCCGTTCGTCTGGGGGTGGTAAGGAGTGGAGAACCGGTAGGTCACTCCACACTCCTTCCACATGGCCTGCATGTAGGCCGACATGAAATTTGTGCCCCTATCTGACACCACGACCTTGGGGAATCCCACTCGGGTAAAAATCCCCATGAGGGCCCGCGCCACCACCGGTGCTGTGATGGTCCTCAGAGGGATTGCCTCTGGGTACCGGGTGGCGTGGTCTACTAGCACCAAAATGAACCTATGCCCAGCAGAAGTCGGCGGATCCAACGGCCCGACAATGTCAATCCCTACTCGCTCAAAAGGGGTATTGACCACTGGGAGAGGTTCCAGAGGGACCTTCACCTTAGTCCCTGTCTTGCCGCTCGCTTGGCAAGTGGTGCAGGTCTTGCAAAACGTGTCAGAAGTGACGCGCATCCTGGGCCAGTAAAAATGTGGGACCAAGCGTGCAAACGTCTTGTCCTGGCCCAGGTGTCCTGCTAGTGGTATCTCATGTGCCAACTCTAGCAGAAAGGCTCGGTAGCATTGGGGGACCACCACGGCCCTTGAGGACCCATGCACCGGAGCCTTCGGCTCACTGTAGAGGAGACCATCCTCCCAGTAGACATGGTAATTACCAGTCTCTGTTCCAGCTGCTTGGGCTTCGGCCTGTTGCCGTATGCCATCAAGCGTAGGGCACTCCTTCTGCGCCCGGCAAAATTCCTCCCGGGTAGGCCCTCCTTCCACCTGCCACTCTGCAGGGGTCGGCAGGTCCCCCACGGGAAAACCAACCACCTCAGCGGACTCCGGGGTCACCTCCGCGGGCTCCCCATCCATCTCACCGGGTGTCTCCTCCCGGACATCTCCTTGTCCAGCAGTGGGCTGGGCCATTATTTCAGGCTCCAACCCGGGCTGAGTTCCTTGTCGGGCAGCCATGGACCGCGTGATAACGCAAGTCCATCCTGGTAACCCCAACATCTCAGCATGGGCATTGAACTCTACCTCTCTCCAGGCAGTATGTTCCAAGTCGTTGCCCAGCAGACAGTCAACTGGCATGGCAGGGCTCACCGCAACCTTCATCAGACCTGACACTCCTCCCCACTCAAAGGGAACTTGGGCCACGGGGTAATGACCCAGGCTATTATCAGCCATCACAACCGGGTGGAACTCCTCAGGAATCACCTGCTCTGGGGACACCAGCTGACGTCTCACCATCGTCATGCTGGCACCTGTGTCCCTCAGAGCCTCCACCTCCTCCCCGTTCACCAGGACCCTCTGCCGATACTTGGCAGTGTTCTCGAGTACCTGAACCCGTGGGATGATCTCTCTATCCCCCAGGGAAACTAAGGTCAAGCCTGTCCACTCACCTCCCCTACCTAGGGACAACTCCTCCCCAAGCGCTACACTGGCCACCCCGGGGCTCTTACCTCCTGTGGGGGCTGGGGTTCTCTTGCGACACTGGGGATCCCCCTTGTAGTGTCCAACCTCCCGCACTCGTAGCACCGGACAGTTCTGGGCTGCTGACTCCTGTCAGGGTAAGTGGGTCTCTGGTATCCAGATTGGGATGGGGAACCTACCCCTCTCCCAGGCGGTCTATTTTGGGGACCTTTAAAGAACTCCCTCTTTTTATCTCCCCCTCTTTCTTCTGGGGAACGCCTGTCCACCTTTCGGGGATCCGCCCCGGCTCCCTTGTGGGACACCCGAGTGCTGACCCACGTGTCTGCCTCCTCTGCAAGCTCCCTTGGGTTGGTCAGCTTGCGGTCCACCAAGTACTGGCGCAGCTCCGGAAAACATTTCTCGAGGAGGTGCTCTCTCAAAAACAGGTCGTACAGCCCTTTGTAATCATCAACCTCGCTGCCACGCACCCAACCCTCCAATGCCTTCCGGGCATAATCATAAAAATCCACCCAGTTTTGTGTGGTGAGCTTGTGGCTGTTGCGGAACTTTTGGCGGTACTTCTCTGGGGTGAGGCCAAACTTCCTGAGCAGGGCCTCCCTCATGATAGGGTAGTTGGTCCGATCCCCTTTTTCTAAAGTTAAAAGTGTGTCCCTTACTAGTGGAGGTATGTACCTATAAAGTCCTCCTCCCCAGTAGCTCTCAGGAACTCTATGGGCCACCAAAGCTACCTCGTACGCCGTCAACCACTTGTCGATGTCATCACCCACACTAAAGCTGGCTATCACCTCCCTGGGTAGATAAAATTTGGGCTCCTGTGGAACCCCAGCAGGTACGCTGCCACCATTTCCTTTGCCTTCCATCTCCATCTGCAAGGCTCGGAGCTCCAGTTCTTTCAGGCTAAGCTCATGTACAAGCCTTCTTTCCTCCATGGCTAGCCTTGCCTGTTCTCGCTCCCTTTCCATCTTAGCCAACTCTAATGTCAATTGCCTCTGCTGCCTCCTGTCCTCGAATTCCTCTGCTGACAAACTCCCCCCTGACGCACTACTGCCTGCCCTGGAACGTCTTCCTGGCAACACATTCTCGCTGACGTCAATGTTCAGTAGGCTCAGTTCTCCTGGGTCGTCTGTCTCCCTCTGCTCCTCCTCCCCTCTTCCCCCGGGTGGGCCATTACCCATGCCCTCAAAGCTTTCTGAAGCACCTCCTTCCTGGCACCTCGCTTGACGGCCACCCCCTCTCTAGGCAGAACTCCTTGAGCTGTGTCACCGTGTACCTCTCTAGGTCGGCTAACTCAAACTCCATCCTCCTAGGTGGGGTCCCAGACAATTTAAGGAAGGGGTTCTAAATGGTAGGTAGCAGGTCTAACGTAGGACTAATACAATCGGCAATCACAATAGAATTCCTCCTTACATTTCACTAGGTGTCTAATTGCGGCGCACACTGAGTCACTGTAGGGTGCTGCACAAGTACCAGTCCTTATCTCACCGCTGAACACCAATGTTGGAAACGGGGTTACCGAGTCCGTTACGGTAGCATGGCGCAAAGCGGGGAAAGGCACGCGAAGGCAATGTGTAAGGCAGTTGTGCAGCACACTCTTACTTTGACTCAGAAATGCGAAGCAATAACCGGACACCACACCAGGCTTGTGTAATTAAAAATCAAGGGGCATATTAGCAAGACCCACGTTAAAATTATCGCCGTTTTAGCGGCAGGAAACTGCCGCTAAAACGGCGATAATGGGCTTGCTAATATGCGTTATGGAATTCCAATAGAAGCCCAGGTTAGATGTCCTGCACATCTAACTTGGGCTTCTATTGGAATTCTATAACGCATATTATCAAGCCCATTATCGCCATTTTAGCGGCAGTTTCCTGCCGCTAAAACGGCGATAATTTTAACGTGGGTCTTGCTAATATGCCCCCAAGTTCTTTTATGTCAATCAAGGTTGTATTAGATTAGGCAGATTATACATTACATTTCTTTAACTGGTGCACATTCTTCTAAAAGACCCTCAACAGTTCTGGCCACTAAAAGGCCGCAGGAATCAGCTCCTAAAACACAGCACCAATAATGATTACCGGGTGCATTAATAACACAGGGCCTAGAACATGCAAAACACTTCAGGCATATTAAAATCCCTTGCAAAGGCACATACTTCAGGCCTAGATAATCATTGCAGCATGCGGGACAATATGCGGGATGAAATCCTAGAGGGAACCCCTCAACATGTCCAGCAACCTGGGGCTTCCCTAGGATGGGGGATTCCTATGTCTCTCAGGGGGAAGTGAGGGTTAACTTAGGCTTGGCCCCCTTTTCACCAGGTGCCTCGCATCGTACAAAATGTCAGTGAGGGCTCTTCCCTCGTTAATCCCCTGTAAATTGTGGCCCCCGGCCCCCAGGGGCTTGATCTAGAGCCCTAGGGGCCTCCCGGGCTCACCTGTGGTGATGTGGCTGGTCGTTGTGCTGCTCGACGGATTCCCTCCCGGGCCAGCCCTCTGTTGGACGGGGCGGGGCCCGGAGCGAGTCCCACGGCCCTCCGGCCGGCGTTGCAGAGCTTCGCCGAGGCTGTGGAGCCTCTTTCTTCCTTCTCGGGTTGTTGGGGGGCCGGTATTGCACTCCTCCGGCCCCCGTGGAGTCAGCGGTGAGTGAGGGTAAAGGGAGCGGGAGCCGGTAGTCCTTCCAGACGGCTCCCCGCTTCCTGCGTGTGCACACGGAGTTCTCCCTCCTCCGTACGTGCTGGGGGGGGGGCGGGCTCTCGACGCCGCCCAATCCCAGCGCGGCCCTGGAGTTCTTCTGGGGGCTCCCGTTGGCAGTGGAGCCCCTCCGACGTCTTCCTTCTCGGCTCCGGGCGGGGTCCAATCACGTCGCGGCCTTCTCTGGTTGCCGGGCAACGCCTCCCACCTCCGGCTCATCTGCTGCTGGCTCCGGCGGGGCCAATCACGTCGTGGCCTTTTCGGGGGCGCGACCTATGACGCGGTCGGCGTCCCCGGCCCCACGGCAACGGCGTCCGCGGGCCTGGAGGCCGCGGTGGGCCTCAGTTCTTTTCACGCGGCCCTCCTGGGCTGCGGCGGTGTCTTTCTTTGCCGCGATTGCAGCGGTAGGGGTCTCGGGCCCGGCGGTGATCTCTGGGGGCTTCGGTGAGGGCGCGGACGGTGCACCTCACCACACTCATGAAAGGGGGAGAGGTCTCCCTCACCTCAGCACCTCTCTTCACGCGGCGGCGGCCGCGGCGGCGATCCAGTCACAAGGTCAGTGACTGGGGGTCAAGTTCTCCCACGTGGAGTTGCAGCGCGGGGCGCGCTGACAGCCTTATTCACAGGGCTGTGTGGGAAGGGTTCTTGGGGGACAGTCCAGCTGTCGGTCTGGGTAGATAGGGGGTGAAGGTCTAGCTCTTAGGACACAGCGCTTCGCCTCGTGATCCCCATTCGACGATTCAGCTTGGGTTCCTGTTACTCTTGGTTTCAGGCTCCTGCGAGGAGCTTCTTGTCAGAAGTGGCTTGGGGTAATGTCCGTGACAAACGTTTCTTGTCAGAAAAGTTCTTCTTCTTATGAAAGGGGGGTTGTGAGTTGGTGGTTCTGGGAGTGCTTGATGTTCCTCCCAGCACGCTGAAGGTGGTTCCCTGGGTCCCCTCACACTGGGCAAGGTCAGTGGGTGGTGGGCGTTCCTCAGCTATCTTACTTCAGCAGGGCCTTAGCCCTGTCAGCAGCAGTAGTGTAGGTCTCCCCCTAGGCCCTAAAGCCTATACTCCGGCGCAGGTTCTCCCAGGTTCAGCGGTGCCTCAACCTAACTGACTAAAAGGTTTTCCCTCCAAGCCTCTTATACCCCTAGGTCAGGTGACCCTCCTAAAGGCGGCAAAACTTAACTCCTCCCACAGCCCGGAAGGTTCCGGAACCTTCCACCTATCTAGCTATGTGGCCCAGAGGCGGGGACGGGATGGATACTGTATCCCTATGTCCCAGCCTGACCCTGGCTACTAGCGTGTATGTATGGAAGGCCCTTCTGCAGTAGCAGGGGCCTGTGGCAGCCATCTTTAGTGAGAGAGCACCTGCACCTCAGCACTGACCAGCAGTGGCAAGGCGCCCGGAGACCTAGGTCCAGTAAAAATATGGTGGCAAAAATGAGGCGCAAAAGGGAAAAAAACAGGGCAAGACCACCCTAGGGCTGACAGGTCTAACAGTGCTACATCCCTCGCAACGATTTGGGATAGTCTAATAATGTTGGTCTCCATCTCCGCAGGCCCAGGAGTGATGTTCGTGATGACTGGCTCTTCATCATCACCCCCCTCGTCTACATCTACCTCCATAACTGTAAGGCTTTCTGGAACCTTCCTTTTCACTAGCCTTGTCTTGTGGTGTGCATCACTCTCAGGCTGAGCTGGTGGCTTCCAAGTGGCATCTAGATCATCAGAAGCGGGGCTTGAAGAAGAAGTTGATGTACTAACCCTCCTTTTCCTTGCTGGGGGTATGGAAGACACTGGATCTTCTGGAACAGTGGCTTGCTCCTCTTCGTCTGCAAAAAGCTCGATTTCCTGAACTGCCCCTACTTCATGTGGAACAGCTACTATTGTAGGCTGTGGTTCCGGCTGCAGCTGTGGTTCCGGCTGTGGTTGCGGTTCCGGCTGTGGTTGCGGTTCCGGCTGCGGCTGGGGTTGCGGCTGTGGTTCCGGCTGTGGTTGCAGTTCCAGCTGCGGTTCGGGTTGCGGCTGGGGTTGCCCACTTATCTGCTGAGTTTGCGCCTGCGAGTGCGTGGATTGGGTACTACTTTGCGATAATGACATTTCAACATCACTGGTCGTTAGTAGACTGGCTACCTCTGCCACAGTCATGGGCTTGGGCCTAGGTTGCTGGGGTGGGCCCACTGATGCAGAGGTGCTGCTCCCAGCTTGGTCCCCGCTGGACACCGCTGCTGCAGGCGTAAGTTTTTTTACCAAAAACACATCGGCCGGCACCCCAGTCTTGGCAAGTGCCACTTCCTTCTTCTCTCCCTTCTTCTCACTGGCAACTTTCTTGCTACTGGAGGACCTGGTACCTTTCTTTGGGGCCATCTTCTTCAGATGTCAGCAGGACGCAGGTGCACAAGTTGCAGAGATGTCTGTGGTCACACGTGGCCGTGACGCGCAGCAGGACTTCAGCCTGGCAGTACAACGGGTGATGATGATGATGACGCCTCCTCCTCTGTCTTTTTGTGCACCTAAAAGCAAAGAAGCCAGGAGAAGAACATCAGTGAAATGTTGCATTTGTTGTTGTGGTTCAATTACTAGTAGTACAAACAAACAAATAAAAGATATAAATTAGTGTAGCCATTTGTGAGACTGTCAACAAGGGCTTTCATGGTATACTGTGTACACTGTCAGGAAGGATAGGAAAGAAGAGGAACAACAACCAAAATACAAATGTAATAGAAGTGGACCCTGTTTGGCATTAAATTATTTGCTCATCACATCATTGAGGGAGCTGCAGCTGGCAAAGGGGATGGATGCAAGCAGTAAGCCAAGAGGAAAACCATGCAGGCCTAAATGGCAAAAGCAGCACACTTATAACTCCCACCAGAAATGGCCACCAGCCACATGGACACTCACAAATCACAAGCAACAAGCATGAGGCCTGGAAAACAATGTACTGAAACAGGCCTACGATAGCCAGGCAAAGGCTGCATGGTAAACCACACTGCTTTGCCTGTAATGCAATAAAATGCAAAAACGAAAATACACAGGGCTAAACAAGGCCTGCAACACACCACACACAACTAAGGCATGTAACACACCCCAAAAAACAGAAATACACCCAAAAAATAAATCCACATTTTGCAATTCAATCCAATGCCAAAAAATTAATCCACATTTTGCAATTCAATGGCATCCATGTGCCCTAAATGATGTTTAAATTCAACTGAACACACAAACAGTTCTTTTATGCACCCCTGACTATCTCTGGGCCCACTGGATGGAAGGCCTGTTGGCAGATTAGGCTACAAGCTTGCAGGCCTATGGCAAAAAGCACACTGCCTGGCTTCAAAATGGCCGCCAGCCTCATGGCCAGGCCCACAACAACAAGAAACTGAAGACAGACAATGCAGCCCTATGGCAAAAAGCACACTGCCTGGCTTCAAAATGGCCGCCAGCCTCATGGCCAGGCCCACAACAACAAGAAACTGAAGACAGACAATGCAGCCCTATGGCAAAAAACACACTGTCTGGCTTCAAAATGGCCGCCAGCCTCATGGCCAGGCCCACAACAACAAGAAGCCTAGGCCACAAAGGAAACACATGCAGGCCTATATGGCAAAAGCAGCACACTTATAACTCCCACCAGAAATGGCCACCAGCCACATGGACACTCACAAATCACAAGCCACAAGCATGAGCCCTGGAAAACAATGTACTGAAAACAGGCCTACGATAGCCAGGCAAAGGCTGCATGGTAAACCACACTGCTTTGCCTGTAATGCAATAAAATGCAAAAACGAAAATACACAGGGCTAAACAAGGCCTGCAACACACCACACACAACTAAGGCATGTAACACACCCCCAAAAACTGAAATACACCCAAAAAATAAATCCACATTTTGCAATTCAATCCAATGCCATCCATGTGCCCTAAATGATGTTTATATTCAACAGAACACACAGAAACAGTTGTTTCATGCACCCCTGACTACCTCTGGGCCTACTGGATGAAAGGCCTGTTGGCAGACTAGGCTACAAGCTTGCAGGTCTATGGCAAAAAGCACACTACCTGGCTTCAAAATGGCCGCCAGCCTCATGGCCAGGCCCACAACAACAAGAAACTGAAGACAGACAATGCAGGACTATGGCAAAAAGCACACTGCCTGGCTTCAAAATGGCCGCCAGCCTCATGGCCAGGCCCACAACAACAAGAAACTGAAGACAGACAATGCAGGCCTATGGCAAAAGCACACTGCCTGGCTTCAAAATGGCCACCAGCCTCATGGCCAGGCCCACAACAACAAGAAACTGAAGACAGACAATGCAGGCCTATGGAAAAAAGCACACTACCTGGCTTCAAAATGGCCGCCAGCCTCATGGCCAGGCCCACAACAACAAGAAACTGAAGACAGACAATGCAGGCCTATGGCAAAAAGCACACTGCCTGGCTTCAAAATGGCCACCAGTCTCATGGCCAGGCCCACAACAACAAGAAGCCTAGGTCACAAAGGAAACACATGCAGGCCTATATGGCAAAAAAGCAGCACACTTATAACTCCCACCAGAAATGGCTACCAGCCACATGGACACTCACAAATCACAAGCAACAAGCAGGAGGCCTGGAAAACAATGTACTGAAAACAGACCTATAATAGCCAGGCAAAGGCTGCATGGTAAACAACACTGCTTTGCCTGTAATGCAATAAAATGCAAAAACGAAAATCCACAGGGCTAAACAAGGCCTGCAGCACACCACACACAACTAAGGCATGTATTTAGCACACAGCCCAAAAACTGAAATACCCCCAAAAATACACATTTTGCAATTCAATCCAATGCCATCCATGCCCCCTAAATGATGTTTGAAATTAAAAATACATCACACAGCAAAGGGACAGTTGTTTCATCATGTTTCATCATGCACCCACCCATGACTAGCTCTGGGCCTACTGGCTACAGTGGCTACCCACCACTATATTTATTTTTAAAAATGATGAAAATTACAAAAATTGTAATTGCAGCAACTGCAATGACCCAATCAAACAACACCAACTTACTTGTAAAATCTCAAATCCAAAAATCCTCAAATCCAATGATAATGATGCAGCAGACACAAAGAGTGATCCTTCCAGCTCAAATCCAAGTGAAAAATGAACAGGAGATGGAGAAAGCACTGGGAGGAGCCTGCTGGAAAGGAACAGGAAGTAGTAGACTCTGTGGCACTTCCTCCCTCTCCCCCCAAAAATTGACAAAAAAGGACACCCAAATATCAATCTGAGGGTTTTTTTCCATGGAAATCATCAGTTTATAGAAGGTTTTATGCTGCTCGCGATATTATTCTTCTCCAGATTGAAAATTTTGCGTGTTCGGGATCGCAGGTTTACAAAGATTCCGCCGGAAATCCGATGGCACGCCCGAATGACGTGTTCGCGACCGCAATCTCTCTCGTGGTGCACGATGGTGCGACGAATGACGTGTTCGCGATCGCACACTCTCGCGTTGTCCGATGGCACGGCGAATGACGTGTTCGCGATCGCAAACTCTCGCAGGATCGCGCGGCCGGCTACCGAAATCTCGTGGCGCACGCGAACGAATAGGAAAACCCGTCGGCGAACGCAGGAATCCCGGTAAGTCATAATCGCGCGCGCTAGAATGCATTTTTAAAGCGCGAACAAGAAAATAATTCCGCTTCGCCGCGGATCGCGGAATTGTTGGCAATTCCGCGTTCTCCGCGGAACGCGAAATTGTCTAAATTCCGCAAATTCCGCGAGCGGAGCGGAATTCAATGCCCAGGGTTAATTGAGACCCCTGTAGTCCACACAAAACCTCATCTCTCTTTTCCCACCACTGGTGTGAGGTTTTGGTACAAGGACCACTGGACTAGCCCAAGGGCTATCTGAGGGTTCAATAACTCCCAAATCCAACATTTTCTGGACTTCTGTCCTGATACAGTCCCTGACATGGTCAGGATGCCTATAAATCTTATTTTTAATAGGCAGACTGTCCCCAGTGTCCACTTCATGAGTGCACCAGGTGGTCTGACTTGGAGTCAGAGAGAACATATGTCTGTACTGATTGAGCACTTGTCTGCAATCAGTTTGCTGCTGAGCAGTGAGGCTGCCTGCCAAGGCTACACCATCCACTGACCCATCATCAGGGTTCTGTGAGAGCAGGTCAGGGAGTGGGTCACTCTCTTCCTCCAGTCCCTCATCAGTAGCCATGAGCAAGCCCATGTCTGCCCTGTCCACATATGGTTTTAATCTGTTGACATGGAGAACCCTGTGGGGACTCCTGGGTGTTCCTAGGTCTACTAAATAAGTAACCTCACCCTTCTCTTCAACAATGGTATGGGGTCCACTCCATTTGTCTTAGAGAGCTGCTGGGGCCACTGGCTCCAACACCCATACCTTCTGTCCTGGCTGGTAAACAGTCAGTACAGCCTTTTTGTCATGCCAAGCTTTTTGCAGTTCCTGGCTAGCCTCAAGGTTTTTAGTTGCCTTTTTCATGTATTCAGCCATCCTGGAGCGGAGACCAAGTACATAGTCCACTATGTCTTGCTTTGGGGGCTTGAGAGGTAACTCCCATCCTTCCTTCACCAAGCACAATGGACCCCTGACAGGGTGACCAAACAAAAGTTCAAAAGGGCTGTAGCCAACCCCTTTTGAGGCACCTCCCTGTATGCAAACAAAAGGCAGGGCAAGAGTATGTCCCATCTTCGCCTAAGCTTTTCTGTGAGCCTTTTAATCATGCCCTTTAAGGTTTTGTTGAATCTCTCAACTAAACCATTGCATTGTGGGTGATAGGGTGTGGTGAACTTGTAAGTCACTCCACACTCCTTCCACATTGCCTTCAAGTATCCAGACATAAAGTTTGCATCTTTGTCTGATACAACCTCCTTAGGGAAGCCCTCTCTTGAGAAAATTCCCAGGAGGGCTCTTGCCACCACAGGTGCTGTAGTGGTCCTAAGGGGTATAGCCTCTGGGTACCTAGTGGCATGGTCCACCACCACTAGGATAAACCTGTGCCCAGATGCTGTTTGGGGATCCATGGGACCAACAATATCAATCCCCACTCTTTCAAAGGGAACCCCCACCACAGGTAGTGGTATCAGGGGGGCCTTTGTGGTGCCACCTGCCTTCCCACTGGCTTGGCAGGTTACACAGGAGCGACAAAACTCCTTGGTGTCTTCAGACATGTGGGGCCAGTGAAAGTGAGGGACAAGTCTTTCCCAAGTCTTGTTCTGGCCCAGGTGACCTGCTAGGGGAATATCATGGGCTAGGGTCAATAGGAAGCCACTGAACTTCAGAGGTATAACCAACCTCCTGGTGGCACCAGGCTTGGGGTCTCTACACTCTGAGTACAACAAGAGTCCATCATCCCAATACACTTTATGGGGACCACTAGCATTCTCAGCAGCCTCAGCAGCAGCTTGCTGTCTGAGGGGTTCAAGAGAGGGGCAGCTCTGCCCTGGAAGGGCCCCCTGTCCCCAAGAACTCAACCTGGTCAGGTTCAAGCTCCTCTGGGACAGTTCCTTCCTCAGGACTGAGATCATCCCCCTCAAGAGACGGATCTTCCTTCTGAGCCAAGGGGGAAGGCACTGCCTTAACCCTACTACTCCTCCTCTTGGATGGTACTTGGTCCATTGTTCCAGGATCCAAGGCCTGCTCAGTGTTAGACATTTTGCTCTGTGACCTGGTCACAGCAAACACATCTGCAGGGATCCCCAGCATTTCTGCATGGGTCCTGAGCTCCACTTCTGCCCAAGCTGAAGTTTCAAGATCATTGCCAAGCAAGCATTCCACTGGTAGATTTGCACTCACCACAACCTTCTTAAGGCCAGTTACCCCTCCCCAGGAGAAGTTAACAACTGCCAGAGTATGGTCTGTTCTGACATTGCTAGCATTGGTCACTTGGTACATCTCCCCAAGTATAATCTGCCCAGGATCCACAAGGTCTTGTGTCACCATGGTGACACTTGCCCCTGTGTCCCTGAATGCCAAAGCCTCTTTTCCATTGATTAATGGCTGTGCCTGTACTTGCCCAGATTACTGGGACTCATAGAGGAGGTCACATCCATGCCTCCATCACAGACTAGGACAGCCTGAGTGAGTTCTCTGACTAGGCCAGAGCTCATCTCATTACCCAGGGTCAACCCTACTATACCCTTGGCCTGTGTACTCCCACCACCAATTGTAACTGCACTAGGGGGAACAGGTGCCTTAGGGGCATTGGTGGGGGCTGGAATAGAGTCTTTGGACTTGGTGCAATCACTGGTCCAGTGTGTCTTTTGCTTACAGACTTTGCACCATGGTTTCTTTTGGCCTTTTCCCTTGTTAGACTGTGAATCCCCACCTGAAGAAGATTTTTGGGGGCCTTATGAAGACTTCTGGTCTTTACCCTTCTCCCCACCCTTATCAGAGTTTTTAGAATCTTGCTTCTTAGGGTCACCACCTTGGTTCTGTACCTTCTGCCTCACCCTGGTTCTGACCCATTTGTCTGCCTTCTTTCCCAATTCTTGGGGAGAGGTCAGATCAGAGTCCACCAGGTACTGATGCAACAGCTGATTTTGACAGTTATTAAGAATTTGCTCCCTCATGATAAGATTGTACAATCCTGTGAAGTCACCCACCTTACTGCCCATCAACCAACCTTCCAGAACCTTAGCAGAACAATCAACAAAGTCCACCCAGTCTTGAGTCTGTGCTTTTTGGGTATCTCTGAACTTTAACCTTGTTGGAACCGGAGTTACCGAGTCCGTTACGGTAGGATGGCGCAAAGCGGGGAAAGGCACGCGAAGGCAATGTGTAAGGCAGTTGTGCAGCACACTCCTACTTTGACTCAGAAATGCGAAGCAATAACCGGACACCACACCAGGCTTGTGTAATTAAAAATCAAGTTCTTTTATGTCAATCAAGGTTGTATTAGATTAGGCAGATTATACATTACATTTCTTTAACTGGTGCACATTCTTCTAAAAGACCCTCAACAGTTCTGGCCACTAAAAGGCCGCAGGAATCAGCTCCTAGAACACAGCACCAATAATGATTACCGGGTGCACTAATAACACAGGGCCTAGAACATGCAAAACACTTCCGGCATATTAAAATCCCTTGCAAAGGCACATACTTCAGGCCTAGATAATCATTGCAGCATGCGGGACACTATGCGGGATGAAATCCTAGGGGGAACCCCTCAACATGTCCAGCAAACTGGGGCTTCCCTATGATGGGGGATTCCTATTTCTCTCAGGGGAGGTGAGGGTTAAATTAGGCTTGGCCCCCCTTCTCACCAGGTGCCTTGCCTGGTACAAAATGTCAATGAGGGCTCTTCCCTCGTTAATCCCTCTGTAAATTGTGGCCCCCGGCCCCCAGGGGCTTGATCTAGAGCCCTAGGGGCCTCCCGGGCTCACCTGTGGTGATGTGGCTGGTCGTGGTGCTGCTCGATGGACTCCCTCCCGGGCCAGCCCTCTGTTGGACGGGGCGGGGCCCGGAGCGAGTCCCACGGCCCTCCGGCCGGCGTTGCAGAGCTTCGTCGAGGCTATGGAGCCTCTCGCTGCCTTATCGGGTCGTTGGGGGCCGGTATTGCACTCCTCCGGCCCCCGTGGAGTCAGCGGTGAGTGAGGGTAAAGGGAGCGGGAGCCGGCAGTCCTTCCAGACGGCTCCCCGCTTCCCGATTGTGCACACGGAGTTCTCCCTCCTCCGTACGTGCTGGGGGGCGGGCTCTCGACGCCGCCCAATCCCAGCGCGGCCTTGCGTTCTTCTGGGGGCTCCCGTTGGCAGTGGAGCCCCTCCGACGTCTTCCTGCTTGGCTCCGGCGGGGCCAATCACGTCGCGGCCTTCTTCGGTTGCCGGGCAACGCCTCCCGCCTCCTTCTCCTCGGCTGCTGGCTCCGGCGGGGCCAATCACGTCACGGCCTTTTCGGGGGCGCGACCTATGACGCGGTCGGCGTCCCCGGCCCCACGGCAACGGCGTCCGCGAGCCTGGAGGCCGCGGTGGGCCTCAGCTCTCTTCACGCGGCCCTCCTGGGCTGCGGCGGTGTTTTTCTTGGCCGCGATTGCAGCGGTAGGGGTCTCGGGCCCGGCGGTGATTTCTGGGGACTTCGGTGAGGGCGCGGACGGCGCACCTCACCACACTCATGAAAGGGGGAGAGGTCTCCCTCACCTCAGCACCTCTCTTCACGCGGCCGCGGCGGCGATCCAGTCACAAGGTCAGTGACTGGAGGTCAAGTTCCCCCACGTGGGGTTGCAGCGTGGGGTGCGCTGACAGCCTGATTCACAGGGCTGTGTGGGAAGGGTTCTTGGGGGACAGTCCAGCTGTCGGTCTGGGTAGATAGGGGGGTGAAGGTCTAGCGCTTAGGACACAGCGCTTCGCCTCGTGATCCCCATTCGACGATTCAGCTTGGGTTCCAGTTACTCTTGGTTTCAGGCTCCGCGAGGAGCTTCTTGTCAGAAAAGTTCTTCTTCTTATGAAAGGGGGGTTGTGAGTTGGTGGTTCTGGGAGTGCTTGATGTTCCTCCCAGCACGCTGAAGGTGGTTCCCTGGGTCCCCTCACACTGGGCAAGGTCAGTGGGTGGTGGGCGTTCCTCAGCTATCTTACTTCAGCAGGGCCTTAGCCCTGTCAGCAGCAGTAGTGTAGGTCTCCCCCTAGGCCCTAAAGCCTATACTCCGGCGCAGGTTCTCCCAGGTTCAGCGGTGCCTCAACCTAACTGACTAAAAGGTTTTCCCTCCAAGCCTCTTATACCCCTAGGTCAGGTGACCCTCCTAAAGGCGGCAAAACTTAACTCCTCCCACAGCCCGGAAGGTTCTGGAACCTTCCACCTATCTAGCTATGTGGCCCAGAGGCGGGGACGGGATGGATACTGTATCCCTATGTCCCAGCCTGACCCTGGCTACTAGCGTGTATGTGTGGAAGGCCCTTCTGCAGTAGCAGGGGCCTGTGGCAGCCATCTTTAGTGAGAGAGCACCTGCACCTCAGCACTAACCAGCAGGGGCAAGGCGCCCGGAGACCTAGGTCCAGTAAAAATATGGTGGCAAAAATGAGGCGCAAAAGGGAAAAAAACAGGGCAAGACCACCCTAGGGCTGACAGGTCTAACACGCGTCCCCCAGCCGAAAGAGGGGAGAGCTTCCCAACCTCTAGGGAGTTCTCTTCGCTAAGGCGGAAAACCGGGAGAGACCGTCAGCGTTGGCGTGGTCTACACCGGGTCGATGTTCCACCCGAAAGTCCATCCCCTGGAGGAAATGGACCACCTCAACAATTTGGGGTTTTCGCCTCTCATCTGCATGAGCCAGCGAAGGGGTCTGTGGTCGGTCTGGATCAAGAAGTGACAACCAAAAAGGTATGGCCTCAACTTCTTCACAGCCCAAACCACAGCAAAGGCTTCCCGCTCGATGGTACTCCACCGCTGTTCCCGGGGAGTAGTCTTCGGGAGATAAAGGCCACTGGCTGGTCTTGGCCCTCGTCATTCAGCTGCGAGAGCACAGCTCCTATGCCATGCTCAGAAGCGTCTGTCTGCACGATAAACTCCCGTCTAAAGTCTGGAGTCCTGAGCACCGGTGCGGTGCACATGGCACGTTTAAGGGTCTCAAAGGCTTCCTGGCAGGCAGCCGTCCAGATGACTCTGCGTGGCTGCTTCTTTGAAGTTAATTCCGTCAATGGGCCCACGATGGTTCCATATCCCTTGACGAACCGGCGGTAGTATCCCGTGAGGTCGAGGAAAGCTCGGACCTCTGTTTGGGTCTTGGGGGGCTCCCAGGCCATGATGGTCTCAATCTTGGCTTGGAGGGGTTGCACCTTACCTCCGCCCACCAGATGTCCCAGGTACACGACAGATCCCTGTCCAATCTGGCACTTGCTGGCCTTGATGGTTAGACCAGCCCGTTGCAAAGCCTGTAGCACCTCCTGGAGATGCTGCAGATGGTCCTCCCAGCTGCTACTGAAGACAGCTATGTCATCCAGGTAGGCAGCCGAGAAGGCCTCTAGGCCAGACAGCACCTGGTTCACCAACCGCTGGAAAGTGGCTGGAGCATTTTTCAACCCGAAGGGCATCACCTGGAATTGAAAGTGGCCCTCGGGGGTGGAGAACGCAGTCTTCTCCCTTGCTCCTTCCGCCATGGCGATCTGCCAATAGCCTGATGTTAAATCAATGGTACTCAGATACCGGGCTGCTCCCAGCCGGTCAATGAGCTCATCCGCCCGAGGGATCGGGTGAGCGTCGGTCTTGGTGACTGAGTTGAGTCCACGGTAATCCACACAGAACCGAAGTTCTGGTGTGGTGCCCGGGGGGCCGCTTTCGGCACCAACACCACCGGACTAGCCCAAGGGCTACTGGAAGGCTCAATCACCCCCAGTTCTAGCATCTTGACAACCTCACCCTGGATACTAGCCTTGACCTTATCGGACAGCCGGTAAGACTTGTTCTTCACTGGCGGACTGTCCCCTGTGTCCACATCATGGGTACACAGGTGCGTGATTCCAGGCGTGAGGGAAAACAACGAGGCGTACTGCCCCAAGACCTGGCGGCAGTCCCTCTGTTGCTCTGGGGTCAAGGATGGGGCGAGGACTACTCCCTCTACCGAACCATCCTTCTCATGGGCCGCCAGAAGGTCTGGCAGAGGCTCACTCTCCTCCTCCTCACTTCCATCCGTTATCATCAAGAGAGTGAGCTCGGAACGCTCCTGGTGTGGCTTCAGGCGGTTGACGTGGAGCACCCTGTGGGGTTGACGGGGGTCTTCATGTCGACGACATACGTGGTCTGGCCTTTCCTTTCCAAGATCTCAAACGGCCCAGTCCACCGGTCCTGGAGGGCGCTAAGCTCTCCTGGCTCCATGACCCACACCTTCTGTCCAGCGTCTAACTCTACCGTCCGCGCGTTCCGGTCATACCATTGCTTCATGACGGCCTGACTCGCCTCTAAGTTGTCCGAGGCCTCCTTCCACAGCTTGGCCACTTGGCTGCGGAACGCCAGCATATAGCTGACCACATCCCGGGGAAGCTTCGAGGAAGACTTCTCCCACCCCTCTTTGACAAGACTGAGGGGCCCCGAACGGGGTGGCCATAGAGCAGCTCAAAGGGGCTGAAACCGACCCCTTCTGCGGCACCTCTCGGTAGGAGAAGAGCAGACAGGGTAAGAGGACGTCCCACTTTCTTCTCAAGTCCTCGGGTAGGCTCCTGATCATCCCCTTCAAGGTTTTGTTGAAACGCTCCACGAGCCCGTTCGTCTGGGGGTGGTAAGGAGTGGAGAACCGGTAGGTCACTCCACACTCCTTCCACATGGCCTGCATGTAGGCCGACATGAAATTCGTGCCCCTATCTGACACCACGACCTTGGGGAATCCCACTCGGGTAAAAATCCCCATGAGGGCCCGCGCCACCACCGGTGCTGTGATGGTCCTCAGAGGGATTGCCTCTGGGTACCGGGTGGCGTGGTCTACTAGCACCAATATGAACCTATGCCCAGCAGAAGTCGGCGGATCCAACGGCCCGACAATGTCAATCCCTACTCGCTCAAAAGGGGTATTGACCACTGGGAGAGGTTCTAGAGGGACCTTCACCTTAGTCCCTGTCTTGCCGCTCGCTTGGCAAGTGGTGCAGGTCTTGCAAAACGTGTCAGAAGTGACGCGCATCCTGGGCCAGTAAAAATGTGGGACCAAGCGTGCAAACGTCTTGTCCTGGCCCAGGTGTCCTGCTAGTGGTATCTCATGTGCCAACTCTAGCAGAAAGGCTCGGTAGCATTGGGGGACCACCACGGCCCTTGAGGACCCATGCACCGGAGCCTTAGGCTCACTGTAGAGGAGACCATCCTCCCAGTAGACATGGTAATTACCAGTCTCTGTTCCAGCTGCTTGGGCTTCGGCCTGTTGCCGTATGCCATCAAGCGTAGGGCACTCCCTCTGTGCCTGGCAAAATTCTTCCCGGGTAGGCCCTCCTTCCACCTGTCACTCTGCAGGGGTCGGCAGGTCCCCCACGGGAAAACCAACCACCTCAGCGGACTCCGGGGTCACCTCCGCGGGCTCCCCATCCATCTCACCGGGTGTCTCCTCCCGGACATCTCCTCGTCCAGCAGTGGGCTGGGCCATTATTTCAGGCTCCAACC
Organism: Calotriton arnoldi; assembly: GCA_963921515.1. Lineage (NCBI taxonomy): Eukaryota > Metazoa > Chordata > Amphibia > Caudata > Salamandridae > Calotriton > Calotriton arnoldi. The sequence goes on from CAWUFW010009228.1 coordinate 324,301, forward strand.
CGGGCTGAGTTCCTTGTCGGGCAGCCATGGACCGCGTGATAACGCAAGTCCATCCTGGTAACCCCAACATCTCAGCATGGGCATTGAACTCTACCTCTCTCCAGGCAGTATGTTCCAAGTCGTTGCCCAGCAGACAGTCAACTGGCATGGCAGGGCTCACCGCAACCTTCATCAGACCGGACACTCCTCCCCACTCAAAGGGAACTTGGGCCACGGGGTAATGACCCAGGCTATTATCAGCCATCACAACCGGGTGGAACTCCTCAGGAATCACCTGCTCTGGGGACACCAGCTGACGTCTCACCATCGTCATGCTGGCACCTGTGTCCCTCAGAGCCTCCACCTCCTCCCCGTTCACCAGGACCCTCTGCCGATACTTGGCAGTGTTCTCGGGTACCTGAACCCGTGGGATGATCTCTCTATCCCCCAGGGAAACTAAGGTCAAGCCTGTCCACTCACCTCCCCTACCTAGGGACAACTCCTCCCCAAGCGCTACACTGGCCACCCCGGGGCTCTTACCTCCTGTGGGGGCTGGGGTTCTCTTGCGACACTGGGGATCCCCTTGTAGTGTCCAACCTCCCCGCACTCGTAGCACCGGACAGTTCTGGGCTGCTGACTCCTGTCAGGGTAAGTGGGTTTCTGGTATCCAGATTGGGATGGGGAACCTACCCCTCTCCCAGGCGGTCTATTTTGGGGACCTTTAAAGAACTCCCTCTTTTATCTCCCCCTCTTTCTTCTGGGGGAACCCCTGTCCACCTTTCGGGGGATCCGCCCGGCTCCCTTGTGGGACACCCGAGTGCTGACCCACGTGTCTGCCTCCTCTGCAAGCTCCCTTGGGTTGGTCAGCTTGCGGTCCACCAAGTACTGGCGCAGCTCCGGAAAACATTTCTCGAGGAGGTGCTCTCTCAAAAACAGGTCGTACAGCCCTTTGTAATCATCAACCTCGCTGCCACGCACCCAACCCTCCAATGCCTTCCGGGCATAATCATAAAAATCCACCCAGTTTTGTGTGGTGAGCTTGTGGCTGTTGCGGAACTTTTGGCGGTACTTCTCTGGGGTGAGGCCAAACTTCCTGAGCAGGGCCTCCCTCATGATAGGGTAGTTGGTCCGATCCCCCTTTTCTAAAGTTAAAAGTGTGTCCCTTACTAGTGGAGGTATGTACCTATAAAGTCCTCCTCCCCAGTAGCTCTCAGGAACTCTATGGGCCACCAAAGCTACCTCGTACGCCGCCAACCACTTGTCGATGTCATCACCCACACTAAAGCTGGCTATCACCTCCCTGGGTAGATAAAATTTGGGCTCCTGTGGAACCCCAGCAGGTACGCTGCCACCATTTCCTTTGCCTTCCATCTCCATCTGCAAGGTTCGGAGCTCTAGTTCTTTCAGGCTAAGCTCATGTGCAAGCCTCCTTTCCTCCATGGCTAGCCTTGCCTGCTCTCCCTCCCTTTCCATCCTAGCCAACTCTAATGTCAATTGCCTCTGCTCCCTCCTGTCCTTGAATTCCTCTGGTGACAAACTCCCCCCTGACACACTACTGCCTGCCCTGGAACGTCTTCCTGGCAACACATTCTCGCTGACGTCAATGTTCAGTAGGCTCAGTTCTCCTGGGTCGTCTGCCTCCCCCTGCTCCTCATCCCCTCTTCCCTCCGGGTGGGCCATTACCCATGCCCTCAAAGCTTTCTGAAGCACCTCCTTCCTGGCACCTCGCTTGACGGCCACCCCCCTCTCTAGGCAGAACTCCTTGAGCTGTGTCACCGTGTACCTCTCTAGGTCGGCTAACTCAAACTCCATCCTCCTAGGTGGGGTCCCAGACAATTTAAGGAAGGGGTTCTAAATGGTAGGTAGCAGGTCTAACGCAGGACTAATACAATCGGCAATCACAATAGAATTCCTCCTACTTACATTTCACTAGGTGTCTAATTGCGGCGCACACCGAGTCACTGTAGGGTGCTGCACAAACACCAGTCCTTATCCCACCGCTGAACACCAATGTTGGAACCGGAGTTACCGAGTCCGTTACGGTAGCATGGAGCAAAGCGGGGAAAGGCACGCGAAGGCAATGTGTAAGGCAGTTGTGCAGCACACTCCTACTTTGACTCAGAAATGCGAAGCAATAACCGGACACCACACCAGGCTTGTGTAATTAAAAATCAAGTTCTTTTATGTCAATCAAGGTTGTATTAGATTAGGCAGATAATACATTACATTTCTTTAACTGGTGCACATTCTTCTAAAAGACCCTCAACAGTTCTGGCCACTAAAAGGCCGCAGGAATCAGCTCCTAGAACACAGCACCAATAATGATTACCGGGTGCACTAATAACACAGGGCCTAGAACATGCAAAACACTTCCGGCATATTAAAATCCCTTGCAAAGGCACATACTTCAGGCCTAGATAATCATTGCAGCATGCGGGACACTATGCGGGATGAAATCCTAGGGGGAACCCCTCAACATGTCCAGCAAACTGGGGCTTCCCTATGATGGGGGATTCCTATTTCTCTCAGGGGAGGTGAGGGTTAAATTAGGCTTGGCCCCCCTTCTCACCAGGTGCCTTGCCTGGTACAAAATGTCAATGAGGGCTCTTCCCTCGTTAATCCCTCTGTAAATTGTGGCCCCCAGGGGCTTGATCTAGAGCCCTAGGGGCCTCCCGGGCTCACCTGTGGTGATGTGGCTGGTCGTGGTGCTGCTCGACGGACTCCCTCCCGGGCCAGCCCTCTGTTGGACGGGGCGGGGCCCGGAGCGAGTCCCACGGCCCTCCGGCCGGCGTTGCAGAGCTTCGTCGAGGCTATGGAGCCTCTCGCTGCCTTATCGGGTCGTTGGGGGGCCGGTATTGCACTCCTCCGGCCCCCGTGGAGTCAGCGGTGAGTGAGGGTAAAGGGAGCGGGAGCCGGCAGTCCTTCCAGACGGCTCCCCGCTTCCCGATTGTGCACACGGAGTTCTCCCTCCTCCGTACGTGCTGGGGGGTGCGGGCTCTCGACGCCGCCCAATCCCAGCGCGGCCTTGAGTTCTTCTGGGGGCTCCCGTTGGCAGTGGAGCCCCTCCGACGTCTTCCTGCTTGGCTCCGGCGGGGCCAATCACGTCGCGGCCTTCTTCGGTTGCCGGGCAACGCCTCCCGCCTCCTTCTCCTCGGCTGCTGGCTCCGGCGGGGCCAATCACGTCACGGCCTTTTCGGGGGCGCGACCTATGACGCGGTCGGCGTCCCCGGCCCCACGGCAACGGCGTCCGCGAGCCTGGAGGCCGCGGTGGGCCTCAGCTCTCTTCACGCGGCCCTCCTGGGCTGCGGCGGTGTTTTTCTTGGCCGCGATTGCAGCGGTAGGGGTCTCGGGCCCGGCGGTGATTTCTGGGGACTTCGGTGAGGGCGCGGACGGCGCACCTCACCACACTCATGAAAGGGGGAGAGGTCTCCCTCACCTCAGCACCTCTCTTCACGCGGCGGCGGCCGCGGCGGCGATCCAGTCACAAGGTCAGTGACTGGAGGTCAAGTTCCCCCACGTGGGGTTGCAGCGCGGGGTGCGCTGACAGCCTGATTCACAGGGCTGTGTGGGAAGGGTTCTTGGGGGACAGTCCAGCTGTCGGTCTGGGTAGATAGGGGGTGAAGGTCTAGCGCTTAGGACACAGCGCTTCGCCTCGTGATCCCCATTCGACGATTCAGCTTGGGTTCCAGTTACTCTTGGTTTCAGGCTCCTGCGAGGAGCTTCTTGTCAGAAAAGTTCTTCTTCTTATGAAAGGGGGGTTGTGAGTTGGTGGTTCTGGGAGTGCTTGATGTTCCTCCCAGCACGCTGAAGGTGGTTCCCTGGGTCCCCTCACACTGGGCAAGGTCAGTGGGTGGTGGGCGTTCCTCAGCTATCTTACTTCAGCAGGGCCTTAGCCCTGTCAGCAGCAGTAGTGTAGGTCTCCCCCTAGGCCCTAAAGCCTATACTCCGGCGCAGGTTCTCCCAGGTTCAGCGGTGCCTCAACCTAACTGACTAAAAGGTTTTCCCTCCAAGCCTCTTATACCCCTAGGTCAGGTGACCCTCCTAAAGGCGGCAAAACTTAACTCCTCCCACAGCCCGGAAGGTTCTGGAACCTTCCACCTATCTAGCTATGTGGCCCAGAGGCGGGGACGGGATGGATACTGTATCCCTATGTCCCAGCCTGACCCTGGCTACTAGCGTGTATGTGTGGAAGGCCCTTCTGCAGTAGCAGGGGCCTGTGGCAGCCATCTTTAGTGAGAGAGCACCTGCACCTCAGCACTGACCAGCAGGGGCAAGGCGCCCGGAGACCTGGGTCCAGTAAAAATATGGTGGCAAAAATGATGCGCAAAAGGGAAAAAAAACAGGGCAAGACCACCCTAGGGCTGACAGGTCTAACAAACCTGTATTGTTCAGTGGTTAGGCCAAACCCATCAATTAATGCACTCTTCAAGACCTTGTAATTGTCAGCATCCTCTTCTCTAACAGAGAGGAGCTTATCTCTACCTTTGTCTGCAAAGGAGAGCCACAGGATTGCTGCCCACTGCTCCTGAGGGACCCTCTGTACTTTACAGGCCCTCTCTAGAGCAGTTATCCATTTGTGGATGTCATCCCCACTCTGGTAGGGAGGGACAATCTTGCTCAGGTTTCTATGGTCATAAGACCTTTCCCTATCTCTGGGGAAATTGCTGCCACCAAGGGACTCTAGTCCCAACTTTTTTCTCTGTCTATAGAGATCTAGGGACTCCCTGTCTATAGCCAACTGCTGTTTTCTGAGCTCAAGCTGGGCTTGCTCATACTGAATCAGTCTCTTTCTCCTCTCATGAGAGGATTCCCTCCCATGAGAGGAAACAGAGGTCCCTACTGAGGTGTCAGAGTGGTTAGACTCCTGAGAAGGAGATCTAGACCTTCTGGGCACACTCACAACTCTTCCTGGGGGGACAAAGAGGAGGTCATTCTGGGCCTCCTCCTCATTCTCAGGAGTAGCTGCACTTTCCAGGTTAGGATCATTGTCATCCCCCTGGCCAGTTTCAGAGGTCAGGTCCAGGGCATTTTCATCCCTGGCTCTCCCTCATCTTCTGCCCCACCCTCTCTGCCTACCCTTGCAGACCCTATGGGTCTTCTAAGATCATCAAGCAGAAGCATCTCCAGGAGACGTTGGGTGTTGGCACTTTTGCCTGTTTTCAACTTCCTGACTTTGCACAACTCTCTCAATTCCAAAAATGTGAGGTTGTCATATCTGGATGGCAGGAGCCCACTGGTTCCTGGCAGTGAAGACATTACTAGTGTGGTGTGGTGTATGCACTACCTACACAGTGTGACCTACTAAACTCTCTTGAGTTGTAGAAAGGGTGTGCTATCCCTTAACACACAACTCTAAGTTCAGTAGAACTTACTGTATACTAAGCTTGTTATTATATGTACCTAAGGTACCCTTAGTGGTTTTCAGTTGATCAATTCAATTGAGATTATCTGGTAAAACAATAGCAAGCTGGAATCCCACACGCTGCACACCAATGTGAGAAGTTGGCCTGGTATATGCTGTCCACTAATTATAGTGTGCACCTTGCACCAGTCCAAACAACCCCTTATTGGAGATAGGTTAAAGACAACCTTTATAGAAAGCTATCCTAGTGGTAGCTATGGAGAGCAGCCTTCAGGCTAAGTCTTGAAGGAATGTAAAGCAGCTTGTTTTACCAGTCTATAATCTCTTGAGTGACCAAATGAAAGAGGACCACACCAGGTATATATTTAAAATATATGTATTTATTACTAAACACACCCCTCTAGTCTCTTTATGAGGCTAGAATTCGAAGTACATAAGTTATAAGTCAGTTATCAACAGTAATAGCACAAATACACGTTTGAGCCCTAGGGGCGTACCAAACCATATACCAATAAAGTGGTATAAGAACCACGACTGAACTAGACACAAGGCCTAGAGCCTGTAGAAGTGCTTGGCCCTCAAGGAACCACCCAAGGCAGTGACACAGGGGACCCACGGGGGACGCGTGCAGTGTGAGAACACAGCCGCGAGCTACCGTTGACTTCTATGGGGAATGTCGCGGTTAGAGAATTAAAGAAAAAGGACACTTAGAGGAGGACTTGGATCAAACCCCTTTAGAACTAGGCTGTTCTAGAGTCAATACCCACGGGAGCACCGGAGTACTCGAGTTACCTCACCCAGGGGAGCCGGGTGCATAGGTGTCTTTCGGGGTCGGGTTTCATCGTCGATTTCAATGGCGACCTGCTGCAAAGTGCTGCTGGCGACCAAGTCGAAAGTGTTCGGGTGGATCCAAAGGTGGATCGGAGATCTGAAGAACCTGAAAGCAGAGGGGACAGAGTCTGGGTCACTAGCCAGTGACCAGGAAGGCGATGAGCAGATGCCCACCGATGTCGGGTGCTTCAGGTAGGTTGACGGTCATCTTGACTCTTCAGCCACGAGGTCCAGGAGGCGTCGACGACAATCAGGGGCTGGATTCGAGCTGTCCCATGACGTCTGTCGATTACTGCAGTGTCGAAGACCGGATTGGATCTAACAAGCCTTGGCAACGGCACGTCTTGAAGAAAGAAAGAAAATACTGTGGTTCAGACCAGTAAGGTCTGAGGGACTCACCCAGCAAGGGTAAGTTAGGGCACGTCTGGAGCAACCAGGAAAGCCCAAGCAGAAGAAGAGTTGCCTTCAGGAGGGTCCACTAGCCAATGGACTAGCGACCGCGAAGGAGCCTCGAGTGGACACACTTGGAGCTGGCTCACAGGACACTCATGGAAGGAGGCCAATGATATTTGGTGCAGTTGGTGCTGGACGCGGGGGCTACTTGGAGCCCAAAGCACAACTTCATGGGAGTCCAAGAAGAGGATGCATTTGCAAATGTTCTTGGTGTCCAGGGGTCACGGTTCCACGTTACCCACGACAGCTATAGGCCTCAGCTTCGCTGGAGACTCAGGGCAGCCTCGGAAAAGTCTGTAAATCCACCTCTGGTGATGCAAAGACTTCGGCGTCCGACGGGAGCTTCAGCGATGCAGACCGGACAATTGCTTCTTAGGTGCCTGCCAAGCAGGGGAGTCACTCCTTGACCCCAAGGGAGATTCTTCAGTCCTCTAATCTTGTAGTAGAGCGTCGAAGGTCCAGGATTCTGTGTAAGAGTTTCGTCCAGGGTAATCTAAAGTCCTAAGGACTGGGGTCTGTAGGAAGGTGGAATCTGACTATATGGTTGCCCCCACTTTTTTTATGGTGTTTTGCTGGTTTATGACTTAGTTGGACTGGGGTCCTGCTATTCAGGGCCCCAGTCTATCTGCTTTCTCTGTAAAATGGTTTCCATGTGCCTTAGGCACATCACTGATTGGGATCTGGAGTGCCCTTATAAGTCCCTAGTATATGGTATACTATGTACCAAGGGCATAGGTACCTCAGAGGCCTGCCAGGGGCTGCAGCATGTATTATGCCACCCCTGGAAGGCCATCCAAACTGACACCACAGGTCTGCTACTGCAGCCTGGGTAAGGTGGTGCATGCACTCCTTACTGTGATATAGGTTACCTATATCACGAAATACATACACACATATAAACCTATAAGTCACTAATAAGGCAGGCCTTATCAATTCTAAAGGCAGAGTGCGTGGTTCCTATGTGAGAGGGTGCCCCTGCATGAGCAGGGCCCCTCTGCAGCGTTCGGCGACCATCTCTGATGCTGTTTGTAGTGCAGCCTGACCATATACTCTTAAACGCATTATATCCTCGCGGTAAAATGCTAACTTTGGAATGGCTGCACCATAAACATGTCGTGTTTGGTGTCAAACATCTTGGAATACTACCCCCCGCCAATCCTGGCGGCGGGGGTAGCATTCCACCATTCTAGAGGGAAAGACATGTTAACTCTGGCTTACCCGGTAACTTCTTTCTGAAGCCCTGGCATCACAAAATGGATGCTGCTGCCACAGACACAAGTCTGGCCTCCTGCTGCTGGACGAAACTCCGGCAGGGGAGGCCTGGACAATAGGTTTCCTGATGCAGGGAGGTGTGACCACCTCCCCAGACAGGATAATGTGTATTGGGGCTGGGTGGGTGCACTCTTAGAGTGCTTTGAAGTCCTGCACTGGGGGAGCAAAAGGCTCCTCTGTGCATATGCCAGTTCAAACCAGCTCAGGGGCTACCTGCCCCTGCTCTGGCGCGAAACTGGACAAAGGGAAGTGGGTGTAGCCACCCCCTCCCTTGAACCTCCCATAGGTGGGGTCATAGAGTTAGTCCCTCCCTGTTTTACTGGTTAAAATGGGGAACTCTTGCCACAGCAAGATTAGATTATACCTGGACGAAACTCTGAAACTGAATCCTGGACCTTCGACGCTCTACTCACGATTAGAGGACTGAAGAATCTCCCTTGGGGTCAAGGAGTGACTCCCCTGCTTGGCAGGCACCAAAGAAGCATCTGTCCGGTTCGCATCACTGAAGCTCCCGTCGGACGCCGAAGTCATCGCATCACCAGAGGTGGATTCTCAGACTTCCCCGAGGCTACCCTGAGTCCCCAGCAAAGCTGAGGCCCGTGGCTATCGTGGGTGACTTGAGACCGTGACCCCTGGAAACCGAGCACACTTGCAAGTGCACCACCTTCTGGGTCTCCCAAGAAGTCGTGCTTTGGGCTCCGAGTAGCCCTAGCCTCCAGCACCACCTGCACTGAAGATCACTGGCCCCTACTCCACGAGTGTCCTGTAAGCCAGCTCCACGTGTGGCGTCACGAGGCTCCTTCGCGGTCGCTAGCCCGTTGGCTAGTAGCCCTTAACGAAGGCCAATCTTTTCTTTACTTGGCAGTCTGGTTGTTCCAGGCCTGCCCTCACTTACCCTCGCTGGGTGAGTTCCCCAGACCTTGCTGGTCTGCACCATCGACGATCTACATCTTACTCGAGACTTGCCGTTGCCAAGGCTTGTTGGGTCCAATCTGGTCGCCGACACCTCTGCACTCGACAAACATCGAGCACCAGCCCGAATCCTGCTCCTGGTTGCCGACAACGCCTCCTGGACCTCGTGGCTGAAGAGTCAAGATGACCGTCAACGCACCTGAAGCACTCGACATCGGTGGGCATCTGTCCATCGCCTTCCTGGTCACTGGCTAGTGACCCAGACTCTGTCCCCTCTGCTTTCAGGTTCTTCAGAACTCCTATCCACTCTTGGATCCACCCGGACACTTTTCTCCTGGTCGCCAGCAGCACTTTGCAGCAGATCGCCATAAGAAACGACGACGAAACCCGACCCCGAAAGGCACCTATGCACCCGGCTTCCCTGGGTGAGGTAACACGAGTACTCCGGTGCTCCCGTGGGTAGAGACTCTTCAAAGTCCTAGATCTCAAAGGGTTTTGTCCTAGTCCTTCTTTAAGTGTCCCTTTCCTCTATTTTTCCGATCCCGACTTTCTCCATAGAAGTTAACGGCGTATCGCGGTTGTGTATTTACACTGCACGCGTCTCCCGTGGGTCCCCTGTGTCACTACCGTGGGTGGTTCCTCGTGGTCCAAGCACTTCTAGAGGCTCTAGGCCTAGTGTCTAGTTCAGTCGTGGTTCGCATACCACTTTATTGGTATATGGTTTGGTACGCCCCTAGGGCCCAAACGTGTATTTGTGCTATTACTGTGATTTAAGATCTTATAACCTATGTACTTCGAACTCTAGCCTCATAAAGAGACTAGAGGGGTGTGTTTAGTAATAAATACATATATTTTGAATATATACCTGGTGTGGTGCTCTTTCATTTGGTCACTCAAGAGATTATAGACTGGTAAAACAAGCTGCTTTACATTCCTTCAAGACTTAGCCTGTAGGCTGCTCTCCACAGCTACCACTAGGATAGCTTTCTTTAAAGGTTGTCTTTAACCTACTTACCATAAGAGTCGATTTGGACTGGTACAAGGTGCCCACTATAATTAGTGGACAGCATATGCCAGGCCAACTTCTCACATTGGTGGCAGCGGTGGGATTCCAGCTTGCTATTGTTTTACCAGATAATCTCAATTGAATTGATCAACTGAAAACCACTAAAGGTACCTAAGGTACATATAATTTAAGCTTAGAATAACAGTAAGTTCTACTGAACTTAGAGTTGTGTGTTAAGGGATAGCACAACCCTTTCTACAACTCAAGAGAGTTTAGTAGGCCACACTAGAGTAGGTAGTGCATACACCACACCACACTAGTAATGTCTTTAAGAGCAGGATCCAAAGAATCCTTGCAGGAAGCCACTCAGCTTCCACCCTCTAAGTATGATACACTCCCATTCTTAGAATTGAGAGCTTTATGCAACGTGAGGAAATTAAGGACAGGCCAAAGTCCCACCACCCAACACCTCCAGGAGTTGTTGGTGGCTTATGATCTTAGTAAGTCCTCAGGGACTGAAGGGGTAGGAGCAGAGGGTGGGCCAGCAGATGAGGAAGGGGCCAGGGGTACCACTACCCCCAGCCCCCCCTCTGAAACTGACCAGGAGGGTGACAATGACCCTGACCTGGAAAACCCAATCCCTTCTGGGGAAGATGAAGAGGAGGATCTAGAAGACCACACCTTTGTCCCCCCAGGAAGGATTATGAGTGTGCCCAGAAAGTCTAGATCTCCTTCTCAGGAGTCTAACCACTCTGGCACCTCCATAGGGAGCTCTGTCTCATCTCACAGGAGGGAATCCTCTCATGAGAGAAGAAAGAGACTGGTCCAGTATGAGGAAACTCAACTAGAGATCAGGAAGAAGCAATTGGCTTTAGATAGGGAATCCCTAGATCTCCTTAGAGAGAGAAGAAAGTTGGGACTAGAGTCCCATGGTGGCAGCAATATCCCTAGAGATAGGGAAAGGTCTTATGACCATAGAAACCTAAACAAGATTGTCCCTCCCTACCAGAGTGGGGATGATATCCACAAATGGATAACTGCATTAGAGAGGGCCTGTAAGGTACAAAAGGTCCATCAAGAGCAGTGGGCAGCAATCTTGTGGCTCTCCTTTGCTGACAAAGGTAGAGATAAGCTCCTCACTGTTAGAGAGGAGGATGCTGATAATTACAAGGTCTTGAAGAGTGCTCTTATTGATGGGTTTGGCCTAACCACTGAACAGTACAGGTTGAAGTTCAGAGACACCCAAAAAGCACAGACTCAAGACTGGGTTGATTTTGTAGATTGTGCTACAAAGGCTCTGGAAGGTTGGATACATGGCAACAAAGTGCATGACTTTTTAGGATTGTACAATTTGATTATGAGGGAGCAGATCCTTAATAATTGTCAAAACCAGCTTTTGCACCAGTATCTGGTGGACTCTGATCTGACCTCTCCCCAAGAATTGGGAAAGAAGGCAGACAAATGGGTCAGAACCAGAGTAAAAACTAGAAATCAGGGGGTGACCAGAAGAAAGATTCTACTAAGTCCCAAGAGAAAGGTGGGGATAAATCTAAGGATAAGTCCCCTACAGGGCCCCAAAATTCCTCTTCTGGGGGTGGGTCCCAAACTCCTTCCTCTCCTGAAAAGAAACCATATTGCCATGTCTGTAAAAAGCCTGGGCACTGGAAAACTGATCCCAGTTGCCCCAGGATTGGCAATAAAGAAAATGTTCCTCCCACAACTACTACCACCCCTCCTGGTACTACCAGTAGTAATCCTCCAGTTGGGAGTAGTGCACCCAAAAAGTTGGGTGCTTTTGCAAGAGGAACAGAGGTGGGCCCTAGTTTAGACAGGGACCCCTCAACAGACTCCTCTGACTCTGATGGTGGTATAGGATTTGCCACCTTTACCATGGGTCCCATAGCATTGGGCAGGTACAGATTGGAGCCAATAATTAATGGTCAGAAAGCTGTGGCATTTAGGGACACAGGGGCTAGTGTCACCATGGTGGCAGGGAAACTAGTCCCCCTCACCAGCTTTTACCTGAGTTTAAATACCAGGTGACCAACATTGATGGTGTCAGAACAGATCACCCCATGGCCATAGTCAATCTCAGCTGGGAGGGGGTCACAGGCCCAAAGAGAGTGGCAGTGTCCCCCACCTTACCTGTAGATTGCCTGATGGGCAATGATTTGGAAATTTCAGCCTGGGCTGAAGTTGAACACCAAACCCATCTTAGGATGTTGGGCGTCCCTGTAAAGGTTAGTGGGGCTGTGATGGCCACAGCCCCAGCCCAAGAATTTGGAGAGATGGAGCCTGAAAGAATGGCCCACTCTCATCCAAAAGAGAGCACAAGGGTTGAAGAAAAGTCTTCTTCCCCCCAGACAGTAGGTAAGGGTCAGCCTCCTCAGGGAACTGACCCTACCCCTAGTGAAGGAACTGCCACAGAGGTAGTCAGGCCTGGCCTGGCCACACCCCTGATGGCAGAGGACCCTTCCAAGGTGGTACCCAGTCTGGAGCAGGTAACCTGCCCCTCTCTACCCTGCCTCAGTCAGCCCAGGGCTGCAGAGGTCAGGGAGGTCAGTGGACCCCCAGGGCCCCCTGTACAGAGGAAGCCCCCATCAGCAGATTAGGGGCACCCAGGCTAGTAGCCCTAGCCAGGTGAAAATTCCTCTACACACTGAGGGATCCCCCATACCTTTATGTAGGGACCTCCCCCAGAAGGACTCTGGTAGGCAAGGGCAAACCTGGGACCAGAAGGTTCCAAACCTGCCATGTCCCTCCAGTAGTTCATCCAAAGGGACCCAACCCCCAGCTGTAGGCAGCCAAAGGTTGACCCTTAGAGCAAAGTGCAACTCAGTCATGGAAAGACAGGCATACATGGTGACCAGTGATCTGAGGAAGCTGAGGCCAACATTCCTAGGGCCTCACTTCTCTACTCAGACACCTCACCAGCCTTGTACTTTACCTAAGCACACCACAGGTAGTGATTCCCCATGGTGGAGACCCTCTCATACCCTTAGGGTGAGGGATTGCTTAGTGGACCATAAGACAGGGGGCAACCATGCTAGTGCAGGTGCTTCCTTATATGACCACTTAGTCAATGAAGGCTCAACTGGCCAAGGTTAGCCTTATCTCCTTTCGTTTGGGGGGTTATGTAGGAAGGTGGAATCTGACTATATGGTTGCCCCCACTTTTTTATGGTGTTTTGCTGGTTTATGACTTAGTTGGACTGGGGTCCTGCTATTCAGGGCCCCAGTCTATCTGCTTTCTCTGTAAAATGGTTTCCATGTGCCTTAGGCACATCACTGATTGGGATCTGGAGTGCCCTTATAAGTCCCTAGTATATGGTATACTATGTACCAAGGGCATAGGTACCTCAGAGGCCTGCCAGGGGCTGCAGCATGTATTATGCCAACCCTGGAAGGCCATCCAAACTGACACCACAGGTCTGCTACTGCAGCCTGGGTAAGGTGGTGCATGCACCCCTTACTGTGATATAGGTTACCTATATCACGAAATACATACACACATATAAACCTATAAGTCACTCCTAAGGCAGGCCTTATCAATTCTAAAGGCAGAGTGCGTGGTTCCTATGTGATAGGGTGCCCCTGCATGATCAGGGCCCCTCTGCAGCGTTCGGAGACCATCTCTGATGCTGTTTGTAGTGCAGCCTGACCATATACTCTTAAACGCATTATATCCTCGCGGTAAAATGCTAACTTTGGAATGGCTGCACCTAAACATGTCGTGTTTGGTGTCAAACATCTTGGAATACTACCCCCCCGCCAATCCTGGCGGCGGGGGTAGCATTCCACCCTTCTAGAGGGAAAGACATGTTAACTCTGGCTTACCCGGTAACTTCTTTCTGAAGCCCTGGCATCACAAAATGGATGCTGCTGCCACAGACACAAGTCTGTCCTCCTGCTGCTGGACGAAACTCCGGCAGGGGAGGCCTGGACAATAGGTTTCCTGTTGCAGGGAGGTGTGACCACCTCCCCAGACAGGATAATGTGTATTGGGGCTGGGTGGGTGCACTCTTAGAGTGCTTTGAAGTCCTGCACTGGGGAGCAAAAGGCTCCTCTGTGCATATGCCAGTTCAAACCAGCTCAGGGGCTACCTGCCCCTGCTCTGGCGCGAAACTGGACAAAGGGAAGTGGGTGTAGCCACCCCTCCCTTGACCCTCCCATAGGTGGGGTCATAGAGTTAGTCCCTCCCTGTTTTACTGGTTAAAATGGGGAACCCTTGCCACAGCAAGATTAGATTATACCTGGACGAAACTCTGAAACTGAATCCTGGACCTTCGACGCTCTACTCACGATTAGAGGACTGAAGAATCTCCCTTAGGGTCAAGGAGTGACTCCCCTGCTTGGCAGGCACCAAAGAAGCATCTGTCCGGTTCGCATCACTGAAGCTCCCGTCGGACGCCGAAGTCATCGCATCACCAGAGGTAAATTCTCAGACTTCCCCGAGGCTACCCTGAGTCCCCAGCAAAGCTGAGGCCTGTGGCTATCGTGGGTGACTTGAGACCGTGACCCCTGGAAACCGAGCACACTTGCAAGTGCACCACCTTCTGGGTCTCCCAAGAAGTCGTGCTTTGGGCTCCGAGTAGCCCTAGCCTCCAGCACCACCTGCACCGAAGATCACTGGCCCCCACTCCACGAGTGTCCTGTAAGCCAGCTCCACGTGCGGCATCACGAGGCTCCTTCGCGGTCGCTAGCCCGTTGGCTAGTAGCCCTTAACGAAGGCCAATCTTTTCTTTACTTGGCAGTCTGGTTGCTCCAGGCCTGCCCTCACTTACCCTTGCTGGGTGAGTTCCCCAGACCTTGCTGGTCTGCACCATCGACGATCTACATCTTACTCGAGACTTGCCGTTGCCAAGGCTTGTTGGGTTCAATCTGGTCGCCGACACCTCTGCACTCGACAGACATCAAGCACCAGCCCGAATCCTGCTCCTGGTCGCCGACAACGCCTCCTGGACCTCGTGGCTGAAGAGTCAAGACGACCGTCAACGCACCTGAAGCCCTCGACATCGGTGGGCATCTGTCCATCGCCTTCCTGGTCACTGGCTAGTGACCCAGACTCTGTCCCCTCTGCTTTCAGGTTCTTCAGAACTCCGATCCACTCTTGGATCCACCCGGACACTTTTCTCCTGGTCGCCAGCAGCACTTTGCAGCAGATCGCCATAAGAAACGACGACGAAACCCGACCCCGAAAGGCACCTATGCACCCGGCTTCCCTGGGTGAGGTAACACGAGTACTCCGGTGCTCCCGTGGGTAGAGACTCTTCAAAGTCCTAGATCTCAAAGGGTTTTGTCCTAGTCCTTCTTTAAGTGTCCCTTTCCTCTATTTTTCCGATCCCGACTTTCTCCATAGAAGTTAACGGCGTATCGCGGTTGTGTATTTACACTGCACGCGTCTCCCGTGGGTCCCCTGTGTCACTACCGTGGGTGGTTCCTTGTGGTCCAAGCACTTCTAGAGGCTCTAGGCCTAGTGTCTAGTTCAGTCGTGGTTCGCATACCACTTTATTGGTATATGGTTTGGTACGCCCCTAGGGCCCAAACGTGTATTTGTGCTATTACTGTGATTTAAGATCTTATAACCTATGTACTTCGAACTCTAGCCTCATAAAGAGACTAGAGGGGTGTGTTTAGTAATAAATACATATATTTTGAATATATACCTGGTGTGGTGCTCTTTCATTTGGTCACTCAAGAGATTATAGACTGGTAAAACAAGCTGCTTTACATTCCTTCAAGACTTAGCCTGAAGGCTGCTCTCCACAGCTACCACTAGGATAGCTTTCTTTAAAGGTTGTCTTTAACCTACTTACCATAAGAGTCGATTTGGACTGGTGCAAGGTGCCCACTATAATTAGTGGACAGCATATGCCAGGCCAACTTCTCACAGGGTCCCATACTTATACAAAGTTAGGGGGTTGGACATACTCTGGGGACCCACCTATGGGTGGGTCAGGGAAGAGGGGTGGCTACACCCATTCCCTTTGTCCAGTTTTGCGCCAGAGCAGGGGCTGGAAGCCCCTGCAACCGGTTTGAACTGGCATATGCACAGGGACACCAAGTGTGCCCCCAGTGCAGGACTTCAAAGCACCAGGGAGTGCTCCCGCCCAGCCCCAATACACACTATCCTGTCTGGGGAGGTGGTTACACCTCCCTGTGACAGGAAACCTATTGTCCAGGCCTCCCCTGCCGGAGTTTCAGTCAGCAGCAGGAGGCCAGACCCGTGTCTGTGGCAGCGGCATCCATTTTGTGATGCCAGGGCTTTGGAAAGAAGTTACCGGGTAGCCCGGTGTGTACATGTCTCTCCCTCTAGAAGGGTGGAATGCTACCCCCGCCGCCAGGAGGCGGGGGGGTAGTATTCCAAGATGTTTGACACCAAACACGACATGTTTTGGTGCAGCCAGTCCAAAGTTAGCATTCTACCGCGAGGATATAATGCACTTAAGAGTATATGGTCAGGCTGTACCACAAACAGCATCAGAGGAGGTACTCCGAATGCTGCAGAGGGGCTCTGCTCATGCAGGGGCACCCTCTCACATAAAAACCAAGCACTCTGCCTTCAGGATTGTAAAGGCCTGCCATAGGAGTGACTTATAGGTTTATATGTGTGTGCATTGGTAGTGATATAGGTAGCCTATATCACAGTAAGGGGTGCATGCACCACCTTACCCAGTCTCCAGTAGCAGACCTGTGGTGTCATTTTGGCTGGCCTGCCAGGGGTGTCATAATACATGCTTCAGCCCCTGGTAGGCCTCTGAGGTACCTATGCCCTGGGTACATATTATACCATATACTAGGGACTTATAAGGGCACTCCAGATTCCAATCAAAGATACATGGAAACCATTTTAGAGAGGAAGCAGCTAGGCTGGGGTTCTGATTAGCAGGGCCCCAGCCAGACTAAAGTCGAAAAACAGTGAAGCATCAGCAAAAAGTGGGGGTACCCATGAGAAGCAGACACGAAAGTAAACAATAGGGGCGGTCCATCCTGGCTTCACCCCACACCGTGGGCAATAGGGTCCTTTGATCTGTCTACGTTGCATTTCCTGCCCTATCCTGTTTTGGAGCTAGGCCTACCCAAACAAGTGGGGTACTGCTTTTGTCCGGAGATGCGTATAAATGCTGGGTGGTGGGAAATATATGGGAGGAAAATGTGTGTTTTTAGCAAAAGTTTGAGGATTGCGAGGTGTTCTTGGTACATGTCATGATTATGAACCCTGGTGACCTTTTCATGCCTGGTAACGTATGCAAACAAAAGGCACAGCTGAGTAAAGCAGGTGAAATGATGAGAAGGACCCTTTTATGTTTCAAATGGACTACGAGTCCCAGGATCCCTTGCAATGACGATGCTGGGCGTCTCCGGTTCATCAGGTTGCAGAATCTTGCTATTCCAGCTCCCAGGAGGAGAGCTCCTCCCTGGTGGCACCGATGCCCTGGAGGCCGAGAGGGCTGGGTCCCTGCCAGAGCTCCTGAGTTCACCTGCACATCACTTCGGAGAGAAGGGACCCGGCTCCGTGCTTCGAGGCGGTAAGCGAGCTCGAGGGTGTGGGGGGGTAACTGAAGAAGGTAAAAACTAAAAATAGAGAATGGGCTTTGTGCGCACAGAAGCTGGAAACGCTGTGAAAAGCACGTTTAAGTGAAGAACCAATTATCTTTAAATAGATCAAACTTTCTGGTTTTTAAAGGCGAGAAAAGAGGCTTCGAATTTAAACACTGAGCAGTGCACTCAATTTGAAACATTTTTATCTCAAGCACAAGACAGCTCGCCTTGTTTCTCTTCAGTGGGGGGGGGCGCTGTTGTCGTCGGGAGCTGCGTCTCCGCCTTCGCTGCTTCCACAAGAGTTAGTGGCAGAACAGAAGGTGTGTTTGTGAGGTGCGCGTTCACCCCGAGGGTATCTTGGTGCTCAATAGCAGGTGTCTATTGTTACCCACCTCATTGGCACTCGGGGGTCTTGTTCCAAAAACCACCGCGCAAGGAGCGCCTTTCACTCTCCTGCTAAGACTGGCGCTGAGGAAAGGACAAAAAATATTTCCTTGGTGGAAATTCAGTGGAACTGAGCCTTCTCCCAGGCCTGAGGGACTATCTGGACTGAGTGCTGTGGGAACTCACCGGGGTTACCCGACCCCTCTTGGCCTTCCCCTCTCACCAGCTCTAAACTCCTGCTCTGGGGCTCACAGCGCGTCCAGGATGTCATCTAGGGTGCGTTAATGTCCAAGAGGCCTCCGACGGGGGTTGCATTCCCAATCCAGGTAAGAGTAGATGAAATGTGAATGTGACGCCTTAGATTTATAGGAGGGGGGGGCAGACTTGTAGCATTAATCTCTCCTCCAGCGATTCTAGTTCCAGACCTCCTTCCCCTCCCCTGGCATCAATTCAATGCAAAAGCGCTCTAGTGTCCTTCGGCCAAGTTTCTGCATATGTGCACGTCGTAATTGGTGTTTTTTGCAGTTTTGAACTTGGCAAGAGGGCATTAAAGCTTTTTACCTGAGAAGCAGAAGTTTTACATGAAAACATCTTTTTTTGTTTTTATGGTACGGGGACATCACCCAGGATAACAGGGTGTTGAGCAGAAGCTGGGATTTCAGCTCTCTGGGCCATAAAACAAAATAAAGTATAACTTGCACTATTCATTTACAGTGCTTTAATACCCTCCTGCCAAGTGTGCGCTATATGTAACTGCAAAAAAGTACTAATTGCGCATGTAGGAGAGTAGGATCTGCTTCTTATAGTTACCCCCACTTTTTGCTGATGTTTCACTGTTTTCGACTTAGACTGACAGGGATCCTGCTATCCAGTACCCCAGTCAAGCTGCTTTCTCCTCTAAATTGATTGCATGTAGTTTAGGTACACTCCAGATTGGATACTGGGGTACCCTTATAAGTCCCTAGTATATGGTATACTATGTACCCAGGGCATAGGTACCCCAGAGGCCTCCCAGGGGTTGAAGCATGTATTGTGCCACCCCTGGGAGACCATTCAAAATGACATAACAGGTCTGCTACAGCAGCCTGTGTAAGGTGGTGTATCCACCCCTTACTTAGATATAGGTTCACTATATCTATCCATATCACTGCACATATAAACCTATCAGTCACCCCTATGGCAGGCCTTATCAATCCTGAAGGCAGGGTGCTGGGTTTTATGTGAGAGGGTGCACCTACATGAGCCTCTATTCCGGGGTTGTTTGTAATGCAGCCAACCATATACTCTTAAGTGCATTATAACCTTGCGGTAAATGCTAACTTTAAAACGGCTGCTTGGAAACATGTCGTGTTTGGTGTCAAACACCTTGGAATCATACCTCCCCGCCAGTAACTGGCGGGGGGAGGTATGATTCCACCCTCCTAGAGGGAGAAATATGACAACACCGGTACACCCGGTACCAGCTTTCTCGACCCTTGCGTCACAAGATGGATGCTGCCACCCACAGACACGAGTCTGCCCTCCTGCTGCTGGACGAAACTCCGGCAGGGGACGGCTGGACAATAGGTTTCCTGTCACAGGGAGGTGTGACCACCTCCCAGACAGGCTTTAGTGTATTGGGGCTGGGTGGGTGCACTCCAAGAGTGCTTTGATGTCTGCACTGGGGGTACATTTGGTGTCCCTGTGCATAGTCCAGCTCAAACCGGTTGCAGGAGCCATTTGCTCCTGCTCTGGCTCGAAACTGGACAAAGGACATGGGTGTAGCCCCCCTCTGTCCTGACCCTCCCATAGGTGGGTCCCCAGAGTTTGTCCCACCCCTTTCTTGGGTATAAAGTAGGAACCTCTGACTATAGGACTTTAGATTTTTACCTGGACTAAACTCTGCTACAGAAACCAAGTATCCTTCGACGATCTACGCTTTGCTGGACAACTGAAGAATCTCCCTTGGAGTAAAGGAGTTACTCCCCTGCAAGGCAGGCACCTGAAACTCATCTGACCGGTTTGCATCTACGCAGCTCCTGACTGACTCCGAAGATTTTGCAACAAAGGAGGGGGGTGTCCAAGCTTCCCCAAGGCCGACTAGAGCTCTCAGCAAACTTGAGACCTGCAGCCCTCGTGGGGACCGTGCAACCTGTACCCCTGGACACCGTGCACATTTGCAGCAGCATATGCTTTTTGGCAATCTCTGAGGCTGTGCTTTAGGCTACTTGTAGTCCAAGCCCAAAGCAGTGTTTCCACCAAAGATTACTGGCCTACACTCCACGAGTGTTCCGTGGGCTGGTATGTTGTGATTCCTCTTGAGGTCCCTTTGCGATCCCTGGTCCGTCAACCTGTGGGTCCCTGTGAAGGCAACTTTAACTTTCAGTGGGCTTTACTGGTTGCTCCAGATGTGTCCTGACTCTCCATTGCTTGGGGAGTCCCCAGGACCTTGCTGGTCCTCACCAAAGCATCTTTTCTTAGACCGCATGGGTTGCAGTTGCCAAGGCTTGTTGGTCTCAAATCCGGACACTGACCCCCCAGCACTTGACATCCTTTGTGGGACAGCTCACCTGCGGATTTTGGTTGTCGTCGACATCTCCTGGTCCCCGTGGCTGCAGAGTCAAGCTTCACCTCTTCGCACCTGAAACACCCGACATCGGTGGGTATTCGTCTACCGAGCCCCTGGTCACCCTGAAGTGACCCAGACTCTGTCCACTCTGCTTTCAGGTTCTTTTTTACGCTCCGATCCAGGCTTGGATCACACCGGACACTTCTCCTCTTCCCGGCAGCATCACTTTGCAGCATCACGCCATTGAAAACGACGAAGATTCCCGACACCATTTGAGACCTATGCACCCGGCTTCCCTGGGTTAGGTAACACGAGTACTCCGGTGCTCACATGGGTGCTGGCCTTAGAGCCTTCTAAGTTTGAAAGGGTTTGCTCAAAGTCCTCTCCTAAGTGTCCTTAATCTTTAAAATTCCAACCGCGACTTTCCCATAGAGTTGTACGGAGCTCGCGGCTGTGTTCTCACACTGCACGCGTCCCCCGTGGGTCCCCTGTGTCACTACCTTGGGTGGTTCCTTGGGGTCCCAGCGATTCTACGTGCTCTAGGCACTGTGTCTAGTCAAGTCGTCGTTGTTATACCACTTTCTTAGTATATGGTTTGGTCTCCCCCCTGGAGCCCGCTGTGTATTGTGCTATTTACTGTCATTCTAGTGCTTTAATATTGTGTACCTTGCTCTCTAATCTCATAAAGAGGTTAGTAGAGAGTGTTTAGTAATAAATACATATATTTTATATATACCTTGTGTGGTTCTCCTTTCATTTGGTCATTCAGAGGGTTATAATCTGGTAAACCAAGCTGCTTTACATTCCTTCGAGACTTAGCCTGAAGGCTGCTCTCCAAAGCTACCACTAGGATAGCTTTCAATAAAGGTTGTCTTTAACCTAATCATCAATAAGGGTCGTTTGGACTGGTGCAAGGTGCCCACTATAACTAGTGGACAGCATATACCAGGCCAACTTCTCACAGCGCACTGTACACATGAGCTGCACTTGGCCACAGGCGTTGTGCGCTCTGACACTGTATTCCAGCGCTGCAGCCTTACACTCAAACAATGCAAAAGTTCCAATGTGGGTAGCTCTGTCCGACAGGCCACGTCTCCTTAATCCTCTCACGCTGTCAATTAGAGTGTAAGGCAGCAGCAGCAACCTAGCGCTGGAATGCACTCACTGTTGAATGTCAGAGCGCCTCACAGACATGTTCCCCCTGAAAGTATTCAGCAGCACCTGCGCTGCATGAAATCCCATACCCCAGAGCCTGACCCCAACATGCCTCTGGGAGTACCGGTACTCTAATGACACAAGGAGAAGTTCCGTTACTCTAGGGGAGAAAACAGAGAAGTGCCGGTACTCAGTACCGGTGAGTACCGGCACATTTAAAGCTCTGGTTATTGGTGAACTCAGTCAGGCCCCCCTGACTCTCTCCCCCCCCCCCCTCTGAGCCTCGTGTCATTTCTGGGAGGTGGAACATTGCAACCCTGACCGTACACCACCCGGACTCCCCCGGTATCTGGTGTTTAGAAATGTCTGGGTATGATGGGTTCCCCTGGGTGGAGGCTGAGCCAGGGCTCAAATTCTGCAGCTACCTACATTGTAAAAATGAAGAAATAAAAAACAACATTGATTTTGCTGGTGAAATGTAATATCTCCAGGTCGTGATCTTGGGACCCAGATTTAGACTTTTGTAACGCAGATCATGCACAAAATCATTTTTTCGATTTACACACAACACAAATTGGTATTTGCGTTGGTTTGTAAGAAAAAGTAACTTTAACCAGTGCAAATCGCTGCTTTGTGTTTCTCTTCTTCAAGGGGGCGTTCCATGGGTGGTAAGGGGGCATTCCCGTGCTACCACCCATGTTTTGAGGCAAAAACGAATCTACTAACAACAGTAGACAGGGTTTTGTACCAATAATTAACACTGCTTGAAACAGGTTTTAAAAGTAGAAATGCTTTCATTCCTTCTTTCTTTTCCGACCTTGCATGTGTGCGGCACTGTACAGCACACATAGAAAGTAGCAAAAGTTTTAAATTCAGTCTAAACATAGTATTTTGTTTTTCGAGCCTAACAGTTGCAGCTGCTTGTCCTATACACTAAAGCCCAAAATTCTGCATCGCGACAGGTCACCTGAATTAGTGTGTATTAAAATCCAACATTTGTGATCCTGCCAAAATTCCCTTTGGGGAATTCTAAACCAGCTTACATTTTGCTAAGTCCTTGTTATGTTTCAGGAAAATGTTAGTGGGCAAAATTTGGCACACGCCGAGCAAAATTCTGCATACATTTGTCCCAAAAAATGGTGTTTCATATTATTCACCTTCTTAACCCTCCCAAAGTCCGAGTCCAAGTGTGGCTTGCATAACGTTGAGAGTGAGTATGTTTTAATAAAAGTATCATTAATTATAGTGGTGTGGGCTCCTTGAACTGCATCATGTGGAGGGGTGAATAAGAGCAATACAAAAGTCTTCAGTCACAACTAGGGTGCCTAGAAAATTCTAAACATATAAGCCATAAAAAGTGTGTACAACCAACTAAGCATAAGGGGGGAATGTTCCCCTACCAGCACGAATAGAAGTTAAGGAACCATTGGATGAGTGCTCTGCGATGGTGTGTGACAGAGCTCATAGAACCAGTAAACCCTCATTGTGGCTGTCACTGGTGGTCATTGCGAAAAGGAAGAATGGTCTTATCCGGCTGCACGTTGATTTGCTCCGACTAACCTGACTCATAGTGGCTGACTCTCAATCGCCGCTAAATAATAATTGTAATAACATTGGTATGGGTCAATTTTTTTTACATTATTGTTAAGTTCTGTGTACCTCTAAATCAGCTTAAAGAAGACTGAATGGTACTGTTCGGACAAAATTTCTCATCAGTCCGATTCCAATGGATTAACTGTTTAATGAAATGAAAGCGAACAAACATTCCAGGATGATGTGTTTATGCACAGTTTATCTACTGATGTACACATTGAAATACTATAAAGTGTTGGAAAGATTTCAGGGAAACTGAGCGACTCTAGAAAAGGACAAATGTAGATTCTTAAGTTCCAGTGAAGAATGCTTAGGCCGTGCCCCTGGAGAGAACGAGTTAATCCAAAACCCATGAGTGACAGAATTTTCTGAGTCACCAGCTCCAAAGAACAAAGAGAGAGGAGTTGGAATCATTTCTACCAATGTGCACGTTTTACTCAAAGTTCATAAAGAAATCTGCTAAAAAAGTAGAACCAATGGGGGCATGGTTGAAAAAGAAGTAGACATTCCGTAGATGCAGCATGTGGAGTAGAATGAAGGAGTTGAAGAGAACTACAGGAAGCACCATCTCTGACATCTTTTGATGAATCCTTACTCTCTGTATCGTCGCCTATGGTACACATGCAGCCGCAAGGCTTCTACTCAATCATTCCAGACAGGAATCGATGTGTTCACACTTGAGGAATCGATGTGTCCACACTTGAGGAATCGATGTGTCCACACTTGAGGAATCGATGTGTCCACACTTGAGGAATCGATGTGTCCACACTTGAGGAATCTACACTGCCGCAAGGCTTCTACTCAATCATTCCAGACAGGAATCTATGTGTTCACACTTGAGGAATCGATGTGTCCACACTTGAGGAATCGATGTGTCCACACTTGAGGAATCGATGTGTCCACACTTGAGGACTACACTGACTTCTTGAATGGTCACATACTTCTGTGTAAATGTTTACTGTTGCCCTGTAGGGCACTTTGGAACAGGCACCCAATAAATCCAAGGGATCCAGTCCATGCAGCTCCTCCTGCTAGATCTTTGGGATCCTCTAATCAAATACAGCGGCGGTCCTCGGAGTGCACTGGGCCTGTTTTGGTGGACGCTCCTTTTCCTTCTTGGTCCCCAAATTTTGGAATGCTCTGCCATATAATATCGGAGCTTCCTCAAACTAACAAACTTTTAAAAAATAACTAAAAACCTGGCTATGCCTCACTATTTAGCTTCTCAAATTAGCTGCACTCTTTTAGCCATTTCAACTCCGGGACATCTTCTCAACAGCTGTGTGCTGTATAAATGGAAATGTAAACTCACTAAGAGTACATCTCAAAATAACAAGCAAAGGGAAAATGAGGTTAAAAAAAAGTTACCGGATGTGGTGAAGTGAAAGTAAAGGTCACGGGGTATGCCCCGTTCAACGGAGGAGACCCCTCTTAGGACAAGAACCCTCACTCACTCGAAGGTAACATGCTTCATCAAAGGGTTCCTTCCTCACACCAGGGCCGCAAGGTCACTGGTGTGGGCTACAACTCTTCAGGGTTTGAAGAGGAACTGAGGTGTTTTGAGAAAGGGACCGGAAGGCAAGGGAGGCCGAATGCGCTCCCAGCACTGCCGTATGCGCTCCCAGCACTGCCGTATGCTCTCCCAGCACTGCCGTATGCGCTCCCGGCACTGCCGTATGCGCTCCCGGCACTGCCGTATGCACTCCCCGCACTGCCGGATGCGCTCCCAGCACTGCCGTATGCACTCTGGTGTAACAGCAATACACACACTTTTAATTGACCCGAGCTGCATATAATGCTGCAGAAACAATACCTCCAATTTCGACCAGATGCTTCTAAGCCATCCTCAATTAAATATACTTCTCCCCCACAACAAACAGCTGTTGATCTCAGCTGTGCACCCTGAAATCCGTCTGGGATAAAGTCACACTCCAGAAACATTGTAATCTGATGAAAAATCATAGAGGGCCCGAGTGGAGCGGGTCCCAGAGAGGGCCCGAGTGGAGCGGGTCCCAGAGAGGGCCCGAGTGGAGCGGGTCCCAGAGAGGGCCCGAGTGGAGCGGGTCCCAGAGAGGGCCCGAGTGGAGCGGGTCCCAGAGAGGGCCCGAGTGGAGCGGGTCCCAGAGAGGGCCCGAGTGGAGCGGGTCCCAGAGAGGGCCCGAGTGGAGCGGGTCCCAGAGAGGGCTCGAGTGGAGCGGGTCCCAGAGAGGGCTCGAGTGGAGTGGGTCCCAGAGAGGGCACGAGTGGAGCTGGTCCTAGAGAGGGCCCGAGTGGAGCTGGTCCTAGAGAGGGCCCGAGTGGAGCTGGTCCCAGAGAGGGCCGGAGCGGGTCCCAGAGAGGGCCTGAGTGGAGCGGGTCCCAGAGAGGGCCTGAGTGGAGCGGGTCCCAGAGAGGGCCCAAGTGGAGCGGGTCCCAGAGAGGGCCTGGCAGGCCATATCTTTTTTACCTTAGGTAGTTGGTCTCACTTCCATTATTGCTGTCTGCGCTGCAGTGAGAATCTTTCTGTCGACTCTTAATTGTAACAAATGTACGTGGTACCCAATTTCCTCTGCACAACTCATTTACAAGAGTGAACGTGTGGTCACGCAGATATTTTGCTTCCAGTGTGAGCTCCCAGTCCCTCGTCTGCAGATACTTTGCTTCCAATGTGAGCTCCTGGTCCCTCGTCTGCAGATATTTTGCTTCCGGTGTGAGCTCTTGGTCCCTCGTCTGCAGATATTTTGCTTCAGTCTGAGCTCCCGGTCCCTCGTCTGTAGATATTTTGCTTCCAGCGTGAGCTCCTGGTCCCTCGTCTGCAGGTATTTTGCTTCCAGTGTGAGCTTCTGGTCCCTCATCTGCAGATATTTTGCTTCCGGTGTGAGCTCCTGGTCCCTCGTCTGCAGATATTTTGCTTCCGGTGTGAGCTCCTGGTCCCTCGTCTGCAGATATTTTGCTTCCGGTGTGAGCTCTCGGTCCCTCGTCTGCAGATATTTTGCTTCCGGTGTGAGCTCCCGGTCCCTCGTCTGCAGATATTTTGCTTCAGTCTGAGCTCCCAGTCCCTCGTCTGCAGATATTTTGCTTCAGTCTGAGCTCCCGGTCCCTCGTCTGCAGATATTTTGCTTCCGGTTTGGCTGCCGAAATCTCTGATATCACATTTGTGTGATGTCTGGTCCAGTCTTTCTGAGAGAAAGTGGCTGTAAATATTTTTATAGGGGTTTGGCTCCTTCACAATAGTTTTGTTAATATTTGTATCCAAAATGAAAAAAATCCATCCAGGTTTGCAGTTCGGGGGGACGTTGGCGTAAAGGGGGTGAACAGCAACATCGCACACTACAAGAATATATCATTATTGTTAGAAATGGGGGTCTCCAGTTGGCAATGGCTGGCCACTGTCCAAGTAGGGACCCTTCTTCCTAAGTCAGAGTGAGAGGGCTACCCTCTTTAATACCCCTGCTCAACCCTGTGGTAACGTAGCACGAGCAGGTAGGCTTATCTCAGAGGCAGGGTGTGAAGCATTTATGATCATACACAGTAACACAGTGAGGAACACTACAAAGGGACACCACACAAGTAGTTATAAAAAATAAGTATCTTTATATAAAGGCAGATTTATCACAAGACCAATAACTGTAAAAGCCACAATACTGTCAAAGATAGGATAGCTGTTGAAGGACTGTCAAAGATAGTTCAGAGGTTGCAAAAATAAGGTTCAAATTCAAGGCAGGGGTCTGTGCGACCCTTTCTCTCATAAGACTGTCAAAAATAGGATAGCTGTTGAAGGTCTGTCAAAGATAGTTCAGAGGTTGCAAAAATAAGGTTCAAATTCAAGGCAGTGGTCTGTGCGACCCCTTCTCTCATGAGACTGTCAAAAATAGGATGGCTGTTGAAGGACTGTCAAAAAATAGTTCAAAGGTTGCAAAAATAAGGTTCAAATTCAAGGCAGTGGTCTCTGCGACCCTTTCTCTCACAAAGTACCTGGGTTTAGTAGCAAAACCAACAAAGTGTCGCAAAGAAGTTGTAGCGATGATTCTCGGCACGCGAGGCCGGCGATGCGTTGAAATCCTTGCCGCAAGGGAGGATGATGCGCCGATCTGCGGGATGCGTGCGGAGACGATGCGACAAACTTCTGCACGCTGGACCGCCGATGCGATGACTTTCTTGCCGCGTGGGAGAAGTCGATGCGGTGATCCTGTTGCGCTGTGCGATCGTGTTGCGATGCGAAGACAAGACGCTCCGCGAGGGAGCGACGAAATCCGGTGTGATGCGATCAAAGTGGCGAACGCACGGCGTCCGCACTGCGATGTCTTGAGGCGATGATTTCTGTCAGGGTTGCGAGTGCGCGGCGACAGCAGCGCGATGATCTTTCCAGCGCGTCTCGGCTGCAGCGGCTCGCAAAGGGGCGTCAGCGATGGTTTCGGGTTGCGGGCCCTCGGCGGCAGCAGCGCGATGATTTTCCCAGCGCTCTCGACTGCAGCGGCCCGCAAAGATGCGTTAGCGTTGATTTCTTACCCTATTCTCTCTGATGCAAAATAGAGGCCCTGGAATTCACAGGAGCCTCCTCAGCAGATAGCAGTCCTCGCAGGGAGGAAGCAGGAGGTTGGTGGTGGAGTCTGTTGTGCCTGAGACTCCAGCAGGAGGCTAGCTCTTTTCCTAGCCCTTGGGTGATTGCTGTACAAAAATAAAAGTTCTCTCAATAGTTCCTTTTCCTCTTCTTCAAGGTCCAGTGGTCACTGCTGCAGGCCAGTGCAAGAAAAACACACAAGCACAAGGACAGTCACTTCCTGCAGATTCCTCCAGTGGCACGGACAGAGTTTCCTCTCCAGATCCAAAAGCAATACAAAAGTAGGGGGTTTGAGCACAGATATTTATACCCCAAAAGCCTTTGATCCTTGAAGCTACCAGTCCCTGAACCTAGCCAGAACCAGTTCTGCTCAGGCCTGGAGCACTTTGTTTACCAGGCTGCATCCTTCCTTTCAGAAAGAGGGGTCTGCTAGCAGACACACAGTGGGAGGTGGAGCCAGCATTCACCTTGCCAGGCACAGCCCTATTCAGATCAAAGAGCCACCCTTCCCCACACTCTAAATGCAGATCTCTCTATTCCACCAAGGTCTGACTCAGCCTGTCCTGCCCCTCTAAAACCAGACAGCCAATACACATAACGGCAGAGCACACTGGAAGGCTTAGGCAAGAAAATACCTACTTTCTAAAAGTAGTATTTTCAAACACAGAATATAAAAATAAACTTCACTAAAAGGTGTATTTTAATATTCTGAGCTCAGGCATACTAAATTCGTTTTTCTACCATGTCCCTGGGGTCAGTTAGGACTATAGCATGTAATAGTCAAACTGCCCATTCTAGCCTATGAGGAACAGGTAGCCTTACAGTAGTGAAAAACGAAATGGTGCATAATTCACTACCAGGACATGCTACACACACCCAGGCATGTCCTACCTTACACATACAATGCACCCTACCCGAGGGGCGACTTACAGGATGCCAAGGGAAGGTTCAGGGGCTGGGAAGTGGGTGCACTTCACAGCCAAGATGGCAGTTCTGGACTGCACACAGACACTGCAGTGGCAGGTCTGAGACACACTTTAAAAGCTGCTTCTGTGGGTGGCGCAAACCAGCGCTGCATGCCCACCAGCAGCATTTGGTTTACCAGCCCTGGGCACACACAGGCCACACTACTAGGGACTAACAGGTAAACCAAATAAGCCAATAAGGGATATACCAATTCACATAGACATATTTACCAAGGGAGAGCATATGCACTTTAGCACTGAACAGCAGTGGTAAAGTGCCCAGAGTCATAAAACCAACAGAAACAGGTCAGCAAAAATACAGGAGGCAGGCAAAAAGTTTAGGGGTGACCCTGCAAAAGGGCCATTTCCAACACAACCCCCTTCCAGCCAAAACGCAGGGTAGACCAATCACTACTTTGATGGGCTTCCCTGCTTCGAGCGATAGAACACGGAACTGGCCCGCAACTGCCGGGGCCTATGCCAGCTCTACTCCAATCTGAACCCTGGTGGATCCCTCTGTCCACACTCCCAGGGCCCACTAAGATAACCAATGGGGAACTCTGCCCCTCACCTGTGGACACCACCTGTGCAGCACCTAACCTTAACTGGCCCCCAGGTGTGTCCCAACAGATAAACAATAAGCCACAGTCGCCACGGACAGTAGTCAGGGATGAGACCCAGGTCTTATACCTCTCAGGGCTCACTACGGCAACCAATGGGGAACTCTTCCCCTTACCTGTGGACACCACCTGTGCAGCATCTAACCTTAACTGGCCCCCACGTGTGTCCCAACAGATAAACAACAAGCCCCAGTAATCACTGACAGTAGTCAGTGATGAAATCCAAGCCCTATACCTCTCAGGGCTCTCAAACTTTTGTGGCATCAGAGAGTGAGGGGCAGTAACCCCAGGTGCCTGGCACCTTTTGTACACTCTCCCTCCTGTCAGGTCAGGCAAAGCACCCGGACACTGACCCACCAGCCCTGGGCCTGTACCCAGCGGCTGGGCCAGAGACTGGGGTGGGCTCTCCCACACCCGGTCCTCCTCTTTGGTGCTCGGTACCCTCCCACCTGGAGCGATACCCCCTTCCAGAATTGTCAGGGCACCTGAGGCAGGTGTCCTGCATAGTTCGCCCACCAGTTCAGGGGTTCTATCCTGCAACTGGTATCCCAGCATAGGGTCTGTACCCTTAGACTGGGCGGAGGTCAGGGGTGAGGCTGCCCTCTCCCCGCCCCCTTTACTGGGGCCCGGCACCCTCCCCCTGGAGAGGTGCCTCCATAACACAAACCGGGAGGGGCACTGTTAGCAGTTGCCCCTTCCTCCAGATCAGGGGGACACCCTGAACCTGGCCCCCAACCTAGGGTCTGTACCCTTGGGCTGGGCCTGTGCCTGGCAACCCAGGACTTCTGGGGCGTACACCAATTCCCCCAAGGAAAATACACTCTTCCACTAGTTCAGGGCCTTGTCCCTGCAACTGATCCATCACCCTGGAAAAACCCTCAGGTGGTACTGGGGTCAGAGGCGAGGACTCCCTCCCTCTGCACCCCCTTCCAGCATACTGCACCCTCCCACCTGGAGGGGTGCTTTTAAAAAAAATGGTCGGGACACTGCTTACAGTTGTCCCTCCCTCCAGGGCAGACAACTCCTGGGTCTGACTTACCAACCCAGGGACCAACCCCTGTGGCTGAACAACTGCCTGGCCAACCAGGACTGAAGTGGTGTCACCATGGTCACTCCTAGGGGCTCAGCCCTTCTGACTGGCCCCTGACCCACTGGCTCTTCCACTGGGGACTCCTTCCCCCTTTCATCCCTCAGACTGGACTTCCGTACCCTCCCCCTAGGAGTGGCACTGCCAGGCACAAGAACTGATGGAGGCCTGACTACAGGCACTCCCAGCTCACCTAACACTGGGGTACCCCCACAATGGACGGTCCATCTAGACAGACTAGGCTCCCCACCTGGTGTTCCCTCATGGAACCATCCAGTCCTGGGGACTGAGGCTGGGGCACTTCGGGACCTATCCCAGTCTCACTCCTGCTCCCACGAGACAGGATGTGAGGCCCTACAACCTCCTCACAACAAGGGGACCCAGCTGTAACACTCCTAACCTTTCCCAGCACTCTGGGTTGGAAAACTTCTGAACCACTTCTCTTAGGGTCATTCCCTAATGCCTCTACAGAGCCTCTGGTACTCACCCAGAGGTCTGCCTCCTGCGCAAGTTCCCTAGGATCAGAGAACTCGCACTCTAACACATGTTGGTTTAGCTCTGGAAAATAGGAACTCACAATATGCTCTCCCACAATTGGATTACACAGTTCCACGCAGGTGCTAACCTTTACCTCACAATCCAGTGTCTCACACACGTACCCCACACCACTCTCTTGAAGTGGGCGAGACATTAACTGACTGTCTCTATCACTCAACCCACACTCTTCTGGGCGGTCCTCATACACATTCACCAGGACCTCAACCACGGGGAACCCCTCTCCCTGCACCTCTCATCCAGAGTCGGTAGAGTATCCCTCCTTTCACTAGGACTATGGGCCCCTGCGCTAGTTCCCCAATCCACCTCAGGGCCACTGCATATTAATGGGGCTACCTTATATCCTTGAATCCCCTGGTGTAGATCAACCCCCTCCTTCAAGTCAGGTGCTACATCTCTGGGTGGGGGTACTACACTGTCATCACTATACACTTCAATTTTGCTGCCACCACTGGACCCCACCCTCTCTGGGGAATCCAGACAATTAAAACTGTGCTCCAGGGGTAACCTACCCTCTTGAGCTAACTTCTCCTTTTCTGCTATCTGCGCTCGGTGCGCCTCCAGCTGTGCAATCTCTATTTGGAGCCTCTCCAATTCCAGCTGGTACTCCCTCTCCCTCTGTCTGTCCAACTCCTCTGGGGACCATGAAGGGGATTGGGCACTACCCTGTGCACTAGATCCAGCAAGGGACTCCCTACCTATGGGACCTTCCCGCCTGTCCCCCAACTCCTCTGGGGACCATGAGGGGAATCTGGCACTACCATAGGCACTAGGCTCATCAAGGAACTCCCCACCTATGAGATATTCCATAACACTTTCTTCCTCCTCTTCAGACTCTCTAGAGCCACCCTCAGACCAACTACCCTCTGGGTAGGTGTACTGGGACTCCAAGAATCTCCATCTGTCTTGTTGCCAAAGTCTCAGGGATGTCTGCAGGGATAGCTGAGTCTCCTTCCTACTCACTGCTAAGCCCCTCTCCTCACAGAACCCCCTTAGCTCCTCTAGACTGTAGGTTAACAGATCATCTATATAAAAGGTAGGTCTCATTTCAGTAAGACCCATTGTAGCAATAACTGGCAATATCAATAATAACAAAAATAGGCTTGCCCGTTGTAACAATCACGGGCAATATCAATAAAAGATAGAAGAAAACTTCTCAAGAAAATGTATGCGGGTAAAAAATCACCGGCAATATCAATTACAATATAGGATCCAACAATTCTCAAAAATGTATGCGGGTACTATTACCTGGCAATATCAATAAAACATAGGCTTGCCCATTGTAACAATCACGGGCAATATCAATAAAAGATAGAAGAAAACTTCTCAAAAAATGTAAGCGGGTGAAGAATCACCGGCAATATCAATCACAATATAGGATCCTAAAACTCTCAGAAATGTGCGTGGGTGAAAAATCACCAGCAATATCAATCACAATAGGGGATCAAAAACTTTCAATAAATGTGCGCGGGTGAAAAATCACCGGCAATATCAATCACAATACAGGATCCCAAAACTCTCAGAAATGTGCGTGGGTGAAAAATCACCAGCAATATCAATCACAATAGGGGATCAAAAACTTTCAATAAATGTGCGCGGGTGAAAAATCACCGGCAATATCAATCACAATACAGGATCCCAAAACTCTCAGAAATGTGCGTGGGTGAAAAATCACCAGCAATATCAATCACAATAGGGGATCAAAAACTTTCAATAAATGGGCGCGGGTGAAAAATCACCGGCAATATCAATCACAATATAGGAGCAAAAAAACAATTCTCAAAAAAAATGTATGCGGTACGTTATGGTCTGCACTCACTAGTAGTGTACACTATAATTACTGTATGCGATCATAAATGCAAGTCCAGATCCTCACCGCTGACCACCAATGTTAGAAATGGGGGTCTCTAGTTGGCAATGGCTGGCCACTGTCCAAGTAGGGACCCTTCTTCCTAAGTCAGAGTGAGAGGGCTACCCTCTTTAATACCCCTGCTCAACCCTGTGGTAACGTAGCACGAGCAGGTAGGCTTATCTCAGAGGCAGGGTGTGAAGCATTTATGACCATACACAGTAACACAGTGAGGAACACTACAAAGGGACACCACACAAGTAGTTATAAAAAATAAGTATCTTTATATAAAGGCAGATTTATCACAAGACCAATAACTGTAAAAGCCACAATACTGTCAAAGATAGGATAGCTGTTGAAGGACTGTCAAAGATAGTTCAGAGGTTGCAAAAATAAGGTTCAAATTCAAGGCAGTGGTCTGTGCGACCCTTTCTCTCATAAGACTGTCAAAAATAGGATAGCTGTTGAAGGTCTGTCAAAGATAGTTCAGAGGTTGCAAAAATAAGGTTCAAATTCAAGGCAGTGGTCTGTGCGACCCCTTCTCTCATGAGACTGTCAAAAATAGGATGGCTGTTGAAGGACTGTCAAAAAATAGTTCAAAGGTTGCAAAAATAAGGTTCAAATTCAAGGCAGTGGTCTCTGCGACCCTTTCTCTCACAAAGTACCTGGGTTTAGTAGCAAAACCAACAAAGTGTCGCAAAGAAGTTGTAGCGATGATTCTCGGCACGCGAGGCCGGCGATGCGTTGAAATCCTTGCCGCAAGGGAGGATGATGCGCCGATCTGCGGGATGCGTGCGGAGACGATGCGACAAACTTCTGCACGCTGGACCGCCGATGCGATGACTTTCTTGCCGCGTGGGAGAAGTCGATGCGGTGATCCTGTTGCGCTGTGCGATCGTGTTGCGATGCGAAGACAAGACGCTCCGCGAGGAGCGACGAAATCCGGTGTGATGCGATCAAAGTGGCGAACGCACGGCGTCCGCACTGCGATGTCTTGAAGCGATGATTTCTGTCAGGGTTGCGAGTGCGCGGCGACAGCAGCGCGATGATCTTTCCAGCGCGTCTCGGCTGCAGCGGCTCGCAAAGGGGCGTCAGCGATGGTTTCGGGTTGCGGGCCCTCGGCGGCAGCAGCGCGATGATTTTCCCAGCGCTCTCGACTGCAGCGGCCCGCAAAGATGCGTTAGCGTTGATTTCTTACCCTCTTCTCTCTGATGCAAAATAGAGGCCCTGGAACTCACAGGAGCCTCCTCAGCAGATAGCAGTCCTCGCAGGGAGGAAGCAGGAGGTTGGTGGTGGAGTCTGTTGTGCCTGAGACTCCAGCAGGAGGCTAGCTCTTTTCCTAGCCCTTGGGTGATTGCTGTACAAAAATAAAAGTTCTCTCAATAGTTCCTTTTCCTCTTCTTCAAGGTCCAGTGGTCACTGCTGCAGGCCAGTGCAAGAAACAACACACAAGCACAAGGACAGTCACTTCCTGCAGATTCCTCCAGTGGCACGGACAGAGTTTCCTCTCCAGATCCAAAAGCAATACAAAAGTAGGGGGTTTGAGCACAGATATTTATACCCCAAAAGCCTTTGATCCTTGAAGCTACCAGTCCCTGAACCTAGCCAGAACCAGTTCTGCTCAGGCCTGGAGCACTTTGTTTACCAGGCTGCATCCTTCCTTTCAGAAAGAGGGGTCTGCTAGCAGACACACAGTGGGAGGTGGAGCCAGCATTCACCTTGCCAGGCACAGCCCTATTCAGATCAAAGAGCCACCCTTCCCCACACTCTAAATGCAGATCTCTCTATTCCACCAAGGTCTGACTCAGCCTGTCCTGCCCCTCTAAAACCAGACAGCCAATACACATAACGGCAGAGCACACTGGAAGGCTTAGGCAAGAAAATACCTACTTTCTAAAAGTAGTATTTTCAAACACAGAATATAAAAATAAACTTCACTAAAAGGTGTATTTTAATATTCTGAGCTCAGGCATACTAAATTCGTTTTTCTACCATGTCCCTGGGGTCAGTTAGGACTATAGCATGTAATAGTCAAACTGCCCATTCTAGCCTATGAGGAACAGGTAGCCTTACAGTAGTGAAAAACGAAATGGTGCATAATTCACTACCAGGACATGCTACACACACCCAGGCATGTCCTACCTTACACATACAATGCACCCTACCCGAGGGGCGACTTACAGGATGCCAAGGGAAGGTTCAGGGGCTGGGAAGTGGGTGCACTTCACAGCCAAGATGGCAGTTCTGGACTGCACACAGACACTGCAGTGGCAGGTCTGAGACACACTTTAAAAGCTGCTTCTGTGGGTGGCGCAAACCAGCGCTGCATGCCCACCAGCAGCATTTGGTTTACCAGCCCTGGGCACACACAGGCCACACTACTAGGGACTAACAGGTAAACCAAATAAGCCAATAAGGGATATACCAATTCACATAGACATATTTACCAAGGGAGAGCATATGCACTTTAGCACTGAACAGCAGTGGTAAAGTGCCCAGAGTCATAAAACCAACAGAAACAGGTCAGCAAAAATACAGGAGGCAGGCAAAAAGTTTAGGGGTGACCCTGCAAAAAGGGCCATTTCCAACAATTATGAAACACCTTGTTGGGCTTTCTAAGGCTAACTTTACATCCTTGGACGTCCGGGATTGTGACTCCATTATCTACACACTGTGAATGTCTCCATCATTTTCAGTTGGATCCAGCTTACTCACATAAGACAAACAACTTCAGGATCTCCCTCAAGGAGTTGTGTGTTCCGGGGACAACAGACTGGACCAGGCTTGGGGAGGACTACATCTCCCAGGCTTCCCTGGGGCTTGATGCTGATCACATCCACCCAGCGGCGCATTTAAAGTGCCACAAACCCTCTCAGTTTGGGAGCACCCGAGCTACGAGCAGGCCAAGAGCAGGCCAGTCCAGTCCAGTCCAATCCCAGGGCAGTCCCGTCCACTCCCGTGCGATCCCAGGGCAGTTCCATCCCGTCCAGTCCAGGCCAGTCCGATCCCTGTCCTGTTCGATCCAGTCCAGTCGTGTCCCGTCCGATCCCAGGGAAGGCCAGTCCAGTCCGATCCCAGTCCAGTCCCATCCGCTCCCGGGCCAGTCCGATCCCAGTCCAGTCAGATCCCAGGGCAGTCCGATCCCAGGGCAGTCCCGTCAAGTCCAGTCCCGTCCAGACCAGTCCGATCCCAGTCCAGTCCTGTCTGATCCAGTTCAGTCACGTCCGATCCCAGTCCAGTCCCATTGATCCCGGGCCAGTCCGATCCCTGTCCAGTCCCATCCAGTACAGTCCCGTCCACTCCCATCCGATCCCAGGGAAATCCAGGTCAGTCCAGTCCAGGCCAGTCCGATCCCTGTCCTGTCCGATCCAGTAAAATCTGATCCAGTCCAGTCGCGTCCCGTCCCATCTGATCCCAGGGAAGGCCAGTCCACTCCCGTCCAGTCCAGTCCAATCCCAGGCCAGTCCACTCCCGTCCAGTCCAATCCCAGTCCCGTCCGATCTCAGGCCAGACCAGTCCGATCCCAGTCCAGTCCAGTCCGATCCCAGTCCAGTCCCGGCCAGTCCCGGCCAGTCCCGGCCAGGCCAGTCCAGTCCAATCCCAGTCCAGTCCCGGCCAGGCCAGTCCAGTCCGATCTCAGTCCAGTCCAGTCCGATCCCAGAGGGGTGGGGGGCTGGGCCCAACTTCCTTGTCACCGTGAACTGAGGCTGCCCGCGGCCCACGCGGGGGGCCCCCGTAGGAGGGTGGCCACCTTAGTGCCGCATGAGGGCACAAACCCCGATGAGTCTAGTGTTTCTATCATCCTGTTAGACTTGTTGTCCGCTGTACCTTGGGAGAGGAGCTTTGTTCTGGGTGTTTGGCCCTGGAGGTCGGGCCCGGGTTCTCCATCCCACGGTAGTCTTTGAGGGGTGCAGCTCTCGTGAAACGCACAGCGGGCTCTGCGTCCAGAGGCTCGGTGGACAGGGGTTGTCCTAGGAATCCAGGGACCTTCTGTGGTATTTGACTTTGGCAGCTGGGCCCTTGCTGGGGAGATTGTTAATGTGGAGGGGGGCGGTGGCCTGAGCAGCGTTCCTGGGGCCCCTCTATGAGTGGTGCTCCTGGGGCCCCTCTGAGCAGTGCTCCAGGGGCCCCTCTATGAGCAGCACTCCAGGGGCCCCTCTATGAGCAGCAGGGGAGAGTGCAAGGATAAGCGCCTTCCAAACAAACCCGCAGGGTGGACCACTCGGAGGGGGCGGATACCCACTCTGAGATGGCGGCATCTTCTGCAGAATTAGAGCCACCGGCTCGCAAACCTACAAAAAGTGTTGTACCAGGTCCGGCAGGGGCCGGGATCAGGTCTAAGAAGCTGTGCTGTGATGTGGGCACAGACCAGGAGGGCTCTGGTCCTGCATTGCACAGCCGTGGCGATGCTGGGAGGGATTATAGGCCTCACATGCACCGCCTCCTCTCGTGTCGGTCAAACTGTCCGTGCATACGTCATATCAGATCAATGGTTGACAAGGCGGTGATGGAGCTCTCTGTCCTAGCGCGAGCGCTCACCCATCGGGATCAGTCGGCTGATATTGGTCCTCTTGCTCCCCCTCTTGTGGGTGAGCCCCCCCCTCCTCTGTCCCTTCTCATTTGGGTGACCCGGTTCTTTGTCGTAAATTGACAGTGGAAGAGGTATCCCCCCTTTATTAGGTTGAGCCCTGAGCCAGCGCGCAAGCACTGCTCTGGGGTTGATCTGGGGTAGTTGAGTAAGGGAGAGAAGCCACGCCCACTCCCCCGCCCATCTTTTTTATTGGCTTGTGTCTTTGTCCTTTACTAAATGCTGCCTTCCATTGGTTTATAGGCCTGTTAGTCCCTCCCCATGACGGCCATGTTGTCATTTGTATCCTTACATGGTTACTGGCCCCTTTACTTTGAGTCCTATTTGCTGCCGTGCCTTTTCGCCCCCCCAGCACACCCATTGTTCGTGCCCCCCGCCCGCCCACAATGCAATAGGGCTCGCGTAAATGCGAGTCCTATTGCATTGCAAATGCTTGTCTAGTGGGTGAGCATTAATTAGTTTCATGGCATGAAGGATGACAATGCTCTCCCTTCTCCTTGAACATTTGGAGAGGGCCGGTGCACCTGCACTCATCGTGTTTTACAATCGGTCACAGGGGTTTGCCTCGAACTGGCTGAGGCTGCCCAGAGCTCTGCACTTCAGTTATTTATTTATTTATTTTATTTTAGAAACTTATATAGCGCGCAGCTACCCCCAACGGGGGTGTCCCGGCGCTGCGAGCAGCAAGCATTTGTAAGTGTCTCTATGCAACTAAGGGTTGGCAAACAGCCAGGTTTTTAAATTGCGTCAAAATAAGCATTCCGATTCTGTCAAACGGAGGGACAGTGGCAGGTTGTTCCAGGCTAGAGCCGTGATAACTGCGAATGCTCTACCCCCCATTCTAGAGCGGCGAAAACGGGGAGTACGTAAAAGGAAGAGATGATTTGATCTGAGAGAGCAGGTGGACTGGGCATGTTTCAGTCTGGCTCTCAGGTATGCCGGCCCCTGACCCTGCATTGCTCTATAAGCCAGGACCAGGGATTTAAACTGAATACGGCTAGTCACAGGCAGCCAGTGTAATTTTTTTAAGTGAGGAGAAATTGAGTGACGATATGGGATGTTACAGGTCATTCTTGCCGCCGCATTCTGCACAATCTGCAGATGTTTGACCAGATAGGCCGGTGCTCCGGCATACAGGCTGTTTGCGTAATCCAGATGAGATGTTGTTATAAGGGCGTGGATAATGGTTCGGCGAGCATCCACAGGAAGAAAAGGAAGAATTTTCCGGATCATGCGGAGTTTACCAAAACAAGCAGAAGTGACCTTATTTATTTGGGCCTTACAGGATAGCTCATTATCAAATAAGAATCCCAGATTCCTGGCAGAAGCCACCGGAGCAGGAGGGGGATTCAGTTCAGGAGGCCACCAAAGCAGGGGTGGGGGGGATTTTTTTGATTAAAAAAACAACACCTCAGTTTTGTCTGAGTTAAGCTTGAGAGTGTTGGGTGACATCCAGGCCGAGATGTTGCTGAGACAGCGCCTGAAGTTCAAAAAACTGGCGTCCGAGTGATCTCTAAATGAAAACACTAATTGTGTGTCATCAGCATAAGAGATCACTCTGACCCCACAAGATTCTGCCACTGAAGCCAGTGGTGAGACATAGACGTTAAAAAACAGTGGGCTCAGGGCAGAGCCCTGAGGAACGCCACAACTGAGAGGTTTCTTCTCCGAGACAAAAGGATGGAGGTAGACCTGTTGGGTACGATCACTTAAAAAAGATCTAATCCAAGCCAGAGGGGGCCCTGAATCCCTAGACTATACAGTCTCTCAATCAATATAGCATGAGAGACCGTATTGAATGCCGCGGACAGGTCGAGGAGCACTAACATTGCTGCCTCGCCTGCGTCCACGCATTCGCAGATAGTCTCTGATACCTCCAGAAGTGCAGTCTCGGTACTATAGCCGGATCTAAAACTGGACTGAGAATCGTGGAGAAATTGACCGGACTCAATGTAGTTAGAGAGTTGTTCTTGCACAACTTTCTCCAGGATTTTTGCTGGTTTAGGTAAAAGGGAAATGGGCCTGTAATTGCTAAACACCGATAGGTCGACTTCAGATTTTTTTAGGATGGGAATAAGCAAGGCCTGTTTCCAAGACACGGGGAAATAACCAGTTTGTAGGGAGGTATTCCAGAGCAGGTTCAACGGAGAAGTGATAAGAGGTGCAAGAGTGCTGAACAATTGTGCCGGACAGGGGTCTAGAGGGGAGCCAGATTTGCATGACAACATTTTTTGAGAAAAAGTATCAGTGGAGACAGCCTTAAAGGAAGTGAAAGCCTCCTCCTTGGTTACCCTTAAGTCGAGAACTGGGGTTCCAAGGATTGGTTGAAAGTATAGAAAATATCTAGGATTTTATCATGAAAAAGTTGGATAAACCATCACAGAGTACTTGGCTAGGGGAAATCGAACTAGATAGTGCGGTTGGTTTAGAAAACTCTTTCACTATTTTGAACAATGTTTTAGAGGAGTTATTAGCGGAGTGGACTTTTTCAATATAATACTTTCATTATGGCCAGTTTCAATTTATGGAATTTCTTAATGGCAGCTCTGTAAGTAGCTTTTGCCACAGAATCATAGGATTGCCTCCAGATCCTTTCAAGTTTTTTGCAGTGGCTCTTCTCAGCACACAAGGCAGAGGAGAACCAAGGAGCAGAGGGTTTTGATCTGGAAGAATTTATCGGTTGTAAAGGGGCAATTGCGTTTATGGCTGAAAAAAGCCAGCCATTAAACTTTGAGACATCAGTGTCTAAATCCCCTTCTGACTGCCACAGACTGTGGGAAAGTGCAGGGGCCAGCGAAGCACAGGTGATTTTGCACCACTTCCTGTCAGAAGCCCTGGCCTTAACTGGAATGTCAGCGCGAGGGGTAGTAGCCAGACTAAATGGTATAAGAAAATGATCAGACCAAGTGAGGGGAAGGGGTGGTGAAGTGGTCAGATTAGGATGGTTGGTGAACAATAGGTCCAGCGAATGGCCAGCCAGATGAGTGGGGCCACTAACCCGCTGGGTTAAATGGAGGCCATTCATGGTATCGAGGAGCAATCATGCTTTGAGACAGGAGGTGTCATCCACATGCAAGTTAAAATCACCTAGAATAGTGAAGTGGGGGTGTTTGAGCGATAGATCAGTAGCCAAAGTATAGAAGTCCATGAGGAATTGAGGGGGGGAACTGGGAGGTCTATATAAAAGAATACCTGCCAGAATTGAATGCGAGGTTTCAGAAATGCTAAAATACATGGCTTCTAAGGGGTCAATATTAGAGAGCTTCCTAGAGAAGATCTTCCAGACCGAGCGTAAGATCACCGCAATCCCACCACCCACCTTTAGAACTGGTACGATTAATCCCAACAAACCGATAATCAGGGGGGATAGCCAAATTAAGGTCGGGATTAGAGGAGTCTTTTACCCACGTTTCAGTAAGAAACATTAAATCCCACGCATAAGTAGTAAGGGAAAGCCAAACATCACCCGAATGGCGAGGTAGCGATTTACAGTTAAGCAAGCATGCCTTGATGCTAGGAGAGAGGCAAGCGCGATCAGCTACCGGTGAGGTGGGAGAGGGGCAAGGTCTGGATGAAATATTGAGATCTGGCTTAAACGAGAATGAGCAAATAGCACAATTAAAATGGGCTATGAGAGACCCAGAAAATTTACAAAGCGACGGAGCCTCATTAAACTTTATTCAGTCATATTAAATATGAACCATAAAAGTGTAAAGCTCTGCGATTTAAAACGTGGACTTTGACTAAAAATCAAAGTAGATTTTGTTGCAGTGCGGGGAGGTGAGCGAAGTGAAGCCCCTTGACGCCTCCTAGGGACAGAGTGAATTGTAGTGCCTCTATGAGGAAGGGAGTGAGCTGGGAAACCCATCTGAGATGCCCGTCTGGTGCAGATTTGGGGCTGGGAGGTGAGCGGCATCCACGAGTGTGAGGCACTAGTGTGATCATAAGTGAGGCTTCACGAAAGTGAGTGAGGCTGACGGGCGAGGGCACATGCATACTAAAGATCGAGTGTGAGAGTTGGGCTTGGGGGGGTACACATGTGGTGCTACTGTGAGACCCCCAAGTGTAGGACTTGGAGACCTCCCAGTGAGAGTGATGAAGTGTAGGCAGGTGAGTGGGATCCGCTGAGATGTACGCAAGACCCCCCCTCCTGTGTAGGGCTTGGGGTCCTTCTAACGAACATGAGTATAGGCAAGTAAGTGAGACTAGCTGAGAGATGAGGGAGACCCCAGGCCTGGGGCTCAGAGCCCTCCCAGAGAGTGAGTACTGGCAGATGAGTGAGATCAGATGAGCGGTAAACCCAGTGAGTGAGATCATGAGAGGTGAGGTAGACCCCAGGCGTAGGGCTCGGAGCCCTCCCAGAGAGTGAGTACTGGCAGGTGAGTGAGATCAGATGAGCGGTAAACCCAGTGAGTGAGATCATGAGAGGTGAGGTAG
Organism: Calotriton arnoldi; assembly: GCA_963921515.1. Taxonomy (NCBI): domain Eukaryota; kingdom Metazoa; phylum Chordata; class Amphibia; order Caudata; family Salamandridae; genus Calotriton; species Calotriton arnoldi. Next base: position 365,978 of record CAWUFW010009228.1, read on the forward strand.
ACCCCAGGCGTAGGGCTCGGAGCCCTCCCAGAGAGTGAGTACTGGCAGGTGAGTGAGATCAGATGAGCGGTGAACCCAGTGAGTGAGATCAGCTGAGAGGTGAACAAGGTCCAATATGCTTCTATTGTAAATATATGTACAGTATTACGTCACTTTTGTGTTTCAATACACAAATCTTGTCACTTTGTCACTACACTCACTATGTCACTTTGATCACGCTCACCTGCGCTGTTTTTATTTATTGAATTACCGGACAGCCTCTTGTTCATCTCAGTCTTGTCATGGTAATCTCTGACCCAATGTATGAATAATTGAAAAGCATATAGTAAAAAAATGTTTTTTTTTTTTTTTTTAGAATAATATACACTCTCATTCTTTCTTTGTGTGTGTCCATTTTTCATTTGTATTTCAATTACCTGTCTAAAATATAAAAAAAACTACAAAGAAATTGTTTTCTACCCGACAGAACCAATTGTTGTTTATAGTGTATATGCCCAGGTTCTGAGGGATACCGGGTTACCCCATTGCTTCGCATACAGCTGAGAGGTGAGGCACGCCTCTGTGTTCCTAACAGGCCTGCCCAGGGAGGAGGAATGAAGGCACAGCCTTAACACAAAGTAAACCTTGCTCCCTTTTAACGAGTTGATTGCATGTGAGTGAAAGTTTAACTCTAAACCGTTGAATTAATAACACTCTGCATTTTCACTCACTTGGCACAAACACTTCAAAGATGATTTCACATTAACAAAGTAATCCTTGAGAAAGTGCTTAAGAGTGGGTTTGTGTCCTGGCGCTTGAATACTCTCATTACCAATGTCCTTTGATCGGATTTGTTTGAACTCGTAAGGATGACCGTCCGAGTTGGCCCCGTCGTGACTCAAACAATAAGCGTGGGGGGCACTTGCCAATAACTATGTGAAGTGTGTCGATGCTGCTCGGAGGGCGCGTCGTGCCCACCCAGTTATCACAATCCGGGTCCGAGCCAATGAATCCGAGAAACATCAGCTGCAAACAGTACAATTCAATATTCGGGTTCAAGGTCACGATGCTGCCACTTTCAGTGTTTTTCTGCACTCCAGTTTTGATGATAAAGTGTCGGAAACAGTTCCTACCGCTTCCTGGTTCAGCTTGTGGTGGGTGCTGCTGTAAAGGCTCGTCCCAGCTGTGCTGTGCACACAGGCACACCCACCGAGGTGAGGCTCGTCCCAGCTATGCTGTGCACACAGGCACACCCACTGAGGTGAGGCTCGTCCTACCTGGGCTGTGTACACAGGCACACCAACCGAGGTGAGGCTCGTCCCAGCTGTGTTGTGAACACAAGCACACCCACCGAGGTGAGGCTCGTCCCAGCTGTGCTGTGCACACAGGCATGCCCACCGAGGTGAGGCTCGTCCCAGCTGTGTTCTGCACACAGGCACACCCTGAGGTGAGGCTCGTTCCAGCTGTGCTGTGCACACAGGCACACCCACTGAGGTGAGGCTCGTTCCAGCTTTGTTGTGCACACAGGCACACCCACTGAGGTGAGGCTCGTCCCAGCTGTGCTGTGCACACAGGCACACCCACTGAGGTGAGGCTCGTCCCAGCTGTGCTGTGCACACAGGCACACCCACTGAGGTGAGGCTCGTCCCAGCTGTGTTGTGCACACAGGCACACCCACTGAGGTGAGGCTCGTTCCAGCTGTGTTGTGCGCACAGGCACTCCCACTGAGGTGAGGCTCGTCCCAGCTGTGTTGTGCACAGAGGCACACCCATCCAGGTGAGGCTTGTCCCAGCTGTGCTGTGCACACAGGCGCACCCACTGAGGTGAGGCTCATCCCAGCTGTGCTGTGCACACAGGTGCACAAACTGAGGCGAGGCTCGTTCCAGCTGTGTTGTGCACACATGCGAACCCACTGAGGCGAGGCTCGTTCCAGCTGTGTTGTGCACACAGGCACACCCACCGAGGTGAGGATCGTTCCAGCTGTGTTGTGCACACAGGCACACCCACTGAGGCGAGGCTCATCCCAGCTGTGCTGTGCACACAGGCACACCCACCGAGGTGAGGCCGTCCAGCTGTGTTGTGCACACAGGCACACCCACTGAGGTGAGGCTCGTCCCAGCTGTGTTGTGCACACAGGCACTCCCACTGAGGCGAGGCTCATCCCAGCTGTGTTGTACACACAGACACCCACTGAGGTGAGGCTCGTCCCAGCTGTGTTGTGCACACAGGCGCCCACTGAGGTGAGGCTCGTCCCAGCTGTGTTGTGCACACAGGCACACCCACTGAGGTGAGGCTCGTCCCAGCTGTGTTGTGCACACAGGAACACCCACCGAGGTGAGGCTCGTTCCAGCTGTGTTGTGCACACAGGCACACCCACCGAGGTGAGGCTCGTTCCAGCTGTGTTGTGCACACAGGCACTCCCACTGAGGCGAGGCTCATCCCAGCTGTGCTGTGCACACAGGCACACCCACCGAGGTGAGGCCGTCCAGCTGTGTTGTGCACACAGGCACACCCACTGAGGTGAGGCTCATCCCAGTTGTGTTGTGCACACAGGCACACCCACCGAGGTGAGGCTCGTCTAAGCTGTGTTGTGCACACAGGCACACCCACTGAGGTGAGGCTCGTTCCAGCTGTGTTGTGCACACAGGCACACCCACTGAGGTGAGGCTCGTTCCAGCTGTGTTGTGCACACAGGCACTCCCACTGAGGCGAGGCTCGTCCCAGCTGTGTTATGCACACAGGCACACCCACTGAGGCAAGGCTCATTCCAGCTGTGTTGTGCACACAGACACTCCCACTGAGCCGAGGCTCGTCCCAGCTGTGTTGTGCACACAGGCACACCCACTGAGGTGAGGCTCATCCCAGCTGTGCTGTGCACACAGGTGCCCACCGAGGTGAGGCTCGTCCCAGCTGTGCTGTGCACACAGGTGCCCACTGAAGTGAGGCTCGTCCCAGCTGTGCTGTGCACACAGGCACACCCACTGAGGTGAGGCTTGTTCCAGCTTTGTTGTGCACACAGGCACACCCACTGAGGTGAGGCTCGTCCCAGCTGTGTTGTGCACACAGGCACACCCACCGAGGTGAGGCTCATCCCAGCTGTGCTGTGCACACAGGCACACCCACTGAGGTGAGGCTCGTCCCAGCTGTGTTGTGCACACAGGCACACCTACTGAGGTGAGGCTCGTTCCAACTGTGTTGTGCTCACAGGCACTCCCACTGAGGTGAGGCTCGTCCCAGCTGTGTTGTGCACAGAGGCACACCCATCCAGGTGAGGCTTGTCCCAGCTGTGATATGCACACAGGCACACCCACTGAGGTGAGGCTCATCACAGCTGTGCTGTGCACACAGGCGCACCCACTGAGGTGAGGCTCGTTCAGCTGTGTTGTGCACACAGGCACACCCACCGAGGAGAGGTTAGCCCCAGCTGTGCTGTGCACACAGGCACACCCACCGAGGTGAGGCCCTCCACCTGTGTTGTGCACACAGGAACACCCACCGTGGTGAGGCTTGTACCAGATGTGCTGTGCACACAGGCACACCCACCTAGGTGAGGCAATCCAGCTGTGTTGGGCACACAGGCACCGAATGAGGTGAGGCCGTCCAGCTCTGTTGTGCACACAGGCACACCCACCGAGGTGAGGCTTGTTCCAGCTGTGTTATGCACACAGGCACACCCACCGAGGTGAGGCCGTCCAGCTGTGTTGTGCACACAGGCACATCCACCAAGGAGAGGCTCGTCCCAGCTGTGTTGTGCACACAGGCACAGCCACCGAGGTACGGCTAGTTCCAGCTCTGCTGTGCACACAGGCACACCCACCGAGGTGAGGACCTCCAGCTGTGTTGTGCACACAGGCACACCCACCAAGGTGAGGCTTGTCCCAGCTGTGCTGTGCACACAGGCACACCCACCGAGGTGAGGCTCGTCCCAGCTGTGTTGTGCACACAGGCACACCCACCGAGGTAAGGCTCGTCCCAGCTGTGGTGTGCACACAGGCACACCCACCGAGGTGAGGCTCATTCCAGCTGTGTTGGGCAAACAGGCACACCCACCGAGGTGAGGTGAGGCTAGTCCCAGCTGTGTTGTGCACACAGGCACTCCCACTGAGGTGAGGCCGTCCAGCTGTGTTGTGCACACAGGCACACAGTCACTGAGGTGAGGCTGTCCAGCTGAGTTGTGCACACAGGCACACCCACTGAGGTGAGGCCGTCCAGCTGTGTTGTGCACACAGGCACACCCACCGAGGTGGGGCTTGTCCCAGCTGTGCTGTGCACACAGGCACCCACCGAGGTGAGGCTCGTTCCACCTGTCCCGTGCACACAGGCAGACCCACCGAGGTGACCCTCACTCCAGCTGTGCTGTGCACACCGGCAGACCCACTGAGGTGAGTCTCGCTCCAGCTGTGCTGTGCACACAGGCACACCCACTGAGGTGAGGCTCATTCCAGCTGTGCTGTGCACACAGGCACACCCACTGAGGTGAGGACCTCCAGCTGTGGTGTGCACACAGGCACACCCACCGAGGTGAGGCTTGTTCCAGCTGTGTTGTGCACACAGGCACACCAACTGAGGTGAGGCCCGCTCCAGCATGTGTTGTGCACACAGGCACACCCACTGAGGTGTGGCTTGCTCCAGCTGGATTGTGCACACAGGCACACCCATTGAGGTGAGGCTCGCTCCATCTGTGTTGTGCACACAGGCACACCCACTGAGGTGAGGCTCGTTCCAACTGTGTTGTGCACAGAGGCACACCCACTGAGGTGAGGCTCGTTCCAGCTGTGTTGTGCACTCAGGCACTCCCACTGAGGCGAGGCTCGCCCCAGCTGTGTTGTGCACACAGGCACACCCACTGAGGCGAGGCTCGTTCCAGCTGTGTTGTGCACACAGGCACACACTGAGGTGAGGCTCGTCCCAGCTGTGTTGTGCACACAGGCGCCCACTGAGCTGAGGCTCGTCCCAGCTGTGTTGTGCACACAGGCACACCCACTGAGGTGAGGCAAGGCCATCCAGCTGTGTTGTGCACACAGGCACACCCACCAAGGTGAGGCTTGTCCCAGATGTGTTGTGCACACAGGCACACACTGAGGTGAGGCTTGTCCCAGCTCTGTTGTGCACACAGGCACACCCACAGAGGTGAGGCTCATCCTAGCTGTGCTGTGCACACAGGAAAACCCACTGAGGTGAGGCTCGTTCCAGCTGTGCTGTGCACACAGGCACACCCACTGAGGTGAGGATTGTCCCAGCTGCGTTGTGCACACAGGCACACCCACTGAGGTGAGGCTCGTCCCAGCTGTGTTGTGCACACAGGCACACCCACTGAGGTGAGGCGAGGCCATCCAGCTGTGTTGTGCACACAGGCACACCCACTGAGGTGAGGCTTGTCCCAGATGTGTTGTGCACACAGGCACACCCTGAGGTGAGGCTCGTCCCAGCTCAGTTGTGCTAACAGCCACACCCACCGAGGTGAGGCTCGTTCCAGCTGTGTTGTGCACACAGGCACACCCACTGAGGTGAGGCGAGCCCGTCCAGCTGTGTTGTGCACACATGCACACTAACTGAGGTGATGATCGTTCCAGCTGTGTTGTGCACACAGGCACACCCACTGAGGTGAGGCTGGTTCCAGGTGTGCTGTGCACACGGGCACACCCACTGTGGTGGAGCTCGTTCCAGCTGTGTTGTGCACACAGGCGCACCCACCGAGGTGAGGCTCATCCCAGCTGTGTTGTGCACACAGGCATACCCACTGAGGTGAGGCTCGTTCCAGCTGTGTTGTGCAAACAGGCACACCCACCGAGGTGAGGCTCGTCGCAGCTGTGCTGTGCACACAGGCACACCCACCGAGGTGAGGCTCGTCCCAGCTGTGTTGTGCACACAGGCACACCCACCGAGGTGAGGCTCGTCCCAGCTGTACTGTGCACACAGGCACACCCACCGAGGTGAGGATCGTCCCAGCTGTGTTGTGCACACAGGCACACCCACAGAGGTGAGGCTCGTCCCAGCTGTGTTGTGCACACAGGCACACTCACCGAGGTGAGGCTCATCCCATCTGTGCAGTGCACACAGGCACACCCACCGAGGTGCAGCTCATCCCAGCTGTGTTGTGCACACAGGCACACCCACCGAGGTGGTGAGGCCATCCAGCTGTGTTGTGCACACAGGCACACCCACTGAGGTGAGGCTCGTTCCAGCTGTGCTGTGCACACAGGCACACCCACCGAGGTGAGGCTCGTCCTAGCTGTGCTGTGCAAACAGGCACACCCACTGAGGTGAGGCTCGTTCCAGCTGTGTTGTGCACACAGCCACACCCAATAAGGTGAAGATCGTCCCAGCTGCGTTGTGCAGACAGGCACACCCACTGAGGTGACGCTTGTCCCAGCTGTGTTGTGCACACAGGCACACCCACTGAGGTGAGGCTCATCGCAGCTGTGTTGTGCACACAGGCACACCCACCGAGGTGGTGAGGCCGTCCAGCTGTGCTGTGCACACAGGCACACCCACTGTGGTGGGGCTCGTCCCATCTGTGCAGTGCACACAGGCACACCCACTGAGGTGCGGCTCATCCCAGCTGTGTTGTGCACACAGGCACACCCACCGAGGTGAGGCTCGTCCCAGCTGTGTTGTGCACACAGGCACACTCACCGAGGTGAGGCTCATCCCATCTGTGCAGTGCACACAGGCACACCCACCGAGGTGCAGCTCGTCCCAGCTGTGCTGTGCACACAGGCACACCCACCGAGGTGAGGCTCGTCCCAGCTGTGTTGTGCACACAGGCACACCCACAGAGGTGAGGCTCGTTCCAGCTGTGCTGTGCACACAGGTGCACCCACCGAGGTGAGGTTAGTCTCAGCTGTGCTGTGCACACAGGCACACCCACTGAGGTGAGGCTAGTTCCAGCTGTGCTGTGCACACAGGCACACCCACTGAGGTGAGACCTTCCAGCTGTGTTGTGCACACAGGCACACCCACCATGGTGAGGCTCGTACCAGATGTGCTGTGCACACAGGCACACCCACTGAGGTGAGGCCATCCAGATGTGTTGTGCACAAAGGCACCCACTGATGTGAGGACGTCCAGCTGTGTTGTGCACACAGGCACACCCACCGTGGTGAGGCTCGTCCCAGCTGTGTTGTGCACACAGGCACACCCACCGAGGTGAGGCTCATCCCATCTGTGCAGTGCACACAGGCATACCCACCGAGGTGCAGCTCGTCCCCGCTGTGTTGTGCACACAGGCACACCCACCGAGGTGAGGCTCGTCCCAGCTGTGTTGTGCACACAGGCACACCCACCGAGGTGAGGCCCTCCTGCTGTGTTGTGCACACAGGCACACCCACCGTGGTGAGGCTCATACCAGATGTGCTGTGCACACAGGCACACCCACCGAGGTGAGGCCATCCAGATGGGCTGTGCACACAGGCACACCCACCGAGGTGAGGCTCGTCCCAGGTGTGTTGTGCACACAGGCAAACCCACCGAGGTGAGGCTCGTCCCAGCTGTGTTGTGCACACAGGCACACTCACCGAGGTGAGGCTCATCCCATCTGTGCAGTGCACACAGGCACACCCACCGAGGTGCTGCTCGTTCCAGCTTTGATGTGCACACAGTTACACCCACTGAGGTGAGGCTCGTCCCAGCTGTGTTGTGCACTCAGGCACACCCACAGAGGTGAGGCTTGTTCCAGCTGTGCTGTGCACACAGGCGCACCCACCGAGGTGAGGTTAGTCTCAGCTGTGCTGTGCACACAGGCACACCCACTGAGGTGAGGCTCGTTCCAGCTGTGCTGTGCACACAGGCACACCCACTGAGGTGAGGCCCTCCAGCTGTGTAGTGCACACAGGCACACCCACCGTGGTGAGGCTCGTACCAGATGTGTAGTGCACACAGGCACACCCACCGAGGTGAGGCCATCCAGATGTGTTGTGGACAAAGGCACCCACTGAGGTGAGGACGTCCAGCTGTGTTGTGCACACAGGCACACCCACCGTGGTGAGGCTCGTCCCAGCTGTGTTGTGCACACAGGCACACCCACCGAATTGAGGCTCATCCCATCTGTGCAGTGCACACAGGCACACCCACCGAGGTGCAGCTCGTCCCAACTGTGCTGTGCACACAGGCACACCCACCGAGGTGAGGCTCGTCCCAGCTGTGTTGTGCACACAGGCACACCTGCCGAGGTGAGGCTCATCCCAGGTGTGTTGTGCACACAGTCACACCCACCGAGGTGGTGAGGCCGTCCAGCTGTGCTGTGCACACAGGCACACCCAATGTGGTGGGGCTCGTCCCATCTGTGCAGTGCACACAGGCACACCCACTGAGGTGCGGCTCGTCCCAGCTGTGTTGTGCACACAGGCACACCCACCGAGTTGAGGCTCGTCCCAGCTGTGTTGTGCACACAGGCACACACATCGAGGTGAGGCTCGTCCCAGCTGTGTTGTGCACACAGGCACACTCACCAAGGTGAGGCTCATCCCATCTGTGCAGTGCACACAGGCACACCCACCGAGGTGCAGCTCGTCCCAGCTGTGCTGTGCACACAGGCACACCCACCGAGGTGAGGCTCATTCCAGCTGTGCTGTGCACACAGGCACTCCCACTGAGGTGAGGCTCATTCCAGCTGTGCTGTGCACACAGGCACACCCACTGAGGTGAGGCTCGTTCCAGATTTGCTGTGCACACAGGCACACCCACTGAGGTGAGGCCCTCCAGCTGTTTTGTGCACACAGGCATACCCACCGTGGTGAGGCTCGTACCAGATGTGCTGTGCACACAGGCACACCCACTGAGGTGAGGCCATCCAGATGTGTTGTGCACAAAGGCACCCACTGAGGTGAGGACGTCCAGCTGTGTTGTGCACACAGGCACACCCACCGTGGTGAGGCTCGTCCCAGCTGTGTTGTGCACACAGGCACACCCACCGAGGTGAGGCTCATCCCATCTGTGCAGTGCACACAGGCACACCCACCGAGGTGCAGCTCGTCCCAACTGTGCTGTGCACACAGGCACACCCACCGAGGTGAGGCTCGTCCCAGCTGTGTTGTGCACACAGGCACACCCACAGAGGTGAGGCTCGTTCCAGCTGTGTTGTGCACACAGGCGCACCCACCGAGGTGAGGTTAGTCTCAGCTGTGCTGTGCACACAGGCACACCCACTGAGGTGAGGCTCATTCCAGCTGTGCTGTGCAGACAGGCACACCCATTGAGGTGAGGCCCTCCAGCTGTGTTGTGCACACAGGCACACCCACCGTGGTGAGGCTCGTACCAGATGTGCTGTGCACACAGGCACACCCACCGAGGTGAGGCCATCCAGATGTGTTGTGCACAAAGACACCCACCGAGGTGAGGCCATCCAGATGTGTTGTGCACAAAGGCACCCACTGAGGTGAGGACGTCCAGCTGTGTTGTGAACACAGGCACACCCACCGAGGTGAGGCTTGTTCCAGCTGTGTTACGCACACAGGCACACCCACCGAGGTGAGGCCGTCCAGCTGTGTTGTGCACACAGGCACCCACTGATATGAGTCTGTCCAGCTGTGTTGTGCACACGTGCACATCCACCGAGGTGCGGCTCATTCCAGCTCTGCTGTGCACACAGGCACACCCACCGAGGTGAGGACCTCCAGCTGTGTTGTGCACACAAGCACACCCACCGAGGAGAGGCTTGTCCCAGCTGTGTTGTGCACACAGGCACACCCTGAGGTGAGGCTCATTCCAGCTGTGTTGTCCACACAGGCACACCCTGAGGTGAGGCTCGTTCCAGCTGTGTTGTGCACACAGCCACACCCACTGAGGTGAGGCTCGCTCCAGCATGTGTTGTGCACACAGGCACACACATTGAGGAGAGGCTCGCTCCAGCTGTGTTGTGCACACAGGCACACCCGCTGAGGTGAGGCTCATTCCAGCTGTGCTGTGCACACAGGCACACCCACTGAGGTGAGGCTTGTCCCAGCTGTGTTGTGCACACAGGCACACCCACTGAGGTGAGGCTTGTCCCAGCTGTGTTGTGCACACAGGCACACCCACTGAGGTGAGGCGAGGCCATCCAGCTGTGTTGTGCACACAGGCACACCCACCGAGGTGAGGCTTGTCTCAGATGTGTTGTGCACACACGCACACCCTGAGGTGAGGCTCGTCCCAGCTCTGTTGTGCACACAGGCATACCCACAGAGGTGAGGCTCGTTCCAGCTGTGTTGTGCTCACAGGCACACCCACCGTGGTGAGGAGAGCCCGTCCAGCTGTATTGTGCACACAGGCACACCCAACTGAGGTGAGGATCGTTCCAGCTGTATTGTGCACACAGGCACACCAACTGAGGTGAGGATTGTTCCAGCTGTATTGTGCACACAGGCACACCCACCGAGGTGAGGCTGGTTCCAGCTGTGTTGTGCACACAGGCACACCCACTGAGGTGAGGCGAGGCGAGGCCATCCAGCTGTGCTGTGCACACAGGCACACCACTGAGGTGAGGCTCATACCAGCTGAGCTGTGCACACAGGCACACCCACCGAGGTGAGTCTCGTCCTAGCTGTGCTGTGCACACAGGCACACCCACTGAGGTGAGGCTTGTTCCAGCTGTGTTGTGCACACAGGCACACCCAATAAGGTGAGGCTCATTCCAGCTGTGCTGTGCACACAGGCACACCCACTGAGGTGAGGCTTGTCCCAGCTCTGTTGTGCACACAGGCACACCCACTGAGGTGAGGCTCATCCCAGTTGTGTTGTGCACACAGGCACACCCACCGAGGTGGTGAGGCCGTCCAGCTGTGCTGTGCACACAGGCACACCCACTGTGGTGGGGCTCATTCCAGCTGTGTTGTGCACACAGGCACACCCACTGAGGTGAGGCTCGTCCCAGCTGTGTTGTGCACACAGGCACACCCACTGAGGTGAGGCTCGTCCCAGCTGTGTTGTGCACACAGGCACACCCACCGAGGTGAGGCTCGTCCCAGCTGTGTTGTGCACACAGGCACACTCACCGAGGTGAGGCTCGTCCCAACTGTGCAGTGCACATAGGCACACCCACTGAGGTGCGGCTCGTCCCAGCTGTGTTGTGCACACAGGCACACCCACCGAGGTGAGGCGAGGCCATCCAGCTTTGTTGTGCACACAGGCACACCCACCGAGGTGAGGCTTGTCCCAGATGTGTCGTGCACACACGCACACCCTGAGGTGAGGCTAGTCCTAGCTCTGTTGTGCACACAAGCACACCCACCAAGGTGAGGCTCGGTCCAACTGTGTTGTGCTCACAGGCACACCCTGTGAGAAGTTGGCCTGGTATATGCTGTCCACTAATTATAGTGGGCACCCTGTACCAGTCCAAACAATCTTTATTGGAGTTAGGTTAAAGACAACCTTTAAAGAAAGCTATCCTAGTGGTAGCTGTGGAGAGCAGCCTTCAGGCTAAGTCTTGAAGGAATGTAAATCAGCTTGTTTTACCAGTCTATAATCTCTTGAGTGACCAAATGAAAGAGCACCACACCAGGTATATATCCAAAATATATGTATTTATTGCTAAACACACCCCTCTAGTCTCTTTATGTGACTAGAGTTCGAAGTACACAAAGTATAAGTTAATTAAACACAGTAAAAGCACAAATACACGTTTGAGCCCTAGGGGCATACCAAACCATATACCAATAAAGTGGTATAAGAACCATGACTGAACTAGACACAGGGCCTAGAGCCTCTAGAAGTGCTTGGACCACAAGGAACCACCCAAGGTAGTGACACAGGGGACCCACGGGGGACGCGTGCAGTGTAAACACACAACCGCGACACGCCGTTAACTTCTATGGAGAAAGTCGCGGTCAGGAAATTAAAGAAAAGGGACACTTAAGGAAGGACTAGGAACAAACCCTTTGAGATCTAGGACTTTGAAGAGTCTCTACCCACGGGAGCACCGGAGTACTCGTGTTACCTCACCCAGGGAAGCCGGGTGCATAGGTGCTTTTCGGGGTTGGGTTTCGTCGTCGATTTCTATGGTGATCTGCTGCAAAGTGCTGCTGGCGACCAGGAGAAAAGTGTCCAGGTGGATCCAAGAGTGGATCGAGGATCTGTAGAACCTGAAAGCAGAGGGGACAGAGTCTGGGTCACTAGCCAGTGACTAGGAGGACGATGGACGGATGCCCACCGATGTCGGCTGCTTCAGGTGAGTTGACAGTTGTCTTGACTCCACAGTCACGATGTCCAGGAGGTGTTGTCGGCGACCAGGAGCAGGATTCGGACTGTCCCACGACGTCTGCGGCTTGCTGAGGTGTCGGCGACCGGATTGGACCCAACAGGCCTTGGCAACAGCAAGTCTCGTGGAAAGGAGAAGATGGCTGTGGTGCAGACCAGCAAGGTCTGGGGAACTCACCCAGCGAGGGTAAGTGAGGGCAAGCCTGGAGCACCCAGGGAGCCCAAGAAGAAAAGTATTGGCCTTCGTGGAGGGCTACTAGCCAACGGACTAGCAACCGCGAAGGAGCCTCGAGACGGAACACGTGGAGCTGGCTCACAGGACACTCGTGGAGTGGAGGCCAGCGATCTTCGGTGCAGTCGGTGCTGGAGGCTGGGGCTACTCGGAGCCCAAAGCACAACTTCGGGAGAGACCCAGAAGAGGTTGCACTTAGCAAACGTGCACGGTGTCCAGGGTCACGGTTCCTCGTTACCCACGGCAGCTACGGGCCTCAGCTTCGCTGGGGACTCAGGGTAGCTTCAGGGAGGTCAGGAAATCCGCTTCTGGGGATGCAGGGACTTCGGCGTCCGGCGGGAGCTTCGTCCATGCAGACCGGACAGATGCTTCTTTGGTGCCTGCCAAGCAGGGGAGTCACTCCTTGACCCCAAGGGAGATTCTTCAGTCCTCTAATCGCAGTGTAGAGCGTCGAAGGTCCAGGATTCAGTTTCAGAGTTTAGTCCAGGAATATCTAATTTGCTATGGCAAGGGTTCCCCATTTTATCCAGTAAAACAGGGAGGGACTAACTCTATGACCCCACCTATGGGAGGGTCAAGGGAGGGGGTGGCTACACCCACTTCCCTTTGTCCAGTTTCGCGCCAGAGCAGGGGCCGGTAGCACCTGATCTGGTTTGAACTGGCATATGCACAGAGGAGCCTTTTGCTTCCCCAGTGCAGGACTTCAAAGCACTCTAAGAGTGCACCCACCCTGCCCCAATCCACATCATCCTGTCTGGGAGGTGGTCACACCTCCTTGTGACAGGAAACCTATTGTCCAGGCCTCCCCTGCCGGAGTTTCAGTCAGCAGCAGGAGGCCAGACTTGTGTCTGTGGCAGCAGCATCCATTTTGTGATGCCAGGGCTTTAGAAAGAAGTCACCGGTTAGACCAGGGTGAACATGTCTCTCCCTCTAGAAGGGTGGAATGCTACCCCCGCCGCCAGGATTGGCGGGGGGGGTAGTATTCCAAGATGTTTGACACCAAACACGACATGTTTTGATGCAGTCATTCCAAAGTTAGCATTCTACCGCGAGGATATAATGCACTTAAGAGTATATGGTTTAACCGCATTTACAAACAGTACCAGAGAATGGACTCTGAGTACTGCAGAGGGGCCCTGCTCATGCAGTGGCACCTTCTCACATAGGAACCAAGCACTCTGCCTTTAGGATTGACAAGGCCTACCATAGGAGTGACTTATAGGTTTATATGTGTGTAGGTTTGTAGTGATATAGGTAACCTATATCACAGTAAGGGGTGCATGCACCACCTTACCCAGGCTGCAGTAGCAGACCTGTGGTGTCATTTTGGATGGCCTTCCAGGGGTGGCACAATACATGCTGCAGCCCCTGGCAGGCCTCTGAGGTACCTATGCCCTTGGTACATAGTGTACCATATACTAGGGACTCACAAGGGCACTCCAGATTCCAATTAGAGATGTGCCTAAGGCACATGGAAACCATTTTAAAGAGAAAGCAGATAGACTGGGGCCCTGGATAGCAGGATCCCAGTCCAACTAAGTCATAAACCAGTAAAACACCATAAAAAAGTGGGGGCAACCATATAGTCAGATTCCACCTTCCTACACACCCACCGAGGTGAGGCGAGGCCATCCAGCTGTGTTGTGCACACAGGCACACCCACCGAGGTGAGGCTTGTCCCAGATGTGTTGTGCACACAGGCACACCCACTGAGGTGAAGATCATTCCAGCTGTATTGTGCACACAGGCACACCGACTGAGGTGAGGATCGTTCCAGCTGTATTGTGCACACAGGCACACCCACTGAGGTGAGGCTGGTTCCAGCTGTGTTATGCACACAGGCACACCCACTGAGGTGAGGCGACGCCATCCAGCTGTGTTGTGCACACAGGCACACCCACTGAGGTGAGGCTCGTTCTAGCTGTGCTGTGCACACAGGCACACCCACCGAGGTGCAGCTCGTTCCAGCTGTGTTGTGCACACAGGCACACCCACCGAGGTGAGGCTCGTTCCAGCTGTGCTGTGCACACAGGCACACCCACTGAGGTGAGGTTAGTCCCAGCTGTGCAGTGCACACAGGCACACCCACCGAGGTGCAGCTCGTCCCAGCTGTGCTGTGCACACACGCACACCCACCGAGGTGAGGCCATCCAGATGTGCTGTGCACACAGGCACACCCACCGAGGTGAGGCTCGTCCCAGCTGTGTTGTGCACACAGGCACACCCACCGAGGTGCGGCTCGTCCCATCTGTGCAGTGCACACAGGCACACCCACCGAGGTGCGGCTCGTCCCATCTGTGCAGTGCACACAGGCACACCCACCGAGGTGAGGCTCGTCCCAGCTGTGCTGTGCACACAGGCACACCCACCGAGGTGAGGCTCGTACCAGCTGTGCTGTGCACACAGGCACACCCACTGAGGTGAGGCTCGTTCCAGATGTGCTGGACTGTTCCCATGAGGCACAGGGTCAGACTGATTTGCATATGGTCATGTCTGAACTGGGGTGGTGGAGTGAGCTAAAGAATGATGATGGATTAAACCCAGATCAGTTGACTGGGCGTGAGTGTTTGATTTGCTCTAACGCTCCGTCCATCATCCCCTTTGGTATCGCTTTGTTCGCCCTAAGTTGGCAGGGTATGCCCAGACGTGGGTCCCTTGCTCACTTTGCCACTGGATTCAAGATAGCCTGGCTGATGAGGGTTTTGAACCCGAAACCGGTCCCAGGATGCTTGTTTCCGGTCCAGGGAAGACATGGCTTGGCAGTTCGGGCTGGACTGTTCCCATGAGGCACAGGGTCAGACTGATTTGCATATGGTCATGTCTGAACTGGGGTGGTGGAGTGAGCTAAAGAATGATGATGGATTAAACCCAGATCAGTTGACTGGGCATGAGTGTTTGATTTGCTCTAACGCTCCGTCCATCATCCCCTTGGGTATCGCTTTGTTCGCCCTAAGTTGGCAGGGTATGCCCAGACGTGGGTCCCTTGCTCACTTTGCCACTGGATTCAAGATAGCCTGGCTGATGAGGGTTTTGAACCCGAAACCGGTCCCAGGATGCTTGTTTCCGGTCCAGGGAAGACATGGCTTGGCAGTTCGGGCTGGACTGTTCCCATGAGGCACAGGGTCAGACTGATTTGCATATGGTCATGTCTGAACTGGGGTGGTGGAGTGAGCTAAAGAATGATGATGGATTAAACCCAGATCAGTTGACTGGGCGTGAGTGTTTGATTTGCTCTAACGCTCCGTCCATCATCCCCTTTGGTATCGCTTTGTTCGCCCTAAGTTGGCAGGGTATGCCCAGACGTGGGTCCCTTGCTCACTTTGCCACTGGATTCAAGATAGCCTGGCTGATGAGGGTTTTGAACCCGAAACCGGTCCCAGGATGCTTGTTTCTGGTCCAGGGAAGACATGGCTTGGCAGTTCGGGCTGGACTGTTCCCATGAGGCACAGGGTAAGACTGATTTGCATATGGCCATGTCTGAACTGGGGTGGTGGAGTGAGCTAAAGAATGATGACGGATTAAACCCAGATCAGTTGACTGGGCGTGAGTGTTTGATTTGCTCTAACGTTCCGTCCATCATCCCCTTTTGTATCGCTTTGTTCGCCCTAAGTTGGCGGGGGTATGCCCAGACGTGGGTCCCTTGCTCACTTTGCCACTGGATTCAAGCAAGCCTGGCTGATGACGGCTGGAATGCCAGAAACCGGTCCTAGGATGCTTGTTTCCGGTCCAGGGAAGACATGGCTTGGCAGTTCGTGCTGGACTGTTCCCATGAGGCACAGGGTCAGACTGATTTGCATATGGCCATGTCTGAACTGGGGTGGTGGAGTGAGCTAAAGAATGATGATGGATTAAACCCAGATCAGTTGACTGGGGGTGAGTGTTTGATTGGCTCAAACGTTCCGTCCATCATCCCCTTTTGTATCGCTTTGTTCGCCCTAAGTTGGCGGGGTATGCCCAGACGTGGGTCCCTTGCTCACTTTGCCACTGGATTCAAGCAAGCCTGGCTGATGACGGCTGGAATGCCAGAAACCGGTCCTAGGATGCTTGTTTCCGGTCCAGGGAAGACATGGCTTGGCAGTTCGTGCTGGACTGTTCCCATGAGGCACAGGGTCAGACTGATTTGCATATGGCCATGTCTGAACTGGGGTGGTGGAGTGAGCTAAAGAATGATGATGGATTAAACCCAGATCAGTTGACTGGGGGTGAGTGTTTGATTGGCTCAAACGTTCCGTCCATCATCCCCTTTTGTATCGCTTTGTTCGCCCTAAGTTGGCGGGGGTATGCCCAGACGTGGGTCCCTTGCTCACTTTGCCACTGGATTCAAGCAAGCCTGGCTGATGACGGCTGGAATGCCAGAAACCGGTCCTAGGATGCTTGTTTCCGGTCCAGGGAAGACATGGCTTGGCAGTTCGTGCTGGACTGTTCCCATGAGGCACAGGGTCAGACTGATTTGCATATGGCCATGTCTGAACTGGGGTGGTGGAGTGAGCTAAAGAATGATGATGGATTAAACCCAGATCAGTTGACTGGGGGTGAGTGTTTGATTGGCTCAAACGTTCCGTCCATCATCCCCTTTTGTATCGCTTTGTTCGCCCTAAGTTGGCGGGGGTATGCCCAGACGTGGGTCCCTTGCTCACTTTGCCACTGGATTCAAGCAAGCCTGGCTGATGACGGCTGGAATGCCAGAAACCGGTCCTAGGATGCTTGTTTCCGGTCCAGGGAAGACATGGCTTGGCAGTTCGTGCTGGACTGTTCCCATGAGGCACAGGGTCAGACTGATTTGCATATGGCCATGTCTGAACTGGGGTGGTGGAGTGAGCTAAAGAATGATGATGGATTAAACCCAGATCAGTTGACTGGGGGTGAGTGTTTGATTGGCTCAAACGTTCCGTCCATCATCCCCTTTTGTATCGCTTTGTTCGCCCTAAGTTGGCGGGGGTATGCCCAGACGTGGGTCCCTTGCTCACTTTGCCACTGGATTCAAGCAAGCCTGGCTGATGACGGCTGGAATGCCAGAAACCGGTCCTAGGATGCTTGTTTCCGGTCCAGGGAAGACATGGCTTGGCAGTTCGTGCTGGACTGTTCCCATGAGGCACAGGGTCAGACTGATTTGCATATGGCCATGTCTGAACTGGGGTGGTGGAGTGAGCTAAAGAATGATGATGGATTAAACCCAGATCAGTTGACTGGGGGTGAGTGTTTGATTGGCTCAAACGTTCCGTCCATCATCCCCTTTTGTATCGCTGTGTTGTGCCCACAGGCACACCCACTGAGTTGAGGCAAGGACATCCAGCTGTGTTGTGCACATAGACATACCCTGAAGTGAGGCGAGCAGTACATGACACCTCGAAGTGAGGTTCTGCTCCCAGGTGTGTTGTGCACTCAGGCACACCCACTGAGGTGAGGCACGCTCCAGCTGTGTTGTGCACACAGGCACACCCACTGAGGTGAGGCTCGCTTCAGCTGTGTTGTGCACACAGGCGGGCACCGAGGTGAGGCTCGTTCCAGCTGTGCTGTGCACACAGGCACACCCACTGAGGTGAGGCTCGCCTCAGCTGTGTTGTGCACACAGGGGCCCACCGAGGTGAGGCACGTCCCAGCTGTGTTGTGCACACAGGCACACCCACTGAGGTGAGGCATGCTCCAGCTGTGTTGTGCACAAAGGCACACCCACTGAGGTGAGGCTCGTCCCAGCTGTGTTGTGCACACAGGCACACCCACTGAGGTGAGGCTCGCTCCAGCTGTGTTGTGCACACAGGCACACCCACCCAGGTGAGGCTCGTCCCAGCTGTGTTGTGCACACAGGCACTCCCACTGAGGTGAGGCTCATTCCTGCAGTGTTGTGCACACAGGCACACCCACTGAGGTGAGGATCGTTCCTGCTGTGCTGTGCACACAGGCACACCCATTGAGGTGAGGTGGGGCCGTCCAGCTGTATTGTGCACACAGGCACAACCACTGAGGTGATGCTCGTTCCTGCTGTGTTGTGCGCACAGGCACACCCACTGAGGTGAGGCTCGTTCCAGCTGTGTTGTGCACACAGGCAAACCCACCAAGGTGAGGCTCGTCCCAGCTGTGCTGTGCACACAGGCACACCCACCGAGGTGAGCCTCGTCCCAGCTGTGTTGTGCACACAGGCACACCCACCAAGGTGAGGCTCTGTTCCAGCTGTGCTGTGCACACAGGCACACCCACTGAGGTGAGGCTTGTTCCAGCTGTTCTATGCACAGAGGTTTGTTCCAGCTGTGCTGTGCACACAGGCACACCCACCGAGGTGAGGACCTCCAGCTGTTTTGTGCACACAGGCACACCCACTGAGGTGAGGCTCGTTCCAGCTGTGCGGTGCACACAGGCACACCCACCGAGGTGAGGCTGTCCAGCTGTGCTGTGCACACAGGCACCCACTGAGGTGAGGCCATCCAGCTGTGTTGTGCACACAGGTACACCCACCGAGGTGAGGCTTGTCCCAGCTGTGTTGTGCACACAGGCACACCCACTGAGGTGAGGCTCGTTCCAACTCTGCTGTGCACACAGGCACACCCACTGAGGTGAGGCCCTCCAGCTGTGTTGTGCACACAGGCACACCCACCGAGGTGAGGCTTGTTCCAGCTGTGTTGTGCACACAGGCACACCCTAAGGTGAGGCTCATTCCAGCTGTGTTGTGCACACAGGCACACCCACTGAGGTGAGGCTCGCTCCAGCTGTGTTGTGCACACAGGCACACCCACCGAGGTGAGGCGGGCCGTCCAGCTATGTTGTGCACACAGGCACTCCCACTGAGGTGAGGCTCATTCCTGCTGTGTTGTGCACACAGGCACACCCACTGAGGTGAGGCTTGTTCCAGCTGTGCTGTGCACACAGGCACACCCACTGAGGTGAGGCTCATTCTAGATGTGCTGTGCACACAGGCACACCCACTGAGGTGAGGCGGGCTGTCCAGCTGTGTTGGGCAAACAGGCGCACCCACCGAGGTGAGGCTTGTTCCAGCTGTGTTGTACACACAAGCGCACCCACCGAGGTGAGGCTCGTTCCTGCTGTGCTCTGCACACAGGCGAACCCACCGAGGTGAGGCTCGTCCCAGCTGTGTTGTGCACAGAGGAACACCCACCGAGGTGAGGCTTGCCCAGCTGTGTTGTGCACACAGGCACACCCACCGAGGTGAGGCTCGTCCCAGCTGTGCTGTGCACACAGGCACACCCATCGAGGTGAGGCTCGTCCCAGCTGTTTTGTGCACACAGGCACACCCACCAAGTTAAGGCTTGTCCCTACTGTGCAGTGCACACAGGCATCGTCCCAGCTGTGCTGTGCACACAGGAACACCCACCGAGGTGAGGCTTGTCCCAGCTGTGTTGTGCACACAGGCACACCCACCAAGGTGAGGCTCGTCCCAGCTGTGCTGTGCACACAGGCACACCCACAGAGGTGAGGCTCACCCCTGCTGTGCTGTGCACACAGGCACACCCACCGAGGTGAGGCTTGATCCAGCTGTGCTGTGCACACAGGCACACCCACTGAGGTGAGGCTCGTCCCAGCTGTGCTGTGTACACAGGCACACCCACCGAGGTGAGGCTCGTCCCAGATGTGCTGTGCACACAGGCACACCCACCGAGGTGAGGCTTGTCCCAGCTCTGCTGTGCACACAGGCACACCCACCGAGGTGAGGCTCTTCCCAGCTGGTCTGTGCACACAGGCACACCCACCAAGGTGAGGCTCGTCCTAGCTGTGTTGTGCACACAGGCACATCCACCGAGGTGAGGCTTGTCCCAGCTGTGTTGTGCACACAGGCACACCCACCGAGGTGAGGCTCATCCCAGCTGTGTTGTGCACACAGGCACCCACCGAAGTGAGTCTCGTTCCAGCTGTGCTGTGCACATAGGGACACCCACCGAGGTGAGGCTCGTCCCAGCTGTGTTGTGCACACAGGCACACCCTGAGGTGAGGTTTGTCCCCGCTGTGTATTGCACACAGGCACACCCACCGAAGTGAGGCTCGTTCCAGCTGTGTTGTGCACACAGGCACACCCACCGAGGTGAGGCTTGTTCCAGCTGTGTTGTGCACACAGGCACACCCACCAAGGTGAGGCTCATCCCAGCTGTGCTGTGCACACAGGCACACCCACCGAGGTGATGCTTGTCCCAGCTGTGTTGTGCACACAGGCACACCCACCGAGGTGAGGCTCGTTCCAGCTGTGTTGTGCACACAGACACCCACCAAGGTGAGGCTCGTTCCAGCTGTGTTGTGCACACAGGCACACCCACCGAGGTGAGGCTCGTCCCAGCTGTGCTCTGCACAGAGGCACACCCACCGAGGTGAGGCTCGTCCCAGCTGTGTTGTGCACACAGGCACACTCACCGACGTGAGGCTCGTCCCAGCTGTGCTGTGCACACAGGCACACCCACTAAGGTGAGGCTCATCCCAGCTGTGCTGTGCACACAGGCACACCCACTGGCACACCCAACGAGGTGAGGCTCGTCCCAGCTGTGTTGTGCACACAGGCACAACCACTGAGGTGAGGCTTGTCCCAGCTGTGCTGTGCACACAGGCACACCCACTGAGGTGAGGCTCGTCCCAGCTGTGCTGTGCACACAGGCACACCCACCGGCACACCCAACGAGGTGAGGCTCGTCCCAGCTGTGTTGTGCACACAGGCACAACCACTGAGGTGAGGCTCGTCCCAGCTGTGCTGTGCACACAGGCACACCCACTGAGGTGAGGCTCGTCCCAGCTGTGCTGTGCACACAGGCACACCCAGTGAGGTCAGGCACACCCACCGAGGTGAGGCTCGTTCCAGCTGTGTTGTGCACAGAGGAACACCCACCGAGGTGAGGCTTGTCCCAGCTGTGTTGTGCACACAGGCACACCCACCGAGGTGAGGCTCGTCCCAGCTGTGCTGTGCACTCAGGCACACCCATCGAGGTGAGGCTCGTCCCAGCTGTTTTGTGCACACAGGCACACCCACCAAGGTGAGGCTTGTCCCTACTGTGCAGTGCACACAGGCATCGTCCCAGCTGTGCTGTGCACACAGGCACACCCACCGAGGTGAGGCTTGTCCCAGCTGTGCTGTGCACACAGGCACACCCACCGAGGTGAGGCTCGTCCCAGCTGTGCTTTGCACACAGGCACACCCACTGAGGTGAGGCTCGTCCCAGCTGTGCTGTGCACACAGGCACACCCACCGAGGTGAGGCTCGTCCCTGCTGTGCTGTGTACACAGGCACACCCACCGAGGTGAGGCTCGTCCCAGCTGTGCTGTGCACACAGGCACACCCACTGAGGTGAGGCTCGTTCCAGCTGTGATGTGCACACAGGCACACCCACTGAGGTGAAGATCGTCCCAGCTGCGTTGTGCAGTCAGGCACACCCACTGAGGTGAGGCTTGTCCCAGCTTGTTGTGCACACAGGCACACCCACTGAGGTGAGGTTCGTTCCAGCTGTGTTGTGCACACAGGCACACCCACTGAGGTGAGGCTCGTCCCAGGTGTGTTGTGCACACAGGTACACCCACTGAGGTGAGGCACGCTCCAGCTGTGTTGTGCAAACAGGCACACCCACCGAGGTGAGGCTCGTCCCACCTGTGTTGTGCACACAGGCACACCCACCGAGGTGAGGCTCGTCCCAGCTTTGTTGTGAACACAGGCACACCCTGAGTTGAGGCTCGTCCCAGCTTTGTTGTGCACACAGGCACCCTCTGAGGTGAGAACGTCCAGCTGTGTTGTGCCCACAGGCACACCCACTGAGTTGAGGCAAGGACATCCAGCTGTGTTGTGCACATAGACATACCCTGAAGTGAGGCTCGTCCCAGGTGTGTTGTGCACTCAGGCACACCCACTGAGGTGAGGCACGCTCCAGCTGTGTTGTGCACACAGGCACACCCACTGAGGTGAGGCTCGCTTCAGCTGTGTTGTGCACACAGGCGGGCACCGAGGTGAGGCTCGTTCCAGCTGTGCTGTGCACACAGGCACACCCACTGAGGTGAGGCTCGCTTCAGCTGTGTTGTGCACACAGGGGCCCACCGAGGTGAGGCACGTCCCAGCTGTGTTGTGCACACAGGCACACCCACTGAGGTGAGGCATGCTCCAGCTGTGTTGTGCACAAAGGCACACCCACTGAGGTGAGGCTCGTCCCAGCTGTGTTGTGCACACAGGCACACCCACTGGAGGTGAGGCTCGCTCCAGCTGTGTTGTGCACACAGGCACACCCACCCAGGTGAGGCTCGTCGCAGCTGTGTTGTGCACACAGGCACTCCCACTGAGGTGAGGCTCATTCCTGCAGTGTTGTGCACACAGGCACACCCACTGAGGTGAGGATCGTTCCTGCTGTGCTGTGCACACAGGCACACCCATTGAGGTGAGGTGGGGCCGTCCAGCTGTATTGTGCACACAGGCACAACCACTGAGGTGATGCTCGTTCCTGCTGTGTTGTGCGCACAGGCACACCCACTGAGGTGAGGCTCGCTCCAGCTGTGTTGTGCACACAGGCAAACCCACCAAGGTGAGGCTCGTCCCAGCTGTGCTGTGCACACAGGCACACCCACCGAGGTGAGCCTCGTCCCAGCTGTGTTGTGCACACAGGCACACCCACCAAGGTGAGGCTCGTTCCAGCTGTGCTGTGCACACAGGCACACCCACTGAGGTGAGGCTTGTTCCAGCTGTTCTATGCACAGAGGTTTGTTCCAGCTGTGCTGTGCACACAGGCACACCCACCGAGGTGAGGACCTCCAGCTGTTTTGTGCACACAGGCACACCCACTGAGGTGAGGCTCGTTCCAGCTGTGCGGTGCACACAGGCACACCCACCGAGGTGAGGCTGTCCAGCTGTGCTGTGCACACAGGCACCCACTGAGGTGAGGCCATCCAGCTGTGTTGTGCACACAGGTACACCCACCGAGGTGAGGCTTGTCCCAGCTGTGTTGTGCACACAGGCACACCCACTGAGGTGAGGCTCGTTCCAACTCTGCTGTGCACACAGGCACACCCACTGAGGTGAGGCCCTCCAGCTGTGTTGTGCACACAGGCACACCCACCGAGGTGAGGCTCGTTCCAGCTGTGTTGTGCACACAGGCACACCCTAAGGTGAGGCTCATTCCAGCTGTGTTGTGCACACAGGCACACCCACTGAGGTGAGGCTCGCTCCAGCTGTGTTGTGCACACAGGCACACCCACTGAGGTGAGGCGGGCCGTCCAGCTATGTTGTGCACACAGGCACTCCCACTGAGGTGAGGCTCATTCCTGCTGTGTTGTGCACACAGGCACACCCACTGAGGTGAGGCTTGTTCCAGCTGTGCTGTGCACACAGGCACACCCACTGAGGTGAGGCTCATTCTAGATGTGCTGTGCACACAGGCACACCCACTGAGGTGAGGCGGGCTGTCCAGCTGTGTTGGGCAAACAGGCGCACCCACCGAGGTGAGGCTTGTTCCAGCTGTGTTGTACACACAAGCGCACCCACCGAGGTGAGGCTCGTTCCTGCTGTGCTCTGCACACAGGCGAACCCACCGAGGTGAGGCTCGTCCCAGCTGTGTTGTGCACAGAGGAACACCCACCGAGGTGAGGCTTGCCCAGCTGTGTTGTGCACACAGGCACACCCACCGAGGTGAGGCTCGTCCCAGCTGTGCTGTGCACACAGGCACACCCATCGAGGTGAGGCTCGTCCCAGCTGTTTTGTGCACACAGGCACACCCACCAAGTTAAGGCTTGTCCCTACTGTGCAGTGCACACAGGCATCGTCCCAGCTGTGCTGTGCACACAGGAACACCCACCGAGGTGAGGCTTGTCCCAGCTGTGTTGTGCACACAGGCACACCCACCAAGGTGAGGCTCGTCCCAGCTGTGCTGTGCACACAGGCACACCCACAGAGGTGAGGCTCACCCCTGCTGTGCTGTGCACACAGGCACACCCACCGAGGTGAGGCTTGATCCAGCTGTGCTGTGCACACAGGCACACCCACTGAGGTGAGGCTCGTCCCAGCTGTGCTGTGTACACAGGCACACCCACCGAGGTGAGGCTCGTCCCAGATGTGCTGTGCACACAGGCACACCCACCGAGGTGAGGCTTGTCCCAGCTCTGCTGTGCACACAGGCACACCCACCGAGGTGAGGCTCTTCCCAGCTGGTCTGTGCACACAGGCACACCCACCAAGGTGAGGCTTGTCCTAGCTGTGTTGTGCACACAGGCACATCCACCGAGGTGAGGCTCGTCCCAGCTGTGTTGTGCACACAGGCACACCCACCGAGGTGAGGCTCATCCCAGCTGTGTTGTGCACACAGGCACCCACCGAAGTGAGTCTCGTTCCAGCTGTGTTGTGCACATAGGGACACCCACCGAGGTGAGGCTCGTCCCAGCTGTGTTGTGCACACAGGCACACCCTGAGGTGAGGTTTGTCCCCGCTGTGTATTGCACACAGGCACACCCACCGAAGTGAGGCTCGTTCCAGCTGTGTTGTGCACACAGGCACACCCACCGAGGTGAGGCTTGTTCCAGCTGTGTTGTGCACACAGGCACACCCACCAAGGTGAGGCTCATCCCAGCTGTGCTGTGCACACAGGCACACCCACCGAGGTGATGCTTGTCCCAGCTGTGTTGTGCACACAGGCACACCCACCAAGGTGAGGCTCGTTCCAGCTGTGTTGTGCACACAGACACCCACCAAGGTGAGGCTCGTTCCAGCTGTGTTGTGCACACAGGCACACCCACCGAGGTGAGGCTCGTCCCAGCTGTGCTCTGCACAGAGGCACACCCACCGAGGTGAGGCTCGTCCCAGCTGTGTTGTGCACACAGGCACACTCACCGACGTGAGGCTCGTCCCAGCTGTGCTGTGCACACAGGCACACCCACTAAGGTGAGGCTCATCCCAGCTGTGCTGTGCACACAGGCACACCCACTGGCACACCCAACGAGGTGAGGCTCGTCCCAGCTGTGTTGTGCACACAGGCACAACCACTGAGGTGAGGCTTTTCCCAGCTGTGCTGTGCACACAGGCACACCCACTGAGGTGAGGCTCGTCCCAGCTGTGCTGTGCACACAGGCACACCCACCGGCACACCCAACGAGGTGAGGCTCGTCCCAGCTGTGTTGTGCACACAGGCACAACCACTGAGGTGAGGCTCGTCCCAGCTGTGCTGTGCACACAGGCACACCCACTGAGGTGAGGCTCGTCCCAGCTGTGCTGTGCACACAGGCACACCCAGTGAGGTCAGGCACACCCACCGAGGTGAGGCTCGTTCCAGCTGTGTTGTGCACAGAGGAACACCCACCGAGGTGAGGCTTGTCCCAGCTGTGTTGTGCACACAGGCACACCCACCGAGGTGAGGCTCGTCCCAGCTGTGCTGTGCACTCAGGCACACCCATCGAGGTGAGGCTCGTCCCAGCTGTTTTGTGCACACAGGCACACCCACCAAGGTGAGGCTTGTCCCTACTGTGCAGTGCACACAGGCATCGTCCCAGCTGTGCTGTGCACACAGGCACACCCACCGAGGTGAGGCTTGTCCCAGCTGTGCTGTGCACACAGGCACACCCACCGAGGTGAGGCTCGTCCCAGCTGTGCTTTGCACACAGGCACACCCACTGAGGTGAGGCTCGTCCCAGCTGTGCTGTGCACACAGGCACACCCACCGAGGTGAGGCTCGTCCCTGCTGTGCTGTGTACACAGGCACACCCACCGAGGTGAGGCTCGTCCCAGCTGTGTTGTGCACACAGGCACACCCACCGAGGTGAGGCTTGTCCCAGCTGTGTTGTGCACACAGGCACACCCACCGAGGTGAGGCTCGGTCCCAGCTGTGCTGTGCACACAGGCACACCCACCGAGGTGAGGCTTGTCCCAGCTGTGTTGTGCACACAGGCACACCCACCGAGGTGAGGCTCATCCCAGCTGTGCTGTGCACACAGACATACCCATCGAGGTGAGGCTCGTCCCAGCTGTTTTGTGCACACAGGCACACCCACCGAGGTGAGGCTTGTTCCAGCTGTGCTGTGCACACAGGCACACTACTGAGGTGAGGCTCATCCCAGCTGTGCTGTGTACACAGGCACACCCACCGAGGTGAGGCTCGTCCCAGCTGTGCTGTGCACACAGGCACACCCACTGAGGTGAGGCTTGTCCCAGCTCTGCTGTGCACACAGGCACACCCACCGAGGTGAGGCTCTTCCCAGCTGGTCTGTGCACACAGGCACACCCACCGAGGTGAGGTTCGTCCCAGCTGTGTTGTGCACATAGGCACACCCACCGAGGTGAGGCTCGTCCCAGCTGTGTTGTGCACACAGGCACACCCTGAGGTGAGGTTCGTCCCCGCTGTGTATTGCACACAGGCACACCCACCGAGGTGAGGCTCGTTCCAGCTCTGTTGTGCACACAGGCACACCCACCGAGGTGAAACTTGTTCCAGCTGTGTTGTGCACACAGGCACACCCACCGAGGTGAGGCTCGTCCCAGCTGTGCTGTGCACACAGGCACACCCACCGAGGTGAGGCTCGTCCCAGCTGTGTTGTGCACACAGGCACACCCACCGAGGTGAGGCTCGTTCCAGCTGTGTTGTGCACACAGACACCCACCAAGGTGAGGCTCGTTCCAGCTGTGTTGTGCACACAGACACCCACCAAGGTGAGGCTCGTTCCAGCTGTGTTGTGCACACAGGCACACCCACCGAGGTGAGGCTTGTCCCAGCTGTGCTGTGCACAGAGGCACACCCACCGAGGTGAGGCCCGTCCCAGCTGTGTTGTGCACACAGTCACACCCATCGAGGTGAGGCTTGTTCCAGCTGTGTTGTGCACACAGGCACACTCACTGACGTGAGGCTCGTCCCAGCTGTGTTGTGCACACAGGCACACCCACTAAGGTGAGGCTCGTCCCAGCTGTGCTGTGCACACAGGCACACCCACCGAGGTGAGGCTCGTCCCAGCTGTGCTGTGCACTCAGGCACACCCATCGAGGTGAGGCTTGTCCCAGCTGTGTTGTGCACACAGGCACACCCACCGAGGTGAGGCTCGTCCCAGCTGTGCTGTGCACTCAGGCACACCCATCGAGGTGAGGCTCGTCCCAGCTGTTTTGTGCACACAGGCACACCCACCAAGGTGAGGCTCGTTCCAGCTGTGTTGTGCACACAGACACCCACCAAGGTGAGGCTCGTTCCAGCTGTGTTGTGCACACAGGCACACCCACCGAGGTGAGGCTCGTCCCAGCTGTGCTCTGCACAGAGGCACACCCACCGAGGTGAGGCTCGTCCCAGCTGTGTTGTGCACACAGGCACACTCACCGACGTGAGGCTCGTCCCAGCTGTGCTGTGCACACAGGCACACCCACTAAGGTGAGGCTCATCCCAGCTGTGCTGTGCACACAGGCACACCCACTGGCACACCCAACGAGGTGAGGCTCGTCCCAGCTGTGTTGTGCACACAGGCACAACCACTGAGGTGAGGCTTTTCCCAGCTGTGCTGTGCACACAGGCACACCCACTGAGGTGAGGCTCGTCCCAGCTGTGCTGTGCACACAGGCACACCCACCGGCACACCCAACGAGGTGAGGCTCGTCCCAGCTGTGTTGTGCACACAGGCACAACCACTGAGGTGAGGCTCGTCCCAGCTGTGCTGTGCACACAGGCACACCCACTGAGGTGAGGCTCGTCCCAGCTGTGCTGTGCACACAGGCACACCCAGTGAGGTCAGGCACACCCACCGAGGTGAGGCTCGTTCCAGCTGTGTTGTGCACAGAGGAACACCCACCGAGGTGAGGCTTGTCCCAGCTCTGTTGTGCACACAGGCACACCCACCGAGGTGAGGCTCGTCCCAGCTGTGCTGTGCACTCAGGCACACCCATCGAGGTGAGGCTCGTCCCAGCTGTTTTGTGCACACAGGCACACCCACCAAGGTGAGGCTTGTCCCTACTGTGCAGTGCACTCCGGCATCGTCCCAGCTGTGCTGTGCACACAGGCACACCCACCGAGGTGAGGCTTGTCCCAGCTGTGCTGTGCACACAGGCACACCCACCGAGGTGAGGCTCGTCCCAGCTGTGCTTTGCACACAGGCACACCCACTGAGGTGAGGCTCGTCCCAGCTGTGCTGTGCACACAGGCACACCCACCGAGGTGAGGCTCGTCCCTGCTGTGCTGTGTACACAGGCACACCCACCGAGGTGAGGCTCGTCCCAGCTGTGTTGTGCACACAGGCACACCCACCGAGGTGAGGCTTGTCCCAGCTGTGTTGTGCACACAGGCACACCCACCGAGGTGAGGCTCGTCCCAGCTGTGCTGTGCACACAGGCACACCCACCGAGGTGAGGCTTGTCCCAGCTGTGTTGTGCACACAGGCACACCCACCGAGGTGAGGCTCATCCCAGCTGTGCTGTGCACACAGACATACCCATCGAGGTGAGGCTCGTCCCAGCTGTTTTGTGCACACAGGCACACCCACCGAGGTGAGGCTTGTTCCAGCTGTGCTGTGCACACAGGCACACTACTGAGGTGAGGCTCATCCCAGCTGTGCTGTGTACACAGGCACACCCACCGAGGTGAGGCTCGTCCCAGCTGTGCTGTGCACACAGGCACACCCACTGAGGTGAGGCTTGTCCCAGCTCTGCTGTGCACACAGGCACACCCACCGAGGTGAGGCTCTTCCCAGCTGGTCTGTGCACACAGGCACACCCACCGAGGTGAGGTTCGTCCCAGCTGTGTTGTGCACATAGGCACACCCACCGAGGTGAGGCTCGTCCCAGCTGTGTTGTGCACACAGGCACACCCTGAGGTGAGGTTCGTCCCCGCTGTGTATTGCACACAGGCACACCCACCGAGGTGAGGCTCGTTCCAGCTCTGTTGTGCACACAGGCACACCCACCGAGGTGAAACTTGTTCCAGCTGTGTTGTGCACACAGGCACACCCACCGAGGTGAGGCTCGTCCCAGCTGTGCTGTGCACACAGGCACACCCACCGAGGTGAGGCTCGTCCCAGCTGTGTTGTGCACACAGGCACACCCACCGAGGTGAGGCTCGTTCCAGCTGTGTTGTGCACACAGACACCCACCAAGGTGAGGCTCGTTCCAGCTGTGTTGTGCACACAGACACCCACCAAGGTGAGGCTCGTTCCAGCTGTGTTGTGCACACAGGCACACCCACCGAGGTGAGGCTTGTCCCAGCTGTGCTGTGCACAGAGGCACACCCACCGAGGTGAGGCCCGTCCCAGCTGTGTTGTGCACACAGTCACACCCATCGAGGTGAGGCTTGTTCCAGCTGTGTTGTGCACACAGGCACACACACTGACGTGAGGCTCGTCCCAGCTGTGTTGTGCACACAGGCACACCCACTAAGGTGAGGCTCGTCCCAGCTGTGCTGTGCACACAGGCACACCCACCGAGGTGAGGCTCGTCCCAGCTGTGCTGTGCACTCAGGCACACCCATCGAGGTGAGGCTTGTCCCAGCTGTGTTGTGCACACAGGCACACCCACCGAGGTGAGGCTCGTCCCAGCTGTGCTGTGCACTCAGGCACACCCATCGAGGTGAGGCTCGTCCCAGCTGTTTTGTGCACACAGGCACACCCACCAAGGTGAGGCTTGTCCCTACTGTGCAGTGCACACAGGCATCGTCCCAGCTGTGCTGTGCACACAGGCACACCCACCGAGGTGAGGCTTGTCCCAGCTGTGCTGTGCACACAGGCACACCCACCGAGGTGAGGCTCGTCCCAGCTGTGCTTTGCACACAGGCACACCCACTGAGGTGAGGCTCGTCCCAGCTGTGCTGTGCACACAGGCACACCCACCGAGGTGAGGCTCGTCCCTGCTGTGCTGTGTACACAGGCACACCCACCGAGGTGAGGCTCGTCCCAGCTGTGCTGTGCACACAGGCACACCCACTGAGGTGAGGCTCGTTCCAGCTGTGATGTGCACACAGGCACACCCACTGAGGTGAAGATCGTCCCAGCTGCGTTGTGCAGACAGGCACACCCACTGAGGTGAGGCTTGTCCCAGCTTGTTGTGCACACAGGCACACCCACTGAGGTGAGGTTCGTTCCAGCTGTGTTGTGCACACAGGCACACCCACTGAGGTGAGGCTCGTCCCAGGTGTGTTGTGCACACAGGTACACCCACTGAGGTGAGGCACGCTCCAGCTGTGTTGTGCAAACAGGCACACCCACCGAGGTGAGGCTCGTCCCACCTGTGTTGTGCACACAGGCACACCCACCAAGGTGAGGCTCGTCCCAGCTTTGTTGTGAACACAGGCACACCCTGAGTTGAGGCTCGTCCCAGCTTTGTTGTGCACACAGGCACCCTCTGAGGTGAGAACGTCCAGCTGTGTTGTGCCCACAGGCACACCCACTGAGTTGAGGCAAGGACATCCAGCTGTGTTGTGCACATAGACATACCCTGAAGTGAGGCTCGTCCCAGGTGTGTTGTGCACTCAGGCACACCCACTGAGGTGAGGCACGCTCCAGCTGTGTTGTGCACACAGGCACACCCACTGAGGTGAGGCTCGCTTCAGCTGTGTTGTGCACACAGGCGGGCACCGAGGTGAGGCTCGTTCCAGCTGTGCTGTGCACACAGGCACACCCACTGAGGTGAGGCTCGCTTCAGCTGTGTTGTGCACACAGGGGCCCACCGAGGTGAGGCACGTCCCAGCTGTGTTGTGCACACAGGCACACCCACTGAGGTGAGGCATGCTCCAGCTGTGTTGTGCACAAAGGCACACCCACTGAGGTGAGGCTCGTCCCAGCTGTGTTGTGCACACAGGCACACCCACTGAGGTGAGGCTCGCTCCAGCTGTGTTGTGCACACAGGCACACCCACCCAGGTGAGGCTCGTCCCAGCTGTGTTGTGCACACAGGCACTCCCACTGAGGTGAGGCTCATTCCTGCAGTGTTGTGCACACAGGCACACCCACTGAGGTGAGGATCGTTCCTGCTGTGCTGTGCACACAGGCACACCCATTGAGGTGAGGTGGGGCCGTCCAGCTGTATTGTGCACACAGGCACAACCACTGAGGTGATGCTCGTTCCTGCTGTGTTGTGCGCACAGGCACACCCACTGAGGTGAGGCTCGTTCCAGCTGTGTTGTGCACACAGGCAAACCCACCAAGGTGAGGCTCGTCCCAGCTGTGCTGTGCACACAGGCACACCCACCGAGGTGAGCCTGCGTCCCAGCTGTGTTGTGCACACAGGCACACCCACCAAGGTGAGGCTCGTTCCAGCTGTGCTGTGCACACAGGCACACCCACTGAGGTGAGGCTTGTTCCAGCTGTTCTATGCACAGAGGTTTGTTCCAGCTGTGCTGTGCACACAGGCACACCCACCGAGGTGAGGACCTCCAGCTGTTTTGTGCACACAGGCACACCCACTGAGGTGAGGCTCGTTCCAGCTGTGCGGTGCACACAGGCACACCCACCGAGGTGAGGCTGTCCAGCTGTGCTGTGCACACAGGCACCCACTGAGGTGAGGCCATCCAGCTGTGTTGTGCACACAGGTACACCCACCGAGGTGAGGCTTGTCCCAGCTGTGTTGTGCACACAGGCACACCCACTGAGGTGAGGCTCGTTCCAACTCTGCTGTGCACACAGGCACACCCACTGAGGTGAGGCCCTCCAGCTGTGTTGTGCACACAGGCACACCCACCGAGGTGAGGCTCGTTCCAGCTGTGTTGTGCACACAGGCACACCCTAAGGTGAGGCTCATTCCAGCTGTGTTGTGCACACAGGCACACCCACTGAGGTGAGGCTCGCTTTAGCTGTGTTGTGCACACAGGCACACCCACCGAGGTGAGGCGGGCCGTCCAGCTATGTTGTGCACACAGGCACTCCCACTGAGGTGAGGCTCATTCCTGCTGTGTTGTGCACACAGGCACACCCACTGAGGTGAGGCTTGTTCCAGCTGTGCTGTGCACACAGGCACACCCACTGAGGTGAGGCTCATTCTAGATGTGCTGTGCACACAAGCACACCCACTGAGGTGAGGCGGGCTGTCCAGCTGTGTTGGGCAAACAGGCGCACCCACCGAGGTGAGGCTTGTTCCAGCTGTGTTGTACACACAAGCGCACCCACCGAGGTGAGGCTCGTTCCTGCTGTGCTCTGCACACAGGCGAACCCACCGAGGTGAGGCTCGTCCCAGCTGTGTTGTGCACAGAGGAACACCCACCGAGGTGAGGCTTGCCCAGCTGTGTTGTGCACACAGGCACACCCACCGAGGTGAGGCTCGTCCCAGCTGTGCTGTGCACACAGGCACACCCATCGAGGTGAGGCTCGTCCCAGCTGTTTTGTGCACACAGGCACACCCACCAAGTTAAGGCTTGTCCCTACTGTGCAGTGCACACAGGCATCGTCCCAGCTGTGCTGTGCACACAGGAACACCCACCGAGGTGAGGCTTGTCCCAGCTGTGTTGTGCACACAGGCACACCCACCAAGGTGAGGCTCGTCCCAGCTGTGCTGTGCACACAGGCACACCCACAGAGGTGAGGCTCATCCCTGCTGTGCTGTGCACACAGGCACACCCACCGAGGTGAGGCTTGATCCAGCTGTGCTGTGCACACAGGCACACCCACTGAGGTGAGGCTCGTCCCAGCTGTGCTGTGTACACAGGCACACCCACCGAGGTGAGGCTCGTCCCAGATGTGCTGTGCACACAGGCACACCCACCGAGGTGAGGCTTGTCCCAGCTCTGCTGTGCACACAGGCACACCCACCGAGGTGAGGCTCTTCCCAGCTGGTCTGTGCACACAGGCACACCCACCAAGGTGAGGCTAGTCCTAGCTGTGTTGTGCACACAGGCACATCCACCGAGGTGAGGCTCGTCCCAGCTGTGTTGTGCACACAGGCACACCCACCGAGGTGAGGCTCATCCCAGCTGTGTTGTGCACACAGGCACCCACCGAAGTGAGTCTCGTTCCGGCTGTGTTGTGCACATAGGGACACCCACCGAGGTGAGGCTCGTCCCAGCTGTGTTGTGCACACAGGCACACCCTGAGGTGAGGTTTGTCCCCGCTGTGTATTGCACACAGGCACACCCACCGAAGTGAGGCTCGTTCCAGCTGTGTTGTGCACACAGGCACACCCACCGAGGTGAGGCTTGTTCCAGCTGTGTTGTGCACACAGGCACACCCACCAAGGTGAGGCTCATCCCAGCTGTGCTGTGCACACAGGCACACCCACCGAGGTGATGCTTGTCCCAGCTGTGTTGTGCACACAGGCACACCCACCGAGGTGAGGCTCGTTCCAGCTGTGTTGTGCACACAGACACCCACCAAGGTGAGGCTCGTTCCAGCTGTGTTGTGCACACAGGCACACCCACCGAGGTGAGGCTCGTCCCAGCTGTGCTCTGCACAGAGGCACACCCACCGAGGTGAGGCTTCGTCCCAGCTGTGTTGTGCACACAGGCACACTCACCGACGTGAGGCTCGTCCCAGCTGTGCTGTGCACACAGGCACACCCACTAAGGTGAGGCTCATCCCAGCTGTGCTGTGCACACAGGCACACCCACTGGCACACCCAACGAGGTGAGGCTCGTCCCAGCTGTGTTGTGCACACAGGCACAACCACTGAGGTGAGGCTTGTCCCAGCTGTGCTGTGCACACAGGCACACCCACTGAGGTAAGGCTCGTCCCAGCTGTGCTGTGCACACAGGCACACCCACCGGCACACCCAACGAGGTGAGGCTCGTCCCAGCTGTGTTGTGCACACAGGCACAACCACTGAGGTGAGGCTCGTCCCAGCTGTGCTGTGCACACAGGCACACCCACTGAGGTGAGGCTCGTCCCAGCTTTGCTGTGCACACAGGCACACCCAGTGAGGTCAGGCACACCCACCGAGGTGAGGCTCGTTCCAGCTGTGTTGTGCACAGAGGAACACCCACCGAGGTGAGGCTTGTCCCAGCTGTGTTGTGCACACAGGCACACCCACCGAGGTGAGGCTCGTCCCAGCTGTGCTGTGCACTCAGGCACACCCATCGAGGTGAGGCTCGTCCCAGCTGTTTTGTGCACACAGGCACACCCACCAAGGTGAGGCTTGTCCCTACTGTGCAGTGCACACAGGCATCGTCCCAGCTGTGCTGTGCACACAGGCACACCCACCGAGGTGAGGCTTGTCCCAGCTGTGCTGTGCACACAGGCACACCCACCGAGGTGAGGCTCGTCCCAGCTGTGCTTTGCACACAGGCACACCCACTGAGGTGAGGCTCGTCCCAGCTGTGCTGTGCACACAGGCACACCCACCGAGGTGAGGCTCGTCCCTGCTGTGCTGTGTACACAGGCACACCCACCGAGGTGAGGCTCGTCCCAGCTGTGCTGTGCACACAGGCACACCCACCGAGGTGAGGCTCGTCCCTGCTGTGCTGTGCACACAGGCACACCCACCGAGGTGAGGCTTGTCCCAGCTGTGTTGTGCACACAGGCACACCCACCGAGGTGAGGCTCATCCCAGCTGTGCTGTGCACACAGACATACCCATCGAGGTGAGGCTCGTCCCAGCTGTTTTGTGCACACAGGCACACCCACCGAGGTGAGGCTTGTTCCAGCTGTGCTGTGCACACAGGCACACCCACTGAGGTGAGGCTCATCCCAGCTGTGCTGTGTACACAGGCACACCCACCGAGGTGAGGCTCGTCCCAGCTGTGCTGTGCACACAGGCACACCCACTGAGGTGAGGCTTGTCCCAGCTCTGCTGTGCACACAGGCACACCCACCGAGGTGAGGCTCTTCCCAGCTGGTCTGTGCACACAGGCACACCCTCCGAGGTGAGGCTCGTCCCAGCTGTGTTGTGCACATAGGCACACCCACCGAGGTGAGGCTCGTCCCAGCTGTGTTGTGCACACAGGCACACCCTGAGGTGAGGTTCGTCCCCGCTGTGTATTGCACACATGCACACCCACCGAGGTGAGGCTCGTTCCAGCTCTGTTGTGCACACAGGCACACCCACCGAGGTGAAACTTGTTCCAGCTGTGTTGTGCACACAGGCACACCCACCGAGGTGAGGCTCGTCCCAGCTGTGCTGTGCACACAGGCACACCCACCGAGGTGAGGCTCGTCCCAGCTGTGTTGTGCACACAGGCACACCCACCGAGGTGAGGCTCGTTCCAGCTGTGTTGTGCACACAGACACCCACCAAGGTGAGGCTCGTTCCAGCTGTGTTGTGCACACAGACACCCACCAAGGTGAGGCTCGTTCCAGCTGTGTTGTGCACACAGGCACACCCATCGAGGTGAGGCTTGTCCCAGCTGTGCTGTGCACAGAGGCACACCCACCGAGGTGAGGCCCGTCCCAGCTGTGTTGTGCACACAGTCACACCCATCGAGGTGAGGCTTGTTCCAGCTGTGTTGTGCACACAGGCACACTCACTGACGTGAGGCTCGTCCCAGCTGTGTTGTGCACACAGGCACACCCACTAAGGTGAGGCTCGTCCCAGCTGTGCTGTGCACACAGGCACACCCACCGGCACACCCAACAAGGTGAGGCTCGTCCCAGCTGTGTTGTGCACACAGGCACACCCACTGAGGTGAGGCTCGTCCCAGCTGTGCTGTGCACACAGGCACACCCACTGAGGTGAGGCTCGTCCCAGCTGTGCTGTGCACACAGGCACACCCACCGAGGTCAGGCACACCCACCGAGGTGAGGCTCGTTCCAGCTGTGTTGTGCACACAGGCACACCCACCGAGGTGAGTCTCGTTCCAGCTGTGCTGTGCACACAGGCACACCCACTGAGGTGAGGCTCGTCCCAGCTGTGCTGTGCACACAAGCACACCCACTGAGGTGAGGTGGGGCTATCCAGCTCAGGGCACTCTTCTGGGGCAGGAGTAGAGGCCGGTGCACCTTACTTCGCCTTTCAACTCCCTGGAGTGGAGAGGCTGTTCATAACATACAGAACAAGGACCGTGTGTCTGAGAGGACAGAAGAGCTGGGGCAGAGTCACTGCCTGTCAGGCACGCCTTACTCTGCAGGTCGATAGAAAGAACGCCACGGAGTGGATAAAACAAGCATTGGAAAAGCTAACCATTCTCCAATTTGAGTCTTTATTAAACATTTAAACACGTTTGCTAGAGTGGAAAAACAAAAACAAAATTGTTACGCACCTATGAGATAAATAAGTTAATGTGTTATGGTTCAAAGTATGTTTGGGCTGCGAATAGTCCCTCAAGCACTGGCCAGAGAGCAGAATGTCACACCAAACAGCCGACAGCATGAGGTGAGCGTGAAATGCTTCTCTTGGCTCAGCCAAAACAAGTGTTTCAAGAATTGATAGCAATAGGTCTCCGTGACGGCTCCTCTCTTACGGCAGACCCAATAAAATATGGGCGATCTCTTTTCATCATCATCAAAGTCTTTATTTCGGTTTTGCAATACCATAAAAGAGACAAACACATGAATCTTGGATGACGATGTTCAGGATAAAAAAGAACTATAAAATGCTCCCTGTACAAGCTCTTGGGACTTAAAAAGAGGAATACAAATAATGATGCGCAAAAAGAGAACAAAGCTACACAAATTTCAATGTTTGATAAATGTTACCTATCAGTACAGGGCTAAAGTGCGAGTGCGTTGCTAAACATTATTAATGTCTCATTTTGCTGAGGAGTGTGCCCCGTTTACACAACAACAGACATTTTAAAACCCGTGCCCCAAGTGACCAATAAAAAGAAGATAAAAAGCTCTCTTTTCAGGCTAGTGCCTTTAAAAAGTATCCAGAGCCCGAGCAGCTCTTGAGAGGCCGGCAGGGCTGCGAAAGCGCTATTTCCAACATGGCTGTGACAGTGGGACATTGTATGGTCGGTGCCTGCGGTGTTTTTTTGTAAAGGGCTCCTGGGTGCGGAGGATGGAATAATGCTGCACTAATGCCGAGAGGAACCCTGTTTTGTAAACCAATACTGCTTCCCCAACAACTCCTGTTTTCGTCATTTTTTTCATTTAAATCCAATATTGACAGTCCTCCTAACTGGACAGTAAATAAGTACGTGGGCGAGAAGTCAACTAATATCAGTAGAAAACTATATGGCAGGGACTTCTCAGGCTGTGGTTATATTCCCACGCCAGGGCTCCCTCGGAAAGGGTTTGTAACATTCCCACGCCAGGGCTCCCCAGGATACGTTTATAACCTTCCCACACCAGGGCTCCCTCGGGAGGGGTTTAGAACTTTCCCACCCCAGGGCTCCCTCGGAAAGGGTTTATAACATTCCCACGCCAGGGCTCCCCAGGATACGTTTATAACCTTCCCACACCAGGGCTCCCTCGGGAGGGGTTTATAACATTCCCACCCCAGGGCTCCCTCAGGAGGGGTTTGTAACATTCCCATGCCAGGGCTCCCCAGGATACGTTTATAACCTTCCCACACCAGGGCTCCCTCGGGAGGGGTTTATAACATTCCCACCCCAGGGCTCCCTCAGGAGGGGTTTGTAACATTCCCATGCCAGGGCTCCCCAGGATACGTTTATAACCTTCCCACACCAGGGCTCCCTCGGGAGGGGTTTATAACATTCCCACCCCAGGGCTCCCTCAGGAGGGGTTTGTAACATTCCCATGCCAGGGCTCCCCAGGATACGTTTATAACCTTCCCACACCAGGGCTCCCTCGGGAGGGGTTTATAACATTCCCACCCCAGGGCTCCCTCAGGAGGGGTTTGTAACATTCCCACCCCAGGGCTCCCATTTCCACGCCAGGGCTCCCTCGGAAAGGGTTTGTAACATTTCCACGCCAGGGCTCCCTCGGAAAGGGTTTGTAACATTCCCACCCCAGGGCTCCCTCGGTAGGGTTTGTAACATTTCCACGCCAGGGCTCCCTCGGAAAGGGTTTGTAACATTCCCACCCCAGGGCTCCCTCTGAAAGGGTTTGTAACATTCCCACCCCAGGGCTCCCTCGGTAGGGTTTGTAACATTTCCACCCCAGGGCTCCCTCTGAAAGGGTTTGTAACATTCCCACCCCAGGGCTCCCTCTGAAAGGGTTTGTAACATTCCCACCCCAGGGCTCCCTCGGTAGGGTTTGTAACATTCCCACCCCAGGGCTCCCTCAGAAAGGATTTGTAACATTCCCACGCCAGGGCTCCCTCGGAAAGGGTTTGTAACATTCCCACCCCAGGGCTCCCTCAGAAAGGATTTGTAACATTCCCACGCCAGGGCTCCCTCGGAAAGGGTTTGTAACATTCCCACGCCAGGGTTACCTCAGAAAGGGTTTGTAACATTCCCACGCCAGGGCTCCCTCGGAAAGGGTTTGTAACATTCCCACCCCAGGGCTCCCTCAGACAGGGTTTGTAACATTTCCACACCAGGGCTCCCTCGGAAAGGGTTTATAACATTCCCACACCAGGGCTCCCTCGGGAGGGGTTTAGAACATTCCCACCCCAGGGCTCCCTCGGAAAGGGTTTGTAACATTCCCACACCAGGGCTCCCTCGGGAGGGGTTTAGAACTTTCCCACCCCAGGGCTCCCTCGGAAAGGGTTTATAACATTCCCACGCCAGGGCTCCCTCTGGAGGGGTTTAGAACATTCCCACACCAGGGCTCCCTCTGGAGGGGTTTAGAACATTCCCACCCCAGGGCTCCCTCGGAAAGGGTTTATAATATTCCCACCCCAGGGCTCCCTCGGAAAGGGTTTATACCATTCCCACACCAGAGCTCCCTCGGGAGGGGTTTAGAACATTCCCACTCTAGGGCTCCCTCTGGAGGGTTTAGAACATTCCCACACCAGGGCTCCCTCGGGAGGGTTTAGAACATTCCCACCCCAGGGCTCCCTCGGAAAGGGTTTATAATATTCCCACCCCAGGGCTCCCTCGGAAAGGGTTTATACCATTCGCAGACCAGGGCTCCCTCGGCAGGGGTTTAGAACATTCCCATGCCAGGGCTCCCTCGGGAGGGGTTTAGAACATTCCCACGCCAGGGCTCCCCAGGATACGTTTATAACCTTCCCACACCAGGGCTCCCTCGGGAGGGGTTTAGAACTTTCCCACCCCAGGGCTCCCTCGGAAAGGGTTTATAACATTCCCACGCCAGGGCTCCCCAGGATACGTTTATAACCTTCCCACACCAGGGCTCCCTCGGGAGGGGTTTATAACATTCCCACCCCAGGGCTCCCTCAGGAGGGGTTTGTAACATTCCCATGCCAGGGCTCCCCAGGATACGTTTATAACCTTCCCACACCAGGGCTCCCTCGGGAGGGGTTTATAACATTCCCACCCCAGGGCTCCCTCAGGAGGGGTTTGTAACATTCCCATGCCAGGGCTCCCCAGGATACGTTTATAACCTTCCCACACCAGGGCTCCCTCGGGAGGGGTTTATAACATTCCCACCCCAGGGCTCCCTCAGGAGGGGTTTGTAACATTCCCATGCCAGGGCTCCCCAGGATACGTTTATAACCTTCCCACACCAGGGCTCCCTCGGGAGGGGTTTATAACATTCCCACCCCAGGGCTCCCTCAGGAGGGGTTTGTAACATTCCCACCCCAGGGCTCCCATTTCCACGCCAGGGCTCCCTCGGAAAGGGTTTGTAACATTTCCACGCCAGGGCTCCCTCGGAAAGGGTTTGTAACATTCCCACCCCAGGGCTCCCTCGGTAGGGTTTGTAACATTTCCACGCCAGGGCTCCCTCGGAAAGGGTTTGTAACATTCCCACCCCAGGGCTCCCTCTGAAAGGGTTTGTAACATTCCCACCCCAGGGCTCCCTCGGTAGGGTTTGTAACATTTCCACCCCAGGGCTCCCTCTGAAAGGGTTTGTAACATTCCCACCCCAGGGCTCCCTCTGAAAGGGTTTGTAACATTCCCACCCCAGGGCTCCCTCGGTAGGGTTTGTAACATTCCCACCCCAGGGCTCCCTCAGAAAGGATTTGTAACATTCCCACGCCAGGGCTCCCTCGGAAAGGGTTTGTAACATTCCCACCCCAGGGCTCCCTCAGAAAGGATTTGTAACATTCCCACGCCAGGGCTCCCTCGGAAAGGGTTTGTAACATTCCCACGCCAGGGTTACCTCAGAAAGGGTTTGTAACATTCCCACGCCAGGGCTCCCTCGGAAAGGGTTTGTAACATTCCCACCCCAGGGCTCCCTCAGACAGGGTTTGTAACATTTCCACACCAGGGCTCCCTCGGAAAGGGTTTATAACATTCCCACACCAGGGCTCCCTCGGGAGGGGTTTAGAACATTCCCACCCCAGGGCTCCCTCGGAAAGGGTTTGTAACATTCCCACACCAGGGCTCCCTCGGGAGGGTTTAGAACTTTCCCACCCCAGGGCTCCCTCGGAAAGGGTTTATAACATTCCCACGCCAGGGCTCCCTCTGGAGGGGTTTAGAACATTCCCACACCAGGGCTCCCTCTGGAGGGGTTTAGAACATTCCCACCCCAGGGCTCCCTCGGAAAGGGTTTATAATATTCCCACCCCAGGGCTCCCTCGGAAAGGGTTTATACCATTCCCACACCAGAGCTCCCTCGGGAGGGGTTTAGAACATTCCCACTCTAGGGCTCCCTCTGGAGGGGTTTAGAACATTCCCACACCAGGGCTCCCTCGGGAGGGGTTTAGAACATTCCCACCCCAGGGCTCCCTCGGAAAGGGTTTATAATATTCCCACCCCAGGGCTCCCTCGGAAAGGGTTTATACCATTCGCAGACCAGGGCTCCCTCGGCAGGGGTTTAGAACATTCCCATGCCAGGGCTCCCTCGGGAGGGGTTTAGAACATTCCTATGCCAGGGCTGCCTTGGGATACATTTATAATATTCCCTTGCAAAGGTTTTCTCAAGATGAGGTTACCATGCCAGTGCCATTTTACGGTGAGTTTTAAATATTTGCATTCCAGGCCCTCTCTTGATGCATTTACAACCCCCTGCCAAGGTTCTCTCAAAATGAGATTATAATATTCCCAAGCCAGGCATTCCGTCATGATGTGTTTACAGACGTCCTATCAGGGCTCCCCAGGATGCATTTATAACATTCCCATGCCAGGCACTCCATCTTGAGGGGTTCATTGCATTCCTGCACCAGGGCTCCGTCAGGATGCATTATAATGTTCCTTTGCCAGGGCTCCCTCGATATACGTTCATAATCGTCCCATGCCAGGGCTCCCTCATGCTGTATTTGAGTACGGACTTGAAGCCCCGCCCACTCTCCGCCCATATTTCTCATTGGCTTGTGTCATTGTCCTTTGTAAATGCTGGCTTCTGATTCGTTAATAGGCTTGTTAGTCCCTCCTTCGTACCGCCTTGTCTTCATTTGTAACCTCCCATGGCGAATGGCCCTTTTACTTCTGTTGTCACGCGGTACGTCTTTTTTAGTCTGTAAGCACTATTTTCTTTAATGAGTTTCTCCTACTGCATGCACTACATGCTTTCCTGCAACATTCAGCGACCATGCGCGCTTTCACTTTCCAAGCAGCCCGTGGCAATGGCGGCCGTTTCTTTGCAATGCAATAGGTCTCGCATTTACAATAGTTTGAGCTATTGGCATTGTAAATTACAATGCCTTTTATTTATGTTAATTATCCAAACAGATAAATAAAAGTCATTTACAATGCCAATAGTTTAAACTCTCGTAAATGCGAGACCGATTGCATTGCAAATGCTTGTTCTTCATTGGTGGGGCTCAGCAGGGAGTCAATGCACAATAAAAATGGAACCGCTCCATTCAATCTTATATCCGAGTGCCCCAGGCTCTGCCTAGTGCCTTGTGCTGCCCGCGGGTCCCGCAGCGCTAGGCGCCCTTGGGTGAATCCAACAGGCGCCTCCCCCTGGCGGCAGAGTTCAGACTCCGCGCCTTGTAATGTGGCCTCAGATCTCCATCCAGACCCCTCCCCCTGTGGGGGTCCTGACTAACGGCCCCCCTTGGGCTGTGGGGTGCACGGGAACCACTGGACAGCCCATGAATAGGGGGCTCCATCGGCCTCGAGCCTGCAGTCTGCAAGGCGTTCTGGGATCCAGGCATATATCACAGGCAGGAGAGGGGCCCTGGGGGCCTTGTGTTGGGGGCCCGTGTGCTGTGAACCTTGACAGCAGAGAGCTGAGCTGGGTGATGATTCGATGTATAGATGGTTGAAGTCCCTGTTGTGGGATCCAGAATTTCTGTCCACCCCCGACCCTCTTGAGCCCCCCCAGGACATGACACGTCCTCCTTCGTTCCCGAGGTCGGGGGCCCTTGTAGATGTGCCACGGATCAGGTCCCAGTGTTATCTGCCCATCCCTTCAAGGGGTGGGTTGGTGTTTGGGGCCCCTCGTGGTTCCATCCCACAGATGACACAACATGAGGACAGGCCCCGGGACAGGTTTAGTTAGTTAAGGTGGAGGAGTTCAGATGGAATATTGCTGGGGCACCATCTGTGAAGAGTTACAGCCTCCGGTGTCAGGAAACCTGGGGCGTTTCCAAGGGGCTCTGGATTGAGAGCTTGGCCTCTCCCTTCACCAGCGATGGT
The DNA here is from genome assembly GCA_963921515.1 of Calotriton arnoldi. Taxonomy (NCBI): domain Eukaryota; kingdom Metazoa; phylum Chordata; class Amphibia; order Caudata; family Salamandridae; genus Calotriton; species Calotriton arnoldi. The sequence goes on from CAWUFW010009228.1 coordinate 408,682, forward strand.
CTGTGTCTGGGAGAGTCAAGGGGCGTGGCCACACTGCTACCCCATAAGTTAGGATGTACCTTGACTGCTGGGTGTAAAACGTTTGTTTTCTCATTCTTATAGCGTTCTTGTGCTGAAGTTCTCTAATCCTAACGCGTCAAGAGAGATCTCGGCAATGCTGTTATATGTGATTTTAATGTGTCATTTGGCTGGAGTATTAGCAGTGGCAGCTGGTGACATTTCAAAGTGGTGGGGGCTAAATCTGGGCATGAGTGTTACATCGCAAGCAAGCCTGACCAACATAAGGGGAGATTGGGGAAGTTCTCCCCCAACCAGAGAAACCTTTGTAAAAACGAGTGGGCAAATGGTTCCTTTTAAAGCAAATTTATAAAGCAATTGTGAACATGTAGCCTTGAAATAATTACATTCATTAAAAACTGCCCCATAACCTAATGCATTAAATATGTTCAATTGTCTCTGATAAAAGAAAGAGATCTCCGAGCCATACTGGGGATCTCATAACCATAGAGAGGGTGTAACAGTAAAGACTGTTCTGATCAAAAATGGTGGCATTATGTGGTACTTAACTATGCGTGTGTATGTATGTGTCTAGGGTATATATATCTATATATACATATTTATTACATGGTTGGAGCCTCCATTCTCTGTTGGAACCGGTCTCGGATGCCTTCTTACAGTCCAGGTATGAAATCAAGAATGGCATGCACTATGACAATGACGTAATTGCTCCGAGAACAGCAAAACTGACAAGATAATTATGCTTACTACCTCACAGATGTATTTTTATTTATTTAAATATCTTTACAAATTAATTCTACATGCCATCATTCCATGAGCGTCGTGTTCCTGTGACTCGGACCCGGGCTGCTATATAATCACAGGCCTCAGTGCCCAGAGATGCCCTCCAGGCAGAGGGGGGCTCGAACATTCAATCATTCATGTGCCTGGCACTGCCCCGGACCCACTGGCCTCAGACTGGCACTGCCCCGGCCCCACTGGCCTCAGACTGACACTGTCCCGGCCCCGCTGGCCTCAGACTGGCACTACCCCGCCCCACTGGCCTCAGACTGGCACTGCCCCGGCCCCACTGGCCTCAGACTGACACTGTCCCGGCCCCGCTGGCCTCAGACTGGCACTGCCCCGGCCCCACTGGCCTCAGACTGGCACTGTCCCGGCCCCGCTGGCCTCAGACTGACACTGTCCCGGCCCCGCTGGCCTCAGACTGGCACTGCCCCGCCCCACTGGCCTCAGACTGGCACTGCCCCGGCCCCACTGGCCTCAGAAGCCTCGCCCTGCTCTGGACACGGGCCTCAGGCCTCCAGCGGCTGCTCGTGGTCCGAGGCGCTTGCATCCGATCCGGGCCTGTCTGGGATGTGTATAGCTCCGGGTGGAACCGAAGGCATCGCAGCGCTTTACCGGACACATTCCACTCATTCGTGGGCGCCGCGCGGGCAGATTAGGTGCAGGTCCAGGAATCCCCGGATGTGCAGGCCCCGCCCAGGCTCGAATCTGGTTCTTCAGCTCTAAAGTTGGCAGCTCCGGCCGTGACGTCACTCCTCAGTGCCACATGAGGATGCATATATTGTGGCGCATTCTTCGATAAGTGATGGAGCCCCGCCCACCTCATGCGGAGTCAGAGCACTTTACTGGTTATGCACAGGGTGGACTTGTGATGCACATCAAATGATCACAGACAACCTCTCCAGCGCCGGCGCTTTAAAAGTCAGTAAAATGTTCCTGCACAGCACTCTAGGGGTCTATTTACTAGGATTTTACGTCATGTTTACGTCACAAAAGTGACGCAAAACGACGTAATTTTTTTCACCCATTTACTTTCCAGCGTAAAACCTGTTTTACGCTGGAAAATCACTTGAAAGTAACACAAAGCGGCGCACAGCGCTGCTTTTCATTACTTAGCACGAAGGGGCCGTACCATGGGTGGTGCGTGCGTTCCCATGCAACTACCCAAGGGTGCTGGCGTTAAGCCCTATTTACTTAAAAAAGTAGACAAGGTTTAGCGTCAGAAAATAGCGCCCAATTCAGATAGGCGCTATGAAGGAATAAGGCTTTCATTTAATTTTCGGGACAAACTAGTACATCTGGCTCTCGTGTACTGAGCTCCAGGCATGTTCCTAATGTTAAGTGGTGGCTTTCGGGTGTTGACTACTTAAAATATCCATTTAAAGAGCTGGCAGGGTGTTGACTACTTTAATTATCCATTTAAAGAGGTGACGTCGTTCAGAGAGAGTAAAGCAAGAAGACAGTCACGCAAAGCCATATATAAAAATATACACACAAATGGCAAACCGTAAAGACGTAAATGCAGGTACATGAAACAGCACAAGATCTCAGCGCTGCAGCCATGTTTTTCTAAACCTGTATTGCCATACCTGCCATAATCTTATTCCTCACATAAAGAAATCTTTTCTGGAACAGTGGCACCGGCGTGTTTAAAAAATATACAGGTTTATTTACAAGAGGCTTGCGCTGCTGAGCGTCACTTCTTTTGATGCTTCGGTGGCGCAGGCCTCTCAATCTTACCTGTGAGGCGATGCAAAGCCACCCTGCGGGGCTTCGTACGGCCTCATGGATAAGGAGTAAGGCAACACAGCGCGAATCTCTGCGCTGCCTTACTCTTTGTCAAGGAGGCGCTCCATGGGTGTTGCGTGGGTGCTCCCACACAGCACCCATGGATTTTGATGCTGCCCCAGATTTACAAAGTCACGTAAACCTAGGGCAGTGCCAAAAACGTACACCGAATAATGTAAGCAAAAATAAGATAGAGCCTGGATACACATGGACACACACACACACAATGTAAACAAGACAAGGAAGGGCCTGGACACACACGGACACACACAATAATGTAAGCAAGGTAAGGCTGGTACTTACGGTTGCAACTTGAGACAGTGATGGCGTCAAACAGGGGTTTGATCTCAACACCATTATTGGAACTTCCGGTTAGTGTGAAACAGAAGACAAACAAGAGCACAGAATTACAAGAATGCACTGAAGCCACAAACAGCATTAGCAGGAGCCCATCCCACACCCTTATACCGCCCCATCACCCTTTTCATGCCAGTCCAGCCCCAAAGCTATATGTACATATGAGGTGTAAATAGTGTGGTTAATGCCTGCTACTAAAACTTCACTCTGTGTCATGTGTGTATATGTGTGTATAAGTTAATTATATTTAGGTGTTTGAAAACAAATATACTACCTTCAAACTTTGTCCCTAACCAGTGCTTAATTTGAGCCAGTGGTCATCAACACCGGCGCTTATAGCATCTGCTAAGTACACACTCATTTTGTAGGCACAAGGAGATTAAGTGATTTGCCCGGAATCACAGGATGTTGAGCCGACGCCGAGACTCGAACCTGGTTTTCCAGCTCCGAAATCAGCAGCTCTGTCCATTAGGCCACATCCCTCACCAAAATAAGTGGCGGGGCTCTCGTCAGGAGGCAGCTCCTGTTAGCGCTGGCTCCGACTATTGTGAACTCCCAAACAGCCTTCTGAAACTTTCCTCTCATTCTCAGCCTACGAGCAGGTGCACATGACCACGATGCACACTAACAACTTACAATTCCTCCTATTCTAATCCAGTTCCTATTATGCTATCCCTACTCAAAACACTACTAAGCCCACAAGAACTCAAGAGCACAAACGTACCACAACTAATGCACAAGGAAAAAGAAAGCTCATACAACAGAGCTACTAACTATTGAACTCTAATCTTGCATTCCAGAGTACCGTACTACTCGCCACAAAGTGCCTCACAGTCTTGTCAGGGTATGAAGTGCTATATAAATACAATTTACAATTACAGTTATGCACACTGCAGCCAGACACTAGGCCTGATAGTCAGTTCAGTGACACTGCACAGTGAGTGAGTGCAATACACATGTATTAATTAATGACTTATTTAACTCATTCATTCTTCCCTCCTCACTGGAGGGTGATCCTTGGACGGGTGGAGTTGTATTTGTAAAGAATGGAGGGTAATGATTGTAGTCCTGACAGGAAAGTAACTGGCACAGCCAGGGCGGAGAGAGGGGCCCAAGAACAGATGAAAGGGGTCATGGGCTGAAAGGAGGTTTCAGTTTGCTGTGGGGTTGCGAGTGGCACTAGAGGTGTTCTGACATCAGCAAGGGCTCCCTGAAGGGATCAGAGATCTGTGAGCACAGACCAAAGGGCCTAGAGGAGTGGGGAGTAGGGGTTAAAGGCTGGCAAAGGAGAGAATCAAGATGGCAGAGGCTTGCAGCGCTGAGGACTGGCAGAGGGGCTAGAGAAAGCTCTGAGAGCTGAGGTCAGCATTGGCAAATGTGACTAAATGTTGAAGTGGAGTCTGGGGCTCTGAGAGCAGGCACAGGCGGGTCCAGAGACGATTGACATATGGTCAGCAGAGGTGGCGCTGAGAGCAGAGGTTGGAACAGGTGGTCAGAGCATTGGCAGAGGGCCCTGAGTGGTGTCAAAAGAGGGGTCTGAAGGCCGACAGGCATCTGATGACCAGCTGCAGGATGGCAGGCCTGAGAAGAAGGGTTGAAGAAACTTGGAGACAGGCAGAGATGCAATCATCACTGGCAGATAGGATCTGAGGGGTAAGGCTGGATAGACAAACCGAGCCTGGGCAGAAACATCTGTCAAGCTCAGAGGGGCAGCGGTGGACCTCATAGGACAGCTTCATTACACAAAGAGTGGACATGGAGAGGGTGCACTTGGGACACAACGTCAGGGCCTGTTTGTCCATCCTCTCTGGCATTTTCCTACTAGGCTGCAGGATTGGGGCTGCTTTCAGAGATTCATGGGCTGCCATGACTTAGCCATAAAACCCCTATTCCACCATACTGGCCTTCTGCACTGTTGGGCTGGTTTGAACACTTTTGCCAGGTGTTAGACCTCAAATGCAAAAAACAACATGATGGATGGAATGATTGAATTGATCTCAGCCACTGACAATCGCTCGAGCTGCGTTCCCAATCCATAGTTTTTCGCCCACCATGCCACCTCAGATATGCAAATCAGTCTTGACCCTGCTCTTCATGGGTACAGTCCAGCCCGAACTGCCAGGCCAGGTCCTCCTAGAACTGGAACACAAGCAATCCAGGACCGGTTTTGCCCTTATACGTGCTCTTCAGCCAGGTATAGCTTGGTTCCAGTGGCATAGTGTGCATGGGATCCATGCCTGGGCATGCCTGGCACACTTGGGGAATCAAGCTGTAACTGGCTGATGAGCCCTTATCAGGGCGAAACCGGTCCCAGGATGCTGGTATTCCAGTTCAGGGAGGACCTGGCTTGGCAGTTCGGGCTGGACTGTACCCATGATGAGCAGGGTCATGGCTGATAGCATATGGCTGGGTCCATACTGAGGTGGCATGGTGGGTGAAAAACAAAGGATTATGATGCGACCCAAGCGATTGCCTGTGGTTGAGATTAATTCAAGCATTCCATCCATCACTAATCATTAGAAAAGAAAGAACGGTTATGGTATAGACTGCCGCACTCTGTACAGTTCTCAAACACATTTTACTGGGTGCTCACTCTCTGTGTTCACCGTCCTAGAAAGGCCCAAACAAACATGAGTCATGAGTCTCTAAACAACAATAACCATATTATTTGTATCATATAAGACAAAATAACACAAGCTGCTTCCTCTCGTAGAAAACAAACTTTCTTTATTTTCTGATTCCACAAGTTATATTATAGAACAACCACAGCCAACGCGTTTCGTCCCCAGATCATTGGGACTTCTTCAGGGCAGAATGAATCCAGCAGAAACCTATGCCTCCTATGATCAGAAATTGAGTCCAATGTGAACGTAAGTGTTATTCTACACGAAGGATCACATCTCTAAATCCATCTGGCTTGTGAAAAAGATACCTGGGAGATTAAATAATTCCAGGAAAAATAAGTCAAAAGCGTGTCCCTTGAATTTTGAGTCCCGTAGTGTGCCGATAGTCAGTCGAATGCACAGTTGTTCCAGCAAAAGCTGATTTTTCTGGCGCAACTGTGCCTTCGTCCAACTACGCTACGGGACTCAAAAGTCAAGGGAGTCTAGTAGGCTCATGCTTTGGTCTCCTGAGAAGCATCAAACCCATCATCGGCTTTATCCAACCTCACATCCAACAGGTGATTATTCAATCCCTCATCCTGTCACACCTTTACTACTGTACCATCTTGTATCTGGGTTGCAAGAAATCAATTGTATAGAGGTTGCAATTGTTTCAAAACACTGCAGCATGACTACTGTTCTCCTTTCCTAACCTTTGTTCTTCCTCTGGGGTCCTTCAGATGCTTCACTGGCTGCCCACTGAGCAGCACATCCAGTTTAAAGCTCTTAATAGTGCCCACAAGATCATGCATTCCTAAAGAGCCCCCGTTCTCTCAGAACTGATGCTACCCTCTTCCTCTATCAAAGCACTTCGCTCTGCAGAACTAAACCTGGCCGTGTCCCTCGATTCAAGAGAAAAACTTGGAGGTCGCTCCTTCTGAGTGCTGGTGACTGCCCTTTGGAACAGTATGTCTCTTGATTTAAGAAATACTCAGAGTCATCTTTGCTTCAGGAAAAAACTTAAAACTTGGCTGTTTGCTTCCTGTGCCTCTCGGTAGCCCTGCCTTTCTTGGTGTTTTCTGCCAGTCTACTGGGTTTCAGCTCTAGGAAGCCCCATTGCTAGGGCAGCCATGCTCTCCACAAATCATGTCTGGGATGCACAGGGCGCCTTGAGCATGACAGACTGGCACCGGCCTGGCAGCAGTTGGAGGGGGCACGGAACGAGAGACAGAAGGAGAGTCGCGTCTGGGACACTCGTAAAAGGCCATATAGACTAAGGGACAGTGCCTGGGCTTTCTTGAAGGGGGTGCTCGGGCTGGAGATCCAGCACTTGAGGGGCACTTAGGCCTGCTGACACTTGCAATCGGGGATGGTCAGTGGAGTGCCCCACTCTTCAAGGATACCAAAAGCTTTTAGTGGGGAAAGTGCATCTGAGGCCCAGATGGCTGAGGTGTCCAAGTTAACTCAGAGGGGGTAAATGGGACTGAGGCATGTTGACTGTACTTGAGCAAGAAGGGCAACAGTGAAGCTGCACCTGAGGGGGAGTTAGGAGAGAGGCACAATGTCAGATAGTTTGTGGAAGGTAAGACTGGAACTGAGGTCACAAAGTTAGTAGCACGTGAGGGGCATCGGGTAAATGGAGGGACAGTTTGAGAATGCATCTGGTGTCTGCCCAAAAGGAAGGGGTTGGTGCTGGCTGCATAGTGCCTGGGATATTGGCAGAGGACAATTTGGTTGGAGCCACGTGGGCAACCTGGCTGTTTGTGACGACAGGAGCAGTGCGTTGTGGCAGACGGGGATGTCTTGGGGACCGAGGTTCTACTGAGAGGCAGGAGAGGGGCAGCTAGGGCTCGAAGGAAATGGTTTCAGAGAGCCACCTACAAGAGGCAGTTGGGGCTGGAATTACTTTAAGGGTGCTACTGAGGCTGAAGTTACAGTGCCTAGAAGCATGTTAAGGGGCAATTGAGGTTGTTGGTGGTGAACTGGGGTACACTCTGGTTTGGGGTGGGGGGAATGCCTGGGGCTGTGAAGGATGGTTGAGTAGAAGTGGACAACCTTTAAATCTTAGAATAGTCTACAGGGTGTCTAGCTGAGGTGCAAGAGAAATCCGACTCACTTGTTCTTCTTTATACTTTTAGTGACTATTTGCTTTTGACCTGTCTTTTCAATTAACCAACCCACACACAGCCAGGGCACACCCACCTGCTCAGCGCCAGGATAGCCTCACCGGTGATAGTGAGCTTTATAAATACACATACCATACCATACCATAACATCACAGAAGATCACATAACATAACTGGCACCCTTGGTGTGTTTTCTCTTGACTCCTGTTTTGCTGACTTAATTTTTGCTGGCTTTAGGATTCCAGGCACTTTACCACTGCTGACCAGTGCTAAAGTGCAGGTGCTCTTTCCCCAAAACATGACAAAATTGGCTTATCCACATTTGGCATGTTTAATTTACTTATAAGTCCCTAATAAAGTGCATTACATGTGCTCAGAGCCTGCCTACTAAATGCTACTAGTGGGCCTGCAGAACTGTTTATGCCACCCACTTAAGTAGCCCTCCTAACCTGTCTGAGGCCTGCCACTGCAGGGCATGTGTGCGCAGTTTCAAACTGCCATTTCGACCTGGCAGGTTAACCCACTTGCTAGGCCCAAAACTTCCTTTTTAAATTCATATAAGTCACCACTAAGATAGGCCCTAGACAGCCCACAATGGCAGGGTGCAGTGTATTTAAAAGGTTGGACATATACTTTTAAGTTTTACATGCCCAGGTTTTGAAAAACTCTAAAATTCATTTTTCACTACTGTAAGGCCTATCTTGCCCATTGGCTATCATTGGGATTACCTTATTACATCTTATAAGTGTAATTTCCGATTCAGTCGAGATAGAAATTTCAGTTTGGTGTCTTTGAGCTCATAATTTAAAATCACAACTTATGGTGAAGTCGGATTTTAAATTAAATTATGAGTCTGAAGATGCCACGTTTAGAAAATAGATATTTTATTACTTTAACCATTCTGGGCCTATGCCTCTCTCTGAATACATGTCTCGGTGGGTGACAGCTGTGCTTTGTGCATTCCCACTAGACAGTCACACACAGGGGGCACTGAGGTGTGCCATTCACATCCCGAGGGGCCATCACTGGGCTGATGGGCCTTCCTGAGCTAGATGGGAGGGAGGAGCTGACACTTGTACCCGAATAGGGCTGAGCTTGCCCCACAAAAAGAGCTACATAAAGAAGGAAGGAGTTAAGGCCAGAAAGAAAAGGGCAGCGGGTGGGGCTGAAGGAGGTGAGAGTCCAAAGCTGGAGAGACTGCTGAGTACCCTATAAGAGAAATGACTGTAGTACTGTATGTGCGGCTTGGAGTCAATCCAATCTACTTTCATTTACTAAGAACTTCCCCAAGTTGGGAAAGGAGCCAGACAAACAGGACGAAGAAGTAAAGAGTATGGTTACAGTGCCAAAGGTGCTTTGGGAAGACTTGAATATGTTGTTTGGTGTTGTCATCCCCAGGGGTTTGTGGATGGAGTGCAAGGGAGTTGTGAATTGGCCCACAGAAGAGCCCATGAGAACAGCCCAAAATGGTTCATCTTCTGAAGTGATTACTAAATACAGAAAGGTTATTGACCACTTGAAACGGAGGGTCCCACAAAAAGAGGCAAACTGTCCAAGATTATGAGGGCAGCCCAGGAGCCCAAAGAATCGGTGCCTACTTATTATGAAAGGCTAATGCAGATTTGCAGACAGTGGAATAGAAGATCAGACGTCCGAAGGCCTTAATAGTCTTGTTTTGGCATTTGTGTTTGGGTTGTGCATGGAGCTTTAGCTCTCAAATACAGCAGAATGTGATGTGTTAGCAGACAAAGTCTGCAGACGAGATCCTGAAGATTGCAGTGATAGTCAACAGGTCAAACAGGGAAAGATTAAAGAGAGGCACTTTGTGGCACAGGCGACGTTGGCACAGAGAAGTGGGCAGCAGAGGAGTTCTTCCATGCCAGAGGTTTTGGACCTGTTTAAACTATGCACAAGGGCATGCAAAGAGTTGGTATTCAAGGTGGGGTTCAGTACGCGGCGAGAGTGACTATTGTTCCTCAAAGAGTTTGAGGGTTTGTTGATAACTCAAATACGAATGTGAACATTAACGCTTTTGAAGAGCACCCCATGCCATATTTGCAACAAGGTTGGACACTGGAGTGTAGACAGAATCCTAACAGAGTTCAGAATGATAACCATATGAATTAACAGAACATGAATGTGATGTCACAGAGTGGGGCGACGCAGTCAGCAGCTCCAGCCCACCTGGCCTCTGTGCAGAACATGCAAAATCAGACACTAAATCTTGCAAAATTGGCAGAAGCCTCATTGGTGCAGCAACACATGTGGAATAAAGGATTTACTTTTCAGCAGGGCCCCAAATATCAGCAGAACTCTTTGATAATCAATGACAATTTCCCCCATTTTATGATTGACTCTGGCTCTCATCTACCACAATGCCAGTGGCTGAGGGTGCGGAGGATTGTATGCTTGGTGCACTGTTAGAAGTAGCCCAGAGTGGCCCATATGTAGAAGGTGAGGTGAATGACCACCAAGTATTGTTTTTGATCAGTAGAGGGGCTACCTGTTCCACGGCTCATACAACATAGGTTCCACACCTACCCCTCTTGAGAAGAGAAACCCAAGATGTAGGAATCTCCAACAAGCAGATTACAAATCAAGTTTCAGCAAATGCCACTGAAAAGATTGGCCCTTACTGAGGATGCACATGAGTTTATAATATGTGACAGGAGTCATGTCAATTTACTGGGAAGGGACCTCATGTGCAGGATGAATTGCACAATGTACTGTACACCGGATGCTGTGGTAATGCCGACCCGAGACCCAGATGCTGAACTTTAAATAAAATCACAAGAGTCGGAAGTCGGCTTCTCCCGCTTTGACAAAGGAAGACTTACCTCCGGACTTAAAATGCGCAACGAAGGAGAAAGTCTGGGATTTTATAGGCAAAGATACTGGATTGATAAAAGGAGTAGGGCCCGTTGAAATAAAGGTAAAGCCGGATGCAGCTGAGCCCCGAACATCCCAGTATAAACCCCCCCCGAAGGTAGTCGCTGGAATAACTCCAGTGATTGAGTAAATAGCAGACCGGGGCATTTTCAAGGAAGTCTTGGGAAGTCCTTGCAACTACCCTAAAATGGGACTTTGAAAAGTGAATACAAAATGGAGAATAGTGCAAGACCTGAGAAAAATCAAGCAGATTGTGATCCCATGTTGTCCTGTGTGACCGAATCCTGACGTAATCTAGCTTCAGATGTCCGCAGATGCAGAGTGGTTCACAGTCATCGACTTGTGCCTAGTATTCTTTTCCATTCCTTCATATGAGGACAGTCATCTTCTTTGTGCGTTCAAATTTTTGGGTGAAACCCTAGTTTGCTAAAGGTTCAACAAGAGTACACTGAGAGCCCTTTAATAAGTAACTGAGGCACAATCTGGAGACCTTACAGTCGCGCGGTGAATCCGTGCGAGTGCAATATATAGAGACTTATTGATGGTGTCTATGATGGCAGAAAGATGCAGATCAGACACGATTGCCCTGTTGAATCACCTCACTTATTTATTTTATTTATTTTTATTCGAGGAGTTTTATATAGCGCTGGCCGGACCCGAGGGCATCGGAGCGCTTTACAGCAGATTTTTTCGCAAGTGTCATATAATAGAGCCTGTTGTCTTGTTATACATATTGGTTCGGGAGTCCAAGTGTGCTGTGCAGTATTGAGGTAGTACGTGAGTCCTGAGATTAGTCTCGATTAGTGCACGTTGTCTTGTGTTGAACCACAGCAGTTTTTCGCAAGAGTCATAAAGTAGAGCAGCGTAATACATATAGGTTCGGAGGTCCAAGAGTACTATGCAGTATTGAGGTAGTTTGTGAGTCCTGAGGTAACCTCGATTGGTGCACTTTGTCTTGGGGTGAACCTTTAAGGGAGAGGCGGAGGAACTGGAGGGGTTAGAGAGCAGAGTTATAGATATAGGATAGGGAAGTCCAAGTTTGCTGTGCAGTATTGAGGTAGTACATGTGACCTGAGATAACCTCGATTAGTGCACTTTGTCTTGGGATGGACCCTAAGGGGGGAGAGGATCAGGAGGTGGTCAGGGAGCAGGTAGAAGGTAGGTCTTTGTGATAAAATGTCAGGGAGCCACGACGAGTAGATATTTGCATTGAGGCGGAGGTTATCCCTTCGGGAGGGAGCGGTTGAGGAAGAGGACTTTTAGGTGTTTTTTGAATTTTGTGAAGGACGTGATAGTTCTGATATCTGCTGGGATTGAGTTCCAGATTTTGGGCGCGTTTCCGGGCGAAGGATCGTGCAGCGGTTTTTTGTTTGCATGTTTTCATAGGGATGAGAAGTAGGGTGTTTGAACTCCTGAGGTTTCTAGTTTGACCAGCCCTATTGAGTTTCGCGGCCAAGTAGTCGGGTTTTCCTGTGTGTAGGGCTTTGTGCGTGAGGCAGGCAGTTCTGAAGCTGGCACGCAGTTCGACTGGGAGCCACTTTAGTTCTCTGAGTGCTGGTGAAATGTGATCGTATTTCTTAATTCCAGTGACCATTCTGGCTGCTGCATTGAGTGTAGTTTTGAGGGGAGCTAGGTGGGATTTTGTTGTACCAGTGAGGGTTGCATTCCCATAGTCAAGTCTGGATAATACCAGTGCTTGGGTGGCTTGTTTGAGATCTTTGGTAGGGATGAATGGTTTAATTTTGTTGAGTAGCTTCAGATTGAGGAAGGCACTCTTGCCAGAGTTTTTGATGTGTTTGGCCATGCCGAGTTTTTGGTCTAGGGTGATTCCTAGTGATTTTACTGAGTTTGCCAGAGTGAGATTCCCGTTGAGAGCATCCATCCCTTTTAGCCATTCTGCAATTTGAGGGTTCTCTTCTTTGTTGGAGATGAGGAGTATCTCAGTTTTGTCTTGATTGAGTTTTAAGTGATTTAGAGACAGCCAATGTTGGATCTCTTTTAGAGTGACATTTAGTCTGTGGATGTCATCTAAGGAGGAGGTTTCTAGATAGATCTGGGTGTCATCCGCATATAGGTGGAAAGGGTTGTTGGCATTTTTAAGAATGGTGGTGAGGGGTTCCATGTATATGTTGAACAGTTGTGGTGAGAGCACTGAGCCTTGTGGGACGCCTCTGCTGACGGGGTGCAGGTCGGAAGTAAAGTTTTTGATTTTTATCCTTTGCGAGCGGTTGTGTAAGAAGGAGGAGCACCAGCGTAGGACCACCTCATCAGCACCTACCCTCTCTTGTAGAGCCTTGATGAGAAGTTGGTGATCAACCGTGTCAAAGGCTGCCAATAGGTCCAGGAGAATGAGTAGGCAGCATTGATCGGCATCGAGGGATTTGTGGATATCGTCTGTGATGAGGATCGCGGTCTCAGTGCTATAGCCTTTTCTGAACCCCGATTGGTGGGGGTCCAGAAGGTTGATGTTGTCCATGTGCTGAGTCAGTTGCAAGAGGACGCATTTTTCGAGGATTTTGGATAGGAGGGGGAGATTGGAGACGGGTCTGAAGTTATTGAGGTCCTTGGAGTCAAGGCCTGTTTTTTTTAGTAGTGGCGTGACTTGGCCAACTTTGAGGCATTCAGGTATGATGCCGGTTTCCAGGGAGCGGTTTATGATTCTGCACCAGAAAGGGGCTATGGAGAGTTTCAGTTTTTTGGTCAGTTGGGTGGGTATCGGGTCAAGGACATGGGAGGCGGGTTTGGAGGTGGATATCAGCTTGAGGATCTCGGTTTCCGTGATGGGGTCGAAGGACTTCCAAGTTTTCATGGGGTGCATGCACGTGCAGTCTGTTGTCACTGGGGGCAAGCTTTTGCAGGCGGGGTTGGCATTGATGTCTAGTGAGAGCTCAATCTTGGTGATTTTTTCTTGGAAGAAGACGGCGAAGTTTTCGCACAGATCTTTGGAGGCCTGTGTTGAGGAATCGAGGGGCTTGGAGGTTTGTTGCTTGATAATTTTAAACAGTTCGTTGGGTCTATTTTTTGCATTGTCGAGGGCAGAGCAGAAAAAGGAGGATTTCTCACTGCTGATGTATTTTTTGTACTTCCTTCGGGCTGCTTTGAGTTGTTCGAGTAGGCTTGCTGAGGGGTTGCTCCTCCATAGTCTTTCTGTAGCTCTAAGTTGTCTCCTTTCGTTATTAATATCCGTGTTGAACCAGGATCTAGATGGGATGTTCCTGTTTTTTGTTTAGTTTCAGTGGGGCTACTTGATCTAGAATGGATGTCAAGGTTGTGCTGTAATGGGCAGTGAGATCAGTGGTGGATAGATCATCCGCGGAGGAGGTGAGGAGAGAATTAACCCTTTTTTCAAGGTCATTGATGTTGATCTGAGTGAGGTTTCTGGTCCATTTGGGAGGGTCTTGGGTGGGGGTTGGAGAGTGGTCGGTTGAGTGAGGTGGAAGAGGATTAAGTGGTGATCTGACCAATCCACGGGTAGGGTGTGGTTTATCGTGATTGTGTCGCGTTTGGCGATAATGGCATCTAGGATTGCTCCTTTGTTGTGAGTTTCCTCTATGCAGTGTTGGGTAAGGTTGTTGTTGTGTAGCAGCTCGTTCAGGTTCTGGATTAGCAGGTTGTTTTCTTCAATCCAGTGTAGGTTGAGGTCGCCCAGAATTAAATTGTTTGTATCTTGGAGAGAGCAGTGGGCAATCAGGTTAGACAGGTGTTCGGCGAATGTGGTGGTGTTGCCTGGGGGGTGGTAGATAAGGTGGCAGATTAGTGTTTTGTTGTTGCTGGTGTTACTGTTGATGGTTAAGCATTCAAAGGTGTTGAAGGAGTCTATTTCCGTCACGGAAATAGTGTTTTTGTGGATGATTGTTATGCCCCCTCCTCTTTGGTCTTTTCTATCTTTGTTGGTGATTGTAAAGCATGGGGGGACAAGAGTATTCAGAAGAGGTAGGGAGGAATCATTTAGCCAGGTTTCAGTGATGAATGCTATGTCTATGTCGTGAGTGAGGATGGATTCCGCTAGCTCTGTGGCGTGCTTGGTGGCTGATCTGCAGTTTATGAGCATGCAGTTGGTGGGGGTCGTCTCTGTTTTGGGTTTCTTCTCACTTTGGGCCGTGGGTATGATAGTGCGGGCGGCCGGGAGTCTGGGGGATTTCGGACGGGTCTGGTCTCTGCCTCGTCCAGTGATCACCTGGATTTTGGATTGGAGGGTGACAGTAATGGGGTTGTCGTACGGGGTGGCGAGGTCTGCCAATTCACTCTCCGACATTGCATCTCTGGTTCTTTTGGGCCTCTGTGTCTGCTTGGAGAGGGGGGTAGAGATCCATCTCTGGTGGGAGTCCTTTGAGGGACTTTGTTGAGTATAGGCAGGGAGGGCGGGGATATGCGAAGGTTTATGGAGCGCGGCATGGTTGGCTAGGATTTTGCTAAAACACTGGATTATAGTTGCTATCTGGGTTTCAAGCATGGTGAGTCGCTGCCCAGTCTCTAAGTCGGTGTGGGTGTTCTGGGCGGGTACGTTAGACCTGAGGGGGGGGAGAGACTTACGTTGTTGGGTTGCTTTTTTGTGGGTGAGTTAGCCGTGTGGGTTTTGGGCGGGGCCGTGGGTGCAGGGTGCTGGGACCCCCACCCGTGTAGGGGTGTCAGTGTTTTATTGCATGTGGGATTGGGGAGGTGGTTGGGAGTCAGAGATTGCGAGTTGAAGTCGCTCGAGGTGGGTTGAGGGGGGTGGAGGCCAGGTGGTGGGATGGGGTGAATGCCGGCGGGGGGAGTCGTGGGGTCTTGTTCTCTCTGGTAGTGGTGAGGGTGAGGTTGCATGGCAAAGGGCGGGTGTAGTTACTAGGGAGCACTGGGGTGGTGGGTGAGTTCTGGTGGCGGGTCCGGTTCTTCGGTGGGAGGGGCAGGGGCAGGAAGGGGAGGAGGGAGTGAGAGGGGGCAGTCCGGAGGGATGGGATGAGGGCGTCGAAGGACTCTAGATTGTCGTTGTTGGCTTGTATCAGGACTGTGCGTTGGAGTAGATGGTCACAGTGGTGTTACCAGTACGTCTAGTGCGGTTAGGAGCTGGTAGTGTCAGTTTGGAGCTATGTGAAGTGTTGGTAGTTTTGGAGATATTGAGTTGCGATCTGAGGATGGAGTTCCAAATTTCGGGCCTTTCGGTGTAGAAAATGAGGTCCATTTTTACCTGTCCTTTGGATGAGCAGTGGTAGGTGTCCGCGAATAGTGATTCAGGATGTTGTCTGATCAGTTTTTGCTTAAAGTTCTTTTTCGCTTTGGGTGAGAGGTTAGGCGGGACACTGATCGAGAAGGAGTTCAGGCTGTGCGGTTTTAAGTGCTTCATTGAAAGGGGGATGGTATGGGCTGATGTGGCAGAAGGCATTGTGTCTAGGTGGGAAGGGGGGCGAGCTCCCTTTAGGAAAGGTGGGAAAGTGTTTCCAGAGCTGTCTCTGGAGCGTTCGGGCTCTATGCACTATAGGGTTTGGGTTGGTTTTCCGGGTAAAGCAGAGGCTGAGAGCGTTATGGTCACGACTGTAGAAGGAGTTTGTGTCTCACCGGTGAAGTTTTCGCTTGTCTGGATGGGTTCTGAGCCTCGGGTGGCCATCTTGGTGTCAGGCAGTTGTGAGGTGCAGCACCTGGGGTGTGAAAAGGTCACGATGACGAACATGGGGGAAGGGGTGGGCGCGTTACACCTGCTTCTCGGGGCCAGGCAGTGGTCAACGCTGAGGTCATATCCAAGGGGAGAGTTTTCCTCTCACCGGTGAGGCATTGTTTTCAGGTTGAGATTCGGAGCCCCGGGCGGCCATCTTGTGATTGGCACCGGCGAGGCATAGCATCCGGGGAGAGGAGAGGCCAGTCTCAGCGAGCAGGGGGGTCACGCTGCATCGGGATCAGATCTGACTGTCTCCACGAGTGGGGATAACTCTGTACCACCTAGAGATCAGAGCTAAGGACCTCCAAGCAATCGGAATGCAGACCAAGTTGGTGGAGAGGAAATGAGGAAAAGGCCACAGTCCAAAGAACAAGGACCAACAAATGTTAGTGAACATCACTTTCTTTCCGAGCACCTCAGTATCGCCTTGTGATCGATAGGAAGTGTTCCACAATTTTATATTGTCCAGGGCATCAGGTAGGCATTATGGCTTGAGATCAAAGATAAATATATAAGCAGCACACCTTGATCCTACGATGGATCTCTTCTTGCTGGCAAAGGGCACTACTCCAATGGTTGCTGCTGTAGCCACTGCAATACTGCCTCGTTCGGCACCTCCGGGACTTACAAATAGATCCCTTCGCCACAATCTGATCTCCATTTTAGGGTCAGGCACTTCATTTTAATAATTCCCCAGGTAACAAGGAGACGTCCCCTCCAGACAACGCTAACTGTAGGACACTCGCGCTGCCTCAACAAAGTATGGCTGTATAAATAAGTTTCCTGCCTCTTACCAGCGTTCCGGGTGTTCAGATGGCCGTGTACACAGCACCGCCGCCACCATCTTGGAGTCAGGCTCGATCTGAGACAATCCCCGCAAAGTCTACAATCACGGGCGCATCGTTCAGAAAGCGGCGCCGTGTTATTTTATTATCGGGAGTGCTGTGGTCTATCAATTTATATTAGCGAGGCACTTGCCTGATTTGTAAGGGTCTTCTCTTTGCTCGAGGCAGCCTGGAGTACCTCGTCTACCCAAGTGCGGTTTCAGGAAACCGCTTCCCGATTTCTGGGCGTTATGGGGCCGTTTTCCTAAGGCGCAGGTCAGCAGTGCCTCAGCCTCTGTGTTCCACCGCCATTCACAACGGCCGTCGACCGCTATATTCTGGGGTCCCAGATTTCCCTTCAGTGGGAACAGGGAATAGCTGCACATTTGTAGACCACCAGGAAGTGGAGGTATGGATCGTTTGGCGGGTCCGCAGTAGCTCTTAGAGATGACTGGTGCGGTGGTTGTATTCCAGTATCGCCTTCTCCGATAACGCTGCGTTCGTCTCCGCCATTTTGTCTCGGCTTCAGAGTCTGCTATGCCTCTCCTTGAAAGCCGATTTACTTAGCTATGGCACAATATTCTACGCATTTAACATCAGCTTCACGTCGTGTAGTGGTTCCGATGTGATATTTTGCGCTATTTGCTGCTCGAAAGTCATCAGGAATGCAATTTTATTGTTAGATTGTGTCCCCGACCTCCGGAGCGGTTAAAGTGGGGAAGCTTCGCATAAGCTCCGCCCACAGGTGCTCACTGAGAATGGACACAAGGTATCTCCAACTAAACTCCTGTTCTGTCAGAAAGGGGTCATATATGTGAAACAGCATCCTGACAAGGGAGTGAGAAAGGTGTCCAAAGAACACATCTCTGCAGGCCTGAAATTGTAACTGCCCACAATGCAAAGAGAAGTCAGGATGTTTCTGCCAATGGTGGGCTACTGTCGCCAGTAGATTCAAACTTTTTCTAGTGGTAAAGCCTCTATAGAGGCTTACACACATTGATGTGAGCGATCCGGTACCCTGGAATGATGAATGCACAAGTGCTTTCCTGGAGCTTAGAAACAATCTGTATAGTGCACCAGAAGGCCAGACTCTAAGAAGGACTTCCTGTTCTGTCACAAATGTGACGGGTGTGCACTGTCTGTGTTGATACAGACCCACGGAGAAGCGAAATGGCCATTGGCTTACTTTTCAGCCACACTGCATCCTGTGGCCAAAGCACTTCCTGGTTGTCTCAAAGCTGTTGCTGCATTGAGCGTTGAATCCAGCAGAGGGAGGGGATCGGAATGGGTTCTACCCCTATTACAATGGTTCCTCACTCAGTTGAAATTTTGCTGATTCGCACAAACTCAGCACGACACAGAGCCATTTGACTCCATATGAGCAAATAATCATGGCAGCCGAAAACATTTCCATCCTCAGATGTAGTATCTTGAACCTCTGCAACACTTTTTCTCATTTTGGATCCCAATGATGAGGAGGGTGATTTTGACCAGGATTGTGTGGATGTCACAGAATTATCTACCAAACCAAGACCTGACATAATGGATGCGTCAGTTGAATTGGCAGAAATGACCTTATTTGTTGATGGCTTATGTTTAAGAGACCGCTCGGGAACTTTGTGAGCCACATTTGCAATCTGTACCAGGTTTGGTTTCGTGGAAGCATCCTACTTGAGCAATGTAACTTTTGCACAGGTACCAATTTAATTTCACTTACAAGAGCATGCTCTGTGGCCAATAAATTAAGCATTACCGTTTACACTGACAGGCAGTACGGATTTGGTGTGGTCTATGATTTTGGATAGTTGGGGTCAAATAGGGGTTCTGTGACATCCTCGGGTTCCCCTGTCAGGTATGGGATTCACATTCTCAATCTTCTAGATGTACTGCAGTTACCCAAAGAAGTTGCTGTTGGGAAATGAGCTGCACCCAGGAGTGGTGAAGACACGGTCACATCAGGCGATTGATATGCCGGCCAGGTACAGTTCTCTTGAGTCCAGCTCGTTCAGTTCAAATAAACAATGTACACCTAAACTAACTATGACTATGTGACAGATATCTTACTGGCTATGGTGAATACCCTAAATGAACTCAAAGACATTCAACATGAGGCATCTGACAGTGAAAAGTAAAGGATGGTCAGAGACGGATGCATCAGGGATGAGAGCAACACCTAGGTTTCAAGTGATGGAAGAACAGTGTTGCCAGATTCTCTATTGCCCACAATGGTGAAACACTTTCATGGCCCTACCCATGTCGGCAGGGATAAAATGATCTGTACCTTCCAGAGGTTTTGGTTCAACACCAGGTTCAGGTCCAAGGCAGAGGGTTTTTGTGAATGATGCTTTACATGCCAGTTGTTAAATGCTGGCAAGAAAACAGTTGTGACCATAAATTACATAGGAAACACAGAGACCCTTTTACCCACATTTTGATTGATTTTGTTGTGCCTTTTTGCCAGGACTTGAGGTACATCCTTGTTGATGTCTGCCTTTTCTCCCGCTGGGTTGAGGCATCCTCTATTAGAAAGAGTGACAGCCTCACTGTAGCCAAGTTGTTGTTGAGGGAATTGGTTCCCAGTTTTAGCAAGCCTGATTCTTTCGGATTAGATCGTGGTGCCCATTTAAAAAATAATGTCATGGAGTTACTCTGCCTAGCACTTGGCATAGATCAAAAGTTTCATTGCAGTTAAAGACCAGAAGAATCAGGAGTAGTGGAATGGGTCAATAGTACGTTGAAATCCAGACTCACCAAAGCATACACTTCTACTTCCTTCATATGGCCAGATGCACTCCCACTTGTTTTGATGAGTCTCAGAAGTATTCTCACCCTATGAGGTGTTGATGCCTCTGCAGTCATGAACATCACAGAAGACATTGTTCCTGAATAACACAGAGGCATGTCTTATGTGGTGAATTCTATCTTTCGACAGGTCGATTTGTAACCCGATCTGCAGGGCAAGGAATGTGCCACAACCTCAGTGCTGGAGACTGAATCCTGATGCAGAAGCAGTTGCGCAAGAATGTTCGAGGGGCTCATATCAGGTAACACCTGTGACCAACACTGCTTTGAAAGAGGGAGATAGGAGCTCAATGTGAAGAGACTATCAAACCCCTAAAAACTGATATAGCGCTTAAACTCCCCTAGCGCTATTTAAATATCTAGAAAAAGAGACCCACTATTTCAAGATCTGTTTCGTATTTTACAATGCAACTAAGAACACCAAATATACTCATGACACATTCTTTCATTGAATAAATCTGTCTTTTATTCTTCTCTGAAACAACTGGTGTAGGAGAGTAGGATCTGCCTCTTATGTTGCCCCCAATTGTTTCTGATGTTAGCACTGGTTTCTGGCTATAGTCTGGCTGGGTCCCTGCCAATCAGGGCCCCAGCCTCTCTGCTCTCTCTAAATGACATGGAGTGCACTCTAGGTGCACTAGTGATTGGTTACTGTGGTGCCTTATGAGTCCCTAGTATATGGTACCTTAGGTGCCAAGGGCATAGGTACTTCACAGGCCTACCAGGGGCTGCAGCATGTATTATGCCACCCCTGGGAAGCAGACTAAATCTGACACCACAGGCCTGCTACTGCAGCCTGGGTGAGGTGGTGCTAGCACCCCTCACTGAGATATAGGTTTCCTATATCTCTTCTGCACACACATATAAACCTATCAGTCACCCCTATGGCAGGCCCTATCAATCCTGAGGGCAGGGTGCTTGGCCTCTATGTGAGGGGGTGCCTCTGCCTGAGCAGGGCCCCTCTGCAGTTCTCAGAGTCCATTCTCTGGTGCTGTTTGTGGATGCGGTTAAACCATATACTCTTGAAGTGCATTATATCCTCGCGGTAGAATGCTAACTTTGGAATGGCTGCATCAAAACATGTCGTGTTTGGTGTCAAACATCTTGGAATACTACCCCCCCGCCAATCCTGGTGGCGGGGGTAGCATTCCACCCTTCTAGAGGGATAAGACATGTACCTGCTGTGGAAACGCAGTAGAATCCTGCAGAGCCCTGGCATCACAAAATGGATGCCACCAGTCACAGACACGGGGCTGCCCTCCTGCTGATGACCGAAACTCACAGTGGAGGAAGCCCAACAATAGGCATCCTGTCACAGGGAGGTGTAACCACCTCCCAGACAGGGTTTAGTGTATTGGGGCTGGGTGGGTGCACTCTTAGAGTGCTTTGAAGTCCTGCACTTGGGGGAGCAGAAGGCTCCTCTGTGCATATGCCAGTTCAAACCGGCTCAGGGGCTACCTGCCCCTGCTCTGGCGTGAAACTGGACAAAGGGAAGTGGGTGTAGCCACCCCTCCCTTGACCCTCCCATAGGTGGGGTCATAGAGCTAGTCCATCCCCTCTTTTTAGTATAAGAGGGGAACCCTTGAACTTGCCAGTTAGATAACCCCTGGACGATGCTCTACAGAAGAATCCTGGCCCTTCGACGTTCCACTACCTTTGGAAGACAGAAGAATCTCCCTTGGAGTCAAGGAGTGACTCCCCTGCTTGGCAGGCACCAAAAACGACAACGACGGTCACAAACTACGCCGCTCCCGCCGGAGTCCGAAGTCCCTGCAGCCCAAGAAGTGGATTTCCTGACTTCTCCAAGGCCATCGTGAGTCCCCAGCGAAGCTGAGGCAAGTGGACCCCACAAGTGATGAGGAACCGCAACCCCTGGGTACCGTGCACTATTGTCAAGTGCAACCCCTTCACAACGTTCTACGAACCTGTGCTTTGGACCACATGTGGTCCCGACCTCCAGCAGGAATCCCTCCGAAGATCAGAGGCCTACTCCATCCCGAGTGACCGTGGGCCCCTGTTGAGTGATTCCGCCGGAGGTGTCTTTGCGATCCCTTGCCAGCCGACTCGTGGGTCCCCAGAAGACTTCTTAAAGAAACCAAAGAGCTCCCCTGGTTGCTCCAGGCCTGCCCTAAATTACTCTTGCTGGGTAAGTTCCCCAGACCTTGCTGGTCTGCGCCATTGACTTTTCTTCATCTCCCCAAGACTTGCTGTTGCCAAGGCTTGTTGACTCCAATCGAGTTGCCGACACCGCAGTAAGCTGCAGACTTTGAGGGACACACCGAATCCAGCTCCTGGTTGTTGTCGACGCCTCCTGGACCTCGTGGCTGAAGAGTCAAGGTACCCGCAACCGACCTGAATCAACCAACGACGGTGGTCATCCATCTTCCTTGCCCCGAGTCACTGCCAGGTGACTTTGAACACTGTCCCCTCTGCTTTCAGGTCATCCTTCTTCCAAATCCAGGCTTGGATTCCACCGGGCACTTCTTCAGCTCCCGCAAGCAGCAAGTCTTCTTTGTTCGCCATTGAAAACGACGCCGCGACCCGACACCAAAGGACACCTATGCACCCGGCTTCCCTGGGTGAGGTAACTCCAGCACTACAGTGCTCCTGTGGGTGTGGGCCCTAGAACTACTTACCCTGTAAATGATTTGCTTGTAGGTTCTCCCGAAGTATCCTAAAACTCTTAATTTCCAACCGCGACTTACCCCATTGAAGTCAACGGCGATCCGCGCCTGTGTATCCACACTGCACGCGTCCCCGTGGGTCCTTTACTTACCTGCCTTGGGTGGTTTCGTGAGGCCCCAGCACTTCTGAAGGCCCTAGGCCTTGTCTCCCTGCAAGTCGTTGTTGCTAAGTCCCTTTTTTAGTATATGGTCTGGTACGCCCCTAGGGCCCCAGCCATATTCTGTGCTTAACTTATTGAGAAACGTTGATTTGTGCATATGTTTGTCTTCTAATCTCATAAAGAGATTAGTAGAGAGTTATTTAGAAATAAATACATATATATTTGATATATATACCTGTGTGGTGTCTTTTCATTTGGTGATTCAAGAGATTATATGGTAAAACAAGCTGCTTTATATTCCTTCAAGACTTAGCCTGAAGGCTGCTCTCCACAGCTACCACTAGGATAGCTTTCTTTAAAAGGTTGTCTTAAACCAATCTACCATAAGAGTCGATTTGCCCTGGTGCAAGGTGTCTACTTTAATTAGTGAACAGCATATACCAGGCCAACTTCTCACAACTGGCCAACACGTGTTTTTCGCGACCAGTTCAGTTATAGTTGTCACTTAATCGAGGCCAAAAAACATTCTTATTTGCAAAATAATCGAGATTCTTCACCCTGGTTACCGGTCTCTCTCTTTTTCATGTGCAAAGTATTCTGTATTTCCAACAGGGATTACTGAGAGAGTGAACATGTTTGGGGGTATTTAGTGTGTTACACCCCCCTAATAGAAGTATTTTGTAATAAATAGTTGGGTGCAGGTGCTTTCAGTCTGGTATGGTGAGGTGTCTGTCGGATTTCTGCAGGAAAGTTTACACAGACAAAAGCACACACTTTCCCTCTATCTGTTTGGAAAGACTTAAAAATGTTTGTTATTTTACAAAATAATGTGCTTTCTCTTACTTAGTACCCGTAACAATCTGCACTCCTCTCCCTTTCTGCTGCCCCTTAAGTCCCTCTTGTGCGCCCTGCTTGTCGTATAATGTATATCAACATTAGGTGCCAGCGTGAAGCACACCCCTTCAGTCTTACTGATTGAGCTACACCCTTGATGATGAATAATGCTAATTTATCAACAACCGGCTTGTTGGCAGAACTGGATACTACAAACAAGGGGAAGCTTGTTCGCATCGTTTACTCTTTCAGTATTCACTGTCACCTTGGGAATACAGAGTACTTTGCTTATGAAAGAGGGATACCCGTAACCAGGGTGAAGAATCAACTTTATTCGCACCTCAGCATTTTTTTTTGCATTTAATACCTTTTAGGCCCTGATAAAGAGTCAACTATGACTTCACATGTCGCACAAAACATGTTGCCCAGTTGTTTCAGAGAACAATTGAAGAAAGATTGATCCAATAAAAGAAAGCGCCATGAGCAGTGGCGGCTGCTCCGCTATGGCAGAGAAGCATCACCCCACTGCTTTCAAGCAGTGCGAGAAGTAGAAACATAAAATGATAATAACTTTCTGTTATTATCATTTTATGTTTGTGCTGCTTTGCGGGTGGGGCTACTCTGCTCTCGGAGCAGGGCAGGGGAGGAGTGGTATGCCCACCCCTAAGTGCACATGACTGTTTGGCCAGCACACTCAGGCCGCCCAAACCAGTCATGCGCACTTTCTCTGTTCTCCATGCAGCTGCATTACAGCCTGCGTGGAGAACATGGCCAGGCCTCAATTCCCTGGTTAAGTATCGAACCAGGACGCTCAAAACTAATCACAACGCTGCATTGCAGCATTGTGATTGGTCAGTGAGCCTGGCTGCGCTTCCTGTTCCTCGAGTAGAGCAGGAGCAGGGACACAGGACCCGGCGGCAAGGCAAGTACATTTAAATATATATATTTTTTTACTATGCACACCCTCCTGCAATTGAGACCCCCGCATGATCCCCCATGCCCGCCCGCCACCCGTGAGCCATGCTGGCCGTCGCTGCCACAAGTATATTTGGTGTTCCGTTAGTAGCATTGTAAAATACAAAACAGACCTGGAAACAGAGTGTCTTTTTCACAAAGAGGGTGAGATAACAAGTGATGACAACATACACTAATTCCCCGAGTCAGATCCCTATCAGGTGTGTGTATCCTGAAGAAGAAACATGAGCTGACACTCTGCAAGATGCTATCAAGAGGTCAGGCTGGTGAATCTTTAGAGCCACCGGGGCAAGATAAGGAGCAGTCAGGTGAATCACTAGAACCACCGGGGCAAGATAAGGCGCAGTCAGGTGAATCACTAGAGCCACCGGAACAAGATAAGGCACAGTCAGGTGAATCTCTAGAGCCACAGGGGCAAGATAAGGCATAGCCAGGTGAATCTCTAGAGCCACCGGGGCAAGATAAGGCACAGTCAGGTGAACCTCTAGAGGCACTGGGGCAAGATAAGGCGCAGTCAGGTGAATCTCTAGAGCCACTGGGGCAAGATAAGGCACAGTCAGGTGAATCTCTAGAGCCACGGGGGCAAAATAAGGCATAGTCACGTGAATCTCTAGAGCCACCAGGGCAAGATCAGGTGCAATCAGGTCAATCTCTAGAGCCACCGGGGCAAGATAAGGTGCAGTTAGGTGAATCACTAGAGCCACCGGGGAAAGATAAGTTGCAGTCAGGTGAATCTCTAGAGCCACCGGGGCAAGATAAGGCACAGGCAGGTCAGTCTCTAGAGCCATCGGGGCAAGATAAGGCGCAGTCAGGTCAGTCTCTAGAGCCACCGGGGCAAGATAAGGCACAGTGAGGTCAATCTCTAGAGCCACCAGGGTGAGATAAGGCACAGTGAGGTGAATCTCTAGAGCCACCGGGGCAAGATAAGGCGCAGTCAGGTGAATCTCTAGAGCCAAAAGGGCAAGATAAGGCACAGTCAGGTGAATCTCTAGAGCCACCGAGGCAAGACAAGGCGCAGTCAGGTGATTCACTAGAACCACCGAGGCAAGATAAGGTGTGGTCAGGTGAATCTCTAGAGCCACCGGGGCAAGAAAAGGCACAGTCAGGTGAATCACTAGAGCCACTGGAACAAGATAAGGCACAGTCAGGTGAATCTCTAGAGCCACAGGGGTAAGATAAGGCATAGCCAGGTGAATCTCTAGAGCCACCGGGGCAAGATAAGGCGCAGTCAGGTGAACCTCTAGAGGCACTGGGGCAAGATAAGGCGCAGTCAGGTGAATCTCTAGAGCCACTGGGGCAAGATAAGGCACAGTCAGGTGAATCTCTAGAGCCACGGGGGTAAAATAAGGCATAGTCATGTGAATCTCTAGAGCCACCAGGGCAAGATCAGGTGCAATCAGGTCAATCTCTAGAGCCACCGGGGCAAGATAAGGCACAGGCAGGTCAGTCTCTAGAGCTATCGGGGCAAGATAAGGCGCAGTCAGGTCAGTCTCTAGAGCCACCGGGGCAAGATAAGGCACAGTGAGGTCAATCTCTAGAGCCACCAGGGTGAGATAAGGCACAGTGAGGTGAATCTCTAGAGCCACCGGGGCAAGATAAGGCGCAGTCAGGTGAATCTCTAGAGCCAAAAGGGCAAGATAAGGCACAGTCAGGTGAATCTCTAGAGCCACTGAGGCAAGACAAGGCGCAGTCAGGTGAATCACTAGAACCACCGGGGCAAGATAAGGCGCAGTCAGGTGAATCACTAGAGCCACCGGAACAAGATAAGGCACAGTCAGGTGAATCTCTAGAGCCACAGGGGCAAGATAAGGCATAGCCAGGTGAATCTCTAGAGCCACCGGGGCAAGATAAGGCGCAGTCAGGTGAACCTCTAGAGGCACTGGGGCAAGATAAGGCACAGTCAGGTGAATCTCTAGAGCCACTGGGGCAAGATAAGGCACAGTCAGGTGAATCTCTAGAGCCACGGGGGCAAAATAAGGCATAGTCACGTGAATCTCTAGAGCCACCAGGGCAAGATCAGGTGCAATCAGGTCAATCTCTAGAGCCACCGGGGCAAGATAAGGTGCAGTTAGGTGAATCACTAGAGCCACCGGGGAAAGATAAGTTGCAGTCAGGTGAATCTCTAGAGCCACCGGGGCAAGATAAGGCACAGGCAGGTCAGTCTCTAGAGCCATCGGGGCAAGATAAGGCGCAGTCAGGTCAGTCTCTAGAGCCACCGGGGCAAGATAAGGCACAGTGAGGTCAATCTCTAGAGCCACCAGGGTGAGATAAGGCACAGTGAGGTGAATCTCTAGAGCCACCGGGGCAAGATAAGGCGCAGTCAGGTGAATCTCTAGAGCCAAAAGGGCAAGATAAGGCACAGTCAGGTGAATCTCTAGAGCCACCGAGGCAAGACAAGGCGCAGTCAGGTGATTCACTAGAACCACCGAGGCAAGATAAGGTGCGGTCAGGTGAATCTCTAGAGCCACCGGGGCAAGAAAAGGCACAGTCAGGTGAATCACTAGAGCCACCGGAACAAGATAAGGCACAGTCAGGTGAATCTCTAGAGCCACAGGGGTAAGATAAGGCATAGCCAGGTGAATCTCTAGAGCCACCGGGGCAAGATAAGGCGCAGTCAGGTGAACCTCTAGAGGCACTGGGGCAAGATAAGGCGCAGTCAGGTGAATCTCTAGAGCCACGGGGGTAAAATAAGGCATAGTCATGTGAATCTCTAGAGCCACCAGGGCAAGATCAGGTGCAATCAGGTCAATCTCTAGAGCCACCGGGGCAAGATAAGGCACAGGCAGGTCAGTCTCTAGAGCTATCGGGGCAAGATAAGGCGCAGTCAGGTCAGTCTCTAGAGCCACCGGGGCAAGATAAGGCACAGTGAGGTCAATCTCTAGAGCCACCAGGGTGAGATAAGGCACAGTGAGGTGAATCTCTAGAGCCACCGGGGCAAGATAAGGCGCAGTCAGGTGAATCTCTAGAGCCAAAAGGGCAAGATAAGGCACAGTCAGGTGAATCTCTAGAACCACCGAGGCAAGATAAGGTGCGGTCAGGTGAATCTCTAGAGCCACCGGGGCAAGAAAAGGCACAGTCAGGTAAATCTCTAGAGCCACCGGGGTAAGATAAGGTACAGTCAGGTGAATCACTAGAGCCACCGAGGTAAGATAAGGTGCAGTCAGGTGAATCTCTAGAGCCACCGGGGCAGGATAAGGCACAGTCAGGTGAATCACTAGAGCCACCGGGCAAGATAAGGCGCAGTCAGGTGAATCACTAAAGCCTCTGGGGTAAGATAAGGCGCAGTCAGGTCAGTCTCCAGAGCCACTGGGGTAAGATAAGGCACAGTCAGGTGAATCACTAGAGCCACCGGGCAAGATAAGGTGCAGTCAGGTGAATCACTAAAGCCTCTGGGATAAGATAAGGCGCAGTCAGTTCAGTCTCCAGAGCCACCGGGGCAAGATAAGGCACAGTCAGGTCAGTCTCTAGAGCCACCGGGGCAAGATACGGCGTAATCAGGTGTATCACTAGAACCACCGGGGCGAGATACGGCACAGTCAGGTGAATCTCTAGAGCCACCGGGGCAAGATAAAGCGCAGTCAGGTGAATCACTAGAGCCACCGGGGCAAGATAAGGTGCATTCAGGTGAATCTCTAGAGTCACCGGGGCAAGATAAGGTGCAGTCAGGTCAGT
The DNA here is from genome assembly GCA_963921515.1 of Calotriton arnoldi. NCBI lineage: Eukaryota > Metazoa > Chordata > Amphibia > Caudata > Salamandridae > Calotriton > Calotriton arnoldi. The sequence continues at coordinate 436,769 of CAWUFW010009228.1, forward strand.
CTCTAGAGCCACCGGGGCAAGATAAGACGCAGTCAGGTGAATCTCTAGAACCACCGGGGTAAGATAAGGTGCAGTCAGGTGAATCTCTAGAGCCACTGGGGCAAGATAAGGCGCAGTCAGGTGAATCACTAGAACCACCGGGGCAAGATAGGGCGCAGTCAGGGGAATCTCTAGAGACACTGGGGCAAGATAAGGTGCAGTCAGGTGAATCACTAGAACCACCGGGGCAAGATAAGGTGCAGTCAGGTGAATCTCTAGAGCCACCGGGGCAAGATAAGGTACAGTTAGTTGAATATATAGAGCCACCGGGGCAAGATAAGGCGAGGCAGGTCGGTCTCTAGAGCCACTGGGGCAAGATAAGGGGTAGTCAGGTGAATCTCTAGAGCCACCGGGGCAAGATAAGGCACAGTCAGGTGAATCTCCAGAGCCACCGGGGCAAGAAAAAGTGCAGTCAGGTGAATCACTAGAGCCACCAGGGCAAGTTAAGGCGTAGTCAGGTGAATCTCTAGAGCCACCGGAGCAAGATACGGCACAGTTAGGTGAATCTCTAGAGCCCCCAGGTAAGATAAGGCGCAGTCAGGTGAATCTCTAGAGCCACCGGGGTAAGATAAGGTACAGGTAGGTGAATCTCTAGAGCCACCGGGGCAGGATGAGGCACAGTCAGGTCAGTCTCTAGAGCCACCGGGGGAAGATAAGGCGCAGTCAGGCGAATCTCTAGAGCAACCAGGGCAAGATAAGGCACAGCCAGGTGAATCTCTAGAGCCACCGGGGCAAGATACAGCTCAGTCAGATGAATCTCTAGAGCCACCGGGGCAAGATAAGGGGCAGTTAGGTGAATCACTAAAGCCACAGGGGAAAGATAAGGTACAGTCAGGTGAATCACTAGAGCCACCGGGGCAAGATAAGGCGCAGTCAGTTGAATCTCTAGAGCCACAGGGGCAAGATAAGGTGCAGTCAGGTCAATCTCTAGAACCACCGGGGCAAGATAAGGCGCAGTCAGGTCAGTCTCTAGAGCCACCAGGGCAGGATAAGGTGCAGTCAGGTGAATATCTAGAGCCACGGTGGCAAGATAAGGCACAGTCAGGTAAATCTCTAAAGCCACCGGGGCAAGATAAGGCACAGTCAGGTGAATCTCTAGAACCACCGGGGCAAGATAAGGTGCAGTCAGGTGAATCACTAGAGCCACTGGGGCAAGATAAGGCGCAGTCAGGTGAATCTCTAGAGCCACTGGGGCAAGATAAGACACAGTCAGGTGAATCTCTAGAGCCACCCGGGCCAACATAATGCGCAGTCAGGTGAATCACTAGAGCCACTGGGGCAAGATAAGGTGCAATCAGGTGAATAACTAGAGCCACCGGGGCAAGATAAGGTGCAGTCAGGTGAATCTCTTGAGGCACCGGGGCAAGAGAAGGCGCAGTCAGGTCAGTCTCTAGAACCACCGGGGCAAGATAAGGCACAGTCAGGTGAATCTCTAGAGCCACTGCGGCAAGATAAGGCGCAGTCAGGTGAATCACTAGAGCCTCTGGGGTAAGATAAGGCGCAGTCAGGTGAATCACTAGAGCCACCGGGGCAAGATACGGTATAGTCAGGTGAATCTACAGAGCCACAGGGTCAAGATAAGGCACAGTCAGATAAATCTCTAGAGCCACCAGGGTAAGATAAGACACAGTCAGGTGAATCACTAGAGCCACCAAGGTAAGATAAGGTGCAGTCAGGTGAATCTCTAGAGCCACCGGGGCAGGATAAGGCGCAATCAGGTGAATCACTAGAGCCACCGGGCAAGATAAGGTGCAGTCAGGTGAATCAATAAAGCCTCTGGGGTAAGATAAGGCGCAGTCAGGTCAGTCTCCAGATCCACCGGGGCAAGATAATGCACAGTCAGGTGAATCTCTAGAGCCACCGGGGCAAGATAAGGCACAGTCAGATGAATATCTGGAGCCACTGGGGCAAGATAAGGCGCAGTCAGGTGAGTCTCTAGAGCCACTGGGGCAACATAAGGCGCAGTAAGGTCAGTCTCTAGAGCCATTGGGGCTAGATGAGGCACAGTCAGGTGAATCTCTAGAGCCACGGTGGCAAGATAAGGTGCCATCAGGTAAATCTCTAAAGCCACCGGGGCAAGATAAGGCGCAGTCAGGTGAATTTATAGAACCACCGGGGCACGATAAGGTGCATTCAGGTGAATCACTAGAGCCACCGGGGCAAGATAAGGTGCAGTCAGGTGACTCTCTAGAGCCACCGGGGCAAGATAAGGCGCAGTCAGGTAAATCTCAAGAGCCACCGGGGTAAGATAAGGTGCAGTCAGGTGAATCTCTATAGCCACCGGGGCAGGATAAGGCACAGTCAGGTCAGTCTCTAAAGCCACCGGGGCAAGATAAGGCGCAGTCAGGTGAATCACTAGAGCCACCGGGACAACATGAGGTGCAGTCAGGTGGATTAGTAGAGCCACTGGGGAAAGATAAAGCGCAGTCAGGTGAATCACTAGAGCCACCGGGGCAAGATAAGGCGCAGTCAGGTGAATCTCTAGAGCCACCGGGGCAGGATGAGGCACTGTCAGGTCAGTCTCTAGAGCCACCGGGGCAAGATAAGGCGCAGTCAGGTGAATCTCTAGAGCCACTGGGACAAGATAAGGCGCAGTCAGGTGAATGTCTAGAGCCACCGGGGCAAGATAAGGTGCAATAAGGTCAATCTATAGAGCCACCGGGGCAAGATAAGGCGCAGTCAGGTGAATCACTAGAGCCACCGGGGCAAGATACGGCACAGTCAGGTCAGTCTCTAGAGCCACCGGGGAAAAATAAGGTGCAGTTAGGTGAATCTCTAGAGCCACCGGGGTGAGATAAGGCGCAGTCAAGTGAATCTCTAGAGCCACTGGGGCAAGACAAGGCACAATCAGGTGAATCTCCAGAGCCACCGGGGCAAGATACGGCGCAGTCAGGTCAGTCTCTAGAGCCACCGGGGAAAAATAAGGTGCAGTCAGGTGAATCTCTAGAGCCACCTGGGTGAGATAAGGCGCAGTCAGGTGAATCTCTAGAGCCACCGGGGCAGGATAAGGCGTAGTCAGGTGAATGTCTAGAGCCATCGGGGCAAGATAAGGTGCAGTCAGGTGAATCTCCAGAGCCACTGGGGCAAGATAAGGCGCAGTCAGGTGAATCTCTAGAGCCACCGAGGCAAGATAAGGCGCAGTCAGGTGAATCACTAGAGCCACTGGGGCAAGATAAGGTGCAATCTTGTGAATAACTAGAGCCACCGGGGCAAGATAAGGTGCAGTCAGGTGAATCTCTTGAGGCACCGGGGCAAGAGAAGGCGCAGTCAGGTCAGTCTCTAGAACCACCGGGGCAAGATAAGGCACAGTCAGGTGAATCTCTAGAGCCACTGCAGCAAGATAAGGCGCAGTCAGGTGAATCACTAGAGCCTCTGGGGTAAGATAAGGCGCAGTCAGGTAAATCTCTAGAGCCACCGGGGCAAGATAAGGCACAGTCAGGTGAATCACTAGAGCCACCGGGGCAAGATAAGGTATAGTCAGGTGAATCTACAGAGCCACAGGGTCAAGATAAGGCACAGTCAGATAAATCTCTAGAGCCACCAGGGTAAGATAAGACACAGTCAGGTGAATCACTAGAGCCACCAAGGTAAGATAAGGTGCAGTCAGGTGAATCTCTAGAGCCACCGGGGCAGGATAAGGCACAATCAGGTGAATCACTAGAGCCACCGGGCAAGATAAGGTGCAGTCAGGTGAATCACTAAAGCCTCTGGGGTAAGATAAGGCGCAGTCAGGTCAGTCTCCAGATCCACCGGGGCAAGATAATGCACAGTCAGGTGAATCTCTAGAGCCACCGGGGCAAGATAAGGCACAGTCAGATGAATATCTGGAGCCACTGGGGCAAGATAAGGCGCAGTCAGGTGAGTCTCTAGAGCCACTGGGGCAACATAAGGCGCAGTAAGGTCAGTCTCTAGAGCCATTGGGGCTAGATGAGGCACAGTCAGGTGAATCTCTAGAGCCACGGTGGCAAGATAAGGTACCATCAGGTAAATCTCTAAAGCCACCGGGGCAAGATAAGGCGCAGCCAGGTGAATCTATAGAACCACCGGGGCACGATAAGGTGCATTCAGGTGAATCACTAGAGCCACCGGGGCAAGATAAGGTGCAGTCAGGTGACTCTCTAGAGCCACCGGGGCAAGATAAGGCGCAGTCAGGTAAATCTCAAGAGCCACCGGGGTAAGATAAGGTGCAGTCAGGTGAATCTCTATAGCCACCGGGGCAGGATAAGGCACAGTCAGGTCAGTCTCTAAAGCCACCGGGGCAAGATAAGGTTCAGTCAGGTGAATCACTAGAGCCACCGGGGCAAGATAAGGCGCAGTCAGGTGAATCACTAGAGCCACCGGGACAACATGAGGTGCAGTCAGGTGGATTAGTAGAGCCACTGGGGAAAGATAAAGCGCAGTCAGGTGAATCACTAGAGCCACCGGGGCAAGATAAGGCGCAGTCAGGTGAATCTCTAGAGCCACCGGGGCAAGATAAGGCGCAGTCCGGTGAATCTCTAGAGCCACTGGGACAAGATAAGGCGCAGTCAGGTGAATCTCTAGAGCCACCGGGGCAAGATAAGGTGCAATAAGGTCAATCTCTAGAGCCACCGGGGCAAGTTAAGGTGCAGTCAGGTGAATCTCTAGAGCCACCGGGGTGAGATAAGGTGCAGTCAAGTGAATCTCTAGAGCCACTGGGGCAAGACAAGGCACAATCAGGTAAATCTCCAGAGCCACCGGGGCAAGATACGGCGCAGTCAGGTCAGTCTCTAGAGCCACCGGGGAAAAATAAGGTGCAGTCAGGTGAATCTCTAGAGCCACCGGGGTGAGATAAGGCGCAGTCAGGTGAATCTCTAGAGCCACCGGGGCAGGATAAGGCATAGTCAGGTGAATGTCTAGAGCCATCAGGGCAAGATAAGGTGCAATCAGGTGAATCTCCAGAGCCACTGGGGCAAGATAAGGCGCAGTCAGGTGAATCTCTAGAGCCACCGAGGCAAGATAAGGCGCAGTAAGGTGAATCTCTAGAGCCACTGTGGGAAGATAAGAAGCAGTAAGGTGAATCTCTAGATCCCCGGGGGCAAGATAAGGCACAGTCAGGTGAATCACTAGAACCACCGGGGCAAGATAAGGCGCAGTCAGGTGAATATCTAGACCTACCTGGGCAAGATAGGGTGCAGTTAGGTGAATCTATAGAGCCACCGGGGCAAGATAATGCGAGGCAGGTCAGTCTACAGAGCCACTAGGGCAAGATAAGGTGCAGTCAGGTGAATCTCCAGAGCTACCGGGGCGAGCTAAGGCGCAGTCAGGTGAATCTCCGGAGCCACCGGGGCAAGATAAGGTGCAGTCAGGTGAATCTCTAGAACCCTCAGGCAAGATAAGGCGCAGTCAGGTGAATCTTTAGAGCCACCGGGGCGAGCTAAGGCGCAGTCAGGTGAATCTCCAGAGCCACCGGGGCAAGATAAGGTGCAGTCAGGTGAATCTCTAGAGCCACTGGGGCAAGATAAGGTGCAGGCAGGTGAATATCTAGAGCCACTGGGGTAGGATGAGGCACAGTCAGGTCAGTCTCTAGAGCCACCGTGGGAAGATAGGGCGCAGTCAGGTGAATCTCTAGAGCCCCCAGGCAAGATAAGGTGTAGTCAGGTGAATCTCTAGAGCCACCGGGGTGAGCTAAGGCGCAGTTAGGTAAATCTCTAGAGCCACCGGGACAAGATAAGGTTCAGTCAGTTGAATCTCTAGAGCCACAGGGGCAAGATAAGGTGCAGTCAGGTCAATCTCCAGAGCCACTGGGGCAAGATAAGGTGCAGTCAGGTCAGGCTCTAGAGCCACTGGGGCAAGATAAGGCGCAGTCAGGTGAATCACTAGAGCCACCGGGGCAAGATAAGGTGCAGTCCGGTGAATCACTAGAACCACCGGGGCAAGATAAGGCACAGTCAGGTCAGGCTCTAGAGCCACTGGGACAAGATACGGCGCAGTCAGGTGAAACACTGGAGCCACTGGGGCAAGATAAGGTGCAGTCAAGTGAATCTCTAGAACCACCGGGGCAAGATAAGGTACAGTCAGGTAAATCTCTAGATCCACCGGAGCAAGATAAGGCGCAGTCAGGTGAAGCACTAGAGCCACCGGGGCAAGATGAGACGCAGTCAGGTGAATCACTAGAGCCACTGGGGCAAGATAAGGTACATTCAGGTGAATCTCGAGAGCAGCCGGGGCAAGATAAGGCGCAGTCAGGTGAATCACTAGAGGCACTGGGGCAAGATAAGGAGCAGTCAGGTGAATCACTAGAGATACTGGGGCAAGATAAGGGGCAGTCAGGTGAATCTCTAGAGCCACTGGGACAAGATACGGCGCAGTCAGGTCAGTATCCAGAGCCACCGGGGCAAGATAAGGTGCAGTCAGGTGAATCTCTAAAGCCACCGGGGCAAGATAAGGCGCAGTCAGGTGAATCTCTAGAACCACCGGGGCAAGATAAGGTGCAGTCAGGTGAATCCCTAGAGCCACTGGGGCAAGATAATACGCAGTCAGGTGAATCTCTAGAGCCACCGGGGCAAGATAAGGCACAGCCATGCAAATCTCTAGAGCCATCGGGGCAAGGTAAAGCGCAGTCAGGTGAATCTCTAGAGCCACCGGGGCAGGATAAGGCACAGTCAGGTCAGTCTCTAGAGCCACCGGGGCAAGATAAGAAGCAGTCAGGTGAATCACTAGAGCCACCGTGGCAAGATAAGGTGCAGTCCGGTGAACCACTAGAGCCACCAGGACAAGATGAGGCGTAGTCAGGTGAATCACAAGAGCCACCGGGGCAAGATAAGGCGCAGTCAGGTGAATCACAAGAGCCACCGGGGCAAGATAAGGCGCAGTCAGGTAAATCTCTAGAGCCACCGGGGCAAGATAAGGCGCAGTCAGGTGAATCGAGTTACCGGGGCAAGATAAGGCACAGTCAGGTGACTCACTAGAGCCACGGGGGCAAGATAAGTCGCAGTCAGGTGAATCTCTAGAGCCACCGGGGCAGGATGAGGCACAGTCAGGTCAGTCTCTAGAGCCACCGGGGCAAGATAAGGCTCAGTCAGGTGAATCTCTAGAGCCACTAGGGCAAGATAAGGTGTAGTCAGGTAAATCTCTAAAGCCACCGGAGCAAGATAAGGCACAATCAGGTCAGTTTCTAGAGCCACCGGGGGAAGATAGGGCGCAGTCAGATGAATCTCTAGAGACACATGGCAAGATAAGGTGCAGTCAGGTGAATCTCTAGAGCCACCGGGGCGAGCTAAGGCACAGTCAGATGAATCTCCAGAGCCACCGGGGGAAGATAAGGTGCAGTCAGGTGAATCTCTAGAGCCACCAGGGCAAGATAAGGCACAGTCAGCTGAACGACTAGAGCCACAAGGGCAAGATAAGGTGCAGTCAAGTGAATCACTAGAGCCACCGGGACAAGATAAGACGAAGTCATGTGAATCTCTAGAGCCACCGGGGCAAGATAAGGTACAGTCAGGTGAATTTCTAGAGCCACTGGAGCAAGATAGGGCACAGTCAGGAGAATCTCTAGAGCCCCCAGGCAAGATAAGGTGCAGTCAGGTGAATCACTAGAGCCCCCAGGGCAAGCCAAGGTGCAGTCTGTTGAATCACTAGAGCCACCGGGGCAAGATAAGGCACAGTTAGGTAAATCACTAGAGCCACCGGGGCAAGATACGGTGTAATCAGGTGAATCACTAGAACCACTGTGGCAAGATACGGCACAGTCAGGTGAATCTCTAGAACCACCGGGGCAAGATAAGGCGCAGTCAGGTGAATCTCTTGAGCCACCGGGGCAAGATAAGGCATAGTCAGGTGAATCACTAGAGCCACTAGGGCTAGATAAGGCACAGTCAGGTGAATCTCTAGAGCCACCGGAGCAAGATACGGCGTAGTCAGGTGAATCTCTAAAGCCACCGGGGTAAGATAAGGTGCAATCAGGTGAATCTCTAGAGCCACCGGGGAAAGATAAGGCGCAGTCAGGTGAATCACTAGAGCCACCAGGGCAAGATATGGCACAGTCAGGTCAGTCTCTAGAGCCACTGGGGCAAGATGAGGCGCAGTCAGGTGAATCTCTAGAGCCATGGTGGCAAGATAAGGCCCAGTCAGGTGAATCTCTAAACCCACTGGGGCAAGATAAGGTGCAGTCAGGTGAATCTCTAGAACCACCGGGGCAAGATAAGGTGCAGTCAGGTGAATCACTAGAGCCACTGGGGCAAGATAAGGCACAGTCAGGAGATACTCTAGAGCCACCAGGGCAAGATATGGCGCAGTCAGGCCAGTCTCTAGAGCCACCGGGGCAAGATAAGTCACAGTCAGGTGAATCTCTATAGCCATTGTGGCAAGATAAGTGCAGTCAGGTGAATCTCTAAAGCCACCGGGGCGAGATAAGGCGCAGTCAGGTGAATCACTAGAGCCACCGGGGCAAGATAAGGCACAGTCAGTTGAATCTCTAGAGCCACCGGGCAAGCTAAGGCACAGTCAGTTGAATCTCTAGTGCCACCGGGGCAAGATAAGGCGCAGTCAGTTAAATCTCCAGAGCCACTGGGGCAAGATAAGGCGCAGTCAGGTGAATCTCTAGAGCCACCGGGACAGGATAAGGCGCAGTCAGGTGAATCTCTAGAGCAACTGAGGCAAGATAAGGGGCAGTCAGGTGAAGTACTAGAGCCACCGGGGCAAGATAAGGTACATTGAGGTGAATCTCAAGAGCCACCGGGGCAAGATAAGGCGCAGTCAGGTGAATCACTAGAGGCACTGGGGCAAGATTTGGAGCAGTCAGGTGAATCACTAGAGCCACCGGGGCAAGATAAGGGGCAGTCAGGTGAATCTCTAGAGCCACTGGGGCAAGATAAGGCATAGTCCAGTGAATCTCTAGAGCCACCGGGGCAAGATAAGGTGCAGTCAGGTGAATCTCTAGAGCCACCGGGGCAAGATAAGGCGCAGTCAGGTGAATCACTAGAGGCACTGGGACAAGATAAGGAGCAGTCAGGTCAATCTCCATAGCCACCGGGACAAGATAAGGCACAGGCAGGTCAGTCTCTTGAGCCATCGTGGCAAGAGAAGGCGCAGTCAGGTGAATCTCTAGAGCCACCGGGGAAAGATAAGGAGCAGTCAGGTGAATCTCTAGTGCCACTGGGGCAATATAAGGCGCAGTCAGGTGAATCTCTAGAGCCCCCAGTCAAGATAAGGCGCAGTTAGGTGAATCACTAGAACTACCGGGTCAAGATAAGGTGCAGTCAGGTGAATCACTAGAGCCACCGGGGCAAGATAAGGCACAGTCAGGTGAATCTCTAGAGCAACCGGGGCAAGATAAGGTGCAGTCAGGTCAGTCTATATAGCTACCGGGGCAAGATAAGGCATAGTCAGGTCAGTCTCTAGAGCCCCCGGGGCAAGATAAGGTGCAGTCAGGTGAATCTCTAGAGCCACTGGGGCAAGACAAGGCGCAGTCAGGTGAATCTCTAGAGCCACCGTGGCAAGATAAGGTGCAGTCAGATAAATCTCCAGAGCCACCGGGGCAAGATAAGGTACAGTCAGGTGAATCACTAGAGCCACCGGGGCAAGATAAGGCGCAGTCAGGTGAATCTCTAGAGCCTCCGGGGCAAGCTAAGGCGCAGTCAGGTGAATCACTAGACCCATCGGGGCAAGATAAGGCACAGTCAGTTGAATTTCTAGAACCACCGGGGCAAGATAAGGTACAGTCAGCTGAATCTCTAGAGCCAATGGGGCAAGATAAGGCGCAGTAGGGTGAATCACTAGAGCCACCGGGGCAAGGTAAGGCGCAGGCAGGTGAATCAGTAGAGCCACCGGGGCAAGACAAGGCGCAGTCAGGTAAATCTCTAGAGCCACTGGGACAAGATAAGGCGCAGTCAGGTGAATCTCTAGAGCCACCGGGGCAAGATAAGGCGTAGTCAGGTGAATCACTAGAGCCACTAGGGCTAGATAAGGCACAGTCAGGTGAATCTCTAGAGCCACCGGAGCAAGATACGGCGTAGTCAGGTGAATCTCTAAAGCCACCGGGGTAAGATAAGGTGCAGTCAGGTGAATCTCTAGAGCCACCGGGGAAAGATAAGGTGCAGTCAGGTCAGTCTCTAGAGCCACTGGGGCAAGATGAGGCGCAGTCAGGTGAATCTCTAGAGCCATGGTGGCAAGATAAGGCCCAGTCAGGTGAATCTCTAAAGCCACTGGGGCAAGATAAGGTGCAGTCAGGTGAATCTCTAGAACCACCGGGGCAAGATAAGGTGCAGTCAGGTGAATCACTAGAGCCACTGGGGCAAGATGAGGCACAGTCAGGAGATACTCTAGAGCCACCAGGGCAAGATATGGCGCAGTCAGGCCAGTCTCTAGAGCCACCGGGGCAAGATAAGTCACAGTCAGGTGAATCTCTATAGCCATTGTGGCAAGATAAGCGCAGTCAGGTGAATCTCTAAAGCCACCGGGCGAGATAAGGCGCAGTCAGGTGAATCTCTAGAACCACCGGGGCACGAAAGGTGCAGTCAGGTGAATCACTAGAGCCACCGGGGCAAGATAAGGCACAGTCAGTTGAATCTCTAGAGCCACCGGGCAAGATAAGGCACAGTCAGTTGAATCTCTAGTGCCACCGGGGCAAGATAAGGCGCAGTCAGGTAAATCTCCAGAGCCACCGGGGCAAGATAAGGCGCAGTCAGGTGAATCTCTAGAGCCACCGGGACAGGATAAGGCGCAGTCAGGTGAATCTCTAGAGCCACTGAGGCAAGATAAGGGGCAGTCAGGTGAAGTACTAGAGCCACCGGGGCAAGATAAGGTACATTGAGGTGAATCTCAAGAGCCACCGGGGCAAGATAAGGCGCAGTCAGGTGAATCACTAGAGGCACTGGGGCAAGATTTGGAGCAGTCAGGTGAATCACTAGAGCCACCGGGGCAAGATAAGGGGCAGTCAGGTGAATCTCTAGAGCCACTGGGGCAAGATAAGGCATAGTCCAGTGAATCTCTAGAGCCACCGGGGCAAGATAAGGTGCAGTCAGGTGAATCTCTAGAGCCACCGGGGCAAGATAAGGCGCAGTCAGGTGAATCACTAGAGGCACTGGGACAAGATAAGGAGCAGTCAGGTCAATCTCCATAGCCACCGGGACAAGATAAGGCACAGGCAGGTCAGTCTCTTGAGCCATCGTGGCAAGAGAAGGCGCAGTCAGGTGAATCTCTAGAGCCACCGGGGAAAGATAAGGAGCAGTCAGGTGAATCTCTAGAGCCCCCAGTCAAGATAAGGCGCAGTTAGGTGAATCACTAGAACTACCGGGTCAAGATAAGGTGCAGTCAGGTGAATCACTAGAGCCACCGGGGCAAGATAAGGCACAGTCAGGTGAATCTCTAGAGCAACCGGGGCAAGATAAGGCGCAGTCAGGTCAGTCTATATAGCTACCGGGGCAAGATAAGGCATAGTCAGGTCAGTCTCTAGAGCCCCCGGGGCAAGATAAGGTGCAGTCAGGTGAATCTCTAGAGCCACTGGGGCAAGACAAGGCGCAGTCAGGTGAATCTCTAGAGCCACCGTGGCAAGATAAGGTGCAGTCAGATAAATCTCCAGAGCCACCGGGGCAAGATAAGGTACAGTCAGGTGAATCACTAGAGCCACCGGGGCAAGATAAGGCGCAGTCAGGTGAATCTCTAGAGCCTCCGGGGCAAGATAAGGCGCAGTCAGGTGAATCACTAGACCCATCGGGGCAAGATAAGGCACAGTCAGTTGAATTTCTAGAACCACCGGGGCAAGATAAGGTACAGTCAGCTGAATCTCTTGAGCCAATGGGGCAAGATAAGGCGCAGTAGGGTGAATCACTAGAGCCACCGGGGCAAGGTAAGGCGCAGGCAGGTGAATCAGTAGAGCCACCGGGGCAAGACAAGGCGCAGTCAGGTAAATCTCTAGAGCCACTGGGACAAGATAAGGCGCAGTCAGGTGAATCTCTAGAGCCACCGGGGCAAGATAAGGTGCAGTCAGGTGAATCTCTAGAGCCACCGGGGCAAGATAAGGCGCAGTCAGGTGAATCTCTAGAACCATCGGGGCGAGATAAGGCACAGTCAGTTGAATCTCCAGAACCACTGGGGTGAGATAAGGAGCAGTCAGGTGAATCTCTAGAGCCACAGGGGCAAGATAAGGTGCAGTCAGGTCAGTCTCTAGAGCCACCGGGGCAAGATAAGGCACAGTCAGGTGAATCTCTAGTGCCACCAGGGCAAGATAAGGCACAGTCAGGTGAATCTCTAGCGCCAACGGGGCAAGATAAGGCGCAGTCAGGTGAATCACTAGAGACACCGGGGCAAGATAAGGCGCTGTCAGGTGAATCACTAGAGCCACCAGGGCAACATAAGGCACAGTCAGGTGAATCACTAGAACCACCGGGCAAGATAAGGCGCAGTCAGGTGAATCTCCAGAGCCACTGGGGCAAGATAAGGCGCAGTCAGGTCAGTCTTTAGAGCCACCGGGGCAAGATAAGGCGCAGTCAGGTGAATCTATAGAGCCACCGGAGCAAGATAAGGCGCAGTCAGGTGAATCTCTAGAGCCCCGAGGCAAGATAATGCGCAGTCAGGTGAATCACTAGAATTACCGGGGCAAGATAAGGTGCAGTCAGGTGAATCACTAGAGCCACTGGGGCAAGAAAAGGCACCGTCAGCCAAATCACTACAGCCATCGTGGCAAGATAAGTCGCAGCCAGGTGTATCTCTTGAGCCACCGGGCAAGATAAGGCGCAGTCAGGTGAATCAGTAGAGCCACCGGGGCAAGATAAGGCACAGTCAGGTGAATCTCTAGAACCACAGGGGCAAGATAAGCTGCAGTCAGGAGAATCACTAGAGCCACTGGGGCAAGATAATACGCATTCTGGTGAATATCTAGAGCCACCGGGGCAAGATAAGGCACAGTCAGGTAAATCTCTAGAGCCATCGGGGCAAGGTAAAGCGCAGTCAGGTGAATCTCTAGAGCCACCGGGGCAGGATAAGGCACAGTCAGGTCAGTCTCTAGAGCCACCGGGGCAAGATAAGAAGCAGTCAGGTGAATCACTAGAGCCACTGGGGCAAGATAAGGTGCAGTCCGGTGAACCACTAGAGCCACCGGGACAAGATGAGGCGTAGTCAAGTGAATCACAAGAGCCACCGGGGCAAGATAAGGCGCAGTCAGGTGAATCACAAGAGCCACTGGGGCAAGATAAGGCGCAGTCAGGTAAATCACTAGAGTTACCGGGGCAAGATAAGGCGCAGTCAGGTGACTCACTAGAGCCACCGGGGCAAGATAAGTTGCAGTCAGGTGAATCTCTAGAGCCACCGGGGCAGGATGAGGCACAGTCAGGTCAGTCTCTAGAGCCACCGGGGCAAGATAAGGCTCAGTCAGGTGAATCTCTAGAGCCACTAGGGCAAGATAAGGTGCAGTCAGGTAAATCTCTAAAGCCACCGGAGCAAGATAAGGCGCAATCAGGTCAGTTTCTAGAGCCACCGGGGGAAGATAGGGCGCAGTCAGATGAATCTCTAGAGACACCTGGCAAGATAAGGCGCAGTCAGCTGAATCTCTGGAGCCACTGGGGCGAGCTAAGGCACAGTCAGGTGAATCTCCAGAGCCACCGGGGCAAGATAAGGCGCAGTCAGGTGAACAACTAGAGCCACAGGGGCAAGATAAGATGCAGTCATGTGAATCTCTAGAGCCACCGGGGCAAGATAAGGTGCAGTCAGGTGAATTTGTAGAGCCACTAGAGCAAGATAAGGCACAGTCAGGTGAATCTCTAGAGCCCCCAGGCAAGATAAGGTGCAGTCAGGTGAATCACTAGAGCCCCCAGGGCAAGCCAAGGTGCAGTCCCTTGAATCTCTAGAGCCACCGGGGCAAGATAAGGCGCAGTCAGGTAAATCACTAGAGCCACCGGGGCAAGATACGGTGTAATCAGGTGAATCACTAGAACCACTGTGGCAAGATACGGCATAGTCAGGTGAATCTCTAGAACCACCGGGGCAAGATAAGGCGCAGTCAGGTGAATCTCTTGAGCCACCGGGACATGATAAGGCGCAGTCAGGTGAATCTCCAGAGCCACAGGGGCAAGATAAGGTGCAGTCAGGTGAATCACTAGAGCCACTGGGGCTAGATAAGGCACAGTCAGGTGAATCTCTAGAGCTACCGGAGCAAGATACGGCGTAGTCAGGTGAATCTCAAGAGCCCCCAGGCAAGATAAGGCGCAGTCAGGTGAAACCTAGAGCCACCAGGGCAAGATATGGTGCAGTCAGGTCAGTCTCTAGAGCCACCGGGGCAAGATAAGGCGCAGTCAGGTGAATCTCTAGAGTCATGGTGGCAAGATAAGGCCCAGTCAGGTGAATCTCTAAAGCCACTGTGGCAAGATAAGGTGCAGTCAGGTGAATCTCGAGAACCACCGGGGCAAGATAAGGTGCAGTCAGGTGAATCACTAGAGCCACCGGGGAAAGATAAGGCACAGTCAGGTGAAACACTAGAGCCACCAGGGCAAGATATGGCACAGTCAGGCCAGTCTCTAGAGCCACCGGTTCAAGATAAGGCACAGTCAGGTGAATCTCTATAGCCATTGTGGGAAGATAAGCGGTCAGGTGAATCTCTAAAGCCACCGGGGCAAGATAAGGCGCAGTCAGGTGAATCTCTAGAACCACCGGGGCAAGAAAGGTGCAGTCAGGTGAATCACTAGAGCCACCGGGGCAAGATAAGGCACAGTCAGTTAAATCTCTAGAGCCACCGGGCAAGATAAGGCACAGTCAGTTGAATCTCTAGTGCCACCTGGGCAAGATAAGGCGCAGTCAGGTAAATCTCCAGAGCCACCGGGGCAAGATAAGGCGCAGTCAGGTGAATCTCTAGAGCCACCGGGGCAGGATAAGGTGCAGTCAGGTGAATCTCTAGAGCCACCGAGGCAAGATAAGGCGCAGTCAGGTGAATTACTAGAGCCACCGGGGCAAGATAAGGTACATTCAGGTTAATCTCAAGAGCCACCGGGGCAAGATAAGGCGCAGACAGGTGAATCACTAGAGGCACTGGGGCAAGATTAGGAGCAGTCAGGTGAATCGCTAGAGCCACCGGGGCAAGATTAGGGGCAGTCAGGTGAATCTTTAGAGCCACTGGGGCAAGATAAGGTGCAGTCAGGTCAGTCTCTATAGCCACCGGGGCAAGATAAGGTACAGTCAGGTCAGTCTCCAGAGTCACTGTGGCAAGATAAGGCGCAGTCAGGTGAATCACTAGGGCCACCGGGGCAAGATAAGGCGCAGTCAGGTGAATCTCTAGAGCAACCAGGGCAAGATAAGGCACAGTCTGGTAAATCTCTAGAGCCATCGGGCAAGATAAGGTGCAGTCAGGTGAATCTCTAGAGCCACCGAGGCAAGATAAGGCATAGTCCAGTGAATCTCTAGAGCCACCGGGGCAAGCTAAGGTGCAGTCAGGTGAATCTCTAGAGCCACCGGGGCAAGATAAGGCGCAGTCAGGTGAATCACTAGAGGCACTGGGGCAAGATAAGGAGCAGTCAGGTCAGTCTCGATAGCCACCGGGACAAGATAAGGCACAATGCAGGTCAGTCTCTTGAGCCACCGTAGCAAGAGAAGGCGCAGTCAGGTGAATCTCTAGAGCCACCGGGGCAAGATAAGGAGCAGTCAGGTGAATCTCTAGTGCCACTGGGGCATATAAGGCGCAGTCAGGTGAATCTCTAGAGCCCCCAGTCAAGATAAGGCGCAGTTAGGTGAATCACTAGAACTACCGGGGCAAGATAAGTTGCAGTCAGGTGAATCACTAGAGCCACCGGGTCAAGATAAGGCACAGTCAGGTGAATCTCTAGAGCCACTAAGGCAAGATAAGTCACAGTCAGGTGAATCTCTAGAGCCACCGGGTCAAGCTAAGATGCAGTCAGATGAGCATCTACAGCCACCTAGGCAAGATAAGGTGCAGTCAGGTGAATCACTAGAGCCACCGGGGCAAGATAAGGCACAGTCAGGTGAATCTCTAGAGCAACCGGGGTAAGATACGGCGCAGTCAGGTGAATCTCTAGAGCCATCGGGGCAAGATAAGGCTCAGTCAGGTCAGTCTATATAGCTACCGGGGCAAGATAAGGCATAGTCAGGTCAGTCTCTAGAGCCCCCGGGGCAAGATAAGGTACAGTCAGGTGAATCTCTTAAGCCACCGGGCAAGATAAGGCGCAGTCAGGTGAATCTCTAGAGCCACCGTGGCAAGAAAAGGTGCAGTCAGATAAATCTCCAGAGCCACCGGGGCAAGATAAGGTACAGTCAGGTGAATCACTAGAGCCACTGGGGCAAGATAAGGCGCAGTCAGGTGAATCTCTAGAGCCTCTGGGGCAAGATAAGGCGCAGTCAGGTGAATCACTAGACCCATCGGGGCAAGATAAGGCACAGTCAGTTGAATTTCTAGAACCACCAGGGCAAGATAAGGTACAGTCAGGTGAATCTCTTGAGCCAATGGGGCAAGATAAGGCGCAGTCAGGTGAATCACTAGAGCCACCGGGGCAAGGTAAGGCACAGGCAGGTGAATCAGTAGAGCCACCGGGGCGAGACAAGGCGCAGTCAGGTGAATCTCTAGAGCCACTGGGGCAAGATAAGACACAGTCAGGTGAATCTCTAGAGCCACCGAGGCAAGATAAGGTGCAGTCAGGTGAATCTCTAGAGCCACCGGAGCAAGATAAGGCGCAGTCAGGTGAATCTCTAGAACCATCGGGGCGAGATAAGGCACAGTCAGTTGAATCTCCAGAACCACTGGGGTGAGATAAGGAGCAGTCAGGTGAATCTCTAGAGCCACCGGGGCAAGATAAGGTGCAGTCAGGTCAGTCTCTAGAGCCACCGGGGCAAGATAAGGCACAGTCAGGTGAATCTCTAGAGCCAACGGGGCAAGATAAGGCGCAGTCAGGTGAATCACTAGAGACACCGGGACAAGATAAGGCGCTGTCAGGTGAATCACTAGAGCCACCAGGGCAAGATAAGTCACAGTCAGGTGAATCACTAGAACCACCGGGGCAAGATAAGGCACAGTCAGGTGAATCTCCAGAGCCACTGGGGCAAAATAAGGCGCAGTCAGGTCAGTCTTTAGAGCCACCGGGGCAAGATAAGGCACAGTCAGGTGAATCTCTAGAGCCACCGGAGCAAGATAAGGCACAGTCAAGTGAATCTCTAGAGCCCCGAGGCAAGATAATGCGCAGTCAGGTGAATCACTAGAATTACCGGGGCAAGATAAGGTGCAGTCAGGTGAATCACTAGAGCCACTGGGGCAAGAAAAGGCACCGTCAGCCGAATCACTACAGCCATCGTGGCAAGATAAGTCACACCAAGGTGTATCTCTAGAGCCACCGGGGTAAGATAAGGTGCAGTCAGGTGAATCTCTTGAGCCACCGGGCAAGATAAGGCGCAGTCAGGTGAATCAATAGAGCCACCGGGGCAAGATAAGGCGCAGTCAGGTGAATCACTAGAGCCACCGGGGCAAGATAAGGCCCAGTCAGGTGAATCTCCAGAGCCACTGGGGGAAGATAAGGGGCAGTCAGGTGAATATCTAGAGCCACTGGGGTAAGATAAGGCACAGTCAGTTGAATCTCTAGAGCCACCGGGGAAGATAAGGCAAAGTCAGGTAAATCTCTAGAGCCATTGGGGCATGATGAAGTGCAGTCAGGTGAATCACTAGAGCCACCGGGGCAAGATAAGGCGCAGTCAGGTGAATCACTAGAGCCACTGGGGCAAGATAAGGCACCGTCAGGTGAATCCCTAGAGCCACTGGGGCAAGATAAGCTGTAGGCAGGTCAGTCTCTAGAGCCACCGGGGCAAGATCAGGCGCAGTCAGGTGAATCTCTAGAGCCACCGGGGCAAGATAAGGTGCAGTCAGGTGAATCTCTAGAGCCACTGGGGCAAGATAATGCGCAGTCAGGTGAATCTCTAGAGCCACCGGGGCAAGATAAGGCACAGTCAGGTGAATCACTAGAACCACCGTGGCAAGATAAGGCACAGTGAGGTCAGTCTCTAGAGCCACAGGGGCAAGATAAGGCACAGTCAGCTGAATCTCTAGAGCCACCCGGGCAAGATAAGGCGCAGTCAGGTGAATAACTAGAACCACTGGGGCAAGATAAGTCACAGTCAGCTGAATCTCTAGTGCCACCCGGGCAAGATAAGGCACAGTCAGGTGAATCTCTAGAGCCACTGAGGCAAGATAAGGCGCAGTCAGGTGAATCACTAGAGCCGCTGGGGAAAGATAAGGCACAGTCAGGTGAATTTCTAGAGCCACTAGGGTAAGATAAGGCGCAGTCAGGTGAATCTCTAGAGCCACTGGGGCTAGATAAGGTGCAGTCAGGTCAGTCTCTAGAGCCACTGGGGCAAGATAAGGCACAGTCAGGTGAATCACTAGAGCCACCAGGGTAAGATAAGGCACAGTCAGGTGAATCTCTAGAGCCACTGGGACAAGATAAGGTGCAGTCAGGTCAGTCTCAAGAGCCACAGAGGCAAGATAAGGTGCAGTCAGGTGAATATCTAGAACCACCGGGGCAAGATAAGGCGCAGGCAGGTGAATCTCTAGAGTCACCGCGGCAAGATAAGGCACAGTCAGGTGATTCTCTAGAGCCACCGGGGCAAGATAAGGCACATTCAGGTGAATCTCTAGAGCCACTGGGGCAAGATAAGGTGCAGTCAGGTGAATTTCTAGAGCCACTGGGGCAAGATAAGGTGCAGTCAGGTGAATCTCTAGAGCCACCTGGGCAAGATAAGGCGCAGTCAGGTGAATCACTAGAGCCACAGGGGCAAGATAAGGTACATTCAGGTGAATATCTAGAGCCACCTGGGCAAGATAAGGCGCAGTCAGGTGAATCACTAGAGGCACTGTGGCAAGATAAGGAGCAGTCAGGTGAATCACTACAGCCACCGGGGCAAGATAAGGGGCAGTCACGTGAATCTCTAGAGCCACTGGGGCAAGATAAGGTGCAGTCAGGTCAGTCTCTGTAGCCACCGGGGCAAGATAAGGCGCAGTCAGGTCAGTCTCTAGAGCCACCGTGGCAAGATAAGGTGCAGTTAGGTGAATCACTAGGGCCACCGGGGCAAGCTAAGGTGCAATCAGGTGAAACTCTAGAGCCACTGGGACAAGATAAGGAGCAGTCAGGTGAATCACTAGAGCCACAGGGCAAGATAAGGTGCAGTCAGGTGAATCTCTAGTGCCACCTGGGCAAGATAAGGTGCAGTCAGGTGAATCTCTAGAGCCCCCAGGCAAGATAAGGCACAGTCAGGTGAATCACTAGAACTACAGGGGCAAGATAAGGTGCAGTCAGGTGAATCACTAGAGCCACCGGGGCAAGATAAGGCACAGTCAGGCAAATCTCTAGAGCCACTGAGGTAAGATAAGGTGCAGTCAGGTGAATCACTAGCGCCACTGGGGCAAGATAAGGCACACTCAGGTGAATCTCTAGAGCCACCGGGGCAAGAAAAGGCCCAGTCAGGTGAATCACTAGAGCCCCAGGTCAAGATAAGGCCCAGTCCGGTGAATCACTAGAGGCAGTGGGGCAAGATAAGGAGCAGTCAGGTGAATCACTAGAGCCACCGGGGCAAGATAAGGGGCAGTCAGGTGAATCTTTACAGCCACTGTGGCAAGATAAGGTGCAGTCAGGTCAGTCTCTATAGCCACTGTGGCAAGATAAGGCGCAGGCAGGTGAATCTCTAGAGGCACCGGGGCAAGATAAGGAGCAGTCAGGTGAATCAATAGAGCTACGGGGCAAGATAAGGCGCAGTCAGGTGAATCTCTAGTGCCACCGGGGCAAGATAAGGCGCAGTCAGGTGAATCTCTAGAGCCACCAGGCAAGATAAGGCGCAGTCAGGTGAATCACTAGAACTACCGGGGCAAGATAAGTTGCAGTGAGGTGAATCACTAGCGCCACCGGGTCAAGATAAGGCACAGTCAGGTGAATCACTAGAGCCCCCAGGGCAAGATAAGGTGCAGTCTGGTGAGTCTCTAGAGCCACCGGGGCAAGATAAGGCGCAGTCAGGTGAATCACTAGAGCCACCGGGGCAAGATAAGGTACATTCAGGTGAATCTCTAGAGCAGCCGGGGCAAGATATTGCGTAGTCAGGTGAATCACTAGAGGCACTGGGGCAAGATAAGGAGCAGTCAGGTGAATCACTAGAGCCACCGGGGCAAGATAAGGGGCAGTCAGGTGAATCTCTAGAGCCACTGGGGCAAGATAAGGTGCAGCCAGGTCAGTCTCTATAGCCACCGGGGCAAGAGAAGGCGCAGTCAGGTCAGTCTCTAGAGCCACCGTGGCAAGATAAGGCGCAGTCAGGTGAATCTCTAGAGCCACTGGGGCAAGATGAGGTGCAGTCAGGTGAATCTCTAGAGCCACCGGGGCAAGATAAGGCACAGTCAGGTGAATCACTAGAGGCACGGGGGCAAGATAAGGAACAGTCAGGTGAATCACTAGAGCTACTGGGGCAAGATAAGGGGCAGTCAGGTGAATCTCTAGAGCCACTGGGGCAAGATAAGGTGCAGTCAGGTGAATCTCTAGAGCTCCCAGGCAAGATAAGGCGCAGTCAGGTGAATCACTAGAACAACCGGGGCAAGATAAGGTGCAATCAGGTGAATCACTAGAGCCACCGGGTCAAGATAAGGCACAGTCAGGCGAATCTCTAGAGCCACTGAGGCAAGGTAAGGCACAGTCAGGTGAATCACTAGAGCCACCGGGGCAAGATAAGGCACAGTCACGAGAATCTCTAGAGCAACTGGGGCAAGATAAGGCGCAGTCAGGTGAATCACTAGAGGCACTGGGGCAAGATAAGGCGCAGTCAGGTCAGTCTATATAGCCACTATGGCAAGATAAGGCATAGTCAGGTCAGTCTCTAGACCCACCGGGGCAAGAGAAGGTGCAGTCAGGTAAATCTCCAGAGCAACCAGGGCAAGATAAGGTGCAGTCAGGTGAATCACTAGACACACCGGGGCAAGATAAGGCACAGTCAGGTGCATATCTAGAACCACCGGGGCAAGATAAGGTGCAGTCAGGTGAATCTCTAGAGCCAATGGGGCAAGATAAGGCGCAGTCAGGTGAATCACTAGAGCCACCGGGGCAAGATAAGGCGCAGTCAGGTGAATCAGTAGAGCCACCGGGGCAAGATAAGGTGTAGTCAGGTGAATCTCTAGAGCCACTGTGGCTAGATAAGGTACAGTCAGGTCAGTCTCTAGAGCCACCAGGGCAAGATAAGGCACAGTCAGGTGAATCACTAGAGCCACCGGGGTAAGATAAGGCACAGTCAGGTGAATCTCCAGAGCCACTGGGACAAGATAAGGTGCAGTCAGGTCAGTCTCAAGAGCCACAGAGGCAAGATAAGGCGCAGTCAGGTAAATTTTTAGAGCCACTGGTGCAAGATAAGGTGCAGGCAGGTAAATCTCTAGAGCCACCAGGGCAAGATAAGGTGCTGTCAGGTGAATCTCTAGAGTCACTGGGATAAGATAAGGTGCAGTCAGGTCAGTCTCTATAGCCACCGGGGCAAGATAAGACGCAGTCAGGACAGTCTCTAGAGCCACCGTGGCAAGATAAGGCACAGTCAGGTGAATCACTAGGGCCACTGGGGCAAGATAAGGCGCTGTCAGGTGAATCTCTAGAGCCACCGGGGCAAGATAAGGAGCAGTCAGGTGAATCACTAGAGCCATGGGGCAAGATAAGGCACAGTCAGGTGAATCTCTAGTGCCACCGAGGCAAGATAAGGCGCAGTCAGGTGAATCTCTAGAGCCCCCAGGCAAGATAAGGCGCAGTCAGGTGAATCACTAGAACTACCGGGGCAAGATAAGGTGCAGTCAGGTGAATAACTAGAGCCACCGGGGAAAGATAAAGCACAGTCAGGCGAATCTCCAGAGCCACTGAGGCAAGAGAAGGCACAGTCAGGTGAATCACTAGAGCCACCGGGGCAAGATAAGGCCAAGTCAGGTGAATCTCTAGAGCTACCGGGGCAAGATAAGGCCCAGTCAGGTGAATCACTAGAGCCCCCAGGGCAAGATAAGGCACAGTCCGGTGAATCTCTAGAGCCACCGGGTCAAGATAAGATACAGTCAGGTGAACCTCTACAGCCACCTAGGCAAGATAAGGCGCAGTCAGGTGAATCACTAGAGCCACCGGGGCAAGATAAGGTACATTCAGGTGAATCTCTAGAGCAACCGGTGCAAGATAAGGCACAGTCAGGTGAATCACTAGAGGCACTGGTGCAAGATAAGGAGCAGTCAGGTGAATCACTAGAGCCACTGGGGCAAGATAAGGGGCAGTCACGTGAATCTCTAGAGCCACTGGTGTATGATAAGGTGCAGCCAGGTCAGTCTCTATCGCTACCGGGGCAAGATAAGGCACAGTCAGGTCAGTCTCTAGAGCCACCGTGGCAAGATAAGGTGCAGTCAGGTGAATCACTAGGGCCACTGGGGCAAGATAAGGCGCAGTCAGGTGAATCTCTAGAGCCCACAGGGCAAGATAAGGCGTAGTCCGGTGAATCACTAGAGCCACCGGGGCAAGATAAGGCGCAGTCAGGTGAATCACTAGAACCAACGGGGCAAGATAAGGCACAGTCAGGTGAATCACTAGAGCCACTGGGGCAAGATAAGGCCCAGTCAGGTGAATCTCCAGAGCCACCGGGGGAAGATAAGGCGCAGTCAGGTGAATCTCTAGAACCACTGTGGCAAGATAAGGCACAGTGAGGTCAGTCTCTAGAGCCACAGGGGTAAGATAAGGCACAGTCAGGTGAATATCTAGAGCCACCCAGGCAAGATAAGGCGCAGTCCGGTGAATCACTAGAACCACCAGGGCCAGATAAGACATAGTGAGGTGAATCACTAGAGCCACCAGGGCAAGATAAGGTACAGTCAGATCAGTCTCTAGAGCCACCGGGGCAAGATAAGGCACAGTCAGGTGAATCTCTAGAGCCACCGTGGCAAGATAAGGCGCAGTCAGGTGAATCTCAAGAGCCACCGGGGCAGGATGAGGCACAGTCAGGTCAGTCTCGAGAGCCACTGGGGCAAGATAAGGTGCAGTCAGGTGAATCTCTAGAGCTACTGGGGCAAGATAAGGCGTAGTCCGGTGAATCACTAGAACCACTGGGGCAAAATAAGACTCAGTCAGGTGAATCTCTAGAGATACTGGGCAAGATAAGGCGCTGCCAGGTGAATCACTAGAGCCACCGGGGCAAGATAAGGCACAGTCAGGTGAATGTCTAGAGCCACTGGGGCAAGATAAGGTGTAGTCAGGTGAATCTCTAGGAGCCACTGGGGCTAGATAAGGTACAGTCAGGTCAGTCTCTAGAGCCACCGGGGCAAGATAAGGCACAGTCAGGTGAATCACTAGAGCCACCGGGGTAAGATAAGGCACAGTCAGGTGAATCTCCAGAGCCACTGGGACAAGATAAGGTGCAGTCAGGTCAGTCTCAAGAGCCACAGATGCAAGATAAGGCGCAGTCAGGTAAATCTCTAGAGCCACCGGGGCAAGATAAGGCGCAGTCAGGTGAATCACTAGAGCCACCAGGGCAAGATAAGGCGCAGTCAGGTGAATCAGTAGAGCCACCGGGGCAAGATAAGGTGCAGTCAGGTGATTCTCTAGAGCCACCGGGACAAGATAAGGCACAATCAGGTGAATCTCTAGAGCCACCGGGGCAAGATAAGGCCCAGTCAGGTGAATCACTAGAGCCCCCAGGGCAAGATAAAGCACAGTACGGTGAATCTCTTTAGAGTCACCGGGGCAAGATAAGGTACAGTCAGGTGAATCTCTAGAGCCACCGAGGCAAGATAAGGCGCAGTCAGGTGAATCACTAGAGCCACCGGGGCAAGATAAGGTACATTCAGGTGAATCTCTAGAGCAACCGGGGCAAGATAAGGTACAGTCAGGTGAATCACTAGAGGCACTGGGGCAAGAGAAGGAGCAGTCAGGTGAATCACTAGAGGCACCGGGACAAGATAAGGGGCAGTCAGGTGAATCTCTAGAGCCACTGGGGTAATATAAGGTGCAGCCAGGTCATTCTCTATCGCCACCGGGGCAAGATAAGGCGCAGTCAGGTCAGTCTCTAGAGCCACCATTGCAAGATAAGGTGCAGTCAGGTGAATCACTAGGGCCAACGGGGCAAGATAAGGTGCAGTCAGGTGAATCTCTAGAGCCCCCAGGGCAAGACAAGGCATAGTCCGGTGAATCTCTAGAGCCACCGGGGCAAGATAAGGCACAATCAGGTGAATCTCTAGAGCCACCGGGGCAAGATAAGGCCCAGTCAGGTGAATCACTAGAGCCCCCAGGGCAAGATAAAGCACAGTACGGTGAATCTCTTTAGAGTCACCGGGGCAAGATAAGGTACAGTCAGGTGAATCTCTAGAGCCACCGAGGCAAGATAAGGCGCAGTCAGGTGAATCACTAGAGCCACCGGGGCAAGATAAGGTACATTCAGGTGAATCTCTAGAGCAACCGGAGCAAGATAAGGTACAGTCAGGTGAATCACTAGAGGCACTGGGGCAAGATAAGGAGCAGTCCGGTGAATCACTAGAGGCACCGGGACAAGATAAGGGGCAGTCAGGTGAATCTCTAGAGCCACTGGGGTAAGATAAGGTGCAGCCAGGTCAGTCTCTATCGCCACCGGGGCAAGATAAGGCGCAGTCAGGTCAGTCTCTAGAGCCACCGTTGCAAGATAAGGTGCAGTCAGGTGAATCACTAGGGCCAACGGGGCAAGATAAGGTGCAGTCAGGTGAATCTCTAGAGCCCCCAGGGCAAGACAAGGCATAGTCCGGTGAATCTCTAGAGCCACCGGGGCAAGATAAGGCGCAGTCAAATGAATCTCTAGAGCCACCGAGGCAAGATAAGGCGCAGTCAGGTGAATCACTAGAGGCACTGGGGCAAGATAAGGAGCAGTTAGGTGAATCACTAGAGGCACTGGGGCAAGATAAGGAGCAGTCAGGTGAATTACTAGAGCCACCGGGGCAAGATAAGGGGCAGTCAGGTGAATCTCTAGAGCCAATGGGGCAAGATAAGGTGCAGTAAAGTCAATATCTATAGCCACCGGGGCAAGATAAGGCGCAGGCAGGTCAGTCTCTAGAGCCACCGTGGCAAGATAAGGTGCAGTCAGGTGAATCACTAGGGCCACCGGGGCAAGATAAGGTGCAGTCAGGTGAATCACTAGAGCCACCGGGGCAAGATAAAGCACAGTCAGGCAAATCTCCAGAGCCACTGAGGCAAGATAAGGCGCAGTCAGGTGAATCACTAGAGCCACCGGGGCAAGATAAGGCCAAGTCAGGTGAATCACTAGAGGCACCGGGGCAAGATAAGGTGCAGTCAGGTGAATCTCTAGAGGTACCGGGGAAAGATAAGGTGCAGTCAGGTCAGTCTTTTGAGCCA
This sequence comes from Calotriton arnoldi, assembly GCA_963921515.1. Classification (NCBI taxonomy): domain Eukaryota; kingdom Metazoa; phylum Chordata; class Amphibia; order Caudata; family Salamandridae; genus Calotriton; species Calotriton arnoldi. The sequence continues at coordinate 462,106 of CAWUFW010009228.1, forward strand.
CCGGGGCAAGATAAGGCACAGTTAGGTAAATCTCTAGTGCCACCAGGGCAAGATAAGGCACAGTCAGGTGAATCACTAGAGACACGGGGCAAGATAAGGCGCTGTCAGGTGAATCACTAGAGCCACCGGGGCAAGATAAGGCGCAGTCAGGTGAATCACTAGAACCAACGGGGCAAGATAAGGCGCAGTCAGGTGAATCACTAGAGCCACTGGGGCAAGATAAGGCCCAGTCAGGTGAATCTCCAGAGCCACCGGGGGAAGATAAGGTGCAGTCAGGTGAATCTCTAGAACCACTGTGGCAAGATAAGGCACAGTGAGGTCAGTCTCTAGAGCCACAGGGGCAAGATAAGGCACAGTCAGGTGAATATCTAGAGCCACCCGGGCAAGATAAGGCGCAGTCCGGTGAATCACTAGAACCACCAGGGCCAGATAAGACATAGTGAGGTGAATCACTAGAGCCACCGGGGCAAGATAAGGTATAGTCAGATCAGTCTCTAGAGCCACCGGGGCAAGATAAGGCACAGTCAGGTGAATCTCTAGAGCCACCGTGGCAAGATAAGGTGCAGTCAGGTCAGTCTCGAGAGCCAATGGGGCAAGATAAGGTGCAGTCAGGTGAATCTCTAGAGCCACTGGGGCAAGATAAGGCGTAGTCCGGTGAATCACTAGAACCACTGGGGCAAAATAAGACGCAGTCAGGTGAATCTCTAGAGATACTGGGCAAGATAAGGCGCTGCCAGGTGAATCACTAGAGCCACCGGGGCAAGATAAGGCACAGTCAGGTGAATGTCTAGAGCCACTGGGGCAAGATAAGGTGCAGTCAGGTGAATCTCTAGGAGCCACTGGGGCTAGATAAGGTACAGTCAGGTCAGTCTCTAGAGCCACCGGGGCCAGATAAGGCACGGTCAGGTGAATCACTAGAGCCACTGGGGTAAGATAAGGCACAGTCAGGTGAATCTCCAGAGCCACTGGGACAAGATAAGGTGCAGTCAGGTCAGTCTCAAGAGCCACAGATGCAAGATAAGGTGCAGTCAGGTAAATATCTAGAGCCACCGGGGCAAGATAAGGTGCAGGCAGGTAAATCTCTAGAGCCACCAGGGCAAGATAAGGTGCAGTCAGGTGAATCTCCAGAGTCACTGGGGCAAGATAAGGCACAGCTAGGTGAATCTCTAGAGCCACCGAGGCAAGATAAGGTGCAGTCAGGTGAATCACTAGAGCCACCGGGGCAAGATAAGGTACATTCAGGTGAATCACTAGAGACACCGGGGCAAGATAAGGGGCAGTCAGGTGAATCTCCAGAGCCACTGGGGTAAGATATGGTGCAGTCAGGTCAGTCTCTATAGCCACCGGGGCAAGATAAGGCACAGTCAGGACAGTCTCTAGAGCCACCGTGGCAAGATAAGGCACAGTCAGGTGAATCACTAGCGCCACCGGGGCAAGAGAAGGCGCTGTCAGGTGAATCTCTAGAGCCACGAGGCAAGATAAGGCGCAGTCAGGTGAATCTCTAGTGCCACTGGGGCAAGATAAGGCGTAGTCAGGTGAATCTCTAGAGCCCCCAGGCAAGATAAGGTGCAGTCAGGTGAATCACTAGAACTTCCGGGACAAGATAAGGTGCAGTCAGGTGAATCACTAGAGCCACCGGGGCAAGATAAAGCACAGTCAGGCGAATCTCCAGAGCCACTGAGGCAAGATAAGGCGCAGTCAGGTGAATCACTAGAGCCACCGGGGCAAGATAAGGCCAAGTCAGGTGAATCACTAGAGGCACCGGGGCAAGATAAGGCACAGTCAGGTGAATCTCTAGAGCCACCGGGGCAAGATAAGGCCCAGTCAGGTGAATCACTAGAGCCCCCAGGGCAAGATAAGGCGCAGTCCGGTGAATCTCTACAGCCACCTAGGCAAGATAAGGCGCAGTCAGGTGAATCACTAGAGCCACTGGGGCAAGATAAGGTACATTCAGGTGAATCTCTAGAGCAACCGGGGCAAGATAAGGTGGAGTCAGGTGAATCACTAGAGGCACTGGGGCAAGATAAGGAGCAGTCAGGTGAATCACTAGAGCCACTGGGGCAAGATAAGGGGCAGTCAGGTGAATCTCTAGAGCCACTGGTGTATGATAAGGTGCAGCCAGGTCAGTCTCTATCGCTACCAGGGCAAGATAAGGCACAGTCAGGTCAGTCTCTAGAGCCACCGTGGCAAGATAAGGCGCAGTCAGGTGAATCACTAGGGCCACTGGGGCAAGATAAAGTACAGTCAGGTGAATCTCTAGTGCCCCCAGGGCAAGATAAGGCATAGTCCGGTGAATCTCTAGAGCCACCGGGGCAAGATAAGGCGCAGTCAGGTGAATCTCTAGAGCCACCGGGGCAAGATAAGGCGCAGTCAGGTGAATCACTAGAGCCACTGGGGCAATATAAGGTACATTCAGGTGAATCTCTAGAGCCACCTGGGCAAGATAAGGCGCAGTCAGGTGAATCACTAGAGGCACTGGGGCAAGATAAGGAGCAGTCAGGTGAATTACTAGAGCCACCGGGGCAAGATAAGGGGCAGTCCGGTGAATCTCTAGAGCCACTGGGGCAAGATAAGGTGCAGTCAAGTCAGTCTCTATAGCCACCGGGGCAAGATAAGGCGAAGCAGGTAAGTCTCTAGAGCCACCGTAGCAAGATAAGGTGCAGTCAGGTTAATCACTAGGGCCACCAGGGCAAGATAAGGCACAGTCAGGTGAATCTCTAGAGCCACCGGGGCAAGATAAGGAGCAGTCAGGTGAATCACTAGAGCCACGGGGTAAGATAAGGCACAGTCAGGTGAATCTCTAGTGCCACCGGGGCAAGATAAGGCGCAGTCAGGTGAATCTCTAGACCTCCAGGCAAGATAAGGCGCAGTCAGGTGAATCACTAGAACTACCGGGGCAAGATAAGGTGCACTTAGGTGAATCACTAGAGCCACTGGGTCAAGATAAGGCACACTCAGGCAAATCTCTAGAGCCACAGAGGCAAGATAAGGCACAGTCAGGTGAATCACTAGAGGCACCAGGGCAAGAGAAGGCACAGTCAGGTGAATCTCTAAAGCAACTGGGGCAAGATAAGGTGCAGTCAGGTGAATCACTAGAGGCACCGGGGTAAGATAAGGCATAGTCAGGTGAATCACCAGAGCCACCGGGGCAAGATAAGGCGCAGTCAGGTGAATCTCTAGAGCCAACGGGGCAAGATAAGGCACAGTCAGGTCAGTCTATATAGCCACCGGGGTAAGATAAGGCATAGTCAGGTCAGTCTCAAGAGCCACCGGGACAAGATAAGGTGCAGTCAGGTGAATCACTAGAGCCACTGGGGAAAGATAAGGCGCAGTCAGGGGAATCTCTAGAGCCACCGGGGCAAGATAAGGCACAGTCAGGTGAATCACTAGCGCCACCGGGGCAAGATAAGGCGCAGTCAGGTGAATCACTAGAACCACTGGGGCAAGATAAGGTGCAGTCAGGTGAATCTCCAGAACCAATGGGGCAAGATAAGGCGCAGTCAGGTGAATCTCTAGAGCCCCCAGGGCAAGATAAGGCGTAGTCCGGTGAATCACTAGAGCCACCGGGGCAAGATAAGGCGCAGTCAGGTGAATCACTAGAACCAACGGGGCAAGATAAGGCACAGTCAGGTGAATCACTAGAGCCACTGGGGCAAGATAAGGCCCAGTCAGGTGAATCTCCAGAGCCACCGGGGGAAGATAAGGCGCAGTCAGGTGAATCTCTAGAACCACTGTGGCAAGATAAGGCACAGTGAGGTCAGTCTCTAGAGCCACAGGGGTAAGATAAGGCACAGTCAGGTGAATATCTAGAGCCACCCGGGCAAGATAAGGCGCAGTCCGGTGAATCACTAGAACCACCAGGGCCAGATAAGACATAGTGAGGTGAATCACTAGAGCCACCGGGGCAAGATAAGGCACAGTCAGGTGAATCTCTAGAGCCACCGTGGCAAGATAAGGCGCAGTCAGGTGAATCTCAAGAGCCACCGGGGCAGGATGAGGCACAGTCAGGTCAGTCTCGAGAGCCACTGGGGCAAGATAAGGTGCAGTCAGGTGAATCTCTAGAGCTACTGGGGCAAGATAAGGCGTAGTCCGGTGAATCACTAGAACCACTGGGGCAAAATAAGACGCAGTCAGGTGAATCTCTAGAGATACTGGGCAAGATAAGGCGCTGCCAGGTGAATCACTAGAGCCACCGGGGCAAGATAAGGCACAGTCAGGTGAATGTCTAGAGCCACTGGGGCAAGATAAGGTGTAGTCAGGTGAATCTCTAGGAGCCACTGGGGCTAGATAAGGTACAGTCAGGTCAGTCTCTAGAGCCACCGGGGCAAGATAAGGCACAGTCAGGTGAATCACTAGAGCCACCGGGGTAAGATAAGGCACAGTCAGGTGAATCTCCAGAGCCACTGGGACAAGATAAGGTGCAGTCAGGTCAGTCTCAAGAGCCACAGATGCAAGATAAGGCGCAGTCAGGTAAATCTCTAGAGCCACCGGGGCAAGATAAGGCGCAGTCAGGTGAATCACTAGAGCCACCAGATCAAGATAAGGCGCAGTCAGGTGAATCAGTAGAGCCACCGGGGCAAGATAAGGTGCAGTCAGGTGATTCTCTAGAGCCACCGGGACAAGATAAGGCACAATCAGGTGAATCTCTAGAGCCACCGGGGCAAGATAAGGCCCAGTCAGGTGAATCACTAGAGCCCCCAGGGCAAGATAAAGCACAGTACGGTGAATCTCTTTAGAGTCACCGGGGCAAGATAAGGTACAGTCAGGTGAATCTCTAGAGCCACCGAGGCAAGATAAGGCGCAGTCAGGTGAATCACTAGAGCCACCGGGGCAAGATAAGGTACATTCAGGTGAATCTCTAGAGCAACCGGGGCAAGATAAGGTACAGTCAGGTGAATCACTAGAGGCACTGGGGCAAGAGAAGGAGCAGTCAGGTGAATCACTAGAGGCACCGGGACAAGATAAGGGGCAGTCAGGTGAATCTCTAGAGCCACTGGGGTAATATAAGGTGCAGCCAGGTCAGTCTCTATCGCCACCGGGGCAAGATAAGGCGCAGTCAGGTCAGTCTCTAGAGCCACCATTGCAAGATAAGGTGCAGTCAGGTGAATCACTAGGGCCAACGGGGCAAGATAAGGTGCAGTCAGTTGAATCTCTAGAGCCCCCAGGGCAAGACAAGGCATAGTCCGGTGAATCTCTAGAGCCACCGGGGCAAGATAAGGCACAATCAGGTGAATCTCTAGAGCCACCGGGGCAAGATAAGGCCCAGTCAGGTGAATCACTAGAGCCCCCAGGGCAAGATAAAGCACAGTACGGTGAATCTCTTTAGAGTCACCGGGGCAAGATAAGGTACAGTCAGGTGAATCTCTAGAGCCACCGAGGCAAGATAAGGCGCAGTCAGGTGAATCACTAGAGCCACCGGGGCAAGATAAGGTACATTCAGGTGAATCTCTAGAGCAACCGGAGCAAGATAAGGTATAGTCAGGTGAATCACTAGAGGCACTGGGGCAAGATAAGGAGCAGTCAGGTGAATCACTAGAGGCACCGGGACAAGATAAGGGGCAGTCAGGTGAATCTCTAGAGCCACTGGGGTAAGATAAGGTGCAGCCAGGTCAGTCTCTATCGCCACCGGGGCAAGATAAGGCGCAGTCAGGTCAGTCTCTAGAGCCACCGTTGCAAGATAAGGTGCAGTCAGGTGAATCACTAGGGCCAACGGGGCAAGATAAGGTGCAGTCAGGTGAATCTCTAGAGCCCCCAGGGCAAGACAAGGCATAGTCCGGTGAATCTCTAGAGCCACCGGGGCAAGATAAGGCACAGTCAAATGAATCTCTAGAGCCACCGAGGCAAGATAAGGCGCAGTCAGGTGAATCACTAGAGGCACTGGGGCAAGATAAGGAGCAGTTAGGTGAATCACTAGAGGCACTGGGGCAAGATAAGGAGCAGTCAGGTGAATTACTAGAGCCACCGGGGCAAGATAAGGGGCAGTCAGGTGAATCTCTAGAGCCAATGGGGCAAGATAAGGTGCAGTAAAGTCAATATCTATAGCCACCGGGGCAAGATAAGGCGCAGGCAGGTCAGTCTCTAGAGCCACCGTGGCAAGATAAGGTGCAGTCAGGTGAATCACTAGGGCCACCGGGGCAAGATAAGGTGCAGTCAGGTGAATCACTAGAGCCACCGGGGCAAGATAAAGCACAGTCAGGCAAATCTGCAGAGCCACTGAGGCAAGATAAGGCGCAGTCAGGTGAATCACTAGAGCCACCGGGGCAAGATAAGGCCAAGTCAGGTGAATCACTAGAGGCACCGGGGCAAGATAAGGTGCAGTCAGGTGAATCTCTAGAGGTACCGGGGCAAGATAAGGTGCAGTCAGGTCAGTCTTTTGAGCCACCGGGGCAAGATAAGGCACAGTTAGGTAAATCTCTAGTGCCACCGGGGCAAGATAAGGCACAGTCAGGTGAATCTCTAGAGCCACCGGGGCAAGATAAAGCACAGTCAGGTGAATCACTAGAGACACGGGGCAAGATAAGGCGCTGTCAGGTGAATCACTAGAGCCACCGGGGCAAGATAAGGCGCAGTCAGGTGAATCACTAGAACCAACGGGGCAAGATAAGGCGCAGTCAGGTGAATCACTAGAGCCACTGGGGCAAGATAAGGCCCAGTCAGGTGAATCTCCAGAGCCACCGGGGGAAGATAAGGTGCAGTCAGGTGAATCTCTAGAACCACTGTGGCAAGATAAGGCACAGTGAGGTCAGTCTCTAGAGCCACAGGGGCAAGATAAGGCACAGTCAGGTGAATATCTAGAGCCACCCGGGCAAGATAAGGCGCAGTCCGGTGAATCACTAGAACCACCATGGCCAGATAAGACATAGTGAGGTGAATCACTAGAGCCACCGGGGCAAGATAAGGTACAGTCAGATCAGTCTCTAGAGCCACCGGGGCAAGATAAGGCACAGTCAGGTGAATCTCTAGAGCCACCGTGGCAAGATAAGGCGTAGTCCGGTGAATCACTAGAACCACTGGGGCAAAATAAGACGCAGTCAGGTGAATCTCTAGAGATACTGGGCAAGATAAGGCGCTGCCAGGTGAATCACTAGAGCCACCGGGGCAAGATAAGGCACAGTCAGGTGAATGTCTAGAGCCACTGGGGCAAGATAAGGTGCAGTCAGGTGAATCTCTAGGAGCCACTGGGGCTAGATAAGGTACAGTTAGGTCAGTCTCTAGAGCCACCGGGGCCAGATAAGGCACGGTCAGGTGAATCACTAGAGCCACCGGGGTAAGATAAGGCACAGTCAGGTGAATCTCCAGAGCCACTGGGACAAGATAAGGTGCAGTCAGGTCAGTCTCAAGAGCCACAGATGCAAGATAAGGTGCAGTCAGGTAAATATCTAGAGCCACCGGGGCAAGATAAGGTGCAGGTAAATCTCTAGAGCCACCAGGGCAAGATAAGGTGCAGTCAGGTGAATCTCCAGAGTCACTGGGGCAAGATAAGGCACAGCTAGGTGAATCTCTAGAGCCACCGAGGCAAGATAAGGTGCAGTCAGGTGAATCACTAGAGCCACCGGGGCAAGATAAGGTACATTCAGGTGAATCACTAGAGACACCGGGGCAAGATAAGGGGCAGTCAGGTGAATCTCCAGAGCCACTGGGGTAAGATATGGTGCAGTCAGGTCAGTCTCTATAGCCACCGGGGCAAGATAAGGCACAGTCAGGACAGTCTCTAGAGCCACCGTGGCAAGATAAGGCACAGTCAGGTGAATCACTAGCGCCACCGGGGCAAGAGAAGGCGCTGTCAGGTGAATCTCTAGAGCCACGAGGCAAGATAAGGCGCAGTCAGGTGAATCTCTAGTGCCACTGGGGCAAGATAAGGCGTAGTCAGGTGAATCTCTAGAGCCCCCAGGCAAGATAAGGTGCAGTCAGGTGAATCACTAGAACTTCCGGGACAAGATAAGGTGCAGTCAGGTGAATCACTAGAGGCACCGGGGCAAGATAAGGCACAGTCAGGTGAATCTCTAGAGCCACCGGGGCAAGATAAGGCCCAGTCAGGTGAATCACTAGAGCCCCCAGGGCAAGATAAGGCGCAGTCCGGTGAATCTCTACAGCCACCTAGGCAAGATAAGGCGCAGTCAGGTGAATCACTAGAGCCACTAGGGCAAGATAAGGTACATTCAGGTGAATCTCTAGAGCAACCGGGGCAAGATAAGGTGCAGTCAGGTGAATCACTAGAGGCACTGGGGCAAGATAAGGAGCAGTCAGGTGAATCACTAGAGCCACTGGGGCAAGATAAGGGGCAGTCAGGTGAATCTCTAGAGCCACTGGTGTATGATAAGGTGCAGCCAGGTCAGTCTCTATCGCTACCAGGGCAAGATAAGGCACAGTCAGGTCAGTCTCTAGAGCCACCGTGGCAAGATAAGGCACAGTCAGGTGAATCACTAGGGCCACTGGGGCAAGATAAAGTACAGTCAGGTGAATCTCTAGTGCCCCCAGGGCAAGACAAGGCATAGTCCGGTGAATCTCTAGAGCCACCGGGGCAAGATAAGGCGCAGTCAGGTGAATCTCTAGAGCCACCGGGGCAAGATAAGGCGCAGTCAGGTGAATCACTAGAGCCACTGGGGCAATATAAGGTACATTCAGGTGAATCTCTAGAGCCACCTGGGCAAGATAAGGCGCTGTCAGGTGAATCTCTAGAGCCACGAGGCAAGATAAGGCGCAGTCAGGTGAATCTCTAGTGCCACTGGGGCAAGATAAGGCGTAGTCAGGTGAATCTCTAGAGCCCCCAGGCAAGATAAGGTGCAGTCAGGTGAATCACTAGAACTTCCGGGACAAGATAAGGTGCAGTCAGGTGAATCACTAGAGCCACCGGGGCAAGATAAAGCACAGTCAGGCGAATCTCCAGGGCCACTGAGGCAAGATAAGGCGCAGTCAGGTGAATCACTAGAGCCACCGGGGCAAGATAAGGCCAAGTCAGGTGAATCACTAGAGGCACCGGGGCAAGATAAGGCACAGTCAGGTGAATCTCTAGAGCCACCGGGGCAAGATAAGGCCCAGTCAGGTGAATCACTAGAGCCCCCAGGGCAAGATAAGGCGCAGTCCGGTGAATCTCTACAGCCACCTAGGCAAGATAAGGCGCAGTCAGGTGAATCACTAGAGCCACTAGGGCAAGATAAGGTACATTCAGGTGAATCTCTAGAGCAACCGGGGCAAGATAAGGTGCAGTCAGGTGAATCACTAGAGGCACTGGGGCAAGATAAGGAGCAGTCAGGTGAATCACTAGAGCCACTGGGGCAAGATAAGGGGCAGTCAGGTGAATCTCTAGAGCCACTGGTGTATGATAAGGTGCAGCCAGGTCAGTCTCTATCGCTACCAGGGCAAGATAAGGCACAGTCAGGTCAGTCTCTAGAGCCACCGTGGCAAGATAAGGCACAGTCAGGTGAATCACTAGGGCCACTGGGGCAAGATAAAGTACAGTCAGGTGAATCTCTAGTGCCCCCAGGGCAAGACAAGGCATAGTCCGGTGAATCTCTAGAGCCACCGGGGCAAGATAAGGCGCAGTCAGGTGAATCTCTAGAGCCACCGGGGCAAGATAAGGAGCAGTCAGGTGAATCACTAGAGCCACTGGGGCAATATAAGGTACAGTCAGGTGAATCTCTAGAGCCACCTGGGCAAGATAAGGCGCAGTCAGGTGAATCACTAGAGGCACTGGGGCAAGATAAGGAGCAGTCAGGTGAATTACTAGAGCCACCGGGGCAAGATAAGGGGCAGTCCGGTGAATCTCTAGAGCCACTGGGGCAAGATAAGGTGCAGTCAAGTCAGTCTCTATAGCCACCGGGGCAAGATAAGGCGAAGCAGGTAAGTCTCTAGAGCCACCGTAGCAAGATAAGGTGCAGTCAGGTTAATCACTAGGGCCACCAGGGCAAGATAAGGCACAGTCAGGTGAATCTCTAGAGCCACCGGGGCAAGATAAGGAGCAGTCAGGTGAATCACTAGAGCCACGGGGTAAGATAAGGCACAGTCAGGTGAATCTCTAGTGCCACCGGGGGCAAGATAAGGCGCAGTCAGGTGAATCTCTAGACCTCCAGGCAAGATAAGGCGCAGTCAGGTGAATCACTAGAACTACCGGGGCAAGATAAGGTGCACTTAGGTGAATCACTAGAGCCACTGGGTCAAGATAAGGCACACTCAGGCAAATCTCTAGAGCCACAGAGGCAAGATAAGGCACAGTCAGGTGAATCACTAGAGGCACCAGGGCAAGAGAAGGCACAGTCAGGTGAATCTCTAGAGCAACTGGGGCAAGATAAGGTGCAGTCAGGTGAATCACTAGAGGCACCGGGGTAAGATAAGGCATAGTCAGGTGAATCACCAGAGCCACCGGGGCAAGATAAGGCGCAGTCAGGTGAATCTCTAGAGCCAACGGGGCAAGATAAGGCACAGTCAGGTCAGTCTATATAGCCACCGGGGCAAGATAAGGCATAGTCAGGTCAGTCTCAAGAGCCACCGGGACAAGATAAGGTGCAGTCAGGTGAATCACTAGAGCCACTGGGGAAAGATAAGGGCGCAGTCAGGGGAATCTCTAGAGCCACCGGGGCAAGATAAGGCACAGTCAGGTGAATCACTAGCGCCACCGGGGCAAGATAAGGCGCAGTCAGGTGAATCACTAGAACCACTGGGGCAAGATAAGGTGCAGTCAGGTGAATCTCCAGAACCAATGGGGCAAGATAAGGCGCAGTCAGGTGAATCACTAGAGCCACCAGGGCAAGATAAGGCACAGTCAGGTGAATCAGTAGAGCCACCGGGGCAAGATAAGGTGCAGTCAGGTGATTCTCTAGAGCCACCGTGACAAGATAAGGCACAATCAGGTGAATCTCTAGAGCCACCGGGGCAAGATAAGGCCCAGTCAGGTGAATCACTAGAGCCCCCAGGGCAAGATAATGCACAGTCCGGTGAATCTCTTTAGAGCCACCGGGGTAAGATAAGGTGCAGTCAGGTGAATCTCTAGAGCCACCGAGGCAAGATAAGGCGCAGTCAGGTGAATCACTAGAGCCACCGGGGCAAGATAAGGTACATTCAGGTGAATCTCTAGAGCAACCAGGGCAAGATAAGGTACAGTCAGGTGAATCACTAGAGGCACTGGGGCAAGATAAGGAGCAGTCAGGTGAATCACTAGAGCCACCGGGACAAGATAAGGGGCAGTCAGGTGAATCTCTAGAGCCACTGGGGTAAGATAAGGTGCAGCCAGGTCAGACTCTATCGCCACCAGGGCAAGATAAGGCGCAGTCAGGTCAGTCTCTAGAGCCACCGTGGCAAGATAAGGTGCAGTCAGGTGAATCACTAGGGCCACCGGGGCAAGATAAGGCGCAGTCAGGTGAATCTCTAGAGCCCCCAGGGCAAGACAAGGCATAGACCGGTGAATCTCTAGAGCCATCGGGGCAAGATAAGGCGCAGTCAGGTGAATCTCTAGAGCCACCAAGGCAAGATAAGGCGCAGTCAGGTGAATCACTAGAGCCACCGGGTCAATATGAGGTACATTCAGGTGAATCTCTAGAGCCACCAGGGCAAGATAAGGCGCAGTCAGGTGAATCACTAGAGGCACTGGGGCAAGATAAGGAGCAGTCAGATGAATTACTAGAGCCACTGGGGCAAGATAAGGGGCAGTCAGGTGAATCTCTAGAGCCACTGGGGCAAGATAAGGTGCAGTCAAGTCAGTCTCTATAGCCACCGGGGCAAGATAAGGCGCAGGCAGGTCAGTCTCTAGAGCCACCGTAGCAAGATAAGGCGCAGTCAGGTGAATCACTAGGGCTACCGGGGCAAGATAAGGCGCAGTCAGGTGAATCTCTAGAGCCACCGGGGCAAGATAAGGAGCAGTCAGGTGAATCACTAGAGCCACGGGACAAGATAAGGTGCAGTCAGGTGAATCTCTAGTGCCACCTGGGCAAGATAAGGCGCAGTCAGGTGAATCTCTAGAGCCCCCAGGCAAGATAAGGTGCAGTCAGGTGAATCACTAGAACTTCCAGGGCAAGATAAGGTGCAGTTAGGTGAATCACTAGAGCCACTGGGTTAAGATAAGGCACACTCAGGCAAATCCCTAGAGCCACTGAGGCAAGATAAGGCACAGTCAGGTGAATCACTAGAGGCACCAGGGCAAGAGAAGGCACAGTCAGGTGAATCTCTACAGCAACTGGGGCAAGATAAGGTGCAGTCAGGTGAATCACTAGAGGCACCAGGGCAAGATAAGGCATAGTCAGGTGAATCACTAGAACCACCGGGGCAAGATAAGGCGCAGTCAGGTGAATCTCTAGAGCCACCGGGGCAAGATAAGGCGCAGTCAGGTCAGTCTATATAGCCACCGGGGTAAGATAAGGCATAGTGAGGTCAGTCTCAAGAGCCACCGGGACAAGATAAGGTGCAGTCAGGTGAATCACTAGAGCCACTGGGGCAAGATAAGGCGCAGTCAGGGGAATCTCTAGAGCCACCGGGGCAAGATAAGGCACAGTCAGGTGAATCACTAGCACCACCGGGGCAAGATAAGGCGCAGTCAGGTGAATCTCTAGAACCACTGGAGCAAGATAAGGTGCAGTCAGGTGAATCTCCAGAGCCAATGGGGCAAGATAAGGCGCAGTCAGGTGAATCACTAGAGCCACCAGGACAAGATAAGGTGCAGTCAGGTGAATCAGTAGAGCCACCGGGGCAAGATAAGGCCCAGTCAGGTGAATCACTAGAGCCCCCAGGGCAAGATAAGGCACAGTCCGGTGAATCTCTTTAGAGCCACCGGGGCAAGATAAGGTGCAGTCAGGTGAATCTCTAGAGCCACCGATGCAAGATAAGGCGCAGTCAGGTGAATCACTAGAGCCACCGGGGCAAGATAAGGTACATTCAGGTGAATCTCTAGGGCAACCGGGGCAAGATAAGGCGCAGTCAGGTGAATCACTAGAGGCACTGGGGCAAGATAAGGGGCAGTCAGGTGAATCTCTAGAGCCACTGGGGTAAGATAAGGTGCAGCCAGGTCAGTCTCTATCGCCACCGGAGCAAGATAAGGCGCAGTCAGGTCAGTCTCTAGAGCCACCGTGGCAAGATAAGGTGCAGTCAGGTGAATCACTAGGGCCACCGGGGCAAGATAAGGCGCAGTCAGGTGAATCTCTAGAGCCCCCAGGGCAAGACAAGGCATAGTCCGGTGAATCTCTAGAGCCACAGGGGCAAGATAAGGCGCAGTCAGGTGAATCTCTAGAGCCACCGTGGCAATATAAGGTACATTCCGGTGAATCTCTAGAGCTACCTGGGCAAGATAAGGCGCAGTCAGGTGAATCACTAGAGGCACTGGGGCAAGATAAGGGGCAGTCAGGTGAATCTCTAGAGCCAATGGGGCAAGATAAGGTACAGTCAAGTCAATATCTATAGCCACCGGGACAAGATAAGGAGCAGTCAGGTGAATCACTAGAGCCACGGGGCAAGATAAGGCACAGTCAGGTGAATCTCTAGTGCCACCGGGGCAAGATAAGGCGCAGTCAGGTGAATCTCTAGAACCCCCAGGCAAGATAAGGCGCAGTCAGGTGAATCACTAGAACTACCGGGGCAAGATAAGGTGCAGTCAGGTGAATCACTAGAGCCACTGGTTCAAGATAAGGCACAGTCAGGCAAATCTCTAGAGCCACTGAGGCAAGATAAGGCACAGTCAGGTGAAACACTAGAGGCGACAGGGCAAGATAAGGCACAGTCAGGTGAATCTCTAGAGCAACTGGGGAAAGATAAGGTGCAGTCAGGTGAATCACTAGAGCCACCGGGGCAAGATAAGGCATAGTCAGGTGAATCTCCAGAGCCACCGGGGCAAGATAAGGTGCAGTCAGGTCAGTCTATATAGCCACCGGGGCAAGATAAGGCATAGTCAGGTCAGTCTCTAGAGCCACCACAGCAAGATAAGGTGCAGTCAGGTGAATCACTAGAGCCACCGGGGCAAGATAAGGTGCAGTCAGGTGAATCTCTCGAGCCACCGAGGCAAGATAAGGCACAGTCAGGTGAATCACTAGTGCCACCGGGCAAGATAAGGCGCAGTCAGTTGAATCTCTAGAACCACCGGGGCAAGATAAGGTGCAGTCAGGTGAATCTCCAGAGCCAATAGGGCAAGATAAGGCGTAGTCAGGTGAATAACTAGAGCCACCGGGGCAAGATAAGGCGCAGTCAGGTGAATCAGTAGAGCCACCGGTGCAAGATAAGGTGCAGTCAGGTGAATCTCTAGAGCAACCGGGACAAGATAAGGTGCAGTCAGGTGAATATCTAGAACCACTGGGGCAAGATAAGGCACAGTCAGGTGAATCTCAAGAGCCACTGGGGCTAGATAAGCTGCAGTCAGGTGAATCTCTAGAGCTACCGGGGCAAGATAAGGTGCAGTCAGGTCAGTCTCTAGAGCCACCGGGGCAAGATAAGGAACAGTCAGGTGAATCTCTAGTGCCACTGGGGCAAGATAAGGCACAGTCAGGTGAATCTCTAGAGCCACCGGGGCAAGATAAGGTGCAGTCAGGTGAATCACTAGAGACACCGGGGCAAGATAAGGCGCTGTCAGGTGAATCACTAGAGCCACCGGGGCAAGATAAGGCGCAGTCAGGTGAATCACTAGAACCACTGGGGCAAGATAAGGCGCAGTCAGGTGAATCTCCAGAGCCGCTGGGACAAGATAAGGCGCAGTCAGGTCAGTCTCTAGAGCCACCGGGGCAAGATAAGGCGCAGTCAGGTGAATCTCTAGAGCCCCCAGGCAAGATAAGGCACAGTCAGGTGAATCACTAGAACCACTGGGGCAAGATAAGCACCATCAGCTGAATCACTACAGCCATCGGGGCAAGATAAGGCGCAGCCAGGTGAATCTCTAGAGCCACTGGGGCAAGATAAGGTGCAGTCAGGTGAATCTCTAAAGTTATCGTGCAAGATAAGGCGCAGTCAGGTGAATCAATAGAGCCACCGGGGCAAGATAAGGTGCAGTCAGATGAATCACTAGAGCCACCGGGGCAAGATAAGGCCCAGTCAGGTGAATCTCCAGAGCCACTGGGGCAAGATAAGGCGCAGTCAGGTGAATATCTAGAGCCACCGGGGCAAGATAAGGCACAGTCAGGTGAATCACTAGCGCCACCGGGGCAAGATAAGGTGCAGTCAGGTGAATCTCTAGAGCCACTGGGGAAAGATAAGGCACAGTCAGGTAAATCTCCAGAGCCCCCGGGGCAAGATAAGGTGCAGTCAGGTGAATCACTAGAGCCACTGGGGCAAGATAAGGTGCAGTCAGGTGAATCTCTAGAGCCACTGGGGCAAGATAAGGTGCAGTCAGGTGAATCACTAGACCCACCGGGGCAAGATAAGGCACAGTCAGGTGAATGTCTAGAACCACCGGGGCAAGGAAAGGTGCAGTCAGGTGAATCTCTAGAGCCAATGGGGCAAGATAAGGCGCAGTCAGGTGAATCTCTAGTACCACTGGGGCAAGATAAGGCGCAGCCAGGTGAATCTCTAGAGCCACCGGGGCAAGATAAGGCGCAGTCAGGTGAATCTCTAGTACCATTGGGACAAGATGAGGCACAGCCAGGTGAATCTCTAGAACCTTCGGGGCGAGATAAGGCGCAGTCAGTTGAATCTCTAGAGCCATCGGGGCGAGATAAGGTGCAGTCAGGTGAATCTCTAGAGCCACCGGGGCAAAATAAGGTGCAGTCAGGTCAGTCTCTAGAGCCACCGGGGCAAGATAAGGCGCAGTCAGGTGAATCTCTAGTGCCACCGGGGCAAGATAAGGCACAGTCAGGTGAATCTCTAGAGCCACCGAGGCAAGATAAGGTGCAGTCAGGTGAATCACTAGAGACACTGGGGCAAGATAGGGTGCTGTCAGGTGAATCACTAGAGCCACCGGGGCAAGATAATGCGCAGTCAGGTGAATCACTAACACCACCGGGGCAAGATAAGGCACAGTCAGGTGAATCTCCAGAGCCACTGGGGCAAGATAAGGCCCAGTCAGGTCAGTCTCTAGAGCCACCGGGGCAAGACAAGGCGCAGTCAGGTGAATCTCTAGAGCCACCGGGGCAAGATAAGGCACAGTCAGGTGAATCTCTAGAGCCCCTAGGCAAGATAAGGAGCAGTCAGGTGAATCACTAGAACCACCGGGGCAAGATAAGTTGCAGTCAGGTGAATCACTAGAGCCACTGGGGCAAGATAAGGCACCGTCAGCTGAATCACTACAGCCATCGGGGCAAGATAAGGCGCAGCCAGGTGAATCTTTAGAGCCACCGGGGCAATATAAGGTACAGTCAGGTGAATCTCTAGAGCCACCGGGCAAGATAAGGTGCAGTCAGGTAAATCTCCAGAGCCACCAGGGGAAGATAAGGCGCAGTCAGCTGAATCACTAGAGCCACCGGGGCAAGATAAGGCCCAGTCAGGTAAATCTCCAGAGCCACCAGGGGAAGATAAGGCGCAGTCAGGTGAATCTCTAGAGCCACTGAGGCAAGATAAGGCACAGTCAAGTGAATCACTAGAGGCACCAGGGCAAGAGAAGGCACAGTCAGGTGAATCTCTAGAGCAACTGGGGCAAGATAAGGTGCAGTCAGGTGAATCACTAGAGGCACCGGGGTAAGATAAGGCATAGTCAGGTGAATCACCAGAGCCACCGGGGCAAGATAAGGCGCAGTCAGGTGAATCTCTAGAGCCAACGGGGCAAGATAAGGCACAGTCAGGTCAGTCTATATAGCCACCGGGGCAAGATAAGGCATAGTCAGGTCAGTCTCAAGAGCCACCGGGACAAGATAAGGTGCAGTCAGGTGAATCACTAGAGCCACTGGGGCAAGATAAGGCGCAGTCAGGGGAATCTCTAGAGCCACCGGGGCAAGATAAGGCACAGTCAGGTGAATCACTAGCGCCACCGGGAAAAGATAAGGCGCAGTCAGGTGAATCTCTAGAACCACTGGGGCAAGATAAGGTGCAGTCAGGTGAATCTCCAGAACCAATGGGGCAAGATAAGGCGCAGTCAGGTGAATCACTAGAGCCACCAGGGCAAGATAAGGCGCAGTCAGGTGAATCAGTAGAGCCACCAGGGCAAGATAAGGTATAGTCAGGTGATTCTCTAGAGCCACCGGGATAAGATAAGGCACAATCAGGTGAATCTCTAGAGCCACCGGGGCAAGATAAGGCCCAGTCAGGTGAATCACTAGAGCCCCCAGGGCAAGATAATGCACAGTCCGGTGAATCTCTTTAGAGCCACCGGGGCAAGCTAAGGTGCAGTCAGGTGAATCACTAGAGGCACTGGGGCAAGATAAGGAGCAGTCAGGTGAATCACTAGAGCCACCGGGACAAGATAAGGGGCAGTCAGGTGAATCTCTAGAGCCACTGGGGTAAGATAAGGTGCAGCCAGGTCAGTCTCTATCGCCACCAGGGCAAGATAAGGCCCAGTCAGGTGAATCTCCAGAGCCACCGGGGGAAGATAAGGCGCAGTCAGGTGAATCTCTAGAGCCACTGGGGCAAGATAAGGCGCAGTCACGTGAATCTCTAGAGCCACCGGGGAAGATAAGGCACAGTCAGTTGAATCTCTAGAGCCATTGGGGCAAGATGAAGCGCAGTCAGGTGAATCACTAGCGCCACCGGGGCAAGATAAGGCACAGTTAGCTGAATCTCTAGAGCCACCGGGGAAAGATAAGGCGCAGTCAGGTAAATCTCCAGAGCCACTGGGGCAAGATAAGGCGCAGTCAGGTGAATATCTAGAGCCACCGGGGCAAGATAAGGCACAGTCAGGTGAATCACTAGCGCCACCGGGGCAAGATAAGGTACAGTCAGGTGAATCTCTAGAGCCACTGGGGAAAGATAAGGCACAGTCAGGTAAATCTCCAGAGCCCCCGGGGCAAGATAAGGTGCAGTCAGGTGAATCACTAGAGCCACTGGGGCAAGATAAGGTGCAGTCAGGTGAATCTCTAGAGCCACTGGGGCAAGATAAGGTGCAGTCAGGTGAATCACTAGACCCACCGGGGCAAGATAAGGCACAGTCAGGTGAATGTCTAGAACCACCGGGGCAAGGAAAGGTGCAGTCAGGTGAATCTCTAGAGCCAATGGGGCAAGATAAGGCGCAGTCAGGTGAATCTCTAGTACCACTGGGGTAAGATAAGGCGCAGCCAGGTGAATCTCTAGAGCCACCAGGGCAAGATAAGGCACAGTCAGGTGAATCTCTAGTACCATTGGGACAAGATGAGGTGCAGCCAGGTGAATCTCTAGAACCTTCGGGGCGAGATAAGGCGCAGTCAGTTGAATCTCTAGAGCCATCGGGCGAGATAAGGTGCAGTCAGGTGAATCTCTAGAGCCACCGGGGCAAAATAAGGTGCAGTCAGGTCAGTCTCTAGAGCCACCGGGGCAAGATAAGGCGCAGTCAGGTGAATCTCTAGTGCCACCGGGGCAAGATAAGGCACAGTCAGGTGAATCTCTAGAGCCACCGAGGCAAGATAAGGTGCAGTCAGGTGAATCACTAGAGACACTGGGGCAAGATAGGGTGCTGTCAGGTGAATCACTAGAGCCACCGGGGCAAGATAATGCGCAGTCAGGTGAATCACTAACACCACCGGGGCAAGATAAGGCACAGTCAGGTGAATCTCCAGAGCCACTGGGGCAAGATAAGGCCCAGTCAGGTCAGTCTCTAGAGCCACCGGGGCAAGACAAGGCGCAGTCAGGTGAATCTCTAGAGCCACCGGGGCAAGATAAGGCACAGTCAGGTGAATCTCTAGAGCCCCTAGGCAAGATAAGGAGCAGTCAGGTGAATCACTAGAACCACCGGGGCAAGATAAGTTGCAGTCAGGTGAATCACTAGAGCCACTGGGGCAAGATAAGGCACTGTCAGCTGAATCACTACAGCCATCGGGGCAAGATAAGGCGCAGCCAGGTGAATCTTTAGAGCCACCGGGGCAATATAAGGTACAGTCAGGTGAATCTCTAGAGCCACCGGGCAAGATAAGGTGCAGTCAGGTAAATCTCCAGAGCCACCAGGGGAAGATAAGGCACAGTCAGCTGAATCACTAGAGCCACCGGGGCAAGATAAGGCCCAGTCAGGTAAATCTCCAGAGCCACCAGGGGAAGATAAGGCGCAGTCAGGTGAATCTCTAGAGCCACTGAGGCAAGATAAGGCACAGTCAAGTGAATCACTAGAGGCACCAGGGCAAGAGATGGCACAGTCAGATGAATCTCTAGAGCAACTGGGGCAAGATAAGGTGCAGTCAGGTGAATCACTAGAGGCACCGGGGTAAGATAAGGCATAGTCAGGTGAATCACCAGAGCCACCGGGACAAGATAAGGCGCAGGCAGGTGAATCTCTAGAGCCAACGGGGCAAGATAAGGCACAGTCAGGTCAGTCTATATAGCCACCGGGGCAAGATAAGGCATAGTCAGGTCAGTCTCAAGAGCCACCGGGACAAGATAAGGTGCAGTCAGGTGAATCACTAGAGCCACTGGGGCAAGATAAGGCGCAGTCAGGGGAATCTCTAGAGCCACCGGGGCAAGATAAGGCACAGTCAGGTGAATCACTAGCGCCACCGGGAAAAGATAAGGCGCAGTCAGGTGAATCTCTAGAACCACTGGGGCAAGATAAGGTGCAGTCAGGTGAATCTCCAGAACCAATGGGGCAAGATAAGGCGCAGTCAGGTGAATCACTAGAGCCACCAGGGCAAGATAAGGCGCAGTCAGGTGAATCAGTAGAGCCACCAGGGCAAGATAAGGTATAGTCAGGTGATTCTCTAGAGCCACCGGGATAAGATAAGGCACAATCAGGTGAATCTCTAGAGCCACCGGGGCAAGATAAGGCCCAGTCAGG
This sequence comes from Calotriton arnoldi, assembly GCA_963921515.1. Classification (NCBI taxonomy): domain Eukaryota; kingdom Metazoa; phylum Chordata; class Amphibia; order Caudata; family Salamandridae; genus Calotriton; species Calotriton arnoldi. The sequence goes on from CAWUFW010009228.1 coordinate 481,892, forward strand.
TGAATCACTAGAGCCCCCAGGGCAAGATAATGCACAGTCCGGTGAATCTCTTTAGAGCCACCGGGGCAAGATAAGGTGCAGTCAGGTGAATCTCTAGAGCCACCGAGGCAAGATAAGGCGCAGTCAGGTGAATCACTAGAGCCACCGGGGCAAGATAAGGTACATTCAGGTGAATCTCTAGAGCAACCGGGGCAAGATAAGGTGCAGTCAGGTGAATCACTAGAGGCACTGGGGCAAGATAAGGAGCAGTCAGGTGAATCACTAGAGCCACCGGGACAAGATAAGGGGCAGTCAGGTGAATCTCTAGAGCCACTGGGGTAAGATAAGGTGCAGCCAGGTCAGTCTCTATCGCCACCAGGGCAAGATAAGGCGCAGTCAGGTCAGTCTCTAGAGCCACCGTGGCAAGATAAGGTGAAGTCAGGTGAATCACTAGGGCCACCGGGGCAAGTTAAGGCGCAGTCAGGTGAATCTCTAGAGCCCCCAGGGCAAGACAAGGCATAGTCCGGTGAATCTCTAGAGCCACCGGGGCAAGATAAGGTGCAGTCAGGTGAATCTCCAGAGCCACCGAGGCAAGATAAGGCGCAGTCAGGTGAATCACTAGAGCCACCGTGGTAATATAAGGTACATTCCGGTGAATCTCTAGAGCTACCAGGGCAAGATAAGGCGCAGTCAGGTGTATCACTAGAGGCACTAGGGCAAGATAAGGAGCAGTCAGGTGAATCACTAGAGCCACCGGGGCAAGATAATTGGCAATCAGGTAAATCTCTAGAGCCAATGGGGCAAGATAAGGTGCAGTCAAGTCAATATCTATAGCCACCGGGGCAAGATAAGGCGCAGGCAGGTCAGTCTCTAGAGCCACCGTGGCAAGATAAGGTGCAGTCAGGTGAATCACTAGGGCCACCGGGGCAAGATAAGGTGCAGTCAGGTGAATCACTAGAGCCACCGGGGCAAGATAAAGCACAGTCAGGCAAATCTCCAGAGCCACTGAGGCAAGATAAGGCGCAGTCAGGTGAATCACTAGAGCCACCGGGGCAAGATAAGGCCAAGTCAGGTGAATCACTAGAGGCACCGGGGCAAGATAAGGCACAGTCAGGTGAATCTCTAGAGCCACCGGAGCAAGATAAGGCCCAGTCAGGTGAATCACTAGAGCCCCCAGGACAAGATAAGGCGTAGTCCGGTGAATCTCTAGAGCCACCGGGGCAAGATAAGATGCAGTCAGGTGAACCTCTACAGCCACCTAGGCAAGATAAGGTGCAGTCAGGTGAATCACTAGAGCCACTGGGGCAAAATAAGGTACATTCAGGTGAATCTCTAGAGCAACCGGGGCAAGATAAGGCGCAATCAGGTGAATTACTAGAGGCACTGGGGCAAGATAAGGAGCAGTCAGGTGAATCACTAGAGCCCCGAGGGCAAGATAAGGCATAGTTCGGTGAATCTCTAGAGCCACCGGGGCAAGATAAGGCGCAGTCAGGTGAATCTCTAGAGCCACCGAGGCAAGATAAGGCGCAGTCAGGTGAATCACTAGAGCCACCGGGTCAATATAAGGTACATTCAGGTGAATCTCTAGAGCCACCAGGGCAAGATAAGGCGCAGTCAGGTCAATCACTAGAGGCACTTGGGCAAGATAAGGAGCAGTCAGATGAATTACTAGAGCCACTGGGGCAAGATAAGGGGCAGTCAGGTGAATCTCTAGAGCCACTGGGGCAAGATAAGGTGCAGTCAAGTCAGTCTCTATAGCCACCGGGGCAAGATAAGGCGCAGGCAGGTCAGTCTCTAGAGCCACCGTAGCAAGATAAGGCGCAGTCAGGTGAATCACTAGGGCTACCGGGGCAAGATAAGGTGCAGTCAGGTGAATCTCTAGAGCCACCGGGGCAAGATAAGGAGCAGTCAGGTGAATCACTAGAGCCACGGGACAAGATAAGGTGCAGTCAGGTGAATCTCTAGTGCCACCGGGGCAAGATAAGGCACAGTCAGGTGAATCTCTAGAGCCCCCAGGCAAGATAAGGTGCAGTCAGGTGAATCACTAGAACTTCCGGGGCAAGATAAGGTGCAGTTAGGTGAATCACTAGAGCCACTGGGTCAAGATAAGGCACACTCAGGCAAATCCCTAGAGCCACTGAGGCAAGATAAGGCACAGTCAGGTGAATCACTAGAGGCACCAGGGCAAGAGAAGGCACAGTCAGGTAAATCTCTAGAGCAACTGGGGCAAGATAAGGTGCAGTCAGGTGAATCACTAGAGGCACCGGGGCAAGATAAGGCATAGTCAGGTGAATAACTAGAACCACCAGGGCAAGATAAGGCGCAGTCAGGTCAGTCTATATAGCCACCGGGGTAAGATAAGGCATAGTCAGGTCAGTCTCAAGAGCCACCGGGACAAGATAAGGTGCAGTCAGGTGAATCACTAGAGCCACTGGGGCAAGATAAGGCGCAGTCAGGGGAATCTCTAGAGCCACCGGGGCAAGATAAGGCGCAGTAAGGTGAATCTCTAGAACCACTGGAGCAAGATAAGGTGCAGTCAGGTGAATCTCCAGAGCCAATGGGGCAAGATGAGGCGCAGTCAGGTGAATCACTAGAGCCACCAGGACAAGATAAGGCGCAGTCAGGTGAATCAGTAGAGCCACCGGGGCAAGATAAGGCCCAGTCAGGTGAATCACTAGAGCCCCAAGGGCAAGATAAGGCACAGTCCGGTGAATCTCTTTAGAGCCACCGGGGCAAGATAAGGTGCAGTCAGGTGAATCTCTAGAGCCACCGACGCAAGATAAGGTGCAGTCAGGTGAATCACTAGAGCCACCGGGGCAAGATAAGGTACATTCAGGTGAATCTCAAGAGCAACCGGGGCAAGATAAGGCGCAGTCAGGTGAATCACTAGAGGCACTGGGGCAAGATAAGGGGCAGTCAGGGCCTCGTTTCTATGTTGTTGGAAAGGGAGCTCTATTGCAACGGCGATGGAGTAACTATTGTTACCACCATGATGGCCGCCCACCTGATTTAAATGTGGGGGGACCTTTGGTTTAACGACCGCAGAGACTATTCCGTCTCTGCCGTGGTTACACCCCTCTGATGGCCCGGCAAAGTAAGGGCTGTTGGAGGTTGGCCTGTATGTCTGCCCCCCTTATTTGGATGGATGGACATACAGGTCAATTTTCACTGCCAGTCACCTCCAGGAAAACCCGGGCAGTATGAGGCAGAGAATACTGTAAAATGCCTCCCTCACCAAGAGAGAACTCCCATGGCGAGTGGGGCATAGTTTGTTTGATTTTCAAAAACAAAGTCCCATTTTGGGGTTTGTTTTTAAAAATAAATAAAATGCAACTTTGCTGTATGGCTCTGTCTCATTACAGAACGTTGAGAGGAATCAATATGACAGCGGTTCCTGTCAATGCTTGAAATGTCCGCTGGCCCGACAGACATTTCAAAGTGTTATCGGCCCGTCTGCCGAGACCTCGATTTCAAAATGGTCGTCACTGTCAGCAGCCATCTTCCTCTATACGCAGATATTTCCTGTCCTTTCCCCCACCAAGCACTCTGCACGCAATTGACAGTTTGTAAACAATGTTTTTAAAACACAGTGCCATTCTCTAATGTTCAACGTGTTGCTTCATTCTGAAGCTTCGTTTTCATGCTGCGTTAGCAAGTGAATGTGTCTCAAGGCCTCACGTATTGGGACCACAATGTATTTCTCATGAGAACCTGACTTTGATAAGTGTCATAAGAGTTGTACTAACTATTAGGTGCTTTGCAACGACAGGGTATGTGAACCGCGCTGCATGCGCCTATGGGACAGCGCCAACATATAAGATTCAAACTGTATCGTTCTTTCCTCTAATATGATTGGGTGGATTTTCTGGGCCTTTGCACATTCACACCAAAATGTATGATCTTATTGTATTTCACTTTATAAAATGCGCCTCATCCAAGTGGCCATGGGTTCCCTCTCCCTGGATTCTTAGACGGTTACACTCTGTCTGGCTGATGCTCAATTTGTGACTTATTTACTGAGCTGAATGACACTCTGCTCTGCTATTTCACTATTGTGCTTAACTTGAGCTGGATCCCACATTATTTACTTCAATGACTGTTTGATTCTAACTGTTGATTCTGAATTCTGTAATGATTTAAGTCATTAACAAACCTTCATGTTGTTGACTCTAATATATGGTAGTTGGGGCCTGCTGAAGAGTGAGTGGGACGTGGCATGTGCCAGTGGTCTTATGAGGCGTCAGGAAGAGCAGCAGACGGGGACGCATAGAGGCTGCATGTGATGGCTTTAAGCAGAAGGAAGGTGGAGATGGCCCTACCTGAGGTTTCAACAGCAGTACTGCTTTTAGCATCACCAGTCAAAACGGTACCCAGTCAAAACGCTTACTCAAAAAACCATCAGCCGACCCCAACGAACTCAAGAACTACCAACCCACCTCCTTGCTCTCCTTCCCATCCAAAGTACGAGAAAAGGCAATCAACAAAAGACTCACCACCCACCTCGAGCTAAACAACCTTCTCGACTCCTCCCAGTCCGGATTCTGCAGTAACCAAAGCTCTGAGGCCACTCTCATCACAGCTACAGACGACATCCGAGCCCTCCTCAGTCAAGGAGAAATGGCAGTCCTGATCCTACTCAACCTCTCGTCAACGTTTGATATGGTAATCAACCACAAGCTGATCACCAGACTACACAGCACCAGTATCTAAGGATATGTCCTCAGATGGATTGCCTCATTCCTCACTGGAAGAACCCAGACAGTCCGCCTACTCCCATTCAACTCTGAACCCAAGAACATCATCTGCGGGTCCCTCAGGGCTCATCCCTCAGCCTCACCCTCTTTAACACCTACATGACATGCCTGGCCAACATCGCCACATTCCACAGACTCAACATCATCTTATACGCAGATGAAACAGGACTAGCCCCTCCATATCCGATCACGCCAGGAACCTCTGCATCATCCTCGACAGCAAACTGACCATGAAATCCCAGGTCAAAGCAGTCTAATCAGCCTGCTTCTTCAACCTGGGCATACTACGGAAGATCTTCAATTGGCTCTCCACCAACATCAGACACACCATCACACAAGCCCTCGCCATGAGACGACTCGACTACGGCATTGCCCTGTACTACGGTATATCCACACACCTCAAGAGACTACAAACCATCCAGAACGCAACAGCCAGACTCATCCTCAACCTCTCCCACCAGACCCACCCCTTCCCACATGAAGGAACTCTATTGGCTCCCTTTAAAATAGAGATACCAAATCAAACTACTGACCGACGTGTACAAAGCCCTTCACAACCTGGGACCTGCTTACATCACCCATCGCCTGAGCTTCCACCAACCGGCCAGACTACTGCGATCTGCCTCCCTGTCAATTACACATACTCCCCACATCTACATTCTTCCTAACACCTAGACTCGGAGGACTCTCCCACAGGCTCTTCCATGGACTGAAACATATCCTTATGCCCAAGGGGTGCCACAGGCAGATGGACACCAAAAGCAAAAAGAGCAGGAAAGCACGCGATAACATTGTCAGCACAAGTTATTTCCCATCAATTTGTGCACAATAATAAACGTGTGGTGGTACTGTTATCACTTCACCCTAAATTGGGTACATTTCTTTCAATGAGCTTGGGAGCCATATAACCATCTGAAAAGGTTCACAATCAAATATGGAGTTAAAAGAAATTTTCCCTTTGGATAAACCATATGGTCAACACCTTACATTCATACAGCCGCCATACTTATAGTCCACACATCCCGCACTCATTAATGATTAAGGCACTTATAAGTCGATTACAACTTCTTATAAAAATATTAATATATTTTAATCAGTATAAAAATGCACAAATATGTATTGCACACAAAGATTTGATCACATCAAGAAAACACAAATTCATTTACATAATAAGCACAATGATTTAAGATACACAATTAAAAAAAGGAGAATATAGAAAAGACAGTTCACTATGTCTTCTAGATGTTAATTTGGGTATCTACATAGACAGCATAAAGCATGGGTCTAAATTCCCTGTCTATAACTTGTTGCTGACTTTTCCAAATTTAACACAAAATATACTCTGGGCGTCGACGCGTTTCGGTGGTATATTCGCAATAAGGCCACCTTCTTCAGGACAGTAAATTTTTTCTCCTCTTAGTTAAAAAACCCGGTCCTATATTGACCTATATTGCAAATAAAAACAAATAAACATGTATATCACTATACAAATGGTGATCATCTTTTGCATATACTACGATTAAAATCATTTTGATACATACAATTCGTTAACAGAATAATTTCTTTTCATTTTGTCTTATCCATATCCTATACACATGTGCCTACCTCGAGTTATAAGTGCACCAACCATTCATACCTGGAACTCAATTTAGCAAACCATGAACTCAATTTAACAACCCATAATCATTCATTCTCATAAGTCATCTCCACAGACACCCTGTGTCTAATAACATTCACAATCAAATATTACAAAGAAACCCTCCCCAGCCACGTGGTATCCTTCCGTTCACTTGTAGCCACTGTACAAATACAAGCCCAACTCACTGACTCCTTACTTGTCAAAAAGACTTTTTCCGAGACATTCATGTAGGAATGCTTTCGATATCTGGCGACCATGGCTTTTAACTCATCGCATGGCACACGTGAAGGCCTGAGGCAGTAGAAGACCTCGCCGTGGCAGTGGTGTGTGTATTCACACAACTCCTCTGTTGAGTTCAGTTTTAATCCACATTCTGCTTGGACGTCTTGCGTCCCGTTGACAAACTTGCCAATCCAGTAAAGCTTCTCGTAGCCTTTGTTTCTGGCTCTCCAGAGGGCTGAGACCGCCTCGCTGGAGTGCATCAGCAGGATGGAGAACCGCACTTTGCCTTCCCAAAATAGCGTGAAGTGAATATGGTAGGTGCCATTGTTCAAGTCCTCGATCGCCCCTGAAGCTCCTGCTTCAAGCTCCGGAGAGTAAATCCGGGCTCTTAAAAAGTCACCCCCATGTTCCTTTTGGTTGCTGGAGGAGTCGTAGATCTGGACCTGGACCGTCAGGTTGTCACCAACGCAGTATGAGTTTCGGGGGTTCAGTATCATGGCCCGGCTGTGGGTGGCACTGGTGGTCTGGTTCTTCCCAATGAAAAGGGCCTTGGGCATGCTGGCATCAATCCTGGTGAAGATTTCAATGGTTTTCAAGTCTGTCTCAGTCAGGCTGGCTTTGATCTCCACCTTCTCCTCTGAGGCATCTGTGCAGCTTTCGTAAAAATACCTAAAACTGGGAATCTCAAGAGAAAAAAGGATGAAATTATGGTCATATGTGAAGGCTCTTCCTGAAACATTTGATGGATTCATACTTCAACACAACCTTCTTCAACAAGCATGTTCATTGTTACTGGTTTTATCAAGAGTCACTCTCTGGTAACAAAGTGAAACTTTCTTAGAGCTGTCCACTACTAGAAATGTTTAGAAATAAGAATATTTATCTTCCAGTGTCATCTTTGGAGATACCGTGGGATGAACCAACATGTCCTTCAGACATAAAGAGATAGAACTCAGCTAGCTGGGTGATGGTCTATGCTCCATTTTAAGGAGTTTCTCTTCCTTTGCTAGTCTGGTACAGATCAGACTGTGGTGTGCAGAGAAGGAAGGACCTCAGCCAGAGGAGGGGTAGTGGTTGAATAGCTGCCCCCATACCCTTGGCACCGGTGGATGGGATTCAGGTCACTGGAGGAAGCCCAGAAGGGAACCCAGAAGAAGGAGACTCAGAAAGAGGCTTAGAGAGGGGAAAGGGGTCCAAGAGGAGTCCTGTGAGATTGAAACCCAGAGGCCACAAAGGAGGCTTACCAATATGCGACAGCTTGAGATTACTACACAAAATACCAATACATTCATGCATACTCACCTAGAAAAAGCTGGGAAAGAGGCTGACAAGGAGGTCTAGAAGGGAGCCCAGAAGATGATCTAGAAGGAAGCTCTGATTCAGGAGACACAGGAGAGGACTCAGAAGGAGGACGATAAAGAGACAACCTAGAATGGAGCCAGGAGCAGGCCAAGAATGTGGCCCATTAGCCCAGGCAGACGGTGACCATAAGAGAGGGGCCTGGAAGAGGGCCCACTGGGGCCCAGAAAGAGAAGGTTCAAAAGGGACCAGAAGGTAGGCCAGAGGCTGATCCAGTAGGGGGTCATCCCAGAGGGGGCCAAAGCTGGTGAAACACAAGGGGGTCCAACTGAGACCCAAACAGGGTGCTTGTAGCAATCACAAAGCAAGAAAACAGACTAAAGAGGGCTTGCACCTGACAGTTTGAAAACAATAATGAAAGATTAAAAAGTGCCCAATGAAACATGAGGGAAGGTACATACCTGTGCGAATAAAGGACTAGTTTGGAGCATGTAGTAAATCAGAAGAATGAGCGTAATTATGATCACTCCCAATGTGACCATCTTCTTCATCGTGGCTCACAGAAATAGTGTGTGATCCTCGGCTGATCTTATACAGATGCTTCTTGCTGCAGGGATGAAGCACAACACATTAATGACACTGGCATTTTTACTTTGTGTTAACACTGTTTCTTTACATTTATTTGTACAAGGGCAGCAATTTCCTCACCGCGAGAGTAAGCAGCTATGACTGTCTATCAGATGACACACCAGCCATTGTGAAAGGAAGAAGACCCCTTTCCTTGGTGACTTTATTCCTTAGTCATAATTGTAATTTCTTTAACTTTTTAATTTGTAAAGCACATAAAACCGAATAGATTCAAAGCGCTCTCACCAGGTAAGGCACCAGAGGAACAAGGGGAAAAGCTCAAGTAAAATCAATGGAGTAAACCAGGAAGTCCCCCGGACATTATGAGAATAGCAAGGTTTTCACCTGCTGCCAAAACTATAATACGAGTTTAAAATCCTAATATTTTCCTGAAGTGTGTTCCACAACCTGGCCGCTGCCAATGAGATGGTTTGCTCCTGCATCTGGCTTTCCGTAACCTTGGACCCATCACCTTTCCTTTCCCCGTCCTGCTGATCTCAGAAGTCTGCTGGGAGCATAGCAGTTAAAGGCGGCCCTAGGATAGCAGGAGCCCTCCTGGTGCAGAGCCTTGAACACCAGGCACCGGGCTTCAAAAGTGACCCTCGTCCTCACTGGCAGCCAGTGCAGAGCCTTGAACACCAGGCACCGTGCTTCAGAAGTGACCCTCGTCCTCACTGGCAGCCAGTGCAGAGCCTTGAACACCAGGCACTGGGCTTCAGAAGTGACCCTCGTCCTCACTGGCAGCCAGTGCAGAGCCTTGAACACCAGGCACCGGGCTTCAAAAGTGACCCTCTTCCTCACTGGCAGCCAGTGCAGAGCCTTGAACACCAGGCACCAAGCTTCAAAAGTGACCCTCGTCCTCACTGGCAGCCAGTGCAGAGCCTTGAACACCAGGCACCGGACTTCAGAAGTGACCCTCGTCCTCACTGGCATCATCAGTGATGTCATCAGTGATGTCACTGACCATGTCATGAGTGATGTAATATGTGACGTCATCAGCAGTGCATTGCGGGGGCGCGAGTTATAGTTAGCTGAACTAACTATAACGGGGAATTTCACGGGTTTTGTACGAGTGCAATGTCCAACTAACTATAACTGTCCCTAAAACCTATGGTTTTTTCAGTGAATTTCAAAGGTTTTGTAAATGCTAAACCCTAACTATAACAGGCCTGAAACCTATGGTTTTTTCAGTGAATTTCAAAGGTTTTTTAAATGCTAATTTCTAACTATAACGTGCCTGAAACCTATGGTTTTTCAGTGAATTTCAAAGGTTTTTTAAATGCTAATTCCTAACTATAACATGTCTGAAACCTATGGTTTTTTTCAGTGAATTTCAAAGGTTTTGTAAATGACAATTTTTAAATGTATAAATTGTTATATTTATTTTTTTGATACTGATTTACTACATTTTTTAAACTATTTATTTTTAGATATTTGATTTTTAAATTACATTGTAATTACATTATGCATTACATTACAAAATATACTTTCTCAGAATGAATTACTTTAGTTTAAATACTTTGCAAATAGGCAATAGACTTTTAAGTACAGTAGTTACAGTTGTTGCAATGGCCAACACAATTTCAAACATAATGCAACATTGAGCTCAATGTGAATTTCTAGCTAAATGCAATTAGTTACTTTATGGATTACTTTTCTAACCACAGACTGGATCCTAGATTCAGTCCCGGGACATCTCCTGTAAACAGTTGAGTAAAAGCGTTTTGGTTACAGTAGTGATTTTTAAGGAATATTATTGTATTTTAAAAGTTGACACTTAGAAACTTTTTCACATAGAATCACCAATGTTATCCTATGGGAGGAAATTCACTTAGCAGGTCAGTAGTGTTATCGTTACTTTTTCTTACTCAGTGGTGGATCCTGGATCCAGCACTGGTGCATCTCCTGTAAACAGTTGAAAGAATGCGTTTAAGTCATAAAGGCGATTTTTAAGGAATATTTGTAGTTTGTGAAAATCAACACAAACTTTTTCTGCTGAAAACCAGACAATGGATTCCTATGGAAGGAAATATAAGTTACTGGTAAGTACGGTTAAAATTACTTTTCAGGATCAGTACTGGGCTGAAAGATGCAGCACTGAGGTCTCTCCTGATAACAGGTGAGTAAATCGGAATTCGTATTTCGGCAGATTTTACAGGAATATTATAAAGTTCCAAAACTCCACACTTAGAAGAATTTCCAAGTGAAACCAGTCAATGATATCCTATGGAAGGAAATTCAAGTTACTTGTAAGTACGGTTAAAATTACTTTTCAGGATCAGTACTGGGCTAAAAGATGCAGCACTGAGGTCTCTCCTGATAACAGGTGAGTAAATCGGAATTCGTATTTTGGCTGATTTTAGAGGAATATTTGTATGTTTCAAAAATCGACAAACTTTTTCAGCAAAAAGCAGGCAATGATATCCTATGGAAGGAAATTCAAGTTACTGGTAAGTACGGTTAAAATTACTTTTCAGGATCAGTACTGGGCTGAAAGATGCAGCACTGAGGTCTATCCTGATAACAGGTCAGTAAATCGGAATTCGTAGTTCGGCTGATTTTAGAGGAATATTTTAAAGTTCCAAAACTCCACACTTAGAAGAATTTCCAAGTGAAACCAGTCAATGTTAGCCTATGGAAGGAAATTCAAGTTACTGGTAAGTACGGTTAAAATTACTTTTCAGGATCAGTACTGGGCTGAAAGATGCAGCACTGAGGTCTCTCGTGATAACAGGTGAGTAAATCGGAATTCGTAGTTCTGCTGATTTTAGAGGAATATTTGTAAGTTTCAAAAATCGACACTTAGAAACTTTTTCAGCAAAAGCAGGCAATGATATCCTATGGAAGGAAATTCAAGTTACTGGTAAGTACGGTTAAAATTACTTTTCAGGATCAGTACTGGGCTGAAAGATGCAGCACTGAGGTCTCTCCTGATAACAGGTGAGTAAATAGGAATTCGTAGTTCGGCTGATTTTAGAGGAATATTTGCACAATTTTGAAGGGAGGGGGCGGGGCCTGAGGTGACATCTGTTCAAACGCGCCCGTGGCGCGTTTTAAGTTGGGGGATTAAGTCCCCTTGAATCATGAGGGTCCCTGGGGTCCAACTAGCCCACCCTGTACCTCCAGTATGCGCCAGGGAGCTGCGTTGCAGAGAGGTGTTCAGAGGCCACGCCCCTTTTTACAACACTCTGCAACGCAGCTCCGTGGTTCTTACTGGAGGTACCTGGTGGGCTAGTAGGCCCCTAGGGACCCTCAGGATTGAAAAGGAATTGATTCCCCATCTTAAAACGCACCACGGGGCCTGTTTGCACACATGTCACCTGAAGCCCCGCCCCTCCCTTCACCACTGTGCAAACGCACCCCGTGGCGCGTTTTAAGTTGGGGGATTAAGTCCCCTTGAATCCTGAGGGTCCCTGGAGTCCAACTAGCCCACCATGTACTTCTAAAAGCGCCACAGAGCTGCGTTGCAGAGAGGTGTAAAAGGGGCGTGGCCTCTGTACACCTCTCTGCAACGCAGCCCCTGGTGCATACTGGAGGTTCCTGGTGGGCTAGTTGGCCCCCAGGGACCCCCAGTATTCAAGGGGAATTACTTCCCTTCTTAAAACGTGCCAGGGGGCGCGTTTGCAGAGTACTGCAGGGAGGGGCGGGGCCTCCGGCACGATGCCGGTCGTTTTTTTTTTTAATGGGAGCGGGGCTGCGTGGCCCCCCTTCCCTTGGCCACTTTTGGCCCCGGGGACCCCATCCCCAGGGGCATGAGCATTTTATATATTTTTTAAATAAAAAAATGGGAAGGGGGCCGCGTGGCCCCCTTCCCTGGGCCTGTATTGGCCCCGGGACCCCATCCCCTGGGCATGCCCTCGATTTTTTAAAAATAATCTGGAGGGGGCTGCGTGGCCCCCTCAGGCCATTTAAGGCCCCGGGGACCCCATCCCCCGGGGCCGGCCTTGCCCTTTTTTTTATTTATTTAAAAAAAAAAATTATTTGGGGAGGGGGGCTGCGTGGCACCCCTCCCTGGCCACTTATGGCCCCGGGACCCCATCCCCGGGGCCTGGCCTCTGGTTGGGGACTGTGGGGGTCCCCAATCCCCCACAGTCCCGCCGGCTCCCCGCCTCCTGCAGGAGCCGGCATTGCTTTTCCACATGGGGAGCAGCTAACATGCTGCTCCCCGTGTGGAAAGCAATTGTTTGCATTTTGAAAGAGAGAGCAGGTTTCCTGCTCTCTCTTTCAAAATGCAAACCAAGTTTGCTATGACAGGACGGGAGCCGCGAGGCTCCCGTCCTGTCATAGCAAACTACAGTGTTCCGGGGGTAGACACCCCGGGACACTGCAGGAGCCGGCCCTGGGGGTGGCGGTCCCCAGGGCCATGAAGGGCTCCAGGAGGGGGCCGCGCGGCCCCTCCCAACATTTCACAGCCCTGGGGAGGTGGTGGTCCCCGGGCTTTGGGGTCCGTAACGGACCCCCATATTCAAATCTTTAGTGCCCCGGGGAGGTGGCGGTCCCCGGGGTGTGTGGGGTGGCTGGAGCCCCTCCCCCCCACAGGTCAACAAATTTTTTTAAAAAAGAAGCCCCGGGGGGTGGCGGTCCCCGGGGCTGCGGGAGGGCAAAGAGCCCTCCCGCACCATTATTTTTTCAAAGCCCCGGAGGGTGGCGGTCCTCGGGCTTGGGGGCCTTAGAGGCCCCACATTAAATTTAACCCCCCACCATGCCCCCGGGACTTGGCCCACCTGGGGGCAAATTAACATCGAAGCGCTTCGATTTTTTTTTTTTTCGGCAGGATCCGCGCACCCTGAGCGCATCCTGCCGATTTTTTGTGAAAAAAAATGCTTTTTTGCCCAGGGGGTCCTTGTGGGACCCCTGAGCAGGCCTAGGGGTTAGGGTTTTCTACCCTGCCCCCTTTGTGCGTTTTGCGCACTTGTTTCTTCTTTTTTTTCTTGGCGGGATCAGCGTACCCTAAGCGCATCCCGCCGATTTAAAAAAAAAATGCTTTTCTGCCCAGGGGTCCTTGTGGGACCCCTGAGCAGACCTAGGGGTCAGGGTGTTTCTACCCTGCCCCCTTTTGCGCTTTGCACACTTGTTTCTGTCCCTCGGTTCTATCGAGGGACAAAATGGCTGCCAACACTTCCTGATTTGGAGTGCTGACAGCCAATTAGCATGCAGCTCGTGATCGGGAGGGTACGCGGACCCTACGTGGCCATAGATATATATGTGATTTTATTTGTGATTTTCTCAGAAACTACTGAACGGATTTACACCATTTAAGCAAAAGGCATGACACTGAACCAAGGGCTACCTCTTTGCCAAATTTGGTGTAATTCCGTTCAGCAGTTCGGGCTGTAGCTGCGACTAAAGGTTCCTATGGAAAAATGAATGGGGAAAACTTGTTTTGGGACCCCCTTTTTCTCGGCCCCGCTGACGAATCAACCCGAGACTTTCAGGGTAGGAGCGGACCGGAGCGCCCCAACAAGTTGGAAACTTTCGCGAAGATTCGTCAACCGGCGCCAACGTTATTTCAAATAGAATGTCGCGGATTTCCTATGGATAATAGGTCCTAACTATAACTATCTACTGGCGACCGCCAGTAGATAATATATATGCAGACTTATCACAAGACCAATAACTGTAAAAGCCACAATACTGTCAAAAATAGGATGGTTGTTGAAAGGCTGTCAAAAATAGTTCAAAGGTTGCAAAAATAAGGTTCAATTCAAAGCAGTGGTCTCTGCGACCCTTTCTCTCACAAAGTACCTGGATTTAGCAGCAAAACCAACAAAATGTCGCAAAGAAGGGTTAGCGATGAACCTTGGCACGCGAGGCCGGCGATGCGTTGAAATCCTTGCCGCAAGGGAGGATGATGCGCCGATCTGCACGATGCGTGCGGGGACGATGCGACAACCTTCTGCACGCTAGGCCGCCGATGCGATGACTTTCTTGCCGCGAGGGAGAAGTCGAGGCGACGATCCTGTTGCGCTGTGCGATGGTGTTGCGATGCGAAGAATGGCGCTCCACGAGGGAGCGACAAAATCCGGAGTGATGCGATCAAAATGGCGGACGCACGGCGTCCGCAAAGCGATGTCTCGAAGCGATGATTCTTTTAGGGGTTGCAAGCGCTCGGCGACAGCAGCGCGATGATTTTTCCAGCGCGTCTCAGCTGCAGCGGCTCGCAAAAGGGCGTCAGCGATGGTTTCGTGTTGCGAGCACCCAGCGGCAGCAGCGCAATGATTTTTCCAGCGCGCTCGGCTGCAGCGGCTCGCAAACGTGCGTTAGCGTCGATTTCCAACACTCTGTTCTCTGAAGCAAACTAGAGGCCCTGGAACTCACAGGGGCCTCATCAGCAGATAGCAAACCTCGCAGGGAGGAAGCAGGAGGTTGGTGGTGGAGTCTGGTGTGCCTGAGACTCCAGCAGGAGGCTAGCTTTTTTCCTAGCCCTTGGGTAATTGCTGTAACAAAAATAAAAGTCCTCTCAAAAGTCCTTTTCTCTCTTCTTCAAGGTCCAGTGGTCACTGCTGCAGGCCAGTGCAAGAAACAACACACAAGCACAAGGACAGTCACTTCCTGCAGATTCCTCCAGTGGCACGGACAGCGTTTCCTCTTCAGATCCAGGGGCAATACAAATTGTAGGGGTTTGAGCACACATATTTATACCCCAAAAGTCTTTGTTCTTAGAAGCTACATGTCACTGAACCCAGCCAGAACCAGTTCTGCTCAGTCCTGGAGCACTTTGTTTACCAGGCTGCATCCTTCCTTTCAGAAAGAGGGGGTCTGCTATCAGACGCACAGTAGGAGGTGGAGCCAGCATTCACCTTGCCAGGCACAGCCCTATTCAGGTCAAGGAACCACCCCTCCCCATACTCTAAATGCAGATCTCTCTATTCAACCCAGGTCTGACTCAGCCTGCCCTGTCCCTCCAAAACCAGACAGTCAATACACATAATAGCAGAGCACACTGGAAGGCTTAGGCAAGAAAATACCTACTTTCTAAAAGTGGTATTTTCAAACACAGAATATAAAAATAAACTTCACTAAAAGATGTATTTTAATATCCTGAGCTCAAGCATACTAAATTCGTTTTTCTACCATGTTCCTGGGGTCAGTTAGGACTATAGCATGTAATAGTCAAACTGCCCATTCTGGCCTATGAGGAACAGGTAGCCTTACAGTAGTGAAAAACGAAATTAGGTGTAATTCACTACCAGGACATGCTACACACACCAAGGCATGTCCTACCTTACACATACAATGCACCCTACCATAGGGGTGACTTACATGATGCCAAGGGAAGGTTCAGGGGCTGGGAAGTGGGTGCACTTCACAGCCACAGACTCTGCAGTGGCAGGTCTGAGACACACTTTACAAGCTGCTTCTGTGGGTGGCGCAAACCAGCGCTGCAGGCCCACCAGCAGCATTTGGTTTACCAGCCCTGGGCACACACAGGCCACTCTACTAGGGACTAACAGATAAACCAAATAAGCCAATCAAGGATGTACCAATTCACATAGTCATATTTACAAAGGGAGCATTCGCGTTGTGGCACTGAATGGCAGTGGCACAGCGCCCATAGCATCTAACACCAGCAAAAACAGAGGAGACAGCGAAAAATGGAAGGGAGACCCACGCCATGGTGCCAGGTCTAACACGTGTCCCCCCCTGCTGAAATGTGGGGAGAACTACTCATCCCCTTGGAAGTTCTCATCACTAAGGCGGAAAAATCTGGACAGACCATCAGCATTGGCGTGTTCTGTACCAGGGCGGTGTTCCACCGTGAAGTCCATACCCTGTAGGGAAATGGACCACCTCAACAACTTGGGATTCTCACCCCTCATCTGCATCAACCATCTGAGGGGCCTGTGGTCTGTCTGAACCTGGAAGTGAGTCCCAAACAGGTATGGTCTCAGCTTCTTCAGTGCCCAGACCACAGCAAATGCCTCACACTCAATTGCACTCCACCTCTGTTCCCATGGAAGTAACCTCCTACTGATGAAGGCTACAGGTTGGTCTAGTCCCTCCTCATTTATCTGTGACAGAACGGCCCCCACCCCATGCTCTAAAGCGTCTGTCTGGACAATAAATTCCTTAGCAGAATTGGGCGCCTGGAGTACGGGGGCTGTACACATGGCAGTTTTGAGGACATCACAAGCTTTCTGACAGGTGTCAGTCCAGTTCACAATCTTTGGCTGCTTCTTGGAAGTCAGCTCAGTCAAGGGTGCAACAATGTTGCCATACCCCTTGACAAACCTCCTGTAGTAACCTGTGAGTCCTAAGAAGGCCCTCACCTGGGTCTGGGTCCTTGGGGGCTCCAAAGCCAGGATGGTTTCAATCTTGGGCTGCAGGGGTGCCACCTGGCCACTCCCCACCTGGTGTCCCAAGTACACCACAGAACCCTGCCCAATCTGGCACTTACTGGCCTTGATTGTGAGGCCTGCTCTGCGCAGCGCCATCAACACTTCCCAGAGGTGGCGCAAGTGGTCCTCCCAGGAGGAACTAAACACTGCAATGTCATCCAGGTAGGCGGCACTGAAATTCTACAGCCCAACCAACACCTGGTTGACCAACCTCTGAAAGGTGGCAGGGGCATTCTTCATCCCAAAGGGCATCACACGGAACTGGTAGTGCCCATCTGGTGTGGAGAATGCTGACCTCTCCTTTGCCCCATCAGTTAAGGCGATCTGCCAGTACCCAGACGTCAGATCAAACGTGCTGAGGTACCGGGCAGCCCCTAACCGATCTATGAGCTCATCAGCTCGGGGGATGGGGTGCGCGTCGGCCTTTGTGACCGAATTGAGACCTCGGTAGTCCACACAGAACCTAAGTTCAGGAGTGGCACCAGGCGTCGCAGCTTTTGGTACCAAGACCACAGGGCTGGACCAGGGGCTGCTAGAGGACTCAACCACCCCTAGGGCAAACATTTTGGAGACCTCCTCCTTAATGCAAGCCCGGACCCTGTCAGTCACTCTGTAAGCCTTGTGCTTGACAGGAGGACTGTCCCCGGCATCCACCTCATGGACGCACCAATCAGTGACACCAGGCACCAGGGAGAACAAATCAAGAAATTGCCCCAACAGTTGGTGACAATCTATCTGCTGCTCAGGGGTCAGTGTAGTGGAGAGGATCACACCCTCCACTGACCCATCCTTCTCTCCTGCACACAGGAGGTCAGGAAGAGGTTCACTCTCCTCCTCCATCCCATCATCTGTGGCAAGAAGCATGCCCACTTCAGACCTCTCAAAGTGGGGCTTCAGGCGGTTCACATGCAGGACCCGCAAGGGGTTCCTGGGAGACTGAAAGTCCACCAAATAGGTAACGGGACTTTTGCGCTCCACCACCTCAAATGGACCGGTCCACTTATCTTGGAGCGCACAGGGCTCCACTGGGGCCAGTACCCAAACCTTCTGACCAGGTTGAAATTCGACCAGAGTGGCATTCTGGTCGTGCCAACGTTTCAATTCCTCCTGGCTGGCTTCCAGATTTGCCTCAGCAATCTTTCTGAAACGCCGAGTCTGGTTCCTGAAGGCCAACATGTAGCTAAATACATCTTGGGAGGGTTCCTGGGAGATTGCTCCCAGCCTTCCTTGACCAGACTCAGAGGTCCTCTAACCGGATGGCCATAGAGCAGTTCAAAGGGACTGAACCCTAAGGACTTCTGTGGCACCTCACGGTAGGCAAACAACAGGCATGGCAGGAGGACGTCCCACTTACGTCTCAGGGGCTCTTCTAGGCCCATGATCATGCCTTTCAAGGTCCGGTTGAACCTTTCAACCAGACCATTACCTTGGGGGTGGTAAGGAGTGGTGAACTTATACGTTACCCCACACTCCTCCCACAGAGACTTCATGTACTGGGAGATGAAGTTGGTCCCCCTGTCAGACACCACCTCTCTGGGGAACCCCACATGGGAGAAAATCCCCATCAGTACACGTCCCACCACGGGGGCCGTCACCGTCCTGAGCGGGATGGCTTCAGGGTACCGGGTGACATGGTCCACCAAGACCAGGATGAACCTGTTGCCCATGGCTGTCTTGGGGTCCAGAGGCCCCACATTGTCAATGCCCACTCACTCGAATGGGGTGCTAACAACGGGAAAGGGTTGGAGTGGGGCCTTGATCTTCCCCCCACTCTTCCCACTTGCCTGGCAAGTTTCACATGTTCTGCAGTAAGTGTCAGAGCTCTTACGCATCTGGGGCCAATAAAAGTGGGTGACCAGCCAGTCAAGGGTTTTGGTCTGCCCCAGATGTCCTGCCAATGGAATGTCATGAGCCAACCCCAGTAGGAAGGCCCTGAAGCACTCGGGTGTGAGAAGTTGGCCTGGCATATGCTGTCCACTAATTATAGTGGGCACCTTGCACCAGTCCAAATCGACTCTTATGGTAGGTAGGTTAAAGACAACCTTATTGAAAGCTATCCTAGTGGTAGCTGTGGAGAGCAGCCTTCAGGCTAAGTCTTGAAGGAATGTAAAGCAGCTTGTTTTACCAGTCTATAATCTCTTGAGTGACCAAATGAAAGAGCACCACACCAGGTATATATTCAAAATATATGTATTTATTACTAAACACACCCCTCTAGTCTCTTTATGAGGCTAGAGTTCGAAGTACATAGGTTATAAGATCTTAAATCACAGTAATAGCACAAATACACGTTTGGGCCCTAGGGGCGTACCAAACCATATACCAATAAAGTGGTATGCGAACCACGACTGAACTAGACACTAGGCCTAGAGCCTCTAGAAGTGCTTGGACCACAAGGAACCACCCAAGGTAGTGACACAGGGGACCCACGGGAGACGCGTGCAGTGTAAATACACAACCGCGATTCGCCGTTAACTTCTATGGAGAAAGTCGGGATCGGAAAAATAGAGGAAAGGGACACTTTAAAGAGGACTAGGACAAAACCCTTTGAGATCTAGGACTTTGAAGAGTCTCTACCCACGGGAGCACCGGAGTACTCGTGTTACCTCACCCAGGGAAGCCGGGTGCATAGGTGCCTTTCGGGGTCGGGTTTCGTCGTCGTTTCTTATGGCGATCTGCTGCAAAGTGCTGCTGGCGACCAGGAGAAAAGTGTCCGGGTGGATCCAAGAGTGGATCGGAGTTCTGAAGAACCTGAAAGCAGAGGGGACAGAGTCTGGGTCACTAGCCAGTGACCAGGAGGGCGATGGACAGATGCCCACCGATGTCGAGTGCTTCAAGTTCGTTGACGGTTGTCTTGACTCTTCAGCCACGAGGTCCGGGAGGCGTTGTCGGCGACCAGGAGCAGGATTCGGGCTGTTGCTCGATGTCTGTCGAGTGCAGAGGTGTTGGCGACCAGATTGGACCCAACAGGCCTTGGCAACGGCAAGTCTCGAGTAAGATGTAGATCGTCGATGATGCAGACCAGCAAGGTCTGGGGAACTCACCCAGCAAGGGTAAGTGAGGGCAGGCCTGGAGCAACCAGACTGCCAAGTAAAGAAAAGATTGGCCTTCGGTAAGGGCTACTAGCCAACGGGCTAGCGACCGCGAAGGAGCCTCGTGACGCCGCACGTGGAGCTGGCTTACAGGACACTCGTGGAGTGGGGGCCAGTGATCTTCGGTGCAGGTGGTGCTGGAGGCTAGGGCTACTCGGAGCCCAAAGCACGACTTCTTGGGAGACCCAGAAGATGATGCACTTGCAAGTGTGCTCGGTGTCCAGGGGTCACGGTCTCAAGTCACCCACGATAGCCACGGGCCTCAGCTTTGCTGGGGACTCAGGGTAGCCTCGGGAAGTCTGAGAATCCACCTCTGGTGATGCGATGCCTTCGGCGTCCGACGGGAGCTTCAGTAATGCGAACCGGACAGATGCTTCTTTGGTGCCTGCCAAGCAGGGGAGTCACTCCTTGACCCCAAGGGAGATTCTTCAGTCCTCTAATCGTGAGTAGAGCGTCGAAGGTCCAGGATTCTGTTTCAGAGTTTCGTCCAGGTATAATCTAAAGTCCTAAGGACTGGGTTCCTACCTTTATTCCAAAAATAGGGGATGGACTACTCTGTGGCCCCACCTATGGGTGGGTCAGGGCAGAGGGGTGGCTACACCCTTTCCCTTTGTCCAGTTCGCACCAAAGCAGGGGCTGCAAGCCCCTGATCCGGTTTGAACTGGGGTATGCACAGGGACACCAAATGTGCCCCCAGTGCAGGACTTCAAAGCACCCGAAAGTGCTCCCGCCCAGCCCCAATACACATTGTCCTGTCTGGGGAGGTGGTCACACCTCCCTGGGACAGGAAACCTATTGTCCAGGCCTCCCCTGCCGGAGTTTCGTCCAGCAGCAGGAGGCCAGACTCGTGTCTGTGGCAGCAGCATCCATTTTGTGATGCCAGGGCTCTGGAAAGAAGTTACCGGACTCGTCAGAGTTAACATGCCTTTCCCTCTAGAAGGGTGGAATGCTACCCCCGCCGCCAGGATTGGCGGGGTGGGAGTATTCCAAGATGTTTGACACCAAACACGACATGTTTAGGTGCAGCCATTTCATAGTTAGCATTTTACCGCGAGGATATAATGCGTTTAAGAGTATATGGTCAGGCTGCACTACAAACAGCATCAGAGATGGTCTCCGAACGCTGCAGAGGGGCCCTGCTCATGCAGGGGCACCCTCTCACATAAGAACCATGCACTCTGCCTTTAGGATTGATAAGGCCTGCCTTAGGAGTGACTTATAGGTTTATATGTGTGTATGCTTTTAGTGATATAGGTAACCTATACCACAGCAAGGGGTGCATGCACCACCTTACCCAGGCTGCAGTAGCAGACCTGTGGTGTCAGTTTGGATGGCCTACCAGGGGTGGCATAATACATGCTGCAGCCCCTGGCAGGCCTCTGAGGTACCTATGCCCTTGGTACATAGTATACCATATACTAGGGACTTACAAGGGCACTCCAGATCCCAATCAGTGATGTGCCTAAGGCACATGGAGACCCTTTTAAAGAGGAAACAGCTAGGCTGGGGTTCTGAATAGCAGGGCCCCAGCCAGACTAATGTCGAAAACCAGTGAAGTATCAGCAAAAAGTGGGGGTACCCCTGTGAAGCAGATCCTACTCTCCTACACAACCCCCCCAAACGTAGGGACATTAAACTAACCTTGCCCAGTTAAGTCTTCATGTTCTAAGTGGAAATACCTAGAGAGTCCATCTGCATTCGCATGGTTACTCCCAGGCCTATGTTCCACTGTAAAGTCCATCCCCTGTAGGGAAATGGACCACCTAAGCAGTTTGGGGTTTTCACCCTTCATTTGTTTTAGCCATAAGAGGGGCTTATGGTCTGTCTGAACCAGGAAGTGTGTACCAAACAAGTATGGCCTCAACTTCTTCAGAGCCCAGACCACAGCAAAGGCCTCCCTCTCTATGGCTGACCAACGTTTCTCTCTAGGGGTCAGCCTTCTGCTAATAAAAGCTACTGGCTGATCCTGACCTTCTTCATTCAATTGTGACAGTACAGCCCCTACCCCCAATTCAGATGCATCTGTTTGAACAATGAACTTCTTGGAGTAATCAGGACTCTGCAGAATTGGAGCAGTGCACATGGCCTGCTTGAGGTCATCAAATGCCTTTTGACAGCTAACTGTCCACTGAACCTTTTGGGCATTTTCTTAGAAGTTAAGTCATTCAAGGGTGTCACTATTGATCCATACCCCTTGACAAATCTCCTATAGTACCCAGTCAGGCCTAAGAAGGCTCTCACCTGAGTCTGGGTAGTGGGAGCAGTCCAGTCCATGATGGTCTGGATCTTGCTCTGCAAAGGTTGAACCTGGCCTCCACCCACAAGGTGGCCCAGGTACACAACCTGACTCTGCCCTATCTGGCACTTAGTGGCCTTGATAGTCAGGCCTGCCTTTTGCAGGGCCTGTAAAACATTCCTGAGGTGGACCAGGTGATCCTCCCAGGTGGAGCTAAAGACAGCAATATCATCTAGATAAGCTGCACTATAGGCCTCCAGTCCTGTGAGAACTGTGTTCACCAACCTCTGGAAAGTGGCAGGTGCATTTTTCAGACCAAAGGGCATCACCACAAATTGATAATGCCCACTAGGGGTTGAAAATGCTGTTTTGGGCTTTGCAGCATCAGCTAGTCTGATCTGCCAGTAGCCAGCTGTTAGGTCAAATGTGCTGAGATATTTGGCAGAGGCCAAAGTATCTATGAGCTCATCTGCCCTGGGTATTGGATGGGCATCAGTCCTAGTGACTGCATTGAGGCCCCTGTAGTCTACACAAAACCTCATCTCTCTTTTCCCACCACTGGTGTGAGGTTTAGGTACTAGGACTACTGGACTAGCCCAAGGGCTATCTGAGGGCTCAATCACTCCCAATTCCAACATCTTCTGGACTTCAGTCCTGATACAGTCCCTGACATGGTCAGGTTGCCTATAAATCTTGTTTTTAATAGGCAGACTGTCCCCAGTGTCCACTTCATGAGTGCACCAGGTGGTCTGACTGGGTGTCAGAGAAAACATGTGTCTAAACTGATTGAGGACTTGCCTGCAATCAGTTTGTTGCTGGGTAGTGAGGCTGCCTGCCAAGGCTACACCATCAACTGACCCATCGTCAGGGTTCTGTGAGAGCAGGTCAGGGAGTGGGTCACTCTCTTCCTCCTGCCCTTCATCAGTAGCCATGAGCAAGCCCATGTCTGCCCTGTCCACATATGGCTTAAGTCTGTTGACATGGAGAACCCTGTGGGGACTCCTGGGTGTTCCCAGGTCTACTAAGTAAGTGACCTCACCCTTCTGCTCAACAATAGTGTGGGGTCCACTCCATTTGTCTTGGAGAGCTGCTGGGGCCACTGGCTCCAACACCCACACCTTCTGTCCTGGCTGGTAAACAGTTAGGACAGCTCTTTGGTCATGCCAGGCCTTTTGAAGTTCCTGGCTAGCCTCAAGGTTTTTGGTTGCCTTTTTCATGTACTCAGCCATCCTGGAGCGGAGACCAAGTACATAGTCCACTATATCTTGCTTTGGGGGCTTGAGAGGTAACTCCCATCCTTCCTTCACCAAGCACAGTGGACCCCTCACAGGGTGGCCAAACAGAAGTTCAAAAGGGCTGTAACCAACCCCCTTCTGAGGCACCTCCCTATATGCGAATAAAAGGCAGGGCAAGAGTATGTCCCATCTACGCCTAAGCTTTTCTGGGAGCCCTTTAATCATGCCCTTCAAGGTTTTGTTGAATCTCTCAACTAAACCATTGCATTGTGGGTGATAGGGTGTGGTGAACTTATAAGTAACTCCACACTCCTTCCACATTGCCTTTAAGTACCCAGACATGAAGTTTGCACCCCTGTCTGATACCACCTCCTTAGGAAAGCCCACTCTTGAGAAAATTCCCAGGAGGGCCCTTGCCACCACAGGTGCTGTAGTGGTCCTAAGGGGTATAGCCTCTGGATACCTGGTGGCATGATCCACTACCACCAGTATAAATCTGTGCCCAGATGCTGTTTGGGGATCCATGGGACCAACAATGTCAATCCCTACCCTCTCAAAGGGCACCCCCACCACAGGTAGTGGTATCAGGGGGCCTTTGTAGTGCCACCTGCTTTGCCACTGGCTTGGCAGGTTACACAGGAGCGACAAAACTCCTTACTGTCTTCAGACATGTGGGGCCAGTGAAAGTGAGGGACAATTCTGTCCCAAGTCTTGTTCTGGCCCAGGTGTCCTGCTAAGGGAATATCATGGGCTAGGGTCAATAGGAAGCCCCTGAACTTCAAAGGTATTACCAACCTCCTGGTAGCACCAGGCTTGGGGTCTCTACTCTCTGAGTACAGGAGTCCATCATCCCAATACACTGTATGGGGACCACTAGCTTTCCCAGCAGCCTCAGCAGCAGCTTGCTGTCTGAGGGGTTCAAGGGAGGGGCAGCTCTGCTGCTCCTGGCTCAGATCTGCCCTAGAAGGTCCCCCTGTCCCCAAGAACTCAACCTGGTCAGGCTCAAGTTCCTCTGGGACAGTTCCTTCTTCAGGGCTGAGATCATCCCCCTCAAGGGACTGATCTTCCTCCTGAGCCAAGGGGGAAGGCACTGCCTTAACCCTACTACTCCTCCTCTTGGAAGGCACTTGGTCCATTCTTCCAGAATCCAAGGCCTGTTCAGTTTTAGACAGTTTAGCTTGTGACCTGGTCACAGCAAACACATCTGCAGGGATCCCCAGCATTTCTGCATGGGTCCTGAGCTCCACTTCTGCCCAAGCAGAAGTCTCTAAGTCATTGCCAAGCAAGCATTCGACTGGTAGGTTTGCACTTACCACAACCTTCTTAAGGCCAGTTACCCCTCCCCAGGAGAAGTTAACAACTGCCAGAGTATGGTCTGTTCTGACATTGCTAGCATTGGTCACTTGGTACATTTCACCAAGTATAACTTGCCCAGGTAGCACAAGGTCTTGTGTCACCATTGTGACACTTGCCCCTGTGTCCCTAAATGCCAAAGCCTCTCGTCCATTGATTAAAGGCTGTTGTCTGTACTT
This sequence comes from Calotriton arnoldi, assembly GCA_963921515.1. NCBI lineage: Eukaryota > Metazoa > Chordata > Amphibia > Caudata > Salamandridae > Calotriton > Calotriton arnoldi. The sequence continues at coordinate 506,846 of CAWUFW010009228.1, forward strand.
GCCCAGATTACTGGGACTCACAGTGGAGGTCACATCCATGCCTCCATCACAGACTAACACAGCCTGAGTCAGTTCCCTGACTAAGTCAGAGCCCAACTCAGTTCCCAGGGTGAACCCTACTAAACCCTTGGCTGGAGCACTTCCACCAACTGTACTAGGGGGAACAGGTGCCTTAGGGGCATTGGTGGATGCTGGACTGGAGTCTTTGGACTTGGTGCAATCACTGGTCCAGTGGGTCTTTTGCTTACAGACCTTGCACCATGGTTTTCTTTGGCCTTTACCCTTGGTAGACTGGGAATCCCCACCAGAAGAAGATTTTTGGGGGCCTGATGAAGACTTTTGATCTTTACCCTTCTCCCCACCCTTGTCAGAGTTCTTAGCATCTTGCTTCTTGGTTTCCCCACCTTGGTTCTGTACCTTCTGCTTCACCCTGGTTCTGACCCATTTGTCTGCCTTCTTTCCCAATTCTTGGGGAGAGGTCAGATCAGAGTCAACCAGGTACTGATGCAACAGCTGGTTTTGACAGTTATTAAGAATCTGCTCCCTCATTATCAGATTATACAATCCTGAGAAGTCACACACCTTACTGCCCATCAACCAGCCTTCCAGAGCCTTGGCAGAACAATCCACATAGTCTACCCAGTCTTGAGTCTGTGCTTTTTGGGTGTCTCTGAACTTCAACCTGTACTGTTCAGTGGTTAGGCCAAACCCATCAATAAGAGCACTCTTCAAGACCTTGTAATTGTCAGCATCCTCCTCTCTAACAGTGAGGAGCTTGTCTCTACCTTTGTCAGCAAAGGAGAGCCACAAGATTGCTGCCCACTGCTCCTGAGGGACCTTCTGTACTTTACAGGCCCTCTCTAAAGCAGTTATCCATTTGTGGATATCATCCCCACTCTGGTAGGGAGGGACAATCTTGCTCAGGTTCCTATGGTCATAGGACCTTTCCCTATCTCTAGGGATATGGCTGCCACCATGGGACTCTAGTCCCAACTTTCTTCTCTCTTTAAGGAGATCTAGGGATTCTCTATCTAAAGCCAATTGCTTCTTCCTGATCTCCAGTTGAGTTTCCTCATACTGGACCAGTCTCTTTCTTCTCTCATGAGAGGATTCCCTCCTGTGAGAAGAAACAGAGCTCCCTATTGAGGTGCCAGAGTGGTTAGACTCCTGAGAAGGAGACCTAGACTTTCTGAGCACACTCATAATCCTTCCTGGGGGACAAAGGTGTGGTTCTCCAGATCCTCATCTTCATCTTCCCCAGAAGGGATTGGGTTTTCCAGGTCAGGGTCATTGTCACCCTCCTGGTCAGTTTCAGAGGGGGGCTGGGGGTAGTAGTACCCCTGGCCCCTTCCTCATCTGCTGGCCCACCCTCTGCTCCTACCCCTTCAGTCTCTGAAGACTTACTAAGATCATAAGCCACCAACAACTCCTGGAGGTGTTGGGTGGTGGGACTTTGGCCTGTCCTTAATTTCCTCACGTTACACAAAGCTCTCAGTTCCAAGAATGGGAGTGTGTCATACTTGGAGGGGGAAGCTCAATGGCTTCCTGCAGGGCATCTCTAGATCCTGCTTTTAAAGACATTACTAGTGTGGTGTGGTGTATGCACTACCTACTCTAGTGTGGCCTACTAAACTCTCTTGAGTTGTAGAAAGGGTTGTGCTATCCCTTAACACACAACTCTAAGTTCAGTAGAACTTACTGATATTCTAAGCTTAAATTATATGTACCTTAGGTACCTTTAGTGGTTTTCAGTTGATCAATTCAATTGAGATTATCTGGTAAAACAATAGCAAGCTGGAATCCCACACGCTGCACACCAATGTGAGAAGTTGGCCTGGCATATGCTGTCCACTAATTATAGTGGGCACCTTGCACCAGTCCAAATCGACTCTTATGGTAGGTAGGTTAAAGACAACCTTATTGAAAGCTATCCTAGTGGTAGCTGTGGAGAGCAGCCTTCAGGCTAAGTCTTGAAGGAATGTAAAGCAGCTTGTTTTACCAGTCTATAATCTCTTGAGTGACCAAATGAAAGAGCACCACACCAGGTATATATTCAAAATATATGTATTTATTACTAAACACACCCCTCTAGTCTCTTTATGAGGCTAGAGTTCGAAGTACATAGGTTATAAGATCTTAAATCACAGTAATAGCACAAATACACGTTTGGGCCCTAGGGGCGTACCAAACCATATACCAATAAAGTGGTATGCGAACCACGACTGAACTAGACACTAGGCCTAGAGCCTCTAGAAGTGCTTGGACCACAAGGAACCACCCAAGGTAGTGACACAGGGGACCCACGGGAGACGCGTGCAGTGTAAATACACAACCGCGATACGCCGTTAACTTCTATGGAGAAAGTCGGGATCGGAAAAATAGAGGAAAGGGACACTTTAAAGAGGACTAGGACAAAACCCTTTGAGATCTAGGACTTTGAAGAGTCTCTACCCACGGGAGCACCGGAGTACTCGTGTTACCTCACCCAGGGAAGCCGGGTGCATAGGTGCCTTTCGGGGTCGGGTTTCGTCGTCGTTTCTTATGGCGATCTGCTGCAAAGTGCTGCTGGCGACCAGGAGAAAAGTGTCCGGGTGGATCCAAGAGTGGATCGGAGTTCTGAAGAACCTGAAAGCAGAGGGGACAGAGTCTGGGTCACTAGCCAGTGACCAGGAGGGCGATGGACAGATGCCCACCGATGTCGAGTGCTTCAAGTTCGTTGACGGTCGTCTTGACTCTTCAGCCACGAGGTCCGGGAGGCGTTGTCGGCGACCAGGAGCAGGATTCGGGCTGTTGCTCGATGTCTGTCGAGTGCAGAGGTGTCGGCGACCAGATTGGACCCAACAGGCCTTGGCAACGGCAAGTCTCGAGTAAGATGTAGATCGTCGATGATGCAGACCAGCAAGGTCTGGGGAACTCACCCAGCAAGGGTAAGTGAGGGCAGGCCTGGAGCAACCAGACTGCCAAGTAAAGAAAAGATTGGCCTTCGGTAAGGGCTACTAGCCAACGGGCTAGCGACCGCGAAGGAGCCTCGTGACGCCGCACGTGGAGCTGGCTTACAGGACACTCGTGGAGTGGGGGCCAGTGATCTTCGGTGCAGGTGGTGCTGGAGGCTAGGGCTACTCGGAGCCCAAAGCACGACTTCTTGGGAGACCCAGAAGATGATGCACTTGCAAGTGTGCTCGGTGTCCAGGGGTCACGGTCTCAAGTCACCCACGATAGCCACGGGCCTCAGCTTTGCTGGGGACTCAGGGTAGCCTCGGGGAAGTCTGAGAATCCACCTCTGGTGATGCGATGACTTCGGCGTCCGACGGGAGCTTCAGTAATGCGAACCGGACAGATGCTTCTTTGGTGCCTGCCAAGCAGGGGAGTCACTCCTTGACCCCAAGGGAGATTCTTCAGTCCTCTAATCGTGAGTAGAGCGTCGAAGGTCCAGGATTCTGTTTCAGAGTTTCGTCCAGGTATAATCTAAAGTCCTAAGGACTGGGTTCCTACCTTTATTCCAAAAATAGGGGATGGACTACTCTGTGGCCCCACCTATGGGTGGGTCAGGGCAGAGGGGTGGCTACACCCCTTTCCCTTTGTCCAGTTCACGCCAAAGCAGGGGCTGCAAGCCCCTGATCCGGTTTGAACTGGGGTATGCACAGGGACACCAAATGTGCCCCCAGTGCAGGACTTCAAAGCACCCGAAAGTGCTCCCGCCCAGCCCCAATACACATTGTCCTGTCTGGGGAGGTGGTCACACCTCCCTGGGACAGGAAACCTATTGTCCAGGCCTCCCCTGCCGGAGTTTCGTCCAGCAGCAGGAGGCCAGACTCGTGTCTGTGGCAGCAGCATCCATTTTGTGATGCCAGGGCTCTGGAAAGAAGTTACCGGACTCGTCAGAGTTAACATGCCTTTCCCTCTAGAAGGGTGGAATGCTACCCCCGCCGCCAGGATTGGCGGGGGGTAGTATTCCAAGATGTTTGACACCAAACACGACATGTTTAGGTGCAGCCATTTCATAGTTAGCATTTTACCGCGAGGATATAATGCGTTTAAGAGTATATGGTCAGGCTGCACTACAAACAGCATCAGAGATGGTCTCCGAACGCTGCAGAGGGGCCCTGCTCATGCAGGGGCACCCTCTCACATAAGAACCATGCACTCTGCCTTTAGGATTGATAAGGCCTGCCTTAGGAGTGACTTATAGGTTTATATGTGTGTATGCTTTTAGTGATATAGGTAACCTATACCACAGCAAGGGGTGCATGCACCACCTTACCCAGGCTGCAGTAGCAGACCTGTGGTGTCAGTTTGGATGGCCTACCAGGGGTGGCATAATACATGCTGCAGCCCCTGGCAGGCCTCTGAGGTACCTATGCCCTTGGTACATAGTATACCATATACTAGGGACTTACAAGGGCACTCCAGATCCCAATCAGTGATGTGCCTAAGGCACATGGAGACCCTTTTAAAGAGGAAACAGCTAGGCTGGGGTTCTGAATAGCAGGGCCCCAGCCAGACTAATGTCGAAAACCAGTGAAGTATCAGCAAAAAGTGGGGGTACCCCTGTGAAGCAGATCCTACTCTCCTACATCGGGTACCACCAGCACACGGGCTGACCCTGGCTCAGCAGCCTTAGGCTCGCTATACAGGAGACTGCTCTCCCAATAAATCAGATGTGAACCAGACATGTCACCTACTTCCTGGGCTGCAGCCTGGCGCAGCAGACCCTCCAGAGAGGGGCACTCTCTTTGCTGCTTGCAAAATTCCTCCCTGGTGGGCCCCCCTTCCTGCTGCCAATGGGTCAGCTCAGGCAGGTCCCCCAGTTCGGCGATCTGCTCCCCGGTAGGCTCCAGGGCATCCCCCTCAGGGTCCGCTCCTTCCTGGGCCGTGGGAACTAAGGGGGCTGGTTTCCCGCACCCCCTGCCCCTCCTCTCTAAGGCAGGGATCTGGGCCATACTTTCAGGCTCCAGATCTTCCTCAACACCCTCCTTGGCTGCCATGGACCGAGTGGTGGCACACGCCCACTCAGGCAGACCCAACATCTCCAAGTGAGCTTTCCTCTCCACCGTGGCCCATGGGGATTTCTCTAAATCATTGCCCAACAGACAGTCCACGGGCATGGCGGGCCTCACAGCCACCTGAAGAGTTCCTGAGACCCCCCCCCACTCAAAGGGAACCTGAGCCACCTCACATTGGCTCTCTGAGTTGTCTGCGGACACTACAGGGTAGAATGCATGGGGGACAACCTGCTCTCTGGACACCAACCGGGAGCTGACAGCAGTTACACTGGCTCCTGTGTCCCTGAGAGCTTCCACTCTATGGCCATTGATGGTCACCCACTGCCTGTACTTTTTAGTGTTATCAGGCAGTGCCGGTTTAGGGGCCATCTCAAAGTCTCCTAGTGAGACAAGGGTCAATTGTACGGGATCCCACTCACCTTGGGCACCCATCTCCTCCTCCCCCAGGGCTACACTAGTAATCTGGCGGGGTGGTGCACGGGGTGGTGCACTGGCCCCCCTTTGGGGGCACTGGGGATCAAAGTATCTGTGGCCCACTTGACCACAGTTGTAACAAGTGGGGGGCCCCCTGGGAACAGGCCTACCTGTTGGGGGCACTGGCTTCCTTTCTTGGGGAGGCTGGGACACCACTGCTTGGTTCCCTTGGGGATTACTTTGGGGCACTCGGTGGAACTCCCTCTGTTGACCCTTGTCCCCCCCACCCCTCTGCTGGGGACCCTGCCCACCTTTGGCGAAGTCTCCCCCTGGACCCTTGCAAACCCGGGTGCTCACTAGGGGTGGGTGGAATTTGAGTAGTCGCGCTACGCAAAGCTCCGCGAAACGGTAAAAAATCTTCGCGAGCATGCAAAAGTTCCGCGAACACGCGGAATTGCTTGTTCCGCCCGTTCGCGATGCTTTTTTCCTGTTCGCGAACGCTGTTTGCGTGCTCGGGGAGAATATCTCGCGAACACGCATTTTGAAAGCGCGAACAAGCAAAAAATTCCGCGAAGCCGCGGAATTTTTGGTCATTCCGCGTTCTCCGCGGAACGCAAAATTACCCAAATTCCGCAAATTCCGCGAGCGGAACGGAATTTACCGCCCAGGCCTAGTGCTCACCCAGCGGTCCGCCTCCTCAGCAAGCTTCCTAGGATTAGTTAACTTGCTATCAATTAGGTGCTGGCGTAGCTCAGGAAAACAGTTACTAGGGAATTGCTCCCATGCAATTAAATCATACAGTTGCTCAAAAGTTTCTACTTTACTACCTCTTACCCAGCGTTCCATGGCTTTGCAAGAAGAAGACACATATTCCATCCATGTGGTACCCTCTAACTTTTTGAAGGTTCTAAACTTATTCCTGTACATTTCTGGGGTTAACCCATAGCGGGTCATCAAAGCCTCTTTCATGAGGGCATAAACCATTCTATGTTCTGAGGGTAGGTCCAATAAGGTATCCCTCCCCTCACTCACAAAGCGTCCCCACAACCCTGCTCCCCAATCCTTCTCAGGGACCCGGTGGGACACCATAGCTACTTCATAAGCGGCAAACCATTGCCCAATATCTTCGCTTTTGTGGAAATCTTTAATAACTTCCTTGGGGATATACACCCCACTCTCAGTATTCACTATAGGTATGCTGCCACCAGAGGGGGGAGTCTCTACACTTTTTGCTTTGATCTCCAACTCCCTCAATATTCTCTCATGCTCAAGCTTCATTTTCATCATTTCATACTCTAACTTTTTGCTCTCTAGGTCCCTCTGACCATCCGCTTTAGCCATCTCCACTTTGTGCCTCCTATCTCTCTCTCTGTCCTCCATCTCTTCTGGGGACAGACCCTTTGCGGACACGCTCGTGCCCGGGCTGGAAATTGCTTTATCCCCTACTAAATCTATTGCTCCATCCTGCTGCACTTCCACATTCTCTCCCTCCTCCACAGGGTCTCCCATATTCTGAGGGGCATCCCTGGCTTCTAGCCAGGCCTTCAATGCTTTGTAATACTCCTCCCTTCAAGTGAGACCTGTGATGGGGACTGTGAACTGCTTGCAGAAATATTTGAGCTGCTTGGCAGTGTAGGTTTCCAATCTATCTACTTCCCAGGAGAGATCCTCTGAGGCATTGGATCTGGGCTTGCCCATTGTAACAATCACGGGCAATATCAATAAAAAATAGAAGAAAACTTCTAAAAAAAAATGTATGCGGGTAAAAAATCACCGGCAATATCAATCACAATATAGGATAAAAAAAACCTCTCAAAAATGTATGCGGTACGTTATGGTCTGCACTCACTAGTAGTGTACACTGTAATTACTGTATGCGATCATAAATGCAAGTCCAGATCCTCACCGCTGACCACCAATGTTAGAAATGGGGGTCTCTAGTTGGCAATGGCTGGCCACTGTCCAAGTAGGGACCCTTCTTCCTAAGTCAGAGTGAGAGGGCTACTCTCCTTGATACCCCTGCTCAACCCTGTGGTAACGTAGCACGAGCAGGTAGGCTTATCTCAGAGGCAGTGTGTGAAGCATTTATGACCATACACAGTAACACAGTGAGGAACACTACAAAGGGACACCACACAAGTAGTTATAAAAAATAAGTATCTTTATATATATATATATATATATATATATATATGCAGACTTATCACAAGACCAATAACTGTAAAAGCCACAATACTGTCAAAAATAGGATGGTTGTTGAAAGGCTGCCAAAAATAGTTCAAAGGTTGCAAAAATAAGGTTCAATTCAAAGCAGTGGTCTCTGCGACCCTTTCTCTCACAAAGTACCTGGATTTAGCAGCAAAACCAACAAAATGTCGCAAAGAAGGGTTAGCGATGAACCTCAGCACGCGAGGCTGGTGATGCGTTGAAATCCTTGCTGCAAGGGAGGATGATGCGCCGATCTGCGCGATGCGTGCGGGGACGATGCGACAACCTTCTGCACGCTAGGCCGCCGATGCGATGACTTTCTTGCCGCGAGGGAGAAGTCAAGGCGACGATCCTGTTGCGGTGTGCGATGGTGTTGCGATGCGAAGAATGGCGATCCGCGAGGGAGCGACGAAATCCAGAGTGATGCGATCAAAATGGCGGACGCACGGCGTTCGCAAAGCGATATCTCGAAGCGATGATTCTTTTAGGGGTTGCGAGCGCTCGGCGACAGCAGCGCGATGATTTTTCCAGCGCGTCTCAGCTGCAGCGGCTCGCAAAAGGGCGTCAGCGATGGTTTCGTGTTGCGAGCACCCAGCGGCAGCAGCGCAATGATTTTTCCAGCGCTCTCGGCTGCAGCGGCTCGCAAACGTGCGTTAGCGTCGATTTCCAACACTCTGTTCTCTGAAGCAAACTAGAGGCCCTGGAACTCACAGGGGCCTCATCAGCAGATAGCAAACCTTGCAGGGAGGAAGCAGGAGGTTGGTGGTGGAGTCTGGTGTGCCTGAGACTCCAGCAGGAGGCTAGCTCTTTTCCTAGCCCTTGGGTAATTGCTGTAACAAAAATAAAAGTCCTCTCAAAAGTCCTTTTCTCTCTTCTTCAAGGTCCAGTGGTCACTGCTGCAGGCCAGTGCAAGAAACAACACACAAGCACAAGGACAGTCACTTCCTGCAGATTCCTCCAGTGGCACGGACAGCGTTTCCTCTTCAGATCCAGGGGCAATACAAATTGTAGTGGTTTGAGCACACATATTTATACCCCAAAAGTCTTTGTTCTTAGAAGCTACATGTCACTGAACCCAGCCAGAACCAGTTCTGCTCAGTCCTGGAGCACTTTGTTTACCAGGCTGCATCCTTCCTTTCAGAAAGAGGGGGTCTGCTATCAGATGCACAGTAGGAGGTGGAGCCAGCATTCACCTTGCCAGGCACAGCCCTATTCAGGTCAAGGAACCACCCCTCCCCATACTCTAAATACAGATCTCTCTATTCAACCCAGGTCTGACTCAGCCTGCCCTGTCCCTCCAAAACCAGACAGTCAATACACATAATAGCAGAGCACACTGGAAGGCTTAGGCAAGAAAATACCTACTTTCTAAAAGTGGTATTTTCAAACACAGAATATAAAAATAAACTTCACTAAAAGATGTATTTTAATATCGTGAGCTCAGGCATACTAAATTCGTTTTTCTACCATGTTCCTGGGGTCAGTTAGGACTATAGCATGTAATAGTCAAACTGCCCATTCTGGCCTATGAGGAACAGGTATCCTTACAGTAGTGAAAAACGAAATTAGGTGTAATTCACTACCAGGACATGCTACACACACCAAGGCATGTCCTACCTTACACATACAATGCACCCTACCATAGGGGTGACTTACATGATGCCAAGGGAAGGTTCAGGGTCTGGGAAGTGGGTGCACTTCACAGCCAAGATGGCAGTTCTGGACTGCACACAGACTCTGCAGTGGCAGGTCTGAGACACACTTTACAAGCTGCTTCTGTGGGTGGCGCAAACCAGCGCTGCATGCCCACCAGCAGCATTTGGGTTACCAGCCCTGGGCACACACAGGCCACTCTACTAGGGACTAACAGATAAACCAAATAAGCCAATCATGGATGTACCAATTCACAAGGTCATATTTACAAAGGGAGCATTCGCGCTGTGGCACTGAATGGCAGTGGCACAGCGCCCAGAGCATCTAACACCAGCAAAAACAGAGGAGACTACAGCGAAAAATGGAAGGGAGACCCACGCCAATGGTGCCAGGTCTAACAGGTCGGTATTGACTTTATATTATTTATACTATAGGTCGGTATTGACTTTATATTATTTATACTGTAGGTCGGTATTGACTTTATATTATTTATACTATAGGTCGGTATTGACTTTATATTATTTATACTGTAGGTCGGTATTGACTTTATTTTGTAGGAGAGTAGCATCTGCCTCTTGCAGTTACCCCCACTTTTTGCTTGTGTTTCACTGTTTTTCGACTTTAGTCTGGCTGGGGCCCTGCTATCCAGGACCCCAGCCTAGCTGCTTCCTCTCTAAATTGATTCCCTGTACCTTAAGTACACTTCAGATTGGATTCTGGAGTGCCCTTATAAGTCCCTAGTATATGGTATACTATGTACCAAGGGCATAGGTACCCCAGAGGCCTACCAGGGGTTGAAGCATGTATTATGCCACCCCTGGAAAGCCCTCCAAAATGACACCACAGGACTGCTACTGCAGCCTGAGTGAGGTGGTGCATGCACCCCTTACAGAGATATAGGTTCACTATATCTCACCTATCACTGCACATAGAAACCTATCAGTCACCCCTATGGCAGGCCTTATCAACCCTGAAGGCAGGGTGCTTGGTTATATGTGAGAGGGTGCCCAGGCATGAGCAGAGCCCCTCTGCAGCCTTCGGAATCTCCTCTCCGGGGTTGTCTGTGGTGCAGCCTGACCATATACTCTTAAGTGCATTATATCCTCACGGTAAATGCTAACTTTGGGATGGCTGCACGGAAACATGTCGTGTTTGGTGTCAAACACCTTGGAATCATACCCCAACACCAGTAACTGGTGTGGGAGTATGATCCCACCCTTTTAGAGGGAAAGGCATGACAGCACTGGTATACCCGGTACCAGCTAAACAGAGCCTTGGCATCACAAAATGGATGCTGCAGCCACAGACCCGAGTCTGGCCTCCTGCTGCTGACCGAAACTCCGGCAGGGGAGGCCTGGACAATAGGTTTCCTGTCTCAGGGAGGTGTTACCACCTCCCAGACAGGCCTTAGTGTATTGGGGCTGGGTGGGTGCACTCCAAGAGTGCTTTGAAGTCCTGCACTGGGGGCACATTTGGTGTCCTCGTGCATACCCCAGTTCAAACCGGTTGCAGGGGCTGTGAGCCCCTGCTCTGGCGCGAAACTGGACAAAGGAAATGGGTGTAGCCACCCCTCTTTCCAAACCCTCCCATAGGTGGATCAACAGAGTTAGTCCAACCCCTTTCTTAGGTATAAGTAAGGAACCCCTGGCAACAGGACTTTAGATATCCCTGGATGAAACTCTGCAACTGAATCCTGGAACTTCGACGCTCTACTAAAGACTAGAGGACTGAAGAAATCTCCCTTGGGGTCAAGCAGTGACTCCCCTGCTTGGCAGGCACCAACAAAGCATTTGCCGGTCTGCATCTCCGAAGCTTCCGTCAGACTCTGAAGTAGCTGCAGCCCAGCAAGAAGATTTATGGACTTCTCAGAGGCCACCCCGAGTCCCCAGCAAAGCTGAGACCCACAGCCCTCACGAGTGATGTGGAACCGGAACCCCTGGACACCATGCACATTTGCTAGTGCATCAACTTCTCGACGTCTCTTGAAGTGCTGCTTTGGGTTACTTGTATCCCAGGCCCCGAGCACTATCTGCACTGAAGATTTTGGGCCTACACTCCACGACTGTTCCATGGGCTCGCTTCTTGCATTTCCGCTTGAGGCTCCTTCGCGATCCCTGGTCCGTCGACTGGTGGGTCTCCGTGAAGGCAACTCTGATTTTCATTGGGCGTTTCTAGTTGCTCCTGACGTGTCCTAACTCCCCAGCAAGTGGTGAGTCCCTCAGACCTTGCTGGTCTGCACCGAAGCATCTTTCTCCTTTCTGTGTTGGTTGATGTTGCCAAGGCTTAGTGTGTTCAATCTGGACACCAATGCTGCAGCACTCGACATCCTTTGTGGGACAGCTCGAATCCAGCTCCTGGTTGCCGTCGACACCTCCTGGTCCTCGTGGCTGAAGAGTCAAGCTTCACCTCTTTCACCTGAAGCACCCGACATCGGTGGGCATTCGACTATCGTGCCCCTGGTCACTGGCAAGTGACCCAGACTCTGTCCCCTCTGCTTTCAGGTTCTTTTTATCTCCGATCCAGGCTTGGATCTCTTCGAACAATTCGCATCTTCCCGGCAGCAGCACTTCGTTGCAGGCTGCCATTGAAATCGACGCCGCGACCCGACACCATTCGACACCTATGCACCCGGCTTTCCTGGGTGAGGTTACTCGAGTACTCCGGTGCTCTCATGGGTGTTAACCCTAGAACTGTCTAAGTCCAAGAGGGTTTGGTCCTTGTCAATTTCTAAGTGTCCTTAAACTCTAAAACTCTAACCTCGACTTTCCCATAGACTTTAACGGAGCTTGCAGCTGTGTTCACACACTCAACACAGCCCCCGTGGGTACCCTGTGTCACTACCTTGGGTGGTTCGTTGGGGTCCCAGCGATTCTACAGGCTCTAGGCCTTGTGTCTACTTAAGTCGTGGATCTTATACCACTTTCTTAATATATGTTTCGGTACGCCCCTAGGGCTAATCGTATATTGTGCTAATTTACTGTGCTATTTGACTTGTAACTTGTGTACTTTGACCTCTAGCCTCATAAAGAGACTATTGGGTAGTGTTTAGTAATAAATACATATATTTTATATATATACCTGGTGTGGTTCTCCTTTCATTTGCTCATTCACGAGATTATAACTGGTAAAACAACAGCTTAACACTCCTTCAAGACTTAGCCTGAAGGCTGCTCTCCATAGCTACCACTAGGATAGCTTTCAATAAAGGTTGTCTTTAAACCTATTATCAATAAAGGTCGTTTGGACTGGTGCAAGGTGCCCACTATAACTAGTGGACAGCATATGCCAGGCCAACTTCTAACATTGGTGGCAGCAGTGGGATTCAAGCTTGCCTTTGTTTTACCAGATAATCTCAAGTGTGTGACTAACTGAAAACCACTAAAGGTACCTCAGGTACATATAAATCCAAGCTTAGAAATGCAGTAAGTTCTACTGAACTTAGAGTTGTGTGTCAAGGGCTTAGCACACCCTTTCTACAACTCAAGAGAGTTTAGTAGGCCACACTAGAGTAGGTAGTGCATACACCACACCTCACTAGTGATGTCTTCAGGGCCAGGAACCAGTGGGTCCCTGCCAGAAGCCAGTGGGCTTCTACCATCCAAGTATGACAACCTCCCATTCATGGAATTGAGAGAGTTGTGCAAGACTAGGAAGCTGAAGACAGGCAAAGGTGCCAACACCCAACGCCTCATAGAGGTGCTTCTGTTGGATGATCTCAGAAGACCCACAGGGTCTGAAGGGGTAGGCAGAGGGGGTGGGGCAGAAGATGAGGAAGGGACCAGGGGTGTAAATACCCAGGACCTGACATCTGAAACTGGCCAGGAAGATGACAATGATCTTGCACTGGAAAATCCAGCTCCTCCTGAAGATGAGGAGGAGGACCAGAATGACCTCCCCTTTGTCCCACCAGGAAGAGTTGTGAGTGTGCCTAGAAGGTCAAGATCTCCTTCTCAGGAGTCTAACCATTCTGACACCTCAGTAGGGACCTCTGTTTCCTCTCATAGGAGGGAATCCTCTCATGAAAGGAAAGAGAGACTGCTCAAGTATGGAGAAGCTCAGCTTAGGATCAGAAGAGAGCAGTTGGCTATAGACAGGGAGTCCCTAGAGCTTCATAGACAAAGAAGAGAGTTGGGACTAGAGTCCCATGGTGGCAGCAACTTCCCTAGTGGTAGGGAAAGGTCTTATGACCATAGAAACCTAAGCAAGATTGTCCCTCCCTACCAGAATGGGGATGACATCCACAAATGGATTACTGCACTGGAGAGGGCCTGTAAAGTTCAGAGGGTCCCCCAGGAGCAGTGGGCAGCAATCTTGTGGCTCTCCTTTGCAGACAAAGGTAGAGACAAGCTCCTCACTGTAAGAAAAGAGGATGCTGATGATTACCAAGTCCTGAAGAGTGCCCTGATAGATGGGTTTGGCCTAACCACTGAGCAATACAGGTTAAAGTTCAGAGATACCCAAAAGGCACAGACACAGGACTGGGTGGACTTTGTAGATTGTGCTACTAAGGCTCTGGAAGGCTGGTTACTTGGCAGTAAGGTGTGTGACTTCAAAGGATTGTATAATTTAATCATGAGGGAGCAGATTCTTAATAACTGTCAGAATCAGTTGCTACATCAGTACCTAGTTGACTCTGATCTGACCTCTCCCCAAGAATTGGGAAAGAAGGCAGACAAATGGGTCAGAACCAGGGTGAAGCAGAAGGTACAGAACCAAGGTGGTGACCAGAAGAAGCAAGATTCCAAAAACTCTGACAAGGGTGGGGAAAAGGGGAAAGACCAGAAGTCTTCTCAAGGTCCCCAAAAATCTGCATCTGGTGGGGAATCCCACTCTACTAAAGGAAAAGGCCAAAAGAAACCATGGTGCAAAATCTGTAAGCAGAAAACTCACTGGACCAGTGACTGCACCAAGTCCAAAGACTCTAATCCAACCACCATTGCCCCGAAGGCAACTGTTCCCCCTAGTCCAGCTACAAATGGTGGTGGAAACACTTAGAATAAGGGTTTAGTGGGGTTGACCCTGGGTACTGAGGTGGGCTCTGGCCTAGTCAGAGTGCCAACTCAGGCTGTCCTAGTCTGTGATGGGGCATGGATATGTCCCCCTTAGTGAGTCCCAATAATTTGGGCAAATACAGACAGCAGCCTTTAATTAATGGAAGAGAGGCTTTGGCATTCAGGGACACAGGAGCAAGTGTCATCATGGTGACAAAAGATCTTGTGGATCCTGGGCAGATTATACTTGGTGAAATGTACCAAGTGACCAATGCTAGCAATGTCAGAACAGACCATTCTCTGGCAGTTGTTAACTTCTCCTGGGGAGGGGTAACTGGCCTTAAGAAGGTTGTGGTGAGTACAGACCTACCAGTTGAATGCTTGCTTTGCAATGATCTTGAAACCTCAGCTTGGGCAGAGGTGGATCGCAGGAAACATGCAGAAATGCTAGGGATCCCTGCACATGTCTTTGCTGTGACTAGGTCACAGGCAAAAATGTCAAAAGCTGAACAGGCCCTGGATTCTGGAATAATGGACCAGGTGCCTCCCAAGAGGAGGAGCAGTAGGGTTAAGGCAGTGCCTTCCCCTTGTCTCAGGAAGAAGATCAGTCTTTTGAGGAAGATGATCTCAGGCCTGAAGAAGGAACTGTCCCAGAGGAGCTTGAACCTGATCAGGTTGAGTTCTTGGGGACAGGGGGCCCTTCCAGGGCAGATCTGAGCCAGGAGCAGCTGAACTGCCCCTTTCTTGAACCCCTCAGACAGCAAGCTGCTGCTGAGGCTGCTGGGAATGCTAGTGGCACCCATAAAATGTATTGGGATGATGGACTCCTGTACTCAGAGAGTAGAGACCCCAAGCCTGGAACAGCCAGGAGGTTGGTTATACCTCTGAAATTCAGGCTCTTCCTATTGACACTAGCCCATGATATTCCCTTAGCAGGTCACCTGGGCCAGAACAAGACTTGGGACAGGATTGTCCCTCACTTTCACTGGCCCCACATGTCTGAAGACACCAAGGAGTTTTGTCGCTCCTGTGTAACCTGCCAAGCCAGTGGGAAGGCAGGTGGCACCACAAAGGCCCCCTGATACCACTACCTGTGGTGGGGGTTCCCTTTGAGAGGGTGGGGATTGACATAGTTGGTCCCATGGATCCCCAAACAGCATCTGGGCACAGGTTTATCCTGGTGGTGGTGGACCATGCCACCAGGTACCCAGAAGCCATTCCCCTTAGGACCACTACATCTCCTGTGGTGGCAGGGGCACTCCTGGGAATTTTATCAAGAGTGGGCTTTCCTAAGGAGGTAGTATCTGACAGGGGTGCAAACTTTATGTCCAGTTACTTGACTGCAATGTGGAAGGAGTGTGGAGTGACTTATAAGTTCACCACACCCTGTCACCCACAATGCAATGGTTTAGTTGAGAGATTCAACAAAACCTTGAAGGGCATGATTAAAGGGCTCCCAGAAAAGCTTAGGCAAAGATGGGACATACTCTTGCCCTGCCTTTTATTTGCATACAGGTAGGTGCCTCAAAAGGGGGTTAGCTACAGCCCTTTTGAACTTTTGTTTGGCCATCCTGTCAGGGGTCTATTGTGTCTGGTAAAGGAAGGTTGGGAGTTACCTCTCAAACCCCATAAACAGGACATAGTGGACTATGTACTTGGTCTCCGCTCCAGGATGGCTGAGTACATGAAAAAGGCAACGAAAAAGCTTGAGGCTAGCCAGGAATTACAGAAAGCCTGGCATGACCAAAAGGCTGTGCTGACTGTTTACCAGCCAGAGCAGAAGGTGTGGGTGTTGGAGCCAGTGGCCCCAGCAGCCCTCCAAGACAAGTGGAGTGGCCCCCATACAATTCTTGAGCAGAAGGGAGAGGTTACCTTTCTGGTAGACCTGGGAACTCCCAGGAGCCCCCACAGGGTGCTCCATGTCAACAGGCTGAAGCCATATGTGGACAGGGCTGACATGGGCTTGCTCATGGCAACTGATGAGGGACAGGAGGAGGAGAGTGACCCTCTCCCTGACCTGCTCTCACAGAACCCTGATGATGGGTCAGTAGATGGTGTAGCCTTGGCAGGCAGCCTCACTGCCCAGCAGCAGACGGATTGTAGACAGGGGCTCAATCAGTTCAGACACATGTTTTCTCTGACTCCAAGTCAGACCACCTGGTGCACTCATGAAGTGGACACTGGGGACAGTCTGCCTGTTAAAAGTAAGATTTACAGGCAACCTGACCAGGTCAGGGACTGTATCAGGACAGAAGTCCAGAAAATGTTGGAACTGGGTGTCATTGAGCCTTCAGATAGCCCTTGGGCTAGTCCTGTAGTCCTGGTGCCTAAACCTCACACCAAAGATGGCAAGAGAGAGATAAGGTTTTGTGTGGACTACAGGGGCCTCAATGCAGTCACTAGGACTGATGCCCATCCAAACCCCAGGGCAGATGAGCTAATAGACACTTTGGCCTCAGCCAAGTATCTAAACACATTTGACCTGACAGCTGGCTACTGGCAAATCAGACTAGCTGATGATGCAAAGCCAAAAACTGCATTTTCTACCCCTGGTGGGCTTTACCAATTTGTGGTGATGCCCTTTGGCTTGAGAAATGCACCTGCCACTTTTCAGAGGTTGGTGAACACAGTCCTTACATGTCTGGAAGCCTATAGTGCAGCATATCTAGATGATATTGCTGTCTTTAGCTCCACCTGGGAGGATCACCTGGTCCACCCCAGAAATGTTTTGGAGGCCCTGCAGAAGGCAGGCCTCACTATCAAGGCCACAAAGTGCCAGATAGGGCAGAGTCAGGTTGTGTACCTGGGCCACCTTGTGGGTGGAGGCCAGGTTCAACCATTTCAGAGCAAAATCCAGACCATCATGGACTGGGTTGCTCCAACTACCCAGACTCAGGTGAGATCCTTCTTAGTTCTGACTGGGTATTACAGAAGATTTGTCAAGGGGTATGGATCAATAGTGACACCCCTGAATGATTTAACCTCTAAGAAAATGCCCAAAAAGGTTCAGTGGACAGTTAGCTGTCAAAAGGCATTTGATGACCTGAAGCAGGCCGTGTGCACTGCTCCCATTCTGCAGAGTCCTGATTACTCCAAAAAGTTCATTGTGCAAACAGATGCATCTGAGTTGGGGGTAGGGGCTGTACTATCACAGTTGAATGATGAAGGTCAGGATCAGCCAGTAGCTTTTATTAGCAGAAGGCTGACCCCCAGAGAGAAACGTTGGTCAGCCATTGAGAGGGAGGCCTTTGCTGTGGTTTGGGCTCTGAAGAAGCTGAGGCCATACTTGTTTGGCACTCACTTCATTGTTCAGACAGACCATAAGCCCCTCTTATGGCTAAAACAGATGAAGGGTGAAAACCCCAAACTTTTGAGGTGGTCCATTTCCCTACAGGGGATGGACTATACAGTGGAACATAGACCTGGGAGTAACCATGCCAATGCAGATGGACTCTCCAGATATTTCCACTTGGAACATGAAGACTTAACTGCTCAAGGTTAGTTTAATGTCCCTGCATTTCGGGGGGGTTGTGTAGGAGAGTAGTATCTGCCTCTTATGGTTACCCCCACTTTTTTCTGAGGTCTCACTGATTTTCGACTTTAGTCTGGCTGGGGCCCTGCTATCCAGGACTCCAGCCTAGCTGCTTCCTCTCTAAATTGATTCCATGTACCTTAAGTACACTTCAGATTGGATTCTGGGGTGCCCTTATAAGTCCCTAGTATATGGTATACTATGTACCAAGGGCATAGGTACCCCAGAGGCCTACCAGGGGCTGAAGCATATATTGTGCCACCCCTGGAAGGCCATCCAAAATGACACCACAGGACTGCTACTGCAGCCTGAGTGAGGTGGTGCATGCACCCCTTGCAGAGATATAGGTTCACTATATCTCACCTATCACTGCACATAGAAACCTATCAGTCACCCCTATGGCAGGCCTTATCAATCCTGAAAGCAGGGTGCTTGGTTATATGTGAGAGGGTGCCCAGGCATGAGCAGAGCCCCTCTGCAGCCCTCGGAATCTCCTCTCCGGGGTTGTCTGTGGTGCAGCCTGACCATATACTCTTAAGTGCATTATATCCTCGCTGTAAATGCTAACTTTGGGATGGCTGCACGGAAACATGTCGTGTTTGGTGTCAAACACCTTGGAATCATACCCCCACACCAGTAACTGGTGTGGGAGTATGATCCCACCCTTCTAGAGGGAAAGGCATGACAGCACTGGTATACCCGGTTTCAGCTAAACAGAGCCCTGGCATCACAAAATGGATGCTGCAGCCACAGACACGAGTCTGGCCTCCTGCTGCTGACCGAAACTCTGGCAGGGGAGGCCTGGACAATAGGTTTCCTGTCTCAGGGAGGTGTTACCACCTCCCAGACAGGCCTTAGTGGATTAGGGCTGGGTGGGTGCACTCCAAGAGTGCTTTGAAGTCCTGCACTGGGGGCACATTTGGTGTCCTCGTGCATACCCCAGTTCAAACCGGTTGCAGGGGCTGCCAGCCCCTGCTCTGGCATGAAACTGGACAAAGGAAATGGGTGTAGCCACCCCTCTTTCCAAACCCTCCCATAGGTGGGTCCACAGAGTTAGTCCAACCCCTTTCTTAGGTATAAGTAAGGAACCCCTGGCAACAGGACTTTAGATATCCCTGGATGAAACTCTGCAACTGAATCTTGGAACTTCGACGCTCTACTAAAGACTAGAGGACTGAGGAAATCTCCCTTGGGGTCAAGGAGTGACTCCCCTGCTTGGCAGGCAGCAACAAAGCATTTGCCGGTCTGCATCTCCGAAGCTCCCGCCGGGCTCCGAAGTAGCTGCAGCCCAGAAAGAGGATTTCCCGACTTATCAGAGGCCAACCCAAGTCCCCAGCAAAGCTGAGACCCGCAGCCCTCACGAGTGATGTGGAACTGGAACCCCTGGACACCGTGCACATTTGCTATTACATCAACTTCTCGACGTCTCTTGAAGTCCTGCTTTGGGTTAATGTAGCCCAGGCCCGAGCACCATTTGCACCAAATATTTTGGGCCTACACTCCACGAGTGTTCCGTGGGCCCGCTTGTTGCATTTCCGCTTGAGGCTCCTTTGCGATCCCTGGTCTGTCGACTGGTGGGTCCCTGTGAAGGCAACTCTGATTTTCATTGGGTGTTTCTAGTTGCTCCAGATGTGCCCTAACTCTCCACCAAGTGGTGAGTCCCTCAGACCTTGCTGGTCTGCACCGAAGCATCTTTCTCTTTTCTGCATGGGTTGCTGTTGCCAAGGCTTAGTGTGTTTAATCCGGACACCAATACTGCAGCACTCGAAATCCCTTGTGGGACAGCTCGAATCCAGCTCCTGGTTGCCGTCAACGCCTCCTGGTCCTCGTGGCTGAAGAGTCAAGCTTCACCTCTTTCACCTGAATCACCCGACATCGGTGGGCATTCGACTATCGTGCCCCTGGTCACTGGCAAGTGACCCAGACTCTGTCCCCTCTGCTTTCAGGTTCTTCTCATCTCCGATCCAGGCTTGGATCTCTTCGGACACTTCGCATCTTCCCGGCAGTAGCACTTCATTGCAGGCTGCCATTGAAATCGATGCCGCGACCTGACACCATTCGACACCTATGCACCGGGCTTCCCTGGGTGAGGTAACTCGAGTACTCCGGTGCTCCCGTGGGTGTTAACCCTAGAAATGTCTAAGTCTAAGAGGGTTTGGTCCTAGTCCATTTCTAAGTGTCCTTAAAGTCTAAAACTCTAACCGCGACTTTCCCATAGACGGTAACGGAGCTCGCGGCTGTGTTCACACGCTGCACACAGGCCCCATGGGTCCCCTGTGTCACTACCTTGGGTGGTTCCTTGGGGTCCCAGTGATTCTACAGGCTCTAGGCCTTGTGTCTACTTAAGTTGTGGTTCTTATACCACTTTCTTAATATATGGTTTGGTACGCCCCTAGGGCTAATCGCATATTGTGCTAATTTACTGTGCTATTTGACTTGTAACTTGTGTACTTTGACCTCTAGCCTCATAAAGAGACTATTGGGTAGTGTTTAGTAATAAATACATATATTTTATATATATACCTGGTGTGGTTCTCCTTTCATTTGGTCATTCACGAGATTATAACTGGTAAAACAACAGCTTAACACTCCTTCAAGACTTAGCCTGAAGGCTGCTCTCCACAGCTACCACTAGGATAGCTTTCAATAAAGGTTGTCTTTAACCTATCATCAATAAAGGTCGTTTGGACTGGTGCAAGGTGCCCACTATAACTAGTGGACAGCATATGCCAGGCCAACTTCTCACATATGTTATTTATACTATAGGTCGGTATTGACTTTATATTATTTATACTATAGGTCTGTACAGTAGCAGCCTAGGTCTCGATAGAGTGGAAGGGCGGGGGCGAGGGGGGGACAGACCGATGACGATACATATAAAAACAAAACCAAAAAAACACTTCCCTGCCACATCACTCCATCGCACTCCTCTCCGCTGCAGGCACGGGCTCCCGGAGTCCACTGCGGCACATCCTTACGCTGCTTTAACGCTGCTGGCAGCATGACAGCAGCGACAGGATTGGCCTGGGCGCCCTCGATTTGCACTCCCAGTTAGACTGGTTGCCTGTGCCTGCTCTCTCCAACCGGGCAATGCAGCTCGGATTGGAGAGCGCTTGAATGCGCATGACGGATTGGCTGTCATGAGAGGGCAAGCCAAACCGTCATGCACAAGGATAACACTGCAAAACCCTCCCCCTAGTGCCTGTCATCCCCCTGGCCCCACCCCAAGCCTCGGCTCCGAGAGCAAAAATAAAACGAGAATATGCAAGGGTTTATTATCATTTTATTTTTCATTTTTTGGCTGCTGGCAAGGGGGGGGCGATGGTCTTCCACCCTAGCGGAGGAGCCACCGCTGGGTCTGTATTGACTTTACATTATTGGCCTGTATTGACTTTACATTATTGGCCTGTATTGACTTCACGTTATAAGTCTGTGTTGAAAATATACTGTAAAAAAATACTGTCTGTATTGACTTTACATTATAGCTTTATTAAACTTATACTGTAGGTCTGAATAGACTTTACATCATAGGTTTCATAGGTTTGTACTGAAATTAGACTGCAGGATTATATTGACTTTACATTATAGGCTTTATTGACTTTATATTATTGGTCTGTATTGGCATTATTCCGTAGGTCTGTATTAAATTTATACTATAGGCCATTGTTAACTTTACACTATAGGTTTGTGCTGACTTTATACTATAGACCCATATTGAGATTATACTATAGGGCTGTATTGAATTTGTACTGTAGGTCTGTCTAAACCTTATACTGTATGGCTGTATTGACTTTACATTATAGGTACTGCTAGAAATGGGATTTCTGGTTGGCTAAGGCTTGCGCCAAAGCCAGGCAGAAACCACCACTCTAGTCAGGGCAAGGGAGTTACACGCTGAAGATAACCCCGGCTCACCCCCTTGGTAGCTTGGCACGAGCAGTCAGGCCTATCCCAGAGGCAATGTGTAAAGCGTTTGTGCAACACACACACACAGCAGCAACATACTAGGCACACCACAAAAGGAACTCCACACAAGGTTATATATAAAAATAGCCTTTGTATTATCATAAACACATTAAAATAGTAATCACACAATATACACTGTGCCAACTGGCTCTAGGCAATATTTACAGGGGATTATATACACCTGACAGGGCCAATTGGGCCACTGTCAGAACCATCACAAGCACAAATAGTAAATGTAGAACACAACCAGTAACTACTGGCAAAACACTGTACTCCGCATTATATCCTGCAACATAAATCATATTATGCAATCAGCATCACATCAGGCGTAAAACACATTATGCGCCAACCTCATAAGCATAAACACATTAAACAATAACCTCACCAGCATAAACACAGTATGCAATAACCTCATGAGCAGAAATCACATTAGGCAATAACCTCACAAGCCTAAACCTCAGATTAGGGAATAACCTCCTAAACATAAACATCAGAGGCATAAATCACGGTGCATAAAACACATTTCCTGGGCACCACATAAATCACATTAGGGCCTGGCTCCCTATCAATCTAACACTGTCCCCCTGGCCAACTGGCCTTCTCAGAGGTCTCAAATGCCCTGTGTCCCCAAAGTCAGGGCAGCTGCCACTGCAGCAGAATCCAAAAGTGCGCAATTGCGCTTGCCTAAACGTTGCAGCTAACTGCGTGCAGCTGTGAAGAACTGTGGGCACTGGCACTCACTGTGCCCTCTGGGTGTGTCCCCACTGGGACTCTGTAAGCAAATGTGCCCCACGTTGCAGTTGCCCGCTATGGCGGCGCAACTGAGGGAATAAAGAGGCCTGGCACCACTGTGCCTCTCCTGTCCCACTCAGGGACTCTACAACAAAAAAATGCGGGCAACCGTTGCAGCTGCCCACTGTCAGGTGGGGCAGCTGTGACAAAGAATGAGCACCGACAATGTGCCCCGATCGGCACTGGCACCTGCGGCGCCTTTGGGGTCCCACTCCGGGGCTCCTATCAAACAATAGCCCCCAAGAAGAAAAATTGGTGCAGGCACTACACATGCCTCGGGGAGCCCTAACACAGCTCTTCTGGTGTTCCCTTTGGCAGGGGGAGGCACCTACAATAGGTAAAGTGAAGCCCCACTTACCGGGGCTGTCGCGGTACTCTGTGGAGGCTCGCCTCTCTTCTGGGGCCGCCTCTTGGCATCTGCGGGGCTCTCCTCCTCTTGCGGCTGCATGCGTCAGGAGAGCCCCCACCCCTCGGGGACTCTCTCCTCCTCTGGCAGCGCAGCAACACACAGGGCTCTCTCTTCACCACAGGAGCCCCGCTGACCAGCTGCAGCACCTCTCCTCCCTGCCGGCGGGCGGAAGGGACGGAAATGGAGCCCGCGAGGCTCTCGAACTCATCAGCAGGCCCCGCCCACAGTCAGGCGCGGGTGCCTGACTTCCGTTTTCCGTGCTCTCTTTCCTGGCAACAATGCGGGGTGGGCACCCGCTCGTTAATACATCAGAAATGTGGGGTGGGCACCCGCAAAATAAAAGGTGCATAAAGCGGGGTGGGCAGCTGCCATCAAATAAAAGCAAAAAGCGGGGTGGGCACCCGCTTGGCGTGCAAAAATGTGGGGTGGGCACCCGCTCCATTAAGCATCACGGGGGAATACCTACGATGGGGATTTCCTCTGAGAAGACAGGCAGCAAGTAAAATACAGCGCTCACGAGGCGCTGGATGCAACAAAAGTCCTTAGGTCCATGGGGCATAGCTGGGCCCAGGGAGGCCAGCACACAGGGCCCTCCAGCTGGGAGGCAAGCCCCTGTGGCGGCTCCTCCTGGGCCCCCAGCAGCAGCAAGCCCCCACCAAGTCCAGAAACAGCACCAATCATGGGGTCACAGCCCATATATTTATATCAGACATTCCCTTGTCTGCCCTGGCACAGGGCTTGGGGGAACCAGCAAAAACTGGTTCAGGGGGGAATTGGAGCACTTTGTGTACCAGGCTCCTCTTCCCCTTTGCCAGGTGGGGGCTCGGTGATCAGACACACCACAGGGGGGCGAAGCCAGCATTGTACCGGCTAGGCACAGACCTATTCAGGGTCAGGGGACTACTCCTCCCACTACTCCAAATGTAGGTGTCCCATTCAGCCTAGTGCTGACTCACCCTGCCCCTCCTGGAGCCACACACACCTCCCCAGCCCCTGTCACTCAAAAGCCAGACATGCAATTCACATCAGGCAGGCAGACACATAGCACACAGAAATGCCAACTTCTAAAAGTGGCATTTCTAAAATAGTTATAATAAATCTACGCACACCCTTGCGCAGTATTTATTATTACCATTCCAAATATACTAAACTTGACCACGCTGCTCCTCTCATATCAGGAATTACCACTGAAACACTTATCAGGGAATCCCCAATGCATTCCTATGGGAGGGCAGCCTCACAGCAGTGAGAACCCAAAATGGCTGTTTGTCACTACCAGGACATGTCACACACTTAACGTACATGTCCTACCTTTTACTTACAATGCACCCTGCCCATAGGGCTAGCTAGGGCCTACCTTAGGGGTGACTGACATTCAGTAAAAGGGGGGTCACAGACATGACACACACTTTAGGTGCCACGTCACAGCGGCAGTAACACTGCGCGCACAGGCCCTGCAATGGCAGAGGCCTGAGATAGGTTTGAAAGGCTACTTTGGTGGGTGGCGCAATCAGCGCTGCAAGCCCACCAGTAGCATTTAATTTACCAGCCCTGGGTATATGAGATACCACTTTACAAGGGACTGACAGGTAAATTAAATAGGCCAACCAGGTGTAGACCAATCTTACCATAAGTAACACAGAGAGCACACACACTTTACACTGGACAGCAGTGCTAAAGTGCCCAGAGGCCTAAAACCACCAACACCATGTCAGAAAAAAGGCTAGGAGAAAGGCAAAAAGTTTAGGGATGACCCTGCAAAAAGGGCCGAGTCCAACAGGTATTTATTGACATGAAACTATAGTTCTGCACTGGCTTTATACTATAGTCTGTATAGACTTTATACTATAGGTCTGTATAGACTTTATACTATAGGTGTGAATTGACTTTATACTATAGGTTTGTACTGAGTTTACACTTTAAGTCTGATTTTATAGATTTCTTTTTCGGCTATCATACATTGGTCCATTGCCGCCACCCATTGGTTCAGTAGTGGTTTGTCCGCAACCCCCATTTCATGGCTATGGCTCTTTTTACCAGGGTATATCCCAGGGTGGTGAACTGCTGCTCTATATCTGTGAGATCGTTTGCGTCCCAAATGTTTAGGATTCCCAATGGGGGTTTCAGTACTATTGGTTTGCCCAGTGCCTTTTGCATTTGCTCTGTTGCTTGCTCCCAAATGTGCCGAATGTGGGGGCAATCCCATAGAATATGATAAAATGTTGCATTAGAGTTACAGCCCCGGAGGCAGAACGCATCCTGTCGGGTCCCTATCTTGGCCAATGTCACCCCGGTGAAGTAAGTCCTATGTAGGATCTTCAGTTGAATTAGTTTGAAGCGTTGATTTATAGCCGCTTCCTTGGGGGACATTAAGGCCGCCTGCCAGTCGTCGTCCTCGAGTTGTCCTAAGTCGGATTGCCATCTGTCTCTAAGGGTAAGGAGGGGGTCTGGCATATTGTTACATAGTTTACGATAAGTAAGGGAGATTGCCTTAGTAAGAAGGGGCTCAGTTAATAAACGGTCCTCTAAGGGGGACGAGTCCGAGAGGTTAGTCAGGTCTGGTAGAGCAGTGTGAAGTGCATGTCGGATTTGTAGATAGCGGAAACTTTGAGAACTTTGAGGGGTAGGTATATGCTGTATGTCCATATCCTGCAGTTTCATATCATCCAAGAAACGTTGTAGTTCTTCTGGGTTGTAAAAGTCTCTTGAATCACATTTTTGGTGACCCGGAAGCGGGCTGGATCAAACAATCCATATTTGATGTCCATTTTGCGTAGTTGCGGTCTCATAGATAGGAATGCTTTCCGCCGCTCATTAGTTTCTCGAGAAAAATCAGCAGCCATTCGGACTTCATGACCTTTATAGCTGAAGGAGCCTTGTCTGCGCGCCGCTGTTAGTAGTTGCCTAACTTGATCATGTCTCAAAAAACAAGCGATGAGGGGTCTTGGACGAGAGTCTAGACCTTTACGCGGGGGACCAAGACGATGAGCCCGTTGAATTTCAAGCATTGGATCAAAATGAATACCAACCAGTTTGGGAAGAGTATCACATAGAAAAACTCTAGTATTCTGGCCTTCAATTCCCTCTAGAAAACCAAAAAAACGAATATTATCTCTCCTGCTGCGATCTTCCAAATCAACCAGCTTGCTACGGAGAAACAATAGTTCTTGATCTCTGCTTTGTACTAAATCAAATTTATTTTCAACTACTGTTAGGCTCTGTTCCAGGCTTTCTGTTTTAGTATGACATTGGACTATGCCTGCTCTTATTGATTTAGCCTCTGATGCAAGGGAAGAAATGTTAATATCCATTTCCGTTAAACGGCAGCTGATAGTAGAAATTTCTTGAAAAAGGCGATCCATAGCATCCCCTGTTAGCGCAGATGAAGTATTGTGAGGCTGGTTAGATGACGGTGAGGCAAAGCTCTTTGTAGACATAGTATTCGATTGCTTAAGTACGTCAGCGAAAAGTGGCTGCTTGGCAGACTTGTTCTCGTTCTTGTTTTTAGACATTACCTTCGAATATTTGAAGAAATAAAGAACAGTAATGGTTCAAACTTGCCAGTAGGAATGAAATTATTTATGGTTACGTAATGTTTGTGACGGAGTAACAAGCATATAAAATGTTGTTGGTTCTTTTTAGATTTAGACAGCCCAGTATGTGGTCCTGGCCAGTTGTTTATGTGAGACGTAAATTCAGGTTAAGAAGCGGTAAGTCCGTATTGATGAAGCAAATAATGACAAAGAAGTTTTAACTGAAAGACTTCATTCTCCAGAAATAGACAGCTGAGAAAGTATCGCTTACTCAATAGGCATGAATTCAGTATGCAAATGACTTGGCAAAATGTTCATTGTTGGAAACGGGGTAGCGTGGTGCAGAGCGGGCAGGCTAAACTCCGGAGGAATTGTGTAAAGCATCCGCGCAGCACACACAGGCGACACACCAGGCACACTACAAAAAGGAGACCACACCAGTTGGAGTAAGAAAATTAGCATCTGTATTGGGCAACAGCTTAGCAGATGGTAAACCACATGGGTAACACGGCGCCAACCGGCACCCGGTATACATAAAACAGTGGGGACTATGTACAGGGCAGCGCCAATCGGGTCGCTGCCAGAATCATTATAAGTACAGGATAAATGTGATAAATGTGAGTTCACTGGAACCAATAGACGTAGGAATAAAGCATCCATGCAGTAGCCTGAAAACATGAGGTATGGAAACACATTAGAGTCTCATATCAGCAATGAATCATGTGAGGCAACAGGCCGCGCAAGGATAACCACAGCATGCCCCAATCGGAGGCACACCACTCTGGAATTGGCCCTAGAACATAAACAGGCATGAATCATGAGCATAACCCCCATTACCATAGGCCCTGCTAGCATAGATGCGATATACATAGATCATGGCGCAGGAATCATCCGCGTAAACACCATAGGCCCTACAAGCCTGGCATAACCCCTCGCTGCAGATTAGCCTGCGCGCCACTTCACACAGGGGATCCCGACTCCCGGGCCCCTGGCAAGACAATGTCCCTCAACGAACGTTGCAGCTGCCCACTGTGATCCGGGGCAGCTGTAAAGACAGTGCAACACAGGGGGAAGGCGGGCACCGACAATGTGCCCCGACACCACCCCCCGACCAAGTCAAGGGCAGGGTAAATATGCCCAATCGTTGCAGCGGCCCGCTACTGCGGTGCCGCTGTGTGTCCCCAAGGGTCACTGGCACTTACGGTGCCTCTGGGACCCCTAAACAGCAAGTGCCTCCTACGTCGCAGCTGCCCACTGCCAAGCGGGGCAGCTGTAGGGATCCGCACGGCAACGGGGGCGGGCACCGGCAATGTGCCCCGACGCACCCCCAACTTCACAATGGGCCCCCTGGAGGCCCTCCTGGCACCCGCAATTCTCTACGAGCCCCCCTCCGGGACTCGGGGTGTAAAGGTATGCCCCAACACGTTGCAGCTGCCCACTGTTATACGGGGCAGCTGTGAAGTCAGCGCGGGCACACCGGTGCCCTCTTAGCAACAAGGGGGGAGGTGGGCACCGACAATGTGCCCCGACGTCACCCCCAACCACCAGCAGACTTGGCCCCACTCACCGGCTTTCCTGCAGGCGTGGCACTCACTCTTCACCCGGGGCCCTTCCTGGGAACCGGGACTTGGTCCTGGAGCCGGCGAGGCTCCACACTACTCCGGCGGCGCCTGCGAGGCTCCCGACGGCCTCTCTTCACACGCGGGGCTCTCCTCAGCTCAGGAGCCCCGCCGTCAACAGCGCCTCTCTGCCTCACCCGGGCCCCCTCCTGGGACCCGGGACTTCGACGGTGCCTGTGAGGCTCCAGACTCCTCCCGCTCCTCTTGCGGGACACGGACCGGCGGGGTGGGCTCCCGCTCCGGTTCTTCTACTCCGGGACTCTCTTCACCCGGGCCACCCCTAGTGGGGCCCGGGACTTTACTCCGGAGCCCGCGAGGCTCCCGACGACCTCCCTCGACTTCCTCGCTTGCGGGGCGGGACTTCCCCAGGCGCTCTCACCAGCGCCAATCCCAGCGCGGCTCCCCTGACGTCACGGGGAAGCCCGCGCAGCGCTCCTGGGTCTCCCGGGCCGGCGGTGACTCCAGGCAACTCCTCTTCTCCTCACAGAGGGGTAGGCTCCCGCCTAGCACAAGCACACACGCGGGGTAGGCTCCCGCTGTATGTTAACAGTAATAACGCGGGGTGGGCACCCGCGAAGGACCACAAATGCGGGGTGGGCTCCCGCTCTCCTTGTCAGCGCTTCCCCTCACGGCCGCGGCGGTGATCCTGGGCACGTTAGAAGCGCGGGGTGGGCTCCCGCCTTCCAACAAGGACAAGTTTCGGGGTAGGCACCCGTTTCTTCAGCCACACACCTCTTTTCCTCACAGAGGGGTAGGCTCCCTCCTAGTATAAGCACCCCAGCGGGGTGGGCACCCGCCACTTGGAGGAATCGGCTCCCTCAGCAGCACATGAGCAGCGCTCCCTTCTTAGCGCTACACAGTCCCCCACAGCGCTTTGCAGACAGTGTCTTCAGGGGGTTACAGCGCTCTCCAGACTCCAGGGCACAGCGCTAGGGTGCAGGCATCAGCCCTCCTCTTCATGCAGGCAGGCACAGGCAGCGCTCCCACCTCCAGGGTCCCCCAGGGTAAGTAGCGCTCTGGCAATCCAGCGCTGCAGGCACCCTCTCCCTTCTTCTGGCACCGCAGATATAGCGCTCCACAGGCGCTAGAGGCCAAGAGACATGTAATGCAGGGCGAGATCAGTGGCTAGGAGGGCGGCTCACCAGTCCCGAAGCAGCAGCTCCTCAGAACGGTCATCCTCCGGTAGGGTGGCAATCCTGCCAGCACAGCAGCCTCCACTCCGGCAATGTCTCTTCATTGGCCCTGGGGCCAACAGGGGGGGTGTAGATGGGCACAGGGGCCAGCACACAGGTCCAATGTGGCGGTTTCCCCTGGCAGAAGGTCCCTTCCCCTTCAGTCCAGGCTCTGCACTGCCTCAGTCTCCTCACATGGCAGCTTAGAAGGTTCTCTCCGGAACCGGTTCTAACTGGTTCAGGGGGAGGAGTAGAGCACCCTCGGTGCGACGCTTCCCTCCAAAAGCAGGGGGCGCTGGGGGACAAACCACTAGGCTGCCAACCCACCTCAGTCAGGCGTCACATGGGCAGGCAGGCATGGCGTCCATTTTAACAGTGACATTTTTCCACAGTGTTTTTCTAAAATGGCGGCGCTAACAGTGTGTACCATATTACACAGCATTTGTTATGTTCTGTTCAGACACACCATATTTTATTGTCACACAAGCGAAAAAAATTCAGGGCAAAAGGGCCAAGTCCAACACAACCCCCTCCCAGCCAAAAGCCAGGGTAGACCGATCAATGCCTTGATGGGCTTCCCTGCTTAGGGCGAGAGAACTTGGACGCGGGCCCACAACTGCAGGAACACCCGCAGGTTCTTCTCCACTCTGGAACCCGATGGTTCCCTCTCTCAACTCCTCTTGACCCAACTAGGCCACCCCACTGGTGCTCCCTAGTTGGCTGCAGCCAGGACCGGGCCCTAGGCCATCCAGATGTCTCTGGCCCTGGCTGTCTCACAGAGTGGGGGCAGTAGCCCCAGGCCCGTAGTACCCGTTGACCACTCTCCTCCTCCTCCGTGCAGTCCCAAACTGCCAATGGTCTTCCCACCTAGGGACCACACTCTCACACTGTCCACCAGGTAGGGGCGAGGCTCTCCTCCCCCTACCTCTCCTTCTGGGGTTCCGCCCTCTCCTCCTGTGCGGGGCACCCTCAGAACACCACTCTCTCCCAGGGCCGTGACCCTGCATCCGATCCACCAACCCAGGGTCTAAACCCTTAGGTTGCCCCGGTGCCAGAGGCGAGTCCTCCCTCCCTCTGCACCCCCTCCCAGAGTTCCGCACCCTCCCACCTGGAGAAGTACCCCTGGGAGTCAGCTCCGGAGGGACACTGGTTACAGACGTCCCTCCCGCCAGGTCAGGCAATACCTGCCCCTGGCCTCCCAACCCAGGATCTAAGCCCTGTGGCTGAGCCGGTGCCAGAGGCGAGTCCTTCCTCCCCCTGCACCCCCTTCCAGAGTTCCGCACCCTCCCACCTGGAGAAGTACCCCTGGAAGTCAACTCCGGAGGGACACTGGTTACAGACGTCCCTCCCGCCAGGTCAGGCAGCCCCTGAACCTGGCACCCCAGCCCAGGATCTAAACCCTGTGGCTGGGCAGACCCCAGAACCCCTGGAGCTCGGATTACCGACGCCCCGGGTTCTCCTGACACTAGGGGATCCCTTCCCTGG
The DNA here is from genome assembly GCA_963921515.1 of Calotriton arnoldi. Taxonomy (NCBI): domain Eukaryota; kingdom Metazoa; phylum Chordata; class Amphibia; order Caudata; family Salamandridae; genus Calotriton; species Calotriton arnoldi. Next base: position 537,623 of record CAWUFW010009228.1, read on the forward strand.
ACGGCCCATCAGGACAGCCTAGGCTCCCAACCTGGGGTTCCCTTAGGGAACTCTCCAGGCCCTGAGACTGCGGTTGGGGCACCTCGGGACACCTCCCCGTCTCACTCCTTCCTATGGATAGGATGTGAGGCCCTACAACCCTCTCACCTTCCTGGGACCTAGCTGGGCGATTCTCCACCTCTCCCACCTCGCTGGGTTGGAAGATCCCTGCACCACTCCCTTCAGGATCACTCCCCACTGCCCTCTCAGACTCTCTGGCACTCACCCAAAGGTCTGCCTCCCGTGCAAGCTCCCTGGGGTCGGAGAGCCCACACTGCAACAGGTGGTGGCGCAACCCGGGAAAACAACTCTTGAGCACATGCTCCCTGATAATCAGGCGGAACAGCTCTTCCCCATCTGTCACCGCGCCACCCACCATCCACTCCTCCAGTGCAGTCCAACACCCGTCCACATACTCCCCCAAGACTGATGGGACAGTTTTCCCCTGCCCTTGAACTCCAACCTGTCCCCCTCCTCCTGGGGATCAGGCACCATCTCCCGGGCTCTGGGAGTGGGACTTCCTGCACTGGCTTCACTCTCGCTGCCACCACTGGATCCCACCCTCACTGGTGAATCCAGGCCACAGACACCACTCTCAGGGGACAACCTACCCACCTGAGCTAGTCTCTCCCTGGCGAAGGCCCTCTCCGCCTTAGCCATCCTCTCCTGTGCTAGGACCCTCTCGGTCTCTAGCCTTTTTCCTCAACCCTCAGCTGCGCTAGCTCCACTCTGAGCCTTTCCAGCGCCAGCTGATACTCCCTTTCTTCCCTCCTATCTACCCACTCTTCTGGGGACAGGGAAAGGGGTGGGGCAGTGCCCCTGGGGCTGGACCCAGCACGGGACTCCCTGTCTATGGTGTCCTCCCTCGCTACCGGTGTCTCTGCCCTCACATCCTCTTCCTCCTCAAAGTCACCACCCTCCAGGGTTATGGACTGGGACCTCTCACTCTCAGAGTCCTCCTCACGGTCTCTACCAAATCCATCCCTTAAATATGCCGAGGGGTAATCGGAAAGGTCCCCGTGGGGCTCTAAGGGTACCCCCCTCTTCAGGGCCTCATAGAGGAACAACTTCCTGAGGGTGTTGCCTACTGTGGGTATCCCTCTCTCTCGGCAGAGGTCTATCACCTCCTGCTCAGTGTACTCCCCCAGGCAATCCTCGTCATAGGTTAAACCCATCCTGGTGAGACACCCTCGGGATACACCACCCACAGTGCAACAGGGAGACACAATCCCCAAAACAACACTTTTAGGAGGCAAGTACAATCAGGAAAACAGTCCCCAAATCTGTGATTACTCTCAGGTGCACCCTTTGTAGTGCAACCAGTTGCCGCTGTGGTACTGCGCAAACACAAGTCCTATCCCACCGCTGCCACCAATGTTGGAAACGGGGTAGCGTGGTGCAGAGCGGGCAGGCTAAACTCCGGAGGAATTGTGTAAAGCATCCGCGCAGCACACACAGGCGACACACCAGGCACACTACAAAAAGGAGACCACACCAGTTGGAGTAAGAAAATTAGCATCTGTATTGGGCAACAGCTTAGCAGATGGTAAACCACATGGGTAACACGGCGCCAACCGGCACCCGGTATACATAAAACAGTGGGGACTATGTACAGGGCAGCGCCAATCGGGTCGCTGCCAGAATCATTATAAGTACAGGATAAATGTGTGAGTTCACTGGAACCAATAGACGTAGGAATAAAGCATCCATGCAGTAGCCTGAAAACATGAGGTATGGAAACACATTAGAGTCTCATATCAGCAATGAATCATGTGAGGCAACAGGCCGCGCAAGGATAACCACAGCATGCCCCAATCGGAGGCACACCACTCTGGAATTGGCCCTAGAACATAAACAGGCATGAATCATGAGCATAACCCCCATTACCATAGGCCCTGCTAGCATAGATGCGATATACATAGATCATGGCGCAGGAATCATCCGCGTAAACACCATAGGCCCTACAAGCCTGGCATAACCCCTCGCTGCAGATTAGCCTGCGCGCCACTTCACACAGGGGATCCCGACTCCCGGGCCCCTGGCAAGACAATGTCCCTCAACGAACGTTGCAGCTGCCCACTGTGATCCGGGGCAGCTGTAAAGACAGTGCAACACAGGGGGAAGGCGGGCACCGACAATGTGCCCCGACACCACCCCCCGACCAAGTCAAGGGCAGGGTAAATATGCCCAATCGTTGCAGCGGCCCACTACTGCGGTGCCGCTGTGTGTCCCCAAGGGTCACTGGCACTTACGGTGCCTCTGGGACCCCCTAAACAGCAAGTGCCTCCTACGTCGCAGCTGCCCACTGCCAAGCGGGGCAGCTGTAGGGATCCGCACGGCAACGGGGGCGGGCACCGGCAATGTGCCCCGACGCACCCCCAACTTCACAATGGGCCCCCTGGAGGCCCTCCTGGCACCCGCAATTCTCTACGAGCCCCCCTCCGGGACTCGGGGTGTAAAGGTATGCCCCAACACGTTGCAGCTGCCCACTGTTATACGGGGCAGCTGTGAAGTCAGCGCGGGCACACCGGTGCCCTCTTAGCAACAAGGGGGGGAGGTGGGCACCGACAATGTGCCCCGACGTCACCCCCAACCACCAGCAGACTTGGCCCCACTCACCGGCTTTCCTGCAGGCGTGGCACTCACTCTTCACCCGGGGCCCTTCCTGGGAACCGGGACTTGGTCCTGGAGCCGGCGAGGCTCCACACTACTCCGGCGGCGCCTGCGAGGCTCCCGACGGCCTCTCTTCACACGCGGGGCTCTCCTCAGCTCAGGGAGCCCTGCCGTCAACAGCGCCTCTCTGCCTCACCCGGGCCCCCTCCTGGGACCCGGGACTTCGACGGTGCCTGTGAGGCTCCAGACTCCTCCCGCTCCTCTTGCGGGACACGGACCGGCGGGGTGGGCTCCCGCTCCGGTTCTTCTACTCCGGGACTCTCTTCACCCGGGCCACCCCTAGTGGGGCCCGGGACTTTACTCCGGAGCCCGCGAGGCTCCCGACGACCTCCCTCGACTTCCTCGCTTGCGGGGCGGGACTTCCCCCAGGCGCTCTCACCAGCGCCAATCCCAGCGCGGCTCCCCTGACGTCACGGGGAAGCCCGCGCAGCGCTCCTGGGTCTCCCGGGCCGGCGGTGACTCCAGGCAACTCCTCTTCTCCTCACAGAGGGGTAGGCTCCCGCCTAGCACAAGCACACACGCGGGGTAGGCTCCCGCTGTATGTTAACAGTAATAACGCGGGGTGGGCACCCGCGAAGGACCACAAATGCGGGGTGGGCTCCCGCTCTCCTTGTCAGCGCTTCCCTCACGGCCGCGGCGGTGATCTCTGGGCACGTTAGAAGCGCGGGGTGGGCTCCCGCCTTCCAACAAGGACAAGTTTCGGGGTAGGCACCCGTTTCTTCAGCCACACACCTCTTTTCCTCACAGAGGGGTAGGCTCCCTCCTAGTATAAGCACCCCAGCGGGGTGGGCACCCGCCACTTGGAGGAATCGGCTCCCCTCAGCAGCACATGAGCAGCGCTCCCCTTCTTAGCGCTACACAGTCCCCCACAGCGCTTTGCAGACAGTGTCTTCAGGGGGTTACAGCGCTCTCCAGACTCCAGGGCACAGCGCTAGGGTGCAGGCATCAGCCCTCCTCTTCATGCAGGCAGGCACAGGCAGCGCTCCCACCTCCAGGGTCCCCCAGGGTAAGTAGCGCTCTGGCAATCCAGCGCTGCAGGCACCCTCTCCCTTCTTCTGGCACCGCAGATATAGCGCTCCACAGGCGCTAGAGGCCAAGAGACATGTAATGCAGGGCGAGATCAGTGGCTAGGAGGGCGGCTCACCAGTCCCGAAGCAGCAGCTCCTCAGAACGGTCATCCTCCGGTAGGGTGGCAATCCTGCCAGCACAGCAGCCTCCACTCCGGCAATGTCTCTTCATTGGCCCTGGGGCCAACAGGGGGGTGTAGATGGGCACAGGGGCCAGCACACAGGTCCAATGTGGCGGTTTCCCCTGGCAGAAGGTCCCTTCCCCTTCAGTCCAGGCTCTGCACTGCCTCAGTCTCCTCACATGGCAGCTTAGAAGGTTCTCTCCGGAACCGGTTCTAACTGGTTCAGGGGAGGAGTAGAGCACCTCGGTGCGACGCTTCCCTCCAAAAGCAGGGGGCGCTGGGGGACAAACCACTAGGCTGCCAACCCACCTCAGTCAGGCGTCACATGGGCAGGCAGGCATGGCGTCCATTTTAACAGTGACATTTTTCCACAGTGCTTTTCTAAAATGGCGGCGCTAACAGTGTGTACCATATTACACAGCATTTGTTATGTTCTGTTCAGACACACCATATTTTATTGTCACACAAGCGAAAAAAATTCAGGGCAAAAGGGCCAAGTCCAACATTCATTATATAGTCAGCAAGGCTTGCAAAACCCAGGGTAATTGGTATACAGCACAACGTGATAGCGCTTTTATTCCCTAATGTCAAGGAGGTGCTAACAGGATGTTAATACGGCATTCAACCACTGAATCTCTGTGTATAAGTGACCACTGCGATGTGAGAAAAACCACAATAGATTGACATTATTCACTGCAAGTACATGAAGCGCGAAACTCAGCTGAAAATAAACTTATTTTGTAGTTTGTGCATTCCAAGGTGCTCTATATGCAAATTGCAGCAAACTACATATTATGAAAAGGAAAGGGTTGGATTTTAATGTAATAACCCTAAGAACACAGTGGCAGGAACCAGAGCAAGATTTTGGCTGATAGAGGAATCAGCACTTATTTGGAAATAAATTGTTTTGGCACAAATGAGCTAAATGCAGTCAAGACTCTGAGCTTATTTATCTTCTTTTTAAATTCAGAAGCGCCTCAATTCAAGAAAAGATCCGGAAAAGAAAGTAAAAATTCTCCGTGAGCGGCTGCAGCTCGTCTCCTCAGGCATTCTTCAGCTTGAAAAAAGCCCCCCAAAAAAAGGTCACTAGTCAGAACAAAACACACTGTTCATGACCACGTAATTTCACCTTCTGAAAAATGTCTAATTATTAGCCCCAAGGTCACTGTAAATGAGGCTGCCTCTGGATGGGTGCCGTCCCGGAGCAGAGCTCTTCTCTCAGGCGGCCATTCTCCCTCGTGGCCAGACCACGCCCCTGTATCACTTATTTTTAAGCTTAATAATAGTAGGACCTGCTTGTTCACTCAATGTATGCTGTAAATTGTGTGTTTGTTGTACGAACATTTATGGTTATGAAAGCTGAAATAATGTATTGAAATGAAATGACTTTAAACAACAGGTCTGTATTGACTTTATACTGAAGGTGTGTATTGACTTTACACTAAAGGTCTGTATTGAATTTATAATATAGGTACGTATGGCGTTTATACACTAGGGGGCCGATTCCGATCTCGGCCGGTAGGGCACCGAATCGGATTCGGCTTAACCGGATCCGATTCGGAGCCCTCTTTCCCGACCGATTCGTACGTGCGTCCGGGCGAGCGAGTACGATGCGAGCGCACGCGAAATCGCCGACCGACTCGTACGCGGGTCCAACACGCTCCGACCGACTCGCACGGACACGACTCGCACCGCGCAATGGTGATTCCCCTGCCGGGCAAGTACGATGCGCGCCTCGAGCAGTCCGACCGACTCGCGCCGTCCGGCTTGAAAGAGCTGTCGGAGCCGTACTTTGGGGGTCCATGTCGGACCCCCCTGTACGTGTAGCCGTGCGAGTTGCACACTGTGCATGTATGGCACGATTCACATCGAGGCGTACACGCTGTAGGGGGCGCCCTTGTTCGCCTCGCACCCATTGAGGCAATGGGAGCCCGCGTACGCGTTGTACGAACGGCTCCCATTGACTTCAATGGGAGTCCGACCGAATCGAGTCCGATAGCATGCGTACGCATCGTACTCGTTCGGTCGGGCTGCCAGAGTCCGATTCGGTAGGAAATCTCTCCGGGTCCGGCTCGGTCGGAGTTATTTCCAGCCCGAATCGGAATCGGCCCCTCGATCTTTATTGTCTACAGTATGTGTGCATTGACTTTATCCTGTAGGTGTGTATTGACTTTATACTGTAAGTATATATTGACTTTATACTGTACGTGTATTGACTTTATACTGTAGGTGTATTGACTTTATACTGTAGGTGTATTCACTTTATACTGTAGGCATGTATTGACTTTATACTGTGTGTATTGACTTTATACTGTAGGTGTGTATTGACTTTATACTGTAGGTGTGTATTGACTTTATACTGTAGGTGTGTATTGACTTCATAATGTAGGTATGTATTGACTTTATACTGTAGGCGTGTATTGACTTTATACTGTAGGTGTGTATTGACTTTATACTGTAGGTGTGTATTGACTTCATAATGTAGGTATGTATTGACTTTATACTGTAGGCGTGTATTGGTTTTATACTGTAGGTGTGTATTGCCTTTATACTGTAAGTGTGTATTGCCTTTATACTGTAGGTGTGTATTGACTTCATAATGTAGGTATGTATTGACTTTATACTGTAGGCGTGTATTGACTTCATAATGTAGGTATGTATTGACTTTATACTGTAGGCGTGTATTGACTTCATAATGTAGGTATGTATTGACTTTATACTGTAGGCGTGTATTGACTTCATAATGTAGGTATGTATTGACTTTATACTGTAGGCGTGTATTGGTTTTATACTGTAGTTGTGTAATGACTTTATACTACAGGTCTGTATTGACTCTGTGCTGACTTTATACTTAGGCATGAATAGGTTTTATACTATAGACCTGTATTACATGTATACTATAGATATGCATTGACTTTATACTATAGGTCTGTGCTGACTTTATACTGAAGCTATGTATGGACTTTACACTATAGGCCTGTATTTAATTTATACTACAGGTAGGGATGGTGTTTATACTCTAGGTCTTTATTGTTTACTGTAGGTGTGTACTGACTTTATACTGTAGGTGTGTATTGACCTTACACTGTAGGTTTGTATTGACTTTAAACTACAGATATAAGTTTCCTTATATCTTGGGTCACTGTACCCACTGAAACCTACAAGTCACCCCTGTGGCAGGCTCTTCAGTCCTGAGGGCAGGGTGCTTGGTTATGAGTGTGAGGGTGCCACTGCATGAGCAGGACACCCCTACAAACCACGGAGTCAGTTCTCCAGGCTTTATAAGTGCAGTCAGCCATTTTAAGACAGATAGTGGACATCAGTCATTACGAGATGTCTAACTATATAATGGCTGCACTGAACCTGATCATGTCTGGTATCAAACATGTAGGAATCATACCCCAACAATCATTGCAGTGTTGGAAGTATGATCCCATGTACTGGGGAGCTCCCTAGGGTAGTCCACCCTGTACTCCCGGTAACAGCCTTTCAGGGTCTGCCAGCAAGCTAGTGCTGCTGCCCACCACAGGCACAATTCTGCCCTCCTGCTGCTGAGCCGGGCTCGAGCAGGGGAAGGTAGAACAATAGGTTTCCTGCCACAGGGAGGTGTGACCACCTCCCGGACAGGACTTAGTGTATTAGGCCGGGTGGGGCAGCTCTGCAGCACCACCAGACTGCTTTGAAGGGCACATTTGTTGCCCTCCTTGCATACTACAGTTTGAACCAGTTCAGGAGCCCTTGGCTCCTGCTCTGTAGCGAAACTGGACAAAGGACATGGGAGTATCCTTCCCTCGGTCAAACCCGTGCTCTCGGAGGGACCCCCGAGTTATTCCACCCCTCTCCCCAGGATACTTAAGGGCTTCCCTGTAAACGGGTCCTTAGATTTGTCATGGGACAAGACTCAATCCTGAAACTACGTCATTTTTCAATCGTCTGGACACTTGGACTTCGACTGGGACTGTGCTTCATGTAGTTTCTCCAAAAAGACCTGCAGGCATCAAGGACACCTGAAGAAATCTCCCTTGGAGTGAAGGAGTCACTGCAGGCACTGCAACGAAGCTGACCGGTCTGCTGCTCCTGTCGTTCTACAGACTTTCCAAGGCCCAGCAATGCAGATGGTGATTCGTCAGCTCCCTAGAGGCCTGACCTGTCTTCTTAGTCATTTTGAGGACAGTACCACTAGTCAGAGCCGCTGGGACCAAACCCATGTGCACCTCGTTGACTTGCTGTTGCCAAGGCTTGTTGGCTCTGTATGTCAGAGATCTTCGGCCTACAAGTAGCTCCAGTCTCCAGCATATCATCCTCCAAAGAACAGCATCCTCCCTGCAGTCCTTGCAAAGTGGGCCTCCATCTTGGGTGAGCTGCCCAAGGTCCTCTTGCGACTTCTGTGCCTTTGGCCTGGGGGTCCTCTTGAGGGTCTTCCTTTGATTCAGTGTGCTTCCCTGCTTGCTCAGGCCTGATCTGATTCTCCTGCAAGTGGTGAGTCCCTTGGGCATTGCTGGTCTCAGTGTTGCTCCTTCATCGTTTACCACACCAGTTGCGGCTACCAAGGCTGGTTGGTGTACACATCAGACACTGACCACCATGTCACTGACATCCAATGTGGGACAGCTTGTGCATGGCTCCTGGTCTTTCTCAGTGTCACCTGGTTCTCGCAACTGCAGCAACAAGGTCACCATCTTCACTTCTGAACCTCCCAACATCTGATGGTATTGTGCTTCCTTGCCTCCTTGTCACCCCCAATTGACAGGCTCTGTACCCTCTGCTTGCACAATCTTCACTTCCAGAATTCACCCTTGGATTTCACCGAACTCCTTCACAGTCTTCTCCAGAGTAGTCTTTGTCGAGGTCGTCCATGGTTGTCCACAGCAGGTCCTGACTTCACTTCATCCCTGTGCACTCTGCTTTCCTGGTGTTGGTAACCTGGCTCCTGTGGTATCCACAGGTGGGGTGACTCATCAACCTTCTATCTTCCAAAGGGTTTCCTCGGGGTCCTCTGGGAAGGGTCCTTCTTTTAAAAGTGCATCTGTGACTTTTCCACTGACTTCCATTGGGCATGTTTCCACTATGCACACGGCCTCCGTGGGGTTCCTGGGTACTTACCTTGGGTGGTTCCTTGTGTCCTCAGTGTAGGAGAGTAGGATCTGCCTCTTATGGTTACCCCCACTTTTTTGCTGATGTATCACTGTTTTTCGAATTTAGTCTGGCTGGGGCCCTGCTATCCAGGACACCAGCCTAGCTGCTTCCTCTCTAAATTGATCCCATGTACCTTAAGTACACTTCAGATTGGATTCTGGGGTGCCCTTATAAGTCCCTAATATATGGTGTACTATGTACCCAGGGTATAGGTACCCCAGAGGCCTACCAGGGGCTGAAGCATGTATTGTGCCACCCCTGGAAGGCCCTCCAAAATGACACCACAGGACTGCTACTGCAGCCTGAGTAAGGTGGTGCATGCACCCCTTACAGAGATATAGGTTCACTATATCTCACCTATCACTGCACATAGAAACCTATCAGTCACCCCTATGGCAGGCCTTATCAATCCTGAAGGCAGGGTGCTTGGTTTTATGTGAGAGGGTGCCCATGCATGAGCAGAGCCCCTCTGCAGTCTTCGGAATCTCCTCTCCGGGGTTGTCTGTGGTGCAGACTGACCATATACTCTTAAGTGCATTCTATCCTAGCGGTAAATGCTAACTTTGGGATGGCTGCACGGAAACATGTTGTGTTTGGTGTAAAACACCTTGGAATCATACCCCAACACCAGTAACTGGTGTGGGAGTATGATCCCACCCTTCTAGAGGGAGAGACTTGACAGCACCGGTATACCCGGTACCAACTAAACAGAGCCCTGGCATCACAAAATGGATGCTGCAGCCAAAGACACGAGTCTGGCCTCCTGCTGCTGACCGAAACTCCGGCAGGGGAGGCCTGGACAATAGGTTTCCTGTCACAGGGAGGTGTTACCACCTCCCAGACAGGCCTTAGTGGATTGGGGCTGGGTGGGTGCACTCCAAGAGTGCTTTGAAGTCCTGCACTGGGGGCACATTTGGTGTCCTCGTGCATACCCCAGTTCAAACCGGTTGCAGGGGCTGCCAGCCCCTGCTCTGGCGTGAAACTGGACAAAGGAAATGGGTGTAGCCACCCCTCTTTCCAAACCCTCCCATAGGTGGGTCCACAGAGTTAGTCCAACCCCTTTCTTAGGTATAAGTAAGGAACCCCTGGCAACAGGATTTTAGATATCCCTGGACGAAACTCTGCAACTGAATCCTGGAACTTCGACGCTCTACTAAAGACTAGATGACTGAAGAAATCTCCCTTGGGCTCAAGGAGTGACTCCCCTGCATGGCAGGCACCAACAAAGCATTTGCCGGTCTGCATCTCTGAAGCTCCCGCCGGACTCCGAAGTAACTGCAGCCCAGGAAGAGGATTTCCAGACTTCTCAGAGGCCGACCCGAGTCCCCAGCAAACCTGAGATCCACAGCCCTCACGAGTGACGTGGAACCAGAACCTCTGGACACCGTCCACATTTGCTAGTGCATCGACTTCTCAACGATTCTTGAAGTCCTGCTTTAGGTAACTTGTAGCCCAGGCCCGAGCATAATTTGCACTGAAGATTGTGAGCCTACACTCCACGAGTGTTCCGTGGGCCTGCTTCTTGCATTTCCGCTTGAGGCTCCTTCGCGATCCCTGGTCCGTCGACTGGTGGGTCCCTGTCAAGGCAACTCTGATTTTCTTTGGGCTTCCCTGGGTGCTCTAGATGTGCCCTGACTCCCCACCGAGTGGTGAGTCCCTCAGACCTTGCTGGTCTGCACAGAAGCATCGTACTCCTTTCTGCGTGGGTTGCTGTTGCCAAGGCTTGTTGTGTTCAATCCGGACACCAACACTGCAGCACTCGACATCCTTTGTGGGACAGCTTGAATCCAGCTCCTGGTTGTCGTTGACGCCTCCTGGTCCTCGTGGCTGAAGAGTCAAGCTTTACCTCTTTCACCTGAAGCACCTGACATCGGTGGGCATTTGACTATCGTGCCCCTGGTCACTGGCAAGTGACCCAGACTCTGTCCCCTCTGCTTTCAGGTTCTTCTCATCTCCGATCCAGGCTTGGATCTCTTCGGACAATTCGCATCTTCCCGGCAGCAGCACTTCCTTGCAGGCTGCCATTGAAATCGACGACGCGACCCGACACCATTCGACACCTATGCACCCGGCTTCCCTGGGTGAGGTAACTCGAGTACTCCAGTGCTCCCGTGGGTGTTGACCCTAGAACTGTCTAAGTCCAAGAGGGTTTGGTCCTAGTCCATTTCTAAGTGTCCTTAAACTCTAAGACTCTAACCGTGACTTTCCCATAGACTTTAACGAAGCTCGCGGCTGTGTTCACACACTGCACACAGCCCCCGTGGGTCCCCTGTGTCACTACCTTGGGTGGTTCCTTGGGGTCCCAGCGATTCTACAGGCTCTAGGCCTTGTGTCTACTTAAGTCGTGGTTCTTATACCACTTTCTTAATATATGGTTTGGTACGCCCCTGAGGCTAATCGTATATTGTGCTAATTTACTGTGCTATTTGACTTGTAAAGTGTGTACTTTGACCTCTAGCCTCATAAAGAGACTATTGGGTAGTGTTCAGTAATAAATACATATATTTTATATATATACCTGGTGTGGTTCTCCTTTCATTTGGTCCTTCATGAGCTTATAACTGGTAAAACAAACAGCTTAACACTCCTTCAAGACTTAGCCTGAAGGCTGCTCTCCATAGCTACCACTAGGATAGCTTTCAATAAAGGTTGTCTTAAAACCTATCATCAATAAAGTACGTTTGGACTGGTGCAAGGTGCCCACTATAACTAGTGGACATCATATACCAGGCCAACTTCTCACATTGGTGTGCAGCGGTGGGATTCAAGCTTGCCTTTGTTTTACCAGATAATCTCAAGTGTGTGACTAACTGAAAACCACTAAAGGTACCTCAGGTACATATAAATTCAAGCTTAGAAATACAGTAAGTTCTACTGAACTTAGAGTTGTGTGTCAAGGGCTTAGCACACCCTTTCTACAACTCAAGAGAGTTTAGTAGGCCACACTAGAGTAGGTAGTGCATACACCACACCTCACTAGTGATGTCTTCAAGGCCAAGAACCAGTGGGTCCCTGCCAGAAGCCAATGGGCTTCTACCATCCAAGTATGACAACCTCCCATTCTTGGAATTGAGAGCATTGTGCAGTACTAGGAAGCTGAAGACAGGCAAAAGTGCCAACACCCAACGCCTCATAGAGGTGCTTCTGTTGGATGATCTCAGAAGACCCACAGGGACTGAAGGGGTAGGCAAAGAGGGTGGGGCAGAAAATGAGGAAGGGACCAGGGGTGAAGAAACCCAGGACCTGACCTCTGAAACTGGCCAGGAAGATGACAATGATCTTGCCCTGGAAAATCCAGCTCCTCCTGAAGATGAGGAGGAGGACCAGAATTACCTCCCCTTTGTCCCACCAGGAAGAGTTGTGAGTGTGCCTAGAAGGTCCAGATCTCCTTCTCAGGAGTCCAACCACTCTGACACCTCAGTAGGGACCTCTGTTTCCTCTCATAGGAGGGAATCCTCTCATGAAAGGAAAGAGAGACTGCTCAAGTATGGAGAAGCTCAGCTTAGGATCAGAAGAGAGCAGTTGGCTATAGACAGGGAGTCCCTAGAGCTTCATAGACAAATAAGAAAGTTGGGACTAGAGTCCCATGGTGGCAGCAACTTCCCTAGTGGTAGGGAAAGGTCTTATGACCATAGAAACCTGAGCAAGATTGTCCCTCCCTACCAGAGTGGGGATGACATCCACAAATGGATTACTGCACTGGAAAGGGCCTGTAAAGTTCAGAGGGTCCCCCAGGAGCAGTGGGCAGCAATCTTGTGGCTCTCCTTTGCAGACAAATGTAGAGACAAGCTCCTCACTGTTAGAGAAGAGGATGCTGATGATTACCATGTCCTGAAGAGTGCACTGATAGATGGGTTTGGCCTAACCACTGAACAATACAGGTTAAAGTTCAGAGATACCCAAAAGGCACAGACACAGGACTGGGTGGACTTTGTAGATTGTGCTACTAAGGCTCTGGAAGGCTGGTTACTTGGCAGTAAGGTGTGTGACTTCAAAGGATTGTATAATTTAATCATGAGGGAGCAGAGTCTTAATAACTGTCAGAATCAGTTGCTACATCAGTACCTGGTTGACTCTGATCTGACCTCTCCCCAAGAATTGGGAAAGAAGGCAGACAAATGGGTCAGAACCAGGGTGAAGCAGAAGGTACAGAACCAAGGTGGTGACCAGAATAAGCAAGATTCTAAAAACTCTGACAAGGGTGGGGAGAAGGCTAAAGACCAGAAGTCTTCTCAAGGTCCCCAAAAATCTGCATCTGGTGGGGAATCCCAATCTACCAAAGGAAAAGGCCAAAAGAAACCATGGTGCCAAATCTGTAAGCAGAAGACTCACTGGACAAGTGATTGCACCAAGTCCAAAGACTCTAATCCAGCCACCATTGCCCCTAAGGCAACTGTTCCCCCTAGTCCAGCTATAAATGGTGGTGGAAACACTCAGAATAAGGGTTTAGTAGGGTTGACCCTGGGTACTGAGATGGGCTCTGGCCTAGTCAGAGTGCCAACTCGGGCTGTCCAAGTGTGTGATGGGGGCATGGATGTGTCCCCCTTAGTGAGTCCCAATAATTTGGGCAAATACAGACAGCAGCCTTTAATTAATGGAAGAGAGGTTTTGGCATTCAGAGATACAGGAGCAAGTGTCACCATGGTGACAAAAGATCTTTTGGATCCTGGGCAGATTATACTTGGTGAAATGTACCAAGTGACCAATGCTAGCAATGTCAGAACAGACCATTCTCTAACAGTTGTTAACTTCTCCTGGGGAGGGGTAACTGGCCTTAAGAAGGTTGTGGTGAGTGCAGACCTACCAGTAGAATGCTTGCTTGGCAATGATCTTGAAACCTCAGCTTGGGCAGAGGTGGAGCTCAGGAAACATGCAGAAATGCTAGGGATCCCTGCACATGTCTTTGCTGTGACTAGGTCACAGGCCAAAATGTCAAAAGCTGAACAGGCCCTGGATTCTGGAATAATGGACCAGGTGCCTCCCAAGAGGAGGAGCAGTAGGGTTAAGGCAGTGCTATCCCCCTGGGCTCAGGAAGCAGATCAGTCTTTTGAGGAAGATGATCTCAGGCCTGAAGAAGGAACTGTCCCAGAGGAGCTTGAACCTGATCAGGTTGAGTTCTTGGGGACAGGGGGCCCTTCCAGGGCAGATCTGAGCCAGGAGCAGCTGAACTGCCCCTCTCTTGAACCCCTCAGACAGCAAGCTGCTGTTGAGGCTGCTGGGAATGCTAGTGGCACCCATAAGATGTATTGGGATGATGGACTCCTGTACTCAGAGAGTAGAGACCCCAAGCCTGGAACAGCCAGGAGGCTGGTTATACCTCTGAAGTTCAGGGGCTTCCTATTGACACTAGCCCAGGATATTCCCTTAGCAGGTCACCTGGGCCAGAACAAGACTTGGGACAGGATTGTCCCTCACTTTCACTGGCCCCACATGTCTGAAGACACCAAGGAGTTTTGTCGCTCCTGTGTAACCTGCCAAGCCAGTGGGAAGGCAGGTGGCACCACAAAGGCCCCCCTGATACCACTACCTGTGGTGGGGGTTCCCTTTGAGAGGGTGGGGATTGACATAGTTGGTCCCATGGATCCCCAAACAGCATCTGGGCACAGGTTTATCATGGTGGTGGTGGACCATGCCACCAGGTACCCAGAAGCCATTCCCCTTAGGACCACTACAGCACCTGTGGTGGCAAGGGCCCTCCTGGGAATTTTCTCAAGAGTGGGCTTTCCTAAGGAGGTAGTATCTAACAGAGATGCAAACTTTAAGTCCAGTTACTTGACTGCAATGTGGAAGGAGTGTGGAGTGACTTATAAATTCACCACACCCTATCACCCACAATGCAATGGTTTAGTTGAGAGATTCAACAAAAACTTGAAGGGCATGATTAAAGGGCTCCCAGAAAAGCTTAGGTGAAGATGGGACATACTCTTGCCCTGCCTTTTATTTGCATACAGGGAGGTGCCTCAAAAGGG
Organism: Calotriton arnoldi; assembly: GCA_963921515.1. NCBI lineage: Eukaryota > Metazoa > Chordata > Amphibia > Caudata > Salamandridae > Calotriton > Calotriton arnoldi. Next base: position 552,629 of record CAWUFW010009228.1, read on the forward strand.
GATTGGCTACAGCCCTTTTGAACTTTTGTTTGACCATCCTGTCAGGGGTCCATTGTGTCTGGTGAAGGAAGGTTGGGAGTTACCTTTCAAACCCCCTAAACAGGACATAGTGGACTATGTACTTGGTCTCCGCTCCCGGATGGCTGAGTATATGAAAAAGGCAACCAAAAACCTTGAGGCTAGCCAGGAATTACAGAAAGCTTGGCAGGACCAAAAGGCTGTGCTGACTGTGTACCAGCCAGGACAGAAGGTGTGGGTGTTGGAGCCAGTGGCCCCAGCAGCCCTCCAAGACAAGTGGAGTGGCCCCCATACAATTGTTGAACAGAAGGGAGAGGTTACCTATCTGGTAGACCTGGGAACTCCCAGGAACCCCCACAGGGTGCTCCATGTCAACAGGCTGAAGCCATATGTGGACAGGGCTGACATGGTCTTGCTCATGGCAACTGATAAGGGACAGGAGGAGGAGAGTGACCCTCTCCCTGACCTGCTCTCACAGAACCCTGATGATGGGTCAGTAGATGGTGTAGCCTTGGCAGGCAGCCTCACTGCCCAGCAGCAGACTGATTGTAGACAGGGGCTCAATCAGTTCAGACACATGTTTTCTCTGACTCCAAGTCAGACCACCTGGTGCACTCATGAAGTGGACACTGGGGACAGTCTGCCTGTTAAAAGTAAGATTTACAGGCAACCTGACCAGGTCAGGGACTGTATCAGGACAGAAGTCCAGAAAATGTTGGAACTGGGTGTCATAGAGCCTTCAGATAGCCCTTGGGCTAGTCCAGTAGTCCTGGTGCCTAAACCTCACACCAAAGATGGTAAGAGAGAGATGAGGTTTTGTGTGGACTACAGAGGCCTCAATGCAGTCACTAGGACTGATGCCCATCCAATCCCCAGGGCAGATGAGCTCATAGACACTTTGGCCTCAGCCAAGTATCTAAGCACATTTGACCTGACAGCTGGCTACTGGCAGATCAGACTAGCTGATGATGCAAAGCCAAAAACTGCATTTTCTACCCCTGGTGGGCTTTAAAAATTTGTGGTGATGCCCTTTGGTTTGAACAATGCACCTGCCACTTTTCAGAGGTTGGTGAACACAGTCCTTACAGGTCTGGAAGCCTATAGTGCAGCATATCTAGATGATATTGCTGTCTTTAGCTCCACCTGGGAGGATCACCTGGTCCACCTCAGAAATGTTTTGGAGGCCCTGCAGAAGGCAGGCCTAACTATCAAGGCCACAAAGTGCCAGATAGGGCAGAGTCAGGTTGTGTACCTGGGTCACCTTGTGGGTGGAGGCCAGGTTCAACCATTGCAGAGCAAAATCCAGACCATCATGGACTGGGTTGCTCCCACTACCCAGACTCAGGTGAGAGCCTTCTTAGGCCTGACTGGGTATTACAGAAGGTTTGTCAAGGGGTATGGATCAATAGTGACACCCCTGAATGACTTAACCTCTAAGAAAATGCCCAAAAAGGTTCAGTGGACAGTTAGCTGTCAAAAGGCAATTGGTGACCTGAAGCAGGCCATGTGCACTGCTCCCATTCTGCAGAGTCCTGATTACTCCAAAAAGTTCATTGTGAAAACAGATGCATCTGAGTTGGGTGTAGGGGCTGTACTATCACAGTTGAATGATGAAAGTCAGGATCAGCCAGTAGCTTTTATTAGCAGAAGGCTGACCCCCAGAGAGAAACATTGGTCAGCCATTGAGAGGGAGGCCTTTGCTGTGGTTTGGGCTCTGAAGAAGCTGAGGCCATACTTGTTTGGCACTCACTTCATTGTTCAGACAGACCATAAGCCCCTCTTATGGCTAAAACAGATGAAGGGTGAAAACCCCCAAACTTTTGAGGTGGTCCATTTCCCTACAGGGGATGGACTATACAGTGGAACATAGACCTGGGAGTAACCATGCCAATGCAGATGGACTCTCCAGATATTTCCACTTAGAACATGAAGACTTAACTGGTCAATGTTAGTTTCATGTCCCTGCAATTGGGGTGGGGGTTGTGTAGGAGAGTAGGATCTGAATCTTATGGTTAACCCCACTTTTTTACTGATGTATCACTGTTTTTCGACTTTAGTCTGGCTGGGGCCCTGCTATCCAGGACCCCAGCCTAGCTGCTTCCTCTCTAAATTGATTCCATGTACCTTAAGTACACTTCAGATTGGATTCTGGGGTGCCCTTATAAGTCCCTAGTATATGGTATACTATGTACCCAGGGCATAGGTACCCCAGAGGCCTACCAGGGGCTGAAGCATGTATTGTGCCACCCCTGTAAGGCTCTCCAAAATGACACCACAGGACTGCTACTGCAGCCTGAGTAAGGTGGTGCATGCACCCCTTACAGAGATATAGGTTCACTATATCTCACCTATCACTGCACATAGAAACCTATCAGTCACCCCTATGGCAGGCCTTATCAATCCTGAAGGCAGGGTGCTTGGTTTTATGTGAGAGGGTGCCCATGCATGAGCAGAGCCCCTCTGCAGCCTTCGGAATCTCCTCTCCGGGGTTGTCTGTGGTGCAGACTGACCATATACTCTTAAGTGCATTATATCCTAGCGGTAAATGCTAACTTTGGGATGGCTGCACGGAACCATGTTGTGTTTGGTGTCAAACACCTTGGAATCATACCCCCACATCAGTAACTGGTGTGGGAGTATGATCCCACACTTCTAGAGGGAGAGACATGACAGCACCGGTGTACCCGGTACCAATTAAACAGAGCCCTGGCTTCACAAAATGGATGCTGCAGCCACAGACACGAGTCTGGCCTCCTGCTGCTGACCAAAACTCCGGCAGGGGAGGCCTGGACAATAGGTTTCCTGTCACAGGGAGGTGTTACCACCTCCCAGACAGGCCTTAGTAGATTGGGGCTGGGTGGGTGCACTCCAAGAGTGCTTTGAAGTCCTGCACTGGGGGCACATTTGGTGTCCTCGTGCATACCCCAGTTCAAACTGGTTGCAGGGGCTGCCAGCCCCTGCTCTGGTGCGAAACTGGACAAAGGAAATGGGTGTAGCCACCCCTCTTTCCAAACCCTCCCATAGGTGGGTCCACAGAGTTAGTCCAACCCCTTTCTTAGGTATAAGCAAGGAACCCCTGGCAACAGGATTTTAGATATCCCTGGACAAAACTCTGCATTCTGAATCCTGGAACATCGTCGCTCTACTAAAGACTAGAGGACTGAAGAAATCTCCCTTGGGGTCAAGGAGTGACTCCCCTGCTTGGCAGGCACCAACAAAGCATTTGCCGGTCTGAATCTCTGAATCTCCCGCCGGACTCAGAAGTAACTGCAGCCCATGAAGAGGATTTCAGACTTCTCAGAGGCCGACCCGAGTCCCCAGCAAAGCTGAGACCCGCAGCCCTCACGAGTGATGTGGAACTGGAACCCCTGGACACCCTGCACATTTGCTAGTGCATAAACGTCTCGACAACTCTTGAAATCCTGCTTTGGGTTACTTGTAGCCCAGGCCCCAAGCACCATTTTCACTGAAGATTGTGAGCCTACACTTCATGAGTGTTCCGTGGGCCCGCTTCTTGCATTTCCGCTTGAGGCTCCTTTGCAATCCCTGGCCCGTCGACTGGTGGGTCCCTGTGAAGGCAACTCTGATTTTCTTTGAGCTTGTCTCGTTGCTCCAGACATGCCCTGACTCCCCACCAAGTGGTGAATCCCTCAGACCTTGCTGGTCTGCACAGAAGCCTCTTTCTCCTTTCTGCGTGGGTTGCTGTTGCCAAGGCTTGTTGTGTTCAATCCGGACACCAATGCTGCAGCACTCAACATCCTTTATGGGACAGCTCGAATACAGCTCCTGGTTGTCGTTGACACCTCCTGGTCCTCGTGGCTGAAGAGTCAAGCTTCACCTCTTTCACCTGAAACATCCAACATCGGTGGGCATCCGCCTATCGTGCTCCTGGTCACTGGCAAGTGACCCAGACTCTGTCCCCTCTGCTTTCAGGTTCTTCTCATCTCTGATCCAGGCTTGGATCTCTTCGGACACTTCGCATCTTCCCGGCAGCAGCACTTCCTTGCAGGCTGCCATTGAAATCGACGATGCGACCCGACACCATTCGACACCTATGCACCCGGCTTCCCTGGGTGAGGTAACTCGACTACTCCGGTGCTCCCGTGGGTGTTGACCCTAGAACTGTCTAAGTCCAAGAGGGTTTGGTCCTAGTCCATTTCTAAGTGTCCTTAAACTCTAAAACTCTAACCGCGACTTTCCCATAGACTTTAATGGAGCTCGCGGCTGTGTTCACACACTGCACACAGCCACCGTGGGTCCCCTGTGTCACTACCTTGGGTGGTTCCTTGGGGTCCCAGCGATTCTACAGGCTCTAGTCCTTGTGTATACTTAAGTCGTGGTTCTTATACCACTTTCTTAATATGTGGTTTGGTACGCCCCTAGGGCTAATCGTATATTGTGCTAATTTACTGTGCTATTTGACTTGTAACGTGTGTACTTTGACCTCTAGCCTCATAAAGAGACTATTGGGTTGTGTTTAGTGTGAGAAGTTGGCCTGGTATATGATGTCCACTAATTATAGTGGGCACCTTGCACCAGTCCAAACAACCCCTTATTGGAGATAGGTTAAAGACAACCTTTATTGAAAGCTATCCTAGTGGTAGCTATGGAGAGCAGCCTTCAGGCTAAGTCTTGAAGGAATGTAAAGCAGCTTGTTTTACCAGTCTATAACCTCTTGAGTGACCAAATGAAAGAGCACCACACCAGGTATATATTCAAAATATATGTATTTATTGCTAAACACACCCCTCTAGTCTCTTTATGTGACTAGAGTTCGAAGTACACAAGTTATAAGTTATTTAAACACAGTAAAAGCACAAATACACGTTTGAGCACTAGGGGCATACCAAACCATATACCAATAAAGTGGTATAAGAACCACGACTGAGCTAGACACAAGGCCTAGAGCCTGTAGAAGTGCTTGGACCACAAGGAACCACCCAAGGTAGTGACACAGGGGACCCACGGGGGACGCGTGCAGTGTGAGAAAACAGCCGCGAATCACCGTTAACTTCAATGGGCAAAGTTGCGATTAGAAATTTAAAGAAAAGGGACACTTAAAGAAGGACTTGGAGCTAACCCTTTGATAACTAGGTCGTTCTAGAGTCTCTACCCACGGGAGCACCGGAGTACTCTTGTTACCTCACCCAGGGGAGCCGGGTGCATAGGTGCTTTTCGGGGTCGGGTTTCGTCGTCGTTTTGAATGGCGATCTGCTGCAAAGTGCTGCTGGCGACCAAGTGGAAAGTGTCCGGGTGGATCCAAGGGTGGATCGGAGATCTGAAGAACCTGAAAGCAGAGGGGACAGAGTCTGGGTCACTAGCCAGTGACCAGGAGGACGATGGACGGATGCCCACCGATGTCGGCTGCTTCAGGTGAGTTGACAGTTGTCTTGACTCTGCAGTCACGATGTCCAGGAGGCGTTGTCGGCGACCAGGAGCAGGATTCGGACTGTCCCATGACGTCTGCTGCTTGCTGAGGTGTCGGCGACCGGATTGGACCCAACAAGCCTTGGCAGCGGCCAGTCACGTGGAAAGTGAAGATTGTCGATGAAGCAGACCAGCAAGGTCTGAGAGACTCACCCAGCGAAGGTAAGTGAGGGCAAGCCTGGAGCAACCAGGGGAGCCCAAGAAGATGAAGATTGGCCTTCGTGGAGGGCTACTAGCCAATGGACTAGCAACCGCGAAGGAGCCTCGAGACGGTGCACGTGGAGCTTGCTCACAGGACACTCGTGGAGTGGAGGCCAGTGATCTTTGGTGCAGTCGGTGCTGGAGGCTAGGGCTACTCGGAGCCCAAAGCACAACTTCGTGGGAGTCCTAGAAGGTGATGCACTAGCAAATGTGCGGGGTGTCCAGGGGTCATGGTTCCTCGTTACCCACGATAGCTACGGGCCTCAGCTTCGCTGTGGACTCAGGGCAGCCTCGGGGAAGTCAGGAAATCCACCTCTGGGGATGCAGGGACTTCGGCGTCCAGCGGGAGCTTCGTCGATGCAGACTGGTCAATTGCTTCTTAGGTGCCTGCCAAGCAGGGGAGTCACTCCTTGACTCCAAGGGAGATTCTTCAGTCCTCTAATCTTGAAGTAGAGCGTCGAAGGTCCAGGATTTTGTATCAGAGTTTCGTCCAGGGAATATCTGATTTGCTATGGCAAGGGTTCCCTGTTTTATACAGTAAAACAGGGAGGGACTAACTCTATGACCCCACCTATGGGAGGGTCAAGGGAGGGGGTGGTTACACCCACTTCCCTTTGTCCAGTTTCGCGCCAGAGCAGGGGCAGGTAGCCTTTTGCTCCCCCAGTGCAGGACTTCAAAGCACTCTAAGAGTGCACCCACCCAGCCCCACTACACATCATCCTGTCTGGGGAGGTGGTCACACCTCCCTGTGACAGGAAACCTATTGTCCAGGCCTCCCCTGCTGGAGTTTCGGTCAGCAGCAGGAGGCCAGACTTGTGTCTGTGGCAGCAGCATCCATTTTGTGATGCCAGGGCTTTTGAAAGAAGTCACCGGGTAGACCAGTGTGAACATGTCTCTCCCTCTAGAAGGGTGGAATGCTACCCCCGCCGCCAGGACTGGCGGGGGGCTAGTATTCCAAGATGTTTGACACCAAACATGACATGTTTTGATGCAGTCATTCCAAAGTTAGCATTCTACCGCGAGGATATAATGCAGTTAAGAGTATATGGTTTAACCGCATTTACAAACAGTACCAGAGAATGGACTCTGTGAACTGCAGAGGGGCCCTGCTCATGCAGTGGCACCTTCTCACTTAAGAACCAAGCACTCTGCCTTTAGGATTGATAAGGCCTACCATAGGAGTGACTTATAGGTTTATATGTGTGTATGTTTGTAATGATATAGGTAGCCCATATCATAGTAAGGGGTGCTGGCACCACCTTACCCAGGCTGCAGAAGCAGACCTGTGGTGTCTTTTGGGTGGCCTTCCAGGGGTGGCATAATACATGCTGCAGCCCCTGGTAGGCCTCTGAGGTACCTATGCCCTTGGTACATAGTATACCATATACTAGGGACGTATAAGGGCACTCCAGATTCCAATTAGAGATGTGCCTAAGGCACATGGAAACCATTTTAGAGAGGAAGCAGCTAGGCTGGGGTTCTGATTAGCAGGGCCCCAGCCAGACTAAAGTCGAAAACAGTGAAGCATCAGCAAAAAGTGGGGGTACCCATGTGAAGCAGATCCTACTCTCCTACATTTAGTAATAAATACATATATTTTGAATATATACCTGGTGAGGTGCTCTTTCATTTGGTCACTCAAGAGATTATAGACTGGTAAAACAAGCTGCTTTACATTCCTTCAAGACTTAGCCTGAAGGCTGCTCTCCATAGCTACCACTAGGATAGCTTTCAATAAAGGTTGTCCTTAAACCTATCATCAATAAAGGTCGTTTGGACTGGTGCAAGGTGCCCACTATAACTAGTGGACAGCATATACCAGGCCAACTTCTCACACTCAGCTCCTCCGAGTCTGCTGGTCCAAGTCCAGTTCTCCTTTGCAGTACACATTCCACTTTCTTAGGATATGGTTTGGTCTCCCCCTGGAGACCACAGTATTTTGTGCTACTTACCTGATTGCTTTTTGTGAGAAGTTGGCCTGGTATATGCTGTTCACTAGTTAAAGTGGACACCTTGCACCAGTACAATTCAACTCTTATGGTAGATAGGTTTAAGACAACCTTTACAGAAAGCTATCCTAGTGGTAGCTGTGGAGAGCAGCCTTCAGGCTAAGTCTTGGAGGAATGTAAAGCAGCTTGTTTTACCACACAATCTCTTGAATCACAAAATGAAAAGACACCACACAGGTATATATATCAAATATATATGTATTTATTACTAAACAACTCTCTACTAATCTCTTTATGAGATTAGAAGTCAGGAACATATGTACAATTCAACGTTTCACAACAAATTGAGCACAAATATGGCTGGGGCACTAGGGGCGTACCAGACCATATACTAAAAAAGAGACTTAAGAACAACGACTTGCAAAGGGACAAGGCCTAGGGCCTTCAGAAGTGCTGGGGCCTCACGAAACCACCCAAGCGAGGTAAGTAAAGGACCCACGGGGGACGCGTGCAGTGTGTGAACACAGGCGCGGATCGCCGTTGACTTCAATGGGGCAAGTCGCGGTTGGAAATTAGGAGTTTAAGGGCACTTCGGGAGAAACTACAAGCAAGTCACTTACAGTGTAAGTAGTTCTAGGGCCAACACCCACAGGAGCACCATAGTGCTGGAGTTACCTCGCCCAGGGAAGCCGGGTGCATAGGTGTCCTTTGGTGTCGGGTCGCGGCATCGTTTTCAATGGGAGCCAATGAAGACTTGCTGCTTGTGAAGACAGAAGAAGTGTCCGGTGGAATCCAAGCCTGGATTCAGAAGAAGGAAGACCTGAAAGCAGAGAGGACAGTGTTCAAAGTCACTTGGCAGTGACCCGGGGCAAGGAAGATGAATGCCCACCGTCGTTGACAGATTCAGGTTGTTCACGGGTGTCTTGACTCTTCAGCCACGAGGTCCAGGAGGCGTCGATGATGACCAGGAGCTGGATTCAATGTGTCCCACAAAGTCTGCAGCTTACTGCAGTGTCAGCGATCCGATTAGAGCCAACAAGCCTTTGTAACAGCAAGTCTTGTGGAAAGGATAAAAAGTCAGTGGTGCAGACCAGCAAGGTCTGTGGGACTCACTCAGCGAAGGTAAGTCAGGGCAGGCCTGGAGCAACCAGAGGAGCCCTTTGGATTTGTAGAAAAGTCTTCAGGGGACCCACAATCCGGCTGGCAATGGGTTGCAAAGACGCCTTGGGAAGATTCACTCAACAGGGGCCCACAGTCACTCGGGATGGGGTAGGCCTCTGATCTTTGGAGGAATTTCTGCTAGAGGCTGCGACCATAGGTGGTCCAAAGCACAGGTTTGTAGAACATCGTGAAGGGGTTGCACTTGAAAATAGTGCACAGTACCCAGGGAGTGCGGTTGCTCGTGGGGTCCACAGGCCTCAGCTTCACTGGGGACTCACGATGGCCTTGGAGAAGTCAGAAAATCCTCTTTCTGGGCTGCAGGGACTTCGGGCTCCGGCGGGAGTGGCATAGTTTGCGTCCATCATTGCAGTTTTTGGTGCCTGCCAAGCAGGGGAGTCACTCCTTGACTCCAAGGGAGATTCGTCAGTCTTCCAGAGGTAGTGGAACGTCGAAGGTCCGGGATTCTTCTTCAGAGTGTCGTCCAGGGATATCTAGTTTGCAATCGCAAGGGTTCCCTATCTTATACTGAAAGGAAGGGAGGGACTAGCTCTATGACCCCTCCTATGGGAGGGTCAGGGGGGTGGGTGGCTACACCCACTTCCCTTTGTCCAGTTTCATGCCAGAGCAGGGGCAGGTAGCCCCTGAGCCGGTTTGAACTGGTGTATGCACAGAGGAGCCTACTGCTCCCCCAGTGCAGGACTTCAAAGCACTCTAGGAGTGCACCCACCCAGCCCCAATACACTAAACCCTGTCTGGGAGGTGGTCACACCTCCCTGTGACAGGATACCTATTGTTGGGCCTCCTCCACTGCGAGTTTCGGTCATCACCAGGAGGGCAGGCCAGTGTCTGTGACTGGTGGCATCCATTTTGTGATGCCAGGGCTCTTCAGGATTCTACCGCGTTTCCACAGTAGGTACATGTCTATCCCTCTAGAAGGGTGGGATCATACTCCCACACCAGTTACTGGTGTGGGGGTATGATTCCAAAGTGTTTGACACCAAACACGACATGTTTTGATGCAGCCATTCCAAAGTTAGCATTAACCGCGAGGTTATAATGCACTTAAGAGTATATGGTTTGACCGCATTCACAAACAGCCCCAGAGAATGGACTCTGAGAGCTGCAGAGGGGCCCTGCTCAGGCAGAGGCACCCTCTCACATAGAAACTAAGCACCCTGCCCTCAGGATTGATAGGGCCTGCCTTAGGGGTGACTGATAGGTTTAAATGTGTGTGCAGGAGAGATATAGGGAACCTATATCTCAGTGAGGAGTGCTAGCACCTCCTCACCCAGGCCTGTGGTGTCAGATTTAGTCTGCTTCCCAGGGGTGGCATAATACATGCTTCAGCCCCTGGTAGGCCTGTGAAGTACCTATGCCCTTGGTACCTAAGGTACCATATACTAGGGACTCATAAGGTACCACAGTATCCAATCACTAGTGCACCTAGAGTGCACTCAAAGTCGTTTAGAGAGAACAGAGAGGCTGGGGCCCTGATTGGCAGGGTCCCAGCCAGACTATAGCCAGAAACCAGTATAAACATCAGAAAAAATGTGGGGGCAACATAAGAGGCAGATCCTACTCTCCTACACAACCCCCCAAACGCAGGGACACTAAACGAACCTTGACCAGTTGAGTCTTCGTGTTCTAAGTGGAAATACCTTGAGAGCCCATCTGCATTGGCATGTTGGGTCCTAGGTCTATGATCCACTGTATAGTCCATCCCCTGTAGGGAAATGGACCACCTTAAAAGTTTTGGGTTTTCTCCTTTCATCTGTTTAAGCCATAGGAGGGTCTTGTGGTCAGTCTGAACTATGAAGTGAGTGCCAAACAAGTATGGCCTCAGCTTCTTCAGGGCCCACACCACAGCAAAGGCCTCCCTCTCTATAGCTGACCAACCTTTCTCTCTAGGGGTCAGCCTCCTGCTAATAAAAGCTACTGGCTGGTCTTGACCTTCATCATTCAGTTGAGACAGTACAGCTCCCACACCCAGCTCAGAAGCATCTGTTTGGACAATTAACTTTTTGGTGTAGTCTGGACTCTGTAAGATGGGGGCAGTGCACATGGCCTGCTTTAGGTCTTCAAATGCCTTCTGACAGCGAGCTGTCCACTGAACCTTTTTTGGCATTTTCTTTGAGGTCAGATCATTCAAGGGGGTCCCTATAGATCCATATCCCTTCACAAACCTCCTATAATACCCAGTCAGGCCTAAGAAGGCTCTCACCTGTGTCTGGGTGGTTGGAGCAACCCATTCCATTATGGTTTGGATTTTGCTCTGTAAAGGCTGAACCTGGCCCACACCCACAAGGTGGCCCAGGTATACAACCTGACTCTGCCCTATCTGGCACTTAGTGGCCTTGATAGTGAGGCCTGCTTTCTGCAGAGCCTCCAAAACATTTCTGAGGTGGACCAGGTGATCCTGCCAGGAGGAACTAAAGACAGCAATATCATCTAGATAAGCTGAGCAATACGTTTCCATCCCTGCCAGAACTTTGTTCACCAACCTCTGAAAAGTGGCAGGTGCATTTTTCAATCCAAAGGGCATCACCACAAAGTGGTAGTGCCCACTAGGGGTCGAAAATGCTGTTTTTGGCTTTGCACCATCAGCTAACCTGATCTGCCAGTAGCCAGTTGTTAGGTCAAATGTGCTTAGATACTTGGCTGAGGCCAAAGTATCAATCAGCTCATCTGCCCTTGGTATGGGATAGGCATCAGTCCTGGTGACTGCATTGAGGCCTCTGTAGTCTACACAAAACCTCATTTCTTTCTTACCACCCTGGGTATGAGGCTTGGGTACTAGGACTACTGGGCTAGCCCAGGGGCTATCTGAAGGCTCAATCACACCTAACTCCAACATTTTCTGGACTTCAGTCCTGATACAGTCCCTGACATGGTCAGGTTGCCTGTAGATTTTACTCTTGACAGGCAGACTGTCTCCAGTGTCCACCTCATGGGTACACCAGGTAGTCTGACTAGGGGTCAGGCTAAACATATGTCTGTACTGCTGCAGAACTTGTCTGCACTCAGTTTGCTGATGGTCAGTGAGGCTGCTTGCCAAAGCAACACCATCTTCTGACCCATCATCAGGGTTCTGTGAGAGCAGGTCAGGGAGAGGGTCACTCTCCTCCTCCTGTTCCTCATCAGTTGCCATGAGCAAGCCCATGTCAGCCCTGTCAACATATGGTTTCAATCTGTTGACATGGAGCACCCTCAGGGGCTCCTGGGAGTTCCAAGATTCACCAGATAGGTGACTTCTCCCTTTGCTCAACTATTGTATGGGGGCCACTCCATTTGTCTTGGAGGGCTGCTGGGGCCACAGGCTCCAACACCCACACTTTCTGTCCTGGCTGGTACACAGTCAGTACAGCCTTTTGGTCATGCCAAGCTTTTTGTAATTCTTGGCTGGCCTCCAGGTTTTTGGTTGCTTTCTTCATGTATTCGGCCATCCTGGAGCGGAGACCAAGTACATAGTCCATCACATCCTGTATGGGGGGTTTGAGAGGTAACTCCCAGCCCTCTTTTACCAACCATAATGGACCTCTTACAGGATGCCCAAACAGAAGCTCAAATGGGCTGTAACCAACCCCCTTCTGTGGAACCTCTCTGTATGCAAACAACAGGCAGGGAAGAAGAAGGTCCCATTTCCGCCTAAGCTTCTCTGGGAGTCCTTTAATCATTCCCTTAAGGGTTTTGTTGAAACGTTCAACCAACCCATTGCATTGTGGGTGATAGGGGTGGTGAACTTATAAGTTACACCACACTCCTTCCACATTGCTTTCAAATTTCCTGACATGAAGTTTGTATCTCTGTCAGAGATGACCTCCTTTGGGAAACCCACTCTGGAGAAAACTCCAATGAGGGCTCTTGCCACCACAGGGGCTGTGGTGGTCCTCAGGGGAAGTGCCTCTGGGTACCTGGTGGCATGATCCACTACCACCAGGATAAATCTGTGCCCAGATGCAGTTTGGGGGTCAAGGGGACCAACAATGTCAATCCCTACCCTTTCAAAGGGTACCCCCACCACAGGTAGTGGTATCAGGGGGGCCTTTGTTGTGCCACCTGCCTTGCCACTGGCTTGGCATGTGACACAGGAGCGACAAAACTCCTTTGTGTCTTCTGACATATGTGGCCAATGAAAATGTGGACCAAGCCAGTCCTAGGTATTGTTTTGGCCCAAGTGACCTGCCAAAGGGATATCATGTGCTAGGGTCAAGAGGAACCCCCTAAACTTCTGAGGTATTACCAACCTCCTGGTGGCTAAAGGGGTTGGATCTCTACCCTCAGAACATAGGAGTCCCTCATCCCAATAAACCTTATGGGACCCACTAGCACTCCCAGCAGCCTCAGCAGCAGCCTGCTGTCTGAGGGGTTCAAGAGAGGGGCAGCACTGTTGCTCCTTACTCAGATCTTCCCTAGAAGGGCCACCTGCCTCCAAGAACTCAACCTGATCAGGCTCAAGTCCCTCTGGGGCAGTTCCTTCTTCAGGATCTGCTTCTCCTCCCTCAAGAGGTGAATCTGTGATCTGAGACAGAGGGGAAGGCACTGCCTTAACCCTACTGCTCCTCTTCTTGGGAAGCATCTGGTCCATTGTTCCAGGATCCAGAGCTGGTCCAGTGTTATGCATTTTGGCCTATGACCTGGTCACAGCAAATACCTCTGCAGGGATGCCCAACATCTCAGCATGAGTCCATAACTCTACTTCAGACCAGGCTGAAGTTTCTAGATCATTGCCCAATAGACATTCTACAGGGAGGTCTGCACTGACTACAACCTTCTTGAGGCCAGTTACCCCTCCCCAGGAGACATTCACAACGGCCAGACTATGGTTGGTCCTGACATTGCTTGCATTGGTCACCTGGTACATTTCGCCCAGGATAATCTGTCCAGGGTCCACAAGATCCTCTGCCACCATGGTGACACTAGCACCTGTGTCCCTAAATGCCAAAGCCTGTTTGCCATTTATTACAGGCTGCTGTTTGTATTTGCCCAGATTACTGGGGCTCACCAGGAAGGACATATCAGTGTCTCCATCACAAATCAGCAATGCCTGAGTGGGTACTCTGACTAGGCCAGAGTCCACTTCAGAACCCAGGGTCAACCCTACTACACCCTTATTCTGAGTACCACCTCCACCAGTAGCTGAACTAGGGGGAACAGTTGCCTTAGGGGCAGGAGTGGTGGTGGTTTGGTCTTTGGACTTGTTACAATCAGAAGTCCAGTGCCCTTTCTGTTTACAGAATTTGCACCAGGGCTTCTTTTGGCCTTTTCCCTTGTTGGATTGTGACTCCCCACCAGATGCAGATTTTTGGGGCCCTTGTGAAGACTTCTGGTCTTTTGACTTATCCCCACTTTTCTCAGAGCCCTTAGAATCCTGCTTCTTTGTGTCACACCCTTGGTTCTGGGTTTTCTGCCTCACCCTGGTTCTGACCCACTTGTCTGCCTTCTTTCCCAATTCTTGGGGAGAGGTCAGATCTGAGTCCACCAGGTATTGATGCAACAACTGGTTCTGGCAATTATTAAGGATCTGTTCTCTCATCATTAGATTATACAATCCCTTGAAATCAGTAACCCTACTGCCAACCAGCCAACCCTCCAGAGCCTTGGTTGCACAATCTACAAAGTCAGTCCAGTCCTGAGTCTGTGCCTTCTGGGTGTCTCTGAACTTCAACCTGTACTGCTCAGTGGTTAAGCCAAACCCATCTATCAGTGCACTCTTCAGGACTTCATAGTCATCAGCATCCTCTTCTCTAACAGTGAGGCGCTTGTCTCTACCTTTATCTGAAAAGGAGAGCCACAAGATTGCTGCCCACTGCTTTTGGGGGACCTGTTGTACTCTACAGGCCCTTTCCATAGCAGTTATCCACTTATGGATATCATCCCCACGCTGGTAGGGAGGAACAACCTTGCTCAGGTTCCTAAGGTCTGGAATATATTCTCTGCCTCTAGGGACACTGTTGCTGCCACCAGGGGGTTCTAACCCCTCTCTTCTAGAAGCTCTCTGGAGCTCAAGGGCTTCTCTATCTAATGCCAACTGCTTGGTTTTGAGGGCAACTCTTGCTTCCTCATACTGCAGCAGTTTGTACATTCTGTCAGAGGAGGTCTCTCTTCTTGGGAAGTAGGAGTTCCTCTGGTGGACAAATTCTCTGCCAGAGTGATAGGAGTTGTCAGATTCCCTAGAAAGGGACCTAGGCCTCTCCTCTACTCTGTCAGTTCTCTTAGGGAGAATTCCTCTGTCCTGTTCAGGCCCCTTGGGACCTGGCCCTTCAACCACAGAGTCTTGGTGATCCTGTAATTGACCCACTCACTGATTCAGACCCATTAGCTCCTAGAGCTAATCTAAGATCATCTGCTGTCAGCAGATCTATCAGGTGTAGTGTGGAGGGACTCTGTCCTTGCTTCAGGTGCCTTGCAGCACACATGGCTCTCAAGTCAGAGAAAGCCATGTCCTTATACTGAGGCTGAGTGGATCCACTGGGTCCATCCCTTAAGGACATTCTAGTGTTGTGCAGTGTTGTACTACCTACACTAGTTTGTGGCCTACTGATACTAGCTTGAGCTGTAGAAAGGGTGTGCTATCCCTTGGTACACAGCTCTAACTTCAGTAGAACTTATTGATACTAAGCTTGACTTTATATGTACCTTGAGTACCTATAGTGGTTTTCAGTTAATAATTCAAATAGAGATTTTCTGGTAAAACAATAGCAAGCTGGAATCCCACACGCTGCCCACCAATGTGAGAAGTTGGCCTGGTATATGCTGTTCACTAATTAAAGTGGACACCTTGCACCAGTACAATTCGACTCTTATGGTAGATAGGTTTAAGACAACCTTTACACAAAGCTATCCTAGTGGTAGCTGTGGAGAGCAGCCTTCAGGCTAAGTCTTGGAGGAATGTAAAGCAGCTTGTTTTACCACACAATCTCTTGAATCACCAAATGAAAAGACACCACACAGGTATGTATATCAAATATATATGTATTTATTACTAAACAACTCTCTACTAATCTCTTTATGAGATTAGAAGTCAGGAACATATGTACAAATCAACGTTTCACAACAAATTGAGCACAAATATGGCTGGGGCCCTAGGGGCGTACTAGACCATATACTAAAAAAGAGACTTAAGAACAACGACTTGCAAAGGGACAAGGCCTAAGGCCTTCAGAAGCACTGGGGCCTCACGAAACCACCCAAGGCAGGTAAGTAAAGGACCCACGGGGGACGCGTGCAGTGTGTGAACACAGGCGCGGATCGCCGTTGACTTCAATGGGGCAAGTCGCGGTTGGAAATTAGGAGTTTAAGGGCACTTCGGGAGAAACTACAAGCAAGTCACTTACAGGGTAAGTAGTTCTAGGGCCAACACCCACAGGAGCACCGTAGTGCTGGAGTTACCTCGCCCAGGGAAGCAGGGTGCATAGGTGTCCTTTGGTGTCGGGTCGCGGCGTCGTTTTCAATGGGAGCCAATGAAGACTTGCTGCTTGTGAAGACAGAAGAAGTGTCCGGTGGAATCCAAGCCTGGATTCGGAAGAAGGAAGACCTGAAAGCAGAGGGGACAGTGTTCAAAGTTACTTGGCAGTGACCTGGGGCAAGGAAGATGAATGCCCACCGTCGTCGACAGATTCAGGTTGTTCATTGGTGTCTTGACTCTTCAGCCACGAGGTCCAGGAGGTGTCGATGACAACCAGGAGCTGGATTCAATGTGTCCCACAGAGTCTGCAGCTTACTGCGGTGTCGGCGACCCGATTGGAGCCAACAAGCCTTAGTAACAGCAAGTCTTGTGGAAAGGACAAAAAGTCAGTGGTGCAGACCAGAAAGGTCTGTGGGACTCACCCAGCAAGGGTAAGTCAGCGCAGGCCTGGAGCAACCAGGGGAGCCCTTTGGATTTGTAGAAAAGTCTTCAGGGGACCCACAAGCTGGCTGGCAATGGGTTGCAAAGAGACCTCAGGAGGATTCACTCAACAGGGGCCCACGGTCACTCGGGATGGGGTAGGCCTCTGATCTTGGGAGGGATCTCTGCTAGAGGCTGGGACCACACGTGATTTAAAGCACAGGTTCGTAGAACGTCGTGAAGGGGTTGCACTTGAAAATAGTGCACGGTACCCATGGAGTGCGGTTCCTCATCGCTCATGGGGTCCACTGGCCTCAGCTTCACTGGGGAATCACGATAACCTTGGAGAAGTCAGGAAATCCTCTTCCTGGGCTGCAGGAACTTCGGGCTCCGGCAGGAGCGGTGTAGTTTGCAACTGTTGTTGCAGTTTTTGGTGCCTGCCAAGCAGGGGAGTCACTCCTTGACTCCAAGGGAGATTCTTCAGTCTTCCAGAGGTAGTGGAATGTCGAAGGTCCAGGATTCTTCTTCAGAGTGTCATCCAGAGATATCTAGCTTGCAATGGCAAGGGTTCCCTATCTTATACTGAAAGGAAGGGAGAGACTAGCACTATGACCCCACCTATGGGAGGGTCAGGAGGGTGGGTGGCTACACCCACTTCCCTTTGTCCAGTTTCGCGCCAGAGCAGGGGCAGGTAGCCCCTGAGCCGGTTTGAACTGGTGTATGCACAGTGGAGCCTACTGCTCCCCCAGTGCAGGACTTCAAAGCACTCTAGGAGTGCACCCACCCAGCCCCAATACACTAAACCCTGTCTGGGAGGTGGTCACACCTCCCTGTGACAGGATACCTATTGTTGGGCCTCCTCCACTGCGAGTTTCGGTCATCAGCAGGAGGGCAGCCCAGTGTCTGTGACTGGTGGCATCCATTTTGTGATGCCAGGGCTATTCAGGATTCTACCGCGTTTCTATAGTAGGTACATGTCTATCCCTCTAGAAGGGTGGGATCATACTGTGGGGGTATGATTCCAAAAAGTTTGACACCAAACACGACATGTTTTGATGCAGCCATTCCAAAGTTAGCATTAACCGCGAGGTTATAATGCACTTAAGAGTATATGGTTTGACCGCATTCACAAACAGCCCCAGAGAATGGACTCTGAGAGCTGCAGAGGGGCCCTGCTCAGGCAGAGGCACCCTCTCACATAGAAACTAAGCACCCTGCCCTCAGGATTGATAGGGCCTGCCTTAGGGGTGACTGATAGGTTTAAATGTGTATGCAGGAGAGATATAGGGAACCTATATCTCAGTGAGGAGTGCTAGCACCTCCTCACCCAGGCTGCAGTAGCAGGCCTGTGGTGTCAGATTTAGTCTGCTTCCCAGGGGTGGCATAATACATGCTTCAGCCCCTGGTAGGCCTGTGAAGTACCTATGCCCTTGGTACCTAAGGTACCATATACTAGGGACTCATAAGGTACCACAGTATCCAATCACTAGTGCACCTAGAGTGCACTCAAAGTCGTTTAGAGAGAACAGAGAGGCTGGGGCCCTGATTGGCAGGGTCCCAGCCAGACTATAGCCAGAAACCAGTGTAAACATAAGAAAAAAAGTGGGGGAAACATAAGAGGCAGATCCTACTCTCCTACACTTTTGAAGTATTAAGTATTCTTGTGTATTGTGTTGATATCTCCGAGTGGGAGATATACCAAGGTGTTGTTTGTGTAAAAAATACACTTATTTTTACTAAACACTGTGTGGAGTCCTTTTTCTAAATTACACTACAGATTAAACTGGTAAAACAAGCTGCCTTACACTCCTTCAAGATAAGCCTGAAGGCTGCTCTCCACAGCTAACACTTTGAGAGCTTTCTATGGTTTTTAAAGACCACTAAAATCACCATAAGGGTTGCCTGTATTCGTGCAAGGTGCAATACTTGAATAAGTGTGCACATATACTAAGCCAGCCTCCTACACATCTATATAGACTTTATACTGTAGGTCTGTATTGACTTTGAGCCTTATTACGATCATGGCAGATGGGGTCCTCCTTCACAAACGTCATGGATATCCCGTCCGCTGTATTACAAGTTCCATACGATATAATGGAATTGCAACTAGGCGGATAGGATAACCTATTCCATCCGGTGTAGAGACTAAATATCGAACTTTTAATATTGAAAGGACAAAATATTGAGTACAAAATATCGAGAGGACAGAATATAGAAAAGACATAGTTGGAAAACATATCGATATATAGGTAAGTAATATCGAATGTCATTATATCGAATTTTATTGTATCGATTTTTTTTTAATTGTTTTATATGTTAGTATATGTGTTAAAAAGATATAATATTTTTTTAATGCATGTTACAATTTTTTTAAGGTAATGGATTTTATGTGAATAAATTTTTGCGTATATTAGTTCCGTAGCGGGTTGTGGGTTTATAGGGGAATAGGGTAGGAAGTAATTTAATTTACATTATAAAAATTAATAATTTACTAATTAATAATTTAGTGTTTAATAATTACTATTGTTTAATAATTTTTGCGTATATTCGTTCTGTAGCGGGTTGTGGGTTTATAGGGGAATAGGGTGGGAAGTAATTTAATTTAAATTATAAAAATTAATAATTTAATTAATAATTTATTGTTTAATAATTACTATTGTTAATTAAGTTAATTAATTTATTATTAAATATATAAAAAGTGAATAATAATCTTTTTTAATTAATTGATAATTATGTAAATTGTTTAATGTTTTTATTCATTAGTAATTAATTACATATTAATTATTAAAAATTAATTTATTAATATGTTAATTATGTAAAAAAATAGTAGTGTGTTGAGTGTTGATAGGGAGTAGGATGGGAATTAAGTTAAATTTAATTCAAATTTTAATAATTTTTAAATATTATTGATTCAAAGTTATTTTATAGTGTTAATTAATTTAGATATGATGGTTATTAATTTGATTGTTAATTGTAATTAGCTAATTAATTAAATGTTAATTATGTTAATTCATTAATATTTTACACTATTGGAGGTGACATTTATAGGGGAAAATGTTGGAAGGTAAATATATTTTTATTAATTAATTATTTGTTAATTAATTTTAATTATATTTTAGGAGTGGGTCTACTTAATTATTCCCCTACGCTGCCCAACACTTTCTCTACTGTTGCACTCACTGGAGTGGGAATAGTTATTTTTACCCTCCCGCTATCCAACACTTTTCCTACTGTTCCACTCACTGGAGTGGGACTAGTAATTTTTACCCTCTCGTTATCCAACACTTTCCCTACTGTTCCACTCGCTGGAGTAGGAATAGTAATTTTTACCCACCCACTATCGAACACTTTCCCTACTGTTCCACTCGCTGGAGCAGGAATAGTAATTTTACCCACCCGCTATCCAACACTTTCCTACTGTTCCACTCACTGGAGTGGGAATAGTAATTTTTAGACTCCCGCTATCCAACACTTTCCCTACTGTTCCACTCGCTGGAGTGGGAATAGTAATTTTTACCCTCCCACTATCCAACACTTTTCCTACTGTTCCACTCGCTGGAGTGGGAATAGTAATTTTTACCCTCCTGCTATCCAACACTTTCCCTACTGTTCCACTAGCTGGAGTAGGAATAGTAATTTTTACCCACCCGCTATCCAACACTTTCCCTACTGTTCCACTCGCTGGAGTGGGAATAGTAATTTTTACCCACCCGCTATCCAACACTTTCCCTACTGTTCCACTCGCTGCAGTGGGAATAGTAATTTTTACCCTCCCGCTATCCAACACTTTTCCTACTGTTCCACTCGCTGGAGTGGGAATAGTCATTTTTACCCTCCCGCTATCCAACACTTTCCCTACAGTTCCACTCGCTGGAGTAGGAATAGTAATTTTTACCCACCCGCTATCCAATACTTTCCCTACTGTTCTACTCGCTGGAGTCGGAATAGTAATGTGTACCCACCCGCTATCCAACACTTTCCCTACTGTTCCACTCGCTGGAGTAGGAATAGTAATTTGTACCCACCCGCTATCCAACAAATTCCCTACTTTTGCAGTTGTTGGAGTGTGAATACTAATTTTATTCCCTTAGCTATGCAACGTTTTTAATTTTGTTATATTTAATGTAGTGTAAATTATTAATTAACATAAAAAAATTACTTTAATTATTTAAATTATTATATATTATTTATTTTTATATTTATATAATATCTTTATCTATATATATATTCACTGAAAAAAACCATAGGTTTCAGGCACGTTATAGTTAGAAATTAGCATTTAAAAAACCTTACAAATTCACTGAAAAAACCATAGGTTTTGGGGACAGTTATAGTTAGTTGGACATTGTACTTGTACAAAACCCGTGAAATTCCCCGTTATAGTTAGTTCAGCTAACTATAACTCACGCCCCTGCAATGAACTGCTGATGACGTCACATATTACATCACTCTTGACATGGTCAGTGACATCACTGATGACATCTCAAATGACATTTCAAATGACATCACTGATGACATCATCCAGTGACTGTGTTTCTGTAAAGTTTAAATATTTTTAATATATATAGGGAAAGGCGTATTGAAGAATGAGTGGGTGTATAAGTGTCTGTATGGATGATTTAGTAGGTGTGTGACTAACTCTATAAGTGAGTGATTAAACGTATCTTACTGAATGCATGGGTTAGTGACTAAACTGGGTGAATGTCTGTATCCGTCTGTCTGTTGCTGTGTAAGTGGCTGCATGGGTTTGTGAATAGCTACATGAGTGTCTATATGAGTTATTGATTGGTTGTCTGAGTATCTGTATGGGTGCCTGAGTGTTTGTGTGGGTGAGGTGTGTGCGACTTTGTGCATAGATGTGTGAGTGGGTGATTCACTGGGTGTATGGTTTCAAGAGTGCATCTGTGATAGACTGTATGGGTGGGTAAGTGTGTGTAAGAGTGTGTTAGTGAGTGAATGTATCTCCCAGTGGTACATGTGTGAGTAACTACATATGTGAAAGGCAGTATATATGTGTGTTGGAGTATATAAATAGCTATAAGCGAGAGTGTGTGATTGTGAGAGTGACTGTATGGATGAGTGTGTGCTTGTATCAGTGATTGTATAAGAGCGTAAGAATGTGCTAGTATTTGTATGAGTAAGTGAGCTGGTGTGTGTATAACTGTATAGGTGAGTAAATGGCAGTGTGTTTAATTATTTGCATGACTGACTAGGTGTGTGAGTACCTCTATGGATAAGTGGCGGTGTTTGAGTGTCTATATAGGAGTATGAGTGCATATGATAGTCCTGTACTGAGTGACCGTAAGTATGAGTGACTGTACGGGTGAGTGAGTGGATGTGTGTGTAGACCTAAGAATCAGTGAGTGGGTATGTAGTTATTGGTGTTGGAGTGTCTATGGTTTTGCGAATGGCAGTCTGTAATTTAGAGTGGGTGTATCAAAGGTTATATTAGGGTGTGAGGAGGTGCATCAGATTATCATGTGGATGATGTCATCAGTGATGTCATCAGTGATGTCATTTGAGATGTAATCAGTGATGTCATCAGTGATGTCACTGACCATGTCATGAGTGATGTAATATGTGACCTCATCAGCAGTGCATTGCGGGGCGCGAGTTATAGTTAGCTGAACTAACTATAACGGGGAATTTCACAGGTTTTGTACGAGTGAAATGTCCAACTAACTATAACTGTTCCTAAAACCTATGGTTTTTTCAGTGAATATATATATATTTGTATGTTTCAAAAATCGACACTTAGAAACTTTTTCAGCAAAAAGCAGGCAATGATATCCTATGGAAGGAAATTCAAGTTACTGGTAAGTACGGTTAAAATTACTTTTCAGGATCAGTACTGGGCTCAAAGATGCAGCACTGGGTTCTCTCCTGATAACAGGTGAGTAAATTGGAATTCGTAGTTCAGCTGATTTTAGAGGAATATTATAAAGTTCCAAAACTCCACACTTAGAAGAATTTCCAAGTGAAACCAGTCAATGTTAGCCTATGGAAGGAAAATCAAGTTACTGGTAAGTACGGTTAAAATTACTTTTCAGGATCTGTACTGGGCTCAAAGATGCAGCACTGAGGTCTCTCCTGATAACAGGTGAGTAAATCGGAATTTGTAGTTCGGCTGATTTTAGAGGAATATTTGCACAATGGTGAAGGAAGGGGGTGGGGCCTGAGGTGACATGTCTGCAAACACGCCCTGTGGTGCGTTTTAAGTTGGAGAATTAATTCCTCCTCAATCCCGAGGGTCCCTAGGGGCCAACTAGCCCACCAGGTACCTCCAGTATGCGCCAGAGACCTGCGTTGCAGAGAGGTGTTCAGAGGCCACGCCCCTTTTACAACACTCTGCAACACAGCTCCGTGGCGCTTACTGGAGGTACCTGGTGGGCTAGTTGGCCCCAGACCCTCAGGATTGAAGAGGAATTAATTCCTGAACTAAAACACGCCACGGGGCCTGTTTGCACACATGTCACCTGAAGCCCCGCCCCTCCCTTCACCACTGTGCAAACGCGCCCCGTGGTGCGTTTTAAGTTGGGGGATTAACTCCCCTTGAATCCTGAGGGTCCCTGTAGTCCAAGTAGCCCACCATGTACCTCCAAAAGCGCCACAGAGCTGCGTTGCAGAGAGGTGCAAAAAGGTGCGTGGCCTCTGTCCACCTCTCAGCAACGCAGCTCCCTGGTGCATACTGGAGGTTCCTGGTGGGCTAGTTGGCCCCAGGCACCCCCAGTATTCAAGGGGAGTTCGTTCCCATCTGCAAACGCGCCAGGGCGCGTTTGCAGACTGCTGCAGCGAGGGCGGGCGTCCGGCACGATGCCGGTCTTTTTTACTTTTTTTTTGTATGGGAGGGGGGCTGCGTGGCCCCCCTTCCCTAGCCCTTTTTTGGCCCCGGGGACCCCATCCCCCCGGGCCTGAGCATTTTCTGTAAAAAAAAAAAACACAAAAAAAAAAACAGGAAGGGGGCCGCGTGGCCCCCCTTCCCTGGGCCTCTATTGGCCCCGGGAACCCCATCCCCCTGGGCATGCCCTCTTATTTTAAATTTTTTTATTATTTGGAGGGGAGCTGCGTGGCCCCCCTCCTCAGGCCATTTAAGGCCCCGGGGACCCCATCCCCCGGGGCCGGCCTTGCCCTTTTTAAAAAAAAAAAAAGAATTGGGAGAGGGGCTGCGTGGCCCCCCTCCCGGGCCACTACTTGCCCCGGGGACCCCATCCCCCGGGCCTGGCCCTATCATTTGGGGACCATGGAGGTACCCCAACTCTCCCACGGGCTCGCCGGCTCCCAGCGTCCCTCGGGAGCCGGCATTGCTTCCACATGGGGAGCTGCTAACATGCAGCTCCCCGTGTGGAAAAGCAATTTGCTTTGGTTTTTGGAAGAGAGAGCAGGTCTCCTGCTCTCTCTTCCAAAAATCAAAGCAAGTTTGCTATGACAGGACGGGAGCCACGAGGCTCCCGTCCTGTCATAGCAAACTACAGTGTCCCGGGGGTAGGCACCCTGGGACACTGCAGGAGCCGGCCCTGGGGGTGGTGGTCACCAGGGCCATCAAGGGCTCCAGGAGGGGGGCCGCGCGGCTCCCCTCCCAACATGTAGAAAGCCCCGGGGAGGTGGTGGTCCCCGGGGCTTCAGAGGTCCGTAACGGACCCCCATATTTAACGATTTAGTGCCCGGGGAGGTGGCGGTCCCGGGGAGTGTGGGGGGCTCGAGCCCCCACACAGGCAATTTTAATTTAAAAAAAAAAGCCCTCCTGCACCATTTTTTGTTTAAAGTCCCGGGGGGTGGCGGTTACTGGGGCATGGGGGGGCCTTAGAGGCCCCCCATACATAAATTTAATAAACCCCCGCATGCCCCCGGGACTTGGCCCACCCGGGGGCCAATTAACCACGAAGTGCGGGAGACCGTGCTTCGTTTTTTTTTTTTTCCGGCAGGATCCGCACACCCAGCGCGTTTTTTGCCGATTTATTTTAAAAAATTTTTTTGGGGGGCCCCCCTGAGCAAGCCTAGGGGGTCAGGGTGTTTCTACCCTGCCCCCTTTTTGCGTTTTGCGCAGTTGTTTTACTGCTTTCTTGTTCCTCGGTTCTACCGAATAAGATGGCTGCCAACACTTCTTGGTTTGGAGTGTTGACAGCCAATTAGCATGCAGCTCGTGGTCGGGAGGGTGCGCGGATCCACCGCGGCCATAGATATCAAAACTTTTATTTTGGATTCTCTCAGCAACTACTGAACGGATTTACACCATTTTTAAAAAGGGTGCTTTCTGAACCAAGCACTACCTTTTTGCCAAATTTGGTGTAATTCCGTTCAGCAGTTTTAACTGTAGCCTTGCATAAAGTTTCCTATGTGAAATTGATTTTTTCAGTCTTATTTTTGAATTTCTCCGCAACTACTGAACGGATTTACACCATTTTAAAAAAAGGTCGCTTTCTGAACCAAGCGCTACCTTTTTGCTAAATTTGGTGTAATTTCGTTCTGCAGTTCGGGCTGTAGCCGTGTCTAAAATTTCCTATGGGAATTAACATGGAGAAAACACGTTTTGGTACCCCCCTTTTTTCTCGGCCCGCGCTTGATGAATCACCCCGAAACTTTCAAGACAGGAGCGGACCGGAGCGCCCCACTAGTTTTGAAAATTTCGCGATGATTCGTCAAACGATGCCAAAGTTATTTCAAATAGAATGTTACGAATTTCCTATGGATAATAGGTCCTAACTATAACTATCTACTGGCGACCGCCAGTAGATAATATTATCTACTGGCGGTCGCCAGTAGATAGTTATAGTTACTGTATTAAAGTGCAATGTGCAGTGTGCGTGGCGATTCCAGGATCAGGGGTAAAAGAGTACAGCAAAGTCAGTAGGTCTCCCCTGATTGTTGGCAGCCATTTTGTCCCTCGGTAGAACCGAGGGACAGAAAGAAGTGCGCAAAGCGCACAAAGGGGGCAGGGTAGAAACACCCTGACCCCCTAGGTCTGCTCAGGGGGTCCCACAAGGACCCCCTGGGCAGAAAAAAGCATTTAAAAAAAAAAAAACGATCGGGCCCGCAGGCCCGCCCCTTCCTTCACCACTCTGCAAGCGCGCCCCTGGCGCGTTTGCAGAGAGGAACAATTCCCCTTGAATACTGGGGGTCCCTGAGGCCAACTAGCCCACCAGGAACCTCCAGTATGCGCCAGGGGCTGCCTTGCAGAGAGGTGTACAGAGGCCACGCCCTTTTACACCTCTCTGCAACGCAGCTCTATGGCGCTTTTTGGAGGTATATGGTGGGCTAGTTGCACCCCAGGGACCCTCAGGATTCAAGGGAGTTAATCCCCGACTTAAAACGCGCCACGGGCGCGTTTGCACAGTGGTGAAGGGAGGGGCGGGGCTTCAGGTGACATGTGTGCAAACAGGCCCCGTGGCGCGTTTTAAGATGGGAATTAAATCCTCTTCAATCCTGAGGGTCCCTGGGGGCCAACTAGCCCAACAGGTACGTCCAGAAAGCGCCACAGAGCTGCGTTGCAGAGAGGTGTAAAAGGGGTGTGGCCTCTGTACATGTCTCTGCAACGCAGCCCCTGGCGCATACTGGAGGTTCCTGGTGGGCTAGTTGGCCCGTAGGGACCCTCATGATTCAAGGGGACTTAATCCCCCAACTTAAAACGCGCCACGGGCGCGTTTGCACAGATGTCACCTCAGGCCCCGCCCCCTCCCTTCACCATTGTGCAAATATTCCTCTAAAATCAGCCGAAATACGAATTCCGATTTACTCACCTGTTATCAGGAGAGACCTCAGTGCTGCATCTTTCAGCCCAGTACTGATCCTCAAAAGTAATTTTAACCGTACTTACCAGTAACTTGAATTTCCTTCCATAGGATATCATTGCCTGCTTTTTGCTGAAAAAGTTTCTAAGTGTTGATTTTTGAAACATACAAATATTCCTCTAAAATCAGCCGAAATCCGAATTCTGATTTACTCACCTGTTATCAGGAGAGACCTCAGTGCTGCATCTTTCAGCCCAGTACTGGTCCTGAAAAGTAATTTTAACCGTACTTACCGGTAACTTGATTTTCCTTCATAGGCTAACATTGACTGGTTTCACTTGGAAATTCTTCTAAGTGTGGAGTTTTGGAACTTTAAAATATTCCTCTAAAATCAGCCGAAATACGAATTCCGATTTACTCACCTGTTATCAGGAGAGACCTCAGTGCTGCATCTTTCAGCCCAGTACTGATCCTCAAAAGTAATTTTAACCGTACTTACCGGTAACTTGAATTTCCTTCATAGGCTAACATTGACTGGTTTCACTTGGAAATTCTTCTAAGTGTTGATTTTTGAAACATACAAATATTCCTCTAAAATCAGCCGAAATCACGAATTCCGATTTACTCACCTGTTATCAGGAGAGACCTCAGTGCTGCATCTTTCAGCCCAGTACTGGTCCTGAAAAGTAATTTTAACCGTACTTACCGGTAACTTGAATTTCCTTCATAGGCTAACATTGACTGGTTTCACTTGGAAATTCTTCTAAGTGTGGAGTTTTGGAACTTTAAAATATTCCTCTAAAATCAGCCGAAATACGAATTCCGATTTACTCACCTGTTATCAGGAGAGACCTCAGTGCTGCATCTTTCAGCCCAGTACTGATCCTCAAAAGTAATTTTAACCGTACTTACCGGTAACTTGAATTTCCTTCCATAGGATATCATTGCCTGCTTTTTGCTGAAAAAGTTTCTAAGTGTTGATTTTTGAAACATACAAATATTCCTCTAAAATCAGCCGAAATACGAATTCCGATTTACTCACCTGTTATCAGGAGAGACCTCAGTGCTGCATCTTTCAGCCCAGTACTGGTCCTGAAAAGTAATTTTAACCGTACTTACCGGTAACTTGAATTTCCTTCCGTAGGCTAACATTGACTGGTTTCACTTGGAAATTCTTCTAAGTGTGGAGTTTTGGAACTTTAAAATATTCCTCTAAAATCAGCCGAAATACGAATTCCGATTTACTCACCTGTTATCAGGAGAGACCTCAGTGCTGCATCTTTCAGCCCAGTACTGATCCTCAAAAGTAATTTTAACCGTACTTACCGGTAACTTGAATTTCCTTCCATAGGATATCATTGCCTGCTTTTTGCTGAAAAAGTTTCTAAGTGTTGATTTTTGAAACATACAAATATTCCTCTAAAATCAGCCGAAATCCGAATTCTGATTTACTCACCTGTTATCAGGAGAGACCTCAGTGCTGCATCTTTCAGCCCAGTACTGGTCCTGAAAAGTAATTTTAACCGTACTTACCGGTAACTTGAATTTCCTTCATAGGCTAACATTGACTGGTTTCACTTGGAAATTCTTCTAAGTGTGGAGTTTTGGAACTTTATAATATTCCTCTAAAATCAACCAAAGTACGAATTCCAATTTACTCACCTGTTATCAGGAGAGAACCCAGTGCTGCATCTTTTAGCCCAGCACTGACCCTGAAAAGTAATTTTAACCGTACTTACCAGTAACTTATATTTTCTTCCATAGGAATCCATTGTCTGGTTTTCAGCAGAAAACTTTCAGTGTCGATTTTCACAAACTATAAATATTCCTTAAAAATCGCCTGTATGACTTAAACGCATTCTTTCAACTGTTTACAGGAGATGCACCAGTGCTGGATCCAGGATCCAACACTGAGTAAGAAAAAGTAACGATAACAGTTTTTACCTGCTAAGTGAATTTCCTTCCATAGGATAACATTGGTGATTCTATGAGAAAAAGTTTCTAAGTGTCAACTTTTAAAATACAATAATATTCCTTAAAAATCACTACTGTAACCAAAACGCTTTTACTCAACTGTTTACAGGAGATGTCCCAGGACTGAATCTAGGATCCAGTCCTGTGGTTAGAAAAGTAATCCATAAAGTAACTAATTGCATTTAACTAGAAATTCACATTGAGCTGAATGTTGCATTGTGTTTGAAAATGTGTTGCCCATTGCAACAACTGTAACTACTGTACTTAAAAGTCTATTGCCTATGTGCAAAGTATTTAAACTAAAGTAATTCATTCTGAGAAAGTATTTTTTGTAATGTAATGTATAATGTAATTACAATGTAATTTAAAAAATAAAATATGTAAAAAAAATTGTTTCTAAAAAATTTGGAAATCAGTATGAAAAACATTTATATAACAATTAATACATTTAAAAATTGTCATTTACAAAACCTTTGAAATTCACTGAAAAACTGTAGGTTTCAGACATGTTATAGTTACAAATTAGCATTTAAAAAACCTTTGAAATTCACTGAAAAAACCATAGGTTTCAGGGACGTTATAGTTACAAATTAGCATTTAAAAACCTTTGAAATTCACTGAAAAAACCATAGGTTTTAGGGACAGTTATAGTTAGTTGGACATTGCACTCGTACAAAACCCGTGAAATTCCCCGTTATAGTTAGTCCAGCTAACTATAACTCGCGCCCCGCAATGCACTGCTGATGACGTCACATATTACATCACTCATGACATGGTCAGTGACATCACTGATGACATCTCAAATGACATCACTGATGACATCATCCACGTGATAATCTGATGCACCTCCTCACACCCTAATATAACCTTTGATACACCCACTCTAAATTACAGACTGCCATTCGCAAAACCATAGACACTCCAACACCAATAACTACATACCCACTCACTGATTCTTAGGTCTACGCACACATCCACTCACTCACCCGTACAGTCACTCATACTTACGGTCACTCAGTACAGGACTATCATATGCACTCATACTCCTATATAGATACTCAAACACCGCCACTCATCCATAGAGGTACTCACACACCTAGTCAGTCATGCAAATAATTAAACACACTACCATTTACTCACCTATACAGTTATACACACACCAGCTCACTTACTCATACAAATAGTAGCACATTGTTACGCTCTTATACAATCACTGATACAAGCACACACTCATCCATACAGCCACTATCACAATCACTCACTCTCGCTTATAGCTATTTATATACTCCAACACACATATATACTGCCTTTCACATATGTAGTTACTCACACATGTACCACTGGGACATACATTCACTCACTAACACACTCTTACACACACTTACCCACCCATACAGTCTATCACAGTTGCACTCTTGAAACCATCCACCCAGTGAATCACCCACTCACACATCTATGCACAGAGTTGCACACACCCCTCCCACACAAACACTCAGGCACCCATACAGATACTCAGACAAGCATTCAATAACTCATATAGACACTCATGTAGCTATTCACAAACACATGCAGCCACTTACACAGCAACAGACAGACGGATACAGACATTCACCCAGTTTAGTCACTAACCCATGCATTCAGTAAGATACGTTAAATCACTCACTTATAGAGTCAGTCACGCACCTACTAAATCATCCATACAGACACTTACACACCCACTCATTCTTCAATACGTCTTTTCCTATATATATTAAAAATATTTAAACTTTACAGAAACAAACAGTCACTGGATGATGTCATCAGTTATGTCATCAGTGATGTCATTTGAGATGTCATCAGTGATGTCATCAGTGATGTCACTGACCATGTCATGAGTGATGTAATATGTGACGTCATGAGCAGTGCATTGCGGGGGCGCGAGTTATAGTTAGCTGGACTAACTATAACGGGGGAATTTCACGGGTTTTGTACGAGTGCAATGTCCAACTAACTATAACTGTCCCTAAAACCTATGGTTTTTTCAGTGAATTTCAAAGGTTTTTAAATGCTAATTTGTAACTATAACGTCCCTGAAACCTATGGTTTTTTCAGTGAATATATATGTAAATATATTTTTAATAATGTATTAAATATTTTATAATTAAGATTAATAATTATTTTATAATATTAAGTATATATTATCTACTGGCGGTCGCCAGTAGATAGTTATAGTTAGGACCTATTATCCATAGGAAATCCGCGACATTCTATTTGAAATAACTCTTGCCGGTTGACGTATCTTCGCAAAATTTTCAAACTTTGTGGGGCGCTCCGGTCCGCTCCTACCCTGAAAGTCTCGGGGGATTCATCAGCGGGGGCCGAGAAAAAAGGGGGGTCCCAAAACGCGTTTTCCCCATGCAATTTTCCATAGGAAACTTTAGACACGGCTACAGCCCGAACTGCTGAACGGAATTACACCAAATTTGGCAAAGAGGTAGCCCTTGGTTCAGACTAGTGCCTTTTGCTAAAATGGTGTAAATCTGTTCAGTAGTTCCTGAGAAATTCACAATTAAAATCACATATATATCTATGACCGCGTCGGATCCGCGTACCCTCAGCACACCCTGCACCACCGTCCCGATCACGAGCTGCATGCTAATTGGCTGTCAGCTGGCTGTCAACATTCCGAATCAGGAAGTGTTGGCAGCCATTTTGTGCCTCGGTAGAACCGAGGCACAAAAACAAGTGCGCAAAACGCACAAAGGGGGCAGGGTAGAAACACCCTGACCCCCTAGGTCTGCTCAGGGGTCCCACAAGGACCCCCTGAGCATAAACAAGCATTTTTTTTTTTAAATCGGCAGGATGCGCTTAGGGTGCGCGGATCCTGCCGATAAGAAAAAAAACCCAGAAGAAACAAGTGCGCAAAATGCACAAAGGG
The DNA here is from genome assembly GCA_963921515.1 of Calotriton arnoldi. NCBI lineage: Eukaryota > Metazoa > Chordata > Amphibia > Caudata > Salamandridae > Calotriton > Calotriton arnoldi. The sequence continues at coordinate 583,826 of CAWUFW010009228.1, forward strand.
GGCAGGGTAGAAACACCCTGACCCCCTAGGTCTGCTCAGGGGGTCCCACAAGGACCCCCTGGGCAGAAAAAAGCATTAAAAAAACAAAACAAAAAAAAAAATCGGCAGGATGCGCTCAGGGTTTCCCGCGCTTCGATGATAATTTGCCCCCGGGTGGCCCAAGTCCCAGGGGCATGCGGGGGGGTGGGTTTATTGTTTATGGGGGGGCCTCTAAGGCCCCCCAAGCCCCGGGGACCACCACCCCCCGGGGCTTTATTTTAAAAATGAAGGCGGGAGGGCTCTGCGCCCTCCCGCAGCCCCGGGGACCGCCACCCCCGGGGCTGTTTTTGTTTTTTTAAAAACACCTATGTGTGGGGGGGCTCCAGCCCCCCCACACGCCCCAGAGACCGCCACCTCCCCGGGGCACTAACAAATTTAAAATGGAGGTCCGTTTTGGATCTCGAAGCCCCGGGACCACCACCTCCCGGGGCTTTGCAGATGTGGGTAGGGGGCCACGCGGCCCCCTCCTGGAGCCTGTGGTGGCCCTGGGGACCGCCACCCCCAGGGCCGGCTCCTGCAGTGTCCCGGGGTGCCTACCCCCGGGACACTGCTGTTTGCAATGACAGGACAGGAGCCTTGCGGTTCCCGTCCTGTCATTGCAAACTGCTTTGGATATTGGAAGCAAGAGCAGGAAACCTGCTCTCCCTTCCAATATCCAAAGCAAATTGCTTTTCCACATGGGGAGCAGCAATGCCGGGCGGGACTGTGTGGGGTTTGGGGACCCCCCCACAGTCCCCAACCATAGGCCAGGCCCCGGGGGATGGGGTCCCCGGGGCCATAAGTGGCCAGGGAGGGGGGCCACGCAGCCCCCCTCCCCACATAAAAAAAATTAAAAAAAAAGGGTAAGGCCGTCCCCAAGGGATGGGGTCCCCGGGGCCTTAAATGGCCTGAGGAGGGGGGCCACGCAGCCCCCCTCCAAAGAAAAAATAAATAAATAAATAAAAAAATCGAGGGCATGCCCGGGGGATGGGGTCCCCGGGGCCAATACAGGCCCAGGGAAGGGGGCCACACGGCCTCCTTCCCGTTTTTTTTAAATTAAAAAAAAAAAAAATGCTCAGGCCCCGGGGGATGGGGTACCCGGGGCCAAAGTGGCCAAGGAAGGGGGCCACGCAGCCCCCTCCCATAAAAAAAACCCAAAAAAGCGACCGGCATCGTGCCGGAGGCCCCACCCCCTCCCTGCAGTACTCTGCAAACACGCCCCTGGCGCGTTTTAAGAAGGGAAGTAATTCCCCTTGAATACTGGGGGTCCCTGGGGGCCAACTAGCCCACCAGGAACCTCCAGTATGCGCCAGGGGGCTGCGTTGCAGAGAGGTGTACAGAGGCCACGCCCCTTTATACACCTCTCTGCAAGGCAGCTCTGTGGCGCTTTTGGGAGGTACATGGTGGGCTAGTTCGACTTCAGGGACCCTCAGGATTCAAGGGGACTTAATCCCCCAACTTAAAACGCGCCACGGGGTTGCGTTTGCACAGTGGTGAAGGGAGGGGGTGGGGCCTGAGGTGACATGTGTGCAAACAGGCCCCCTGGCGCGTTTTAAGATGGGAAATTAAATCCCCTTTAATCCTGAGGGTCCCTGGGGGCCAACTAGCCCACCAGGTACGTCCAGAAAGCGCCACAGAGCTGTGTTGCAGAGAGGTGCAAAAAGGGGCGTGGCCTCTGAACATCTCTCTGCAACGCAGCTCCCTGGCGCATACTGGAGGTACAGGGTGGGCTAGTTGGACCTCAGGGACCCTCATGATTCAAGGGGACTTAATCCCCCAACTTAAAACGCGCCACGGGCGTGTTTGCAAACATGTCACCTCAGGCCCCACCCCCTTCCTTCACCATTGCGCAAATAATCCTCTAAAATCAGCCGAACTACGAATTCCGATTTACTCACCTGTTATCAGGAGAGACCTCAGTGCTGCATCTTTCAGCCCAGTACTGATCCTGAAAAGTAATTTTAACCGTACTTACCAGTAACTTGAATTTCCTTCCATAGGATATCATTGCCTGCTTTTTGCTGAAATGTTTCTGTGTCGATTTTGAAACATACAAATATTCCTCTAAAATCAGCCGAAATACGAATTCCGATTTACTCACCTGTTATCAGGAGAGACCTCAGTGCTGCATCTTTCAGCCCAGTACTGATCCTGAAAAGTAATTTTAACCGTACTTACCAGTAACTTGAATTTCCTTCCATAGGAATCCATTGTCTGGTTTTCAGCAGAAAAGTTTGTGTCGATTTTCACAAACTACAAATATTCCTTAAAAATCACCTGTATGACTTAAACGCATTCTTTCAACTGTTTACAGGAGATGCACCAGTGCTGGATCCAGGATCCAACACCGAGTAAGAAAAAGTAACGATAACACTACTTACCTGCTAAGTGAATTTCCTCCCATAAGATAACATTGGTGATTCTGTGTGAAAAAGTTTCTAAGTGTCAACTTTTAAAATACAATAATATTCCTTAAAAATCACTACTGTAACCAAAACGCTTTTACTCAACTGTTTACAGGAGCTGTCCCAGGACTGATTCTAGGATCCAGTCCTGTGGTTTGAAAAAGTAATCCATAAAGTAACTAATTGCATTTAACTAGAAATTCACATTGAGCTCAATGTTGCATTGTGTTTGAAATTGTGTTGCCCATTGCAACAACTGTAACTACTGTACTTAAAAGTCTATTGCCTATTTGCAAAGTATTTAAACTAAAGTAATTCATTCAGAGAAAGTATATTTTGTAATGTAATGTATAATGTAATTACAATGTAATTTAAAAATACAATATGTAAATATAAATAGTTTAAAAAAATGTAGTAAATCAGTATCAAAAAATAAATATAACAATTAATACATTTAAAAATTGTCATTTACAAAACCTTTGAAATTCACTGAAAAAAACCATAGGTTTCAGACATGTTATAGTTAGGAATTAGCATTTAAAAAACCTTTGAAATTCACTGAAAAACCATAGGTTTCAGACATGTTATAGTTAGAAATTAGCATTTAAAAAACCTTTGAAATTCACTGAAAAAACCATAGGTTTCAGGCACGTTATAGTTAGAAATTAGCATTTAAAAAACCTTACAAATTCACTGAAAAAACCATAGGTTTTAGGGACAGTTATAGTTAGTTGGACATTGCACTCGTACAAAACCCGTGAAATTCCCCCGTTATAGTTAGTCCAGCTAACTATAACTCGCGCCCCCGCAATGCACTGCTGATGACGTCACATATTACATCACTCATGACATGGTCAGTGACATCACTGATGACATCTCAAATGACATCACTGATGACATCATCCACGTGATAAACTGATGCACCTCCTCACACCCTAATATAACCTTTGATACACGCACTCTAAATTACAGACTGCCATTCGCAAAACCATAGACACTCCAACACCAATAACTACATACCCACTCACTGATTCTTAGGTCTACACACACAGCCACTCACTCACCCGTACAGTCACTCATACTTATGGTCACTCAGTACAGGACTATCATATGCACTCATACACCTTCATAGACACTCACACACCGCCACTCATCCATAGAGGTACTCACACACCTAGTCAGTCATGCAAATAATTAATCACACTGCCATTTACTCACCTATACAGTTATACACACACCAGCTCACTTACTCAGACAAATACTAGCACATTCTTACGCTCTTATACGATCACTGATACAAGTACACACTCATCCATACAGCCACTCTCACAATCACACATTCTCACTTATAGCCATTTATATACTCCAAAACACATATATACTGCCTTTCACATATGTAGTTACTCACACATGTACCACTGAGATATACATTCACTCACGAACACAGCCATACACACACTCACCCACCCATACAGTCCATCGCAGATGCACTCTTGAAACCATGCACCCAGTGACTCACCCACTCACACATCTGTGCACAGAGTCACACACACTCCACCCACACAAACACTCAGGCACCCATACAGATACTCAGACAACCAATCAATAACTCATATATACACTCATGTAGCTATTCACAAACCCATGCAGCTGCTTACACAGCAACAGACAGACGGATACAGACATTCACAAAGTTTAGTCACTAACCCATGCATTCAGTAAGATACGTTTAATCACTCACTTATAGAGTTAGTCACGTACCTAGTAAATCATCCATTCAGACACTTATACACCCACTCATTCTTCAATACGCCTTTCCCTATATATTAAACATATTTAAACTTTACAGAAACACACAGTCACTGGATGATGTCATCAGTGATTTCATCAGTGATGTCATTTGAGATGTAATCAGTGATGTCATCAGTGATGTCACTGACCATGTCATGAGTGATGTAATATGTGACGTCATCAGCAGTGCATTGCGGGGGCGCGAGTTATAGTTAGCTGAACTAACTATAACGGGGGAATTTCACGGGTTTTGTACGAGTGCAATGTCCAAGTAACTATAACTGTCCCTAAAACCTATGGTTTTTTCAGTGAATATATATATATATATATTTAAAAAAATTATTGTTTTTTTTACATTACATTTATTATTTTTACATTTTAAGCTTTTTTACATTATTTTAACTATGCTTTATTTAATTGTGTTTATTATTTAGTTACTTTTATATTATTTTTAATACATTTAAAAAATTCGGTATTTTAGTTAACTATATTTTAAACATCGATATTTTGTACTCGATATTTTAGTACTTACTTGTTTGTAGAGAGGGACTCGATATTCTGTCCCTCGATATTTTGGCATCGATATTCGGGACAGTCGATATTGTGTCCCTCGATATTTAGTCACTGAACCATTCCATCCACCAAGAACGTAATCAGACACTTTATACTGGAGGTCTGTATTGACTTTATATCATTTATACTATCAGTCTGTACTGAATTTATACTATAGCCCTATATTAACTTTATATTATAGGTCTGGATTGAATATATACTGTAGGTCTGTATTAACTTTACATTAGAGGTCTGTATTGACCTTATAATGCAGGCCTTTATTGACATCATACTATAGGTCTGTACTGATTTTATACTGTAGGTCTGTATTGACTTCTATAGGTCTGTGTTGCATTTACAATATAGGTTTTTACTGACTTTTTACAATAGGTCTGTATTGATTTAATACTATAGGTCTGTATTGCCTTTATACTGTAGGTCTGTATTGACTTTATACTGTAGGTATGTATTGACTTTATACTGTAGGTCTGTATTGACTTTATATTGTAGGTATGTATTAACTTTATACTGTAGGTGTGTATTGACTTTATACTGTAGGTCTGTATTGATTCAATACTGTAGGTATATATTGATTTAATACTGTAGATATGTATTGATTTAATACTGTAGGTCTTTATTGCCTTTATACTGTAGGTCTGTATTGACTTTATACTGTAGGTATGTATTGACTTTATACTGTAGGTCTGTATTGATTTAATACTGTAGGTATGTATTGATTTAATACTGTAGACATGCATTGATTTAATACTGTAGGTATGCACTGCTGGTGGGGCGATGAGGTCCTCTTGTGTCCGGAGGACCTCAGGACACAAGTGGACTTCATCCCCCGAGCAGCAGTGAGCCAGGAGCCATGTTTGCAGAGTGGTGTAAAAAGGGGGCGTGGCCTCAGACCACTCTCAGCAATCCAGGTGTGTGGCACTTAGTGGAGGTTCCTGGTGGGCTAGTTGGCCAGGGACCCTCAGGAATGAAGGGGAGTTAATACCCCAACTTAGAACACGCCAGGAGGTGCGTTTGCAGACTGGTGGGGAAAGGGGGCGTGGCCTTTGTCCTCCTGTCAGCAATCCCACTGTGTGGGCCTTACTGGAGGTAAGAGGTAGGCTAGTTGGCCCCTAAAGGACCCCCAGCAGCGAAGGGGACTTCAATCCCCATCCAAGAGTGTGCCAGGGAGCGAATTTGCAGAGTGGTGGGCAAAGGAGGCGTGGCCTGCTATGAGAACTTAGCAAACCTGCTGTGTGGGACTTACTGGAGGCAATAGGAGGGGTAGTTGGCCCCCAAGGATGTCCTTGGGGGCCAACTACCCCTCATGTTACCTCCAGTAAGATGTCTTCGGAGGCCATGCCCCCCTTTCTCCACCGCTCTGCAGACGCGCCTCCTGGCAGACTATGGGATCAATCAATCAATCAAACGTTTGTTAAGCGTGACTACTCACCCGTAAGGGTCTGAAGGCGCTGGGGGTGGGTAGGTGCAGGATCCGGTCCATCAAGGAGGGGGTCCGTCGAACAGCCAGGTCTTGAGATCTCTTACAAAGATGGGGAGCGATGTTGTCTGTCTGAGGTAGAGCGGAAGGGCGTTCCAGGCCTTGGCCGTGAGGAAGGAGAAGGAGCGGCCTCCCGATCTGGTTTTTCAGGTGCGTGGGACCGCGGCGTAGGAGAGCTAGGCTGATCGTAGGGTCCTTTGGGGTGCGTGGAATTTGAGTTGACTGTTCAGGTATGGTGGTCCGGTGTCATGGAGGGCCTTGTGTGCGTGGGTGAGCATCTTGAAGGTGACTCTTGCCTCGATGGGGAGCCAGTGGAGTGTGTGCAGGTGCTGGGAGATGTGGCAGCGTTTTGGCAGGTTGAGGACCAGTCTTGCGGCGGTGTTCTGGACATTCTGTAGCTTGCGGGTGAGGTTTTTGTTTATTCCGGCATAGAGTGTGTTGCCGTAGTCGAGTCTGATGGTGATCAGGGCATGAGTGATGGTCTTTCGGTGTTCAAGGGGGATCCATTTGAAGGTCTTACATAGGAGGTGGAGGGTGTAGAAGCAGGAGGACGAGACCGAGTTGATCTGGCGGTTCATTTTGAGCTCAGAGTCCAGGATGAATCCCAGGTTGCGTGCATGGTCAGTGGGGGTGGGCGGGTTTCCGAGGTTGTGGGGCCACCAGGTGTCGTTCCAGGCATCGGGGTTTGGGCCCATGATGAGTATTTCCATCTTGTTGGTGTTAAGTTGTAGGCAGCTGTTTTTCATCCATTTGGCGACAGCTTCCATGCCTTCTCGAAAGTTGTGTCTGGCGGTGTTGGGTTCGTTGGATAGGGAGGGGATGAGTTTGGTGTCGTCTGCGTATGACACAATGTTGAGTCCGTAGGTTTTGACGATGGGGGCGAGCGGAGCCATGTAGATGTTGAACAGTGTCGGGCTGAGGGAGGATCCCTGGGGGTCTCCGCAGGTGGTTGGCGTAGGGTCCGAGAGGAAAGGGGGCAGTCTGGGATGGGGGATGAAGTCCAATTTGCTCCTGAGGGATTTTGGGGGCCAAGAAGCCCTCCTGGTACCTCCTGTAAGTCCTACGCAGCGGTATTCCTGAGCACTGGTCGGAGGACCAGCACCCTTTCTCCACCACTCTGCAAATGCGACTACTAGTTAAAGAAGTGTTTGCAATGTAATAGGTTTCACATTTGCGAGAATTAGAGCTATTGGCATTGTAAATTTAAAAGTTTTTTACTAATGTTTTTTGGAGTGGAGTGGATGTACTTTGTGTGTAGTGGAATTATGTGGTATGTTGTGCAGTGAAATTATGTGGATAGAAAGTATGTGGTATTTAGTGTATAGGAATTATGTAGAGTGGGATTATGTGTTATGGAGAGTAATTATGTGGTATGGTAGTCTGTGTTGTGGAGTGGTAACGTCAGGTTTAGTCTTCCTCGTTTCCATAGGAGCTCAACTATGAACTCAGTGAGACAAAAAAAGAAGGAATCACTGAGGAGCACTTGTGGACCTAGTCAGAGGTATGAGCAGGGCCACTGGAATTATGCGACTGTTTGGCTGCACCGAATTTCACACAATTATACATTTTCTGCATTTGCCACATTATTCATCAACTGCTCCCTAATCTGCCGATTTGAACAAAAAAAGCCTTGTTTCTAGCTCAAACGACTCAAATGTTACCAAAAATGCAGCGACAAGTGTTACAGCATGGTGGAAGGCCCTTTGCAAACCTAGAATGGTCACCTGTTACTTATTGCTAAATGTGGGTGTTAAATTGGTACTAATGGTGTGCAAGCCACTCTTGCTTCCTTCTGCGCCTCTCTTGCCTCTTTCTGCATTTCTGTTGCTTCTTTCTGCACATTTCTTTCTTTTTTGTACTTCTCTTGCCTCTTTCTGCAAATCTCTTCTACTTTCTGCACCTCTCTTCCCTCTTTCTGCACGTCTGTTGCCTCTTTCTGCACCTCATTTGTTTCTTTCTGTACCCCTCTTGCCTCTTTCTGCACCCTTCTTCCCTCTTTCTGCACCTCTTGCCTTTTTCTGTATCCCTCTTACATCTTTCTGCACTTCACTTGCCTCTTTCTGTAACTCTCTTGCCTCTTTCTTCACCTTTCTTGCCTCTTTCTGCACCTCTCTTGCCTCTTTCTGCACCTCTCTTGCCTCTTTCTGCACCTCACTTGCTTCTTTCTGCACCCCTTTTGACTGTTTCTGCACCCCTCTTCCCTCTTCGTGCAACTCTCTTGCCTCTTTCTACACCTCTCTTCTCTCTTTCTGCCCCACTCTTGCCTTTTTCTGTACCTCTGTTCCTTCTTTCTTCACCTGTCTTGTCTCTTTCTGCACACTTTGTGCCTCTTTCAGCACCTCTGTTGCTTCTTTCTGGAGTTCTCTTCCTCTTTCTGCACCCCTCCTGGCTCTTTCTGTACCCCTCTTGCCTCCGTGCAACTCTCCTACCCCTTTCTGCACCCCTCTTGCCTCTTTTTCTACCTCTGTTGGTTCTTTCTGCACCTCTTTTGCTTCGTTCTGCACTTCACTTGCCTCTTTCTGTACCCCTCTTGCATCTTTCTGTGCCTCTGTTGGTTCTTTCTGTACTGCTCTGGCTTCTTCCTGCACCTCTGTTCCAATTTTCTGCATCCCTCTTGCCTTTTTCTGCTCCGCTCTTCCATCTTTCTGCACCTCTCTTGCCTCAGTCTGCCTACCTGCTCCCTCTTTCTGCACCCCTTTTGCCTGTTTCTGCAACTCTCTTGCCTCTTTCTGCAGTTATCTTGCCTCCTTCTGCACCTCACTTGCCTCTTTTTGCAACTCTGTTGGTTCTTTTGTGCTGCTCTTGCTTCTTTCTGCACCCTCTTGCCTCTTTCTGTCCCCCTTTTGTATCTTTATGCACCTCTGTTGGTTCTTTCTGCACTGCTCTGGCTTCTTCCTGCACCTCCATTCCAAATTTCTGCATCCCTCTTGACTTTTTCTGCACCCCTCTTCCCTCTTTCTGCACCTCTCTTGCCTCAGTCTGCCCACCTGTTCCCTCTTTCTGCACCTCTGTTCCTTCTTTCAGCAATTCTCTTGCTTCTTTCTGCACTTATCTTGCCTGTTTCCGCATCTCTCTTGCCTCCTTCTGCACCTCTGTTGCTTCTTTCTGCACCTCACTTGCTTCTTTCTGCACCTCTCTTGCCTCTTTCTGCACCTTTCTTGCCTCTTTCTGTACTTCTATTGCCTCTTTCTGCACCCCTGTTGCTTCATTCTGCACTTTCCATGCTTCCTTCTGTACCTGTCTTGCTTCTTTCTGCACCCGTTGTCTCTTTATGTACCTCTTTTGCCTGTTTCTGCAACTCTCTTGCCTCTTTATGCAGTTCTCTTGCCTCCTTCTACACCTCTGTTGCTTCTTTCTGCACTTCTCTTACCTCTTTCTGCACCACTTTTGCTTCATTCTGCACTTTTCATGCTTTCTGCATCTGTCTTGCTTCTTTCTACACCCCTGTTCTCTCTTTCTGCACTTGTCTTCCCTCTTTCGGTACCTTTCTTGCCTGTATCTGCATCTCACTTGCCTCTTTCTGCACTTTTCTTGCTTCTTTCTGCACCTCTGTTGCGTCTTTCAGCAATTCTCTTCCCTCTTTGTGAAACTCTTTTGTCTTTCTACACCTCTCTTCCCTCTTTCTGCACCACTCTTGCTTCTTTTTGTACCTCTGTTGCTTCTTTCTGCACTTCTCTTGCCTCTTTCTGCACCCTTTGTGCCTCTTTCAGCACCTCTGTTGCTTCTTTCTGTACTTCTCTTCCTTCTTTCTGCACTCCTCGTGCCTCCTTCTGCACCTCTGTTGCTTCTTTCTGCACTTATCTTGGTTCTTTCTGCACTGCTCTTGCCTCTTTCTGCATCCCTCTTGCGTCTTTGAGCACCTCTTTTCCTTCTTTCTGCATTTCTATCTCCTCTTTCTGTACCCCTCTTGCCTCTTTCTGCACCTCTCTTGCTTTTTTCTGCAGATCTCTTGCCTCCTTCTGCACCCCTCTTGCCTCTTTCTGCACCCCTGTTCCCTCTTTCTGCACCTCTCTTGCCTCTTTCTGTGCCTCTTGCCTCTTTCTGCACCCCTCTTTTCTCTTTCTGCACCCCTCTTTTCTCTTTCTGCACCTCGTTACCTCTTTCTGCACCTCTCTTGCCTCTTTCTGCACCCCTCTTTTCTCTTTCTGCACTTTTCATGCCTCTTTCTGCACCCCTCTTTTCTCTTTCTGAATCCTCTTTTCTCTTTCTGCACCTCTCTTGCCTCTTTCTGCACCCCGTTCCCTCTTTCTGCACCTCGTTTGCCTCTTTCTGCACCTCTGTTGCTTATTTCTGCACCTCTGTTGCTTCTTTCTGCACCTCTGTTGCTTCTTTCTGTACCTCTGTTGCCTCTTTCTGTACCTCTCTTGCCTCTTTCTGCACCTCTCTTGCCTCTTTCTGTACCACACTTGCCTCTTTCTGTACCACACTTGCCTCTTTCAGCACCTCTGTTGCTTTTTTCTGCAGATCTCTTGCCCCTTTCTGCACCTCACTTCTTTCTGCACCCCTCCTGCCTCTTTCTGCACCCCTCTTCCCTCTTTGTGCAACTCTCTTGCCTCCTTCTACACCTCTCTTCCTTCTTTCTGCACCCCTTGTGCCTCCTTCTGCACCCCTGTTGCTTCTTTCTTCAATTGTCTTGGTTCTTTATGCACTGCTCTTGCCTCTTTCTGCATCCCTCTTGCCTCTTTGAGCACCCCTTTTGCTTCTTTCTGCACTTCTCTCTCCTCTTTCTGCATCCCTTTTGCCTCTTTCTGCACCTCTGTTGCCTCTTTCTGCACCTCTCTTGCTTCTTTCTGCAGCTGACTTGCCTCTTTCAGCACCTCTCTTGCTTTTTTCTGCAGATCTCTTGCCTCTTTCTGGTCCTCACTTGCCTGTTTCAGTACCTCTGTTGCTTTTGTCTGCAGATCTCTTGCCTCTTTCTGCACCCCACTTTTCTCTTTCTGCACCTCTTGCCTCTTTCTGCACCCCTGTTCCCTCTTTCTGCACCTCTCTTGCCTCTTTCTGTACCTCTGTTGCCTCTTTCTGTACCTCTGTTGCCTCTTTCTGAACTTTTCTTGCCTCTTTATGCACGCCTTTTGCCTCTTTCTGTACCTCTGTTGCTTCTTTCTGCACCTCTGTTGCTTCTTTCTGCACCGCACTTGCCTTTTCCAGCACCTCTGTTGCTTTTTTTTGCAGATCTCTTGCCCCTTTCTGCTCCACACTTGCCTCTTTTAGCACCTCTGTTGCTTTTTTCTGCAGATCTCTTGCCTCTTTCTGCACCCCTCTTTTCTCTTACTGCACCTCTCTTGCCTCTATCCGCACCCCTGTTCACTCTTTCTGCACATTTCCTGCCTGTTTCTGCACCTCTCTTGCCTCTTTCTGTACCTCTGTTGCCTCTTTCTGCAATTCTCTTGCTCTTTCTGCACCCTTTGTGCCTCTTTCAGCACCTCTGTTACTTCTTTCTGCACTTCTCTACCTTCTTTCTGCACCCCTCCTGCCTCTTTCTATACCTCTCTTGCCACTTGTGCACCCCTCCTAGATTTTTCTGCATCCCTCTTGCCTCTTTGTGCACCTCTGTTGGGGCTTTCTGCACTGCTCTTTCTTCTTTCTGCACCTTACTTGCCTCTTTCTACACTTCTCTTGCTTCTTCCTGCACTTCTCTTGCTTCTTTCTGCACTTCTCTTGCTTCTTTCAGCAATTCTCCTGCTGCTTTCAGCAATTCTCTTGCTTCTTTCAGCAATTCTCTTGCCTCTTTCTGCACTTCTCTTTCTTCTTTCTGCACCCCGCCTGCCTCTTTCTATACCTCTCTTGCCTCTTTTTGCACCTCTGTTGGTTCTTTCTGAACTGCTCGCTTCTTTCTGCACCTCGCTTGCCTCTTTCTGTACCTCTGTTGCTTCTTTCTGCACTTCTCTTGCCTCTTTCTGCACCCTTCGTGCCTCTTTCAGCACCTCTGTTGCTTCTTTCTGCACTTCTATACTTCTTTCTGCACCCCTCGTGCCTCCTTCTGCACCTCTTTTGCTTCTTTCTGCACTTCTCTTGGTTCTTTCTGCACTGCTCTTGCCTCTTTCTGCATCCCTCTTGCCTCTTTGAGCACCCCTTTTGCTTCTTTCTGCACTTCTCTCTCCTCTTTCTGCACCCCTCCTGCCTCTTTCTGCAACTCTGTTGCTTCTTTCTGCACTTCTATTGCCTCTTTCTGCACCTCTCTTGCCTCAGTCTGCCCACCTGTTCCCTCTTTCTGCACCCCTTTTGCCTGTTTCTGCAACTCTCTTGCCTCTTTCTGCAGTTCTCTTGCCTGCTTCTGCACCTCACTTGCCTCTTTTTGCACCTCTGTTGGTTCTTTTGCACTGCTCTTGCTTCTTTCTGCACCCTCTTGCCTCTTTCTGTCCCCCTTTTGCCTCTTTCTGCACCTCTGTTGGTTCCTTCTGCACTGCTCTGGCTTCTTTCTGCACCTCCATTCCAAATTTCTGCATCCCTCTTGCCTTTTTCTGCACCCCTCTTCCCTCTTTCTGCACCTCTCTTGCCTCAGTCTGCCCACCTGTTCCCTCTTTCTGCACCTCTGTTCCTTCTTTCAGCAATTCTCTTGCTTCTTTCTGCACTTCTCTTGCCTGTTTCCGCATCTCTCTTGCCTCCTTCTGCACCGCTGTTGCTTCTTTCTGCACATGACTTGCTTCTTTTTGCACCTCTCTCACCTCTTTCTGCACCTCTCTTGCCTCTTTCTGTACTTCTATTGCCTCTTTCTGCACCCCTGTTGCTTCATTCTGCACTTTCCATGCTTCCTTCTGCACCTGTCTTGCTTCTTTCTGCACCCCTGTTGTCTCTTTATGTACCTCTTTTGCCTGTTTCTGTAACTCTCTTGCCTCTTTCTGCAGTTCTCTTGCCTCCTTCTACACCTCTGTTGCTTCTTTCTGCACTTACCTTTTATGTGCCCCTTTTGCTTCATTCTGCACTTTTCATGCTTTCTGCATCTGTCTTGCTTCTTTCTGCACCCCTGTTGTCTCTTTCTGCACTTATCTTCCCTCTTTTGGTACCTTTCTTGCCTGTTTCTGCATCTCACTTGCCTCTTTCTGCACTTTACTTGCTTCTTTCTGCACCTCTGTTGCTTCTTTCAGCAATTCTCTTCCCTCTTTGTGCAACTCTTGTCTTTCTACACCTCTCTTCCCTCTTTCTGCACCACTCTTGCTTCTTTTTGTACCTCTGTTGCTTCTTTCTGCACTTCTCTTGCATCTTTCGGCACCCTTTGTGCCTCTTTCAGCACCTCTGTTGCTTTTTTCTGTACTGCTCTTGCCTCTTTCTGCATCCCTCTTGCCTCTTTGAGGACCTCTTTTCCTTCTTTCTGCACTTCTCTCTCCTCTTTCTGTACCCCTCTTGCCTCTTTCTGCACCTCTGAGGCTTCCTTCTGTACCTCTCTTGCTTCTTTCTGCAGCTGACTTGGCTCTTTCAGTACCTCTCTTGCTTTTTTTCTGCAGATCTCTTGCATCTTGCTGCACCTCACTTGCCTCTTTCTGTACCTCTGTTGCCTCTTTCTGTACTTTTCTTACCTCTTTCTGCACCTCTCTTGCCTCTTTCTGCACCTCTGTTGCTTCTTTCTGCACCTCTGTTGCCTCTTTCTGCACCTCTGTTGCCTCTTTCTGCACCTCTGTTGCCTCTTTCTGCACCTCTGTTGCCTCTTTCTGCACCTCTGTTGCTTCTTTCTGCACCTCTGTTGCTTCTTTCTGCACCTCTGTTGCTTCTTTCTGCACCTCTGTTGCCTCTTTCTGCACCACACTTGCCTCTTTCAGCACCTCTGTTACTTTTTTCTGCAGATCTCTTGCTTCTTTCTGCACCTCACTTCTTTCTGCACCCCTCCTGCCTCTTTCTGCACCCCTCTTCCCTCTTTGTGCAACTCTCTTGCCTCTTTCTGCACCTCTCTTCCTTCTTTCTGCACCCCTTGTGCCTCCTTCTGCACCCCTTTTGCTTCTTTCTGCACTTCTCTCTCCTCTTTCTGCAACCCTTTTGCCTCTTTCTGCACCTCTGTTGCCTCTTTCTGCACCTCTTGCTTCTTTCTGCAGCTGACTTGCCTCTTTCAGCACCTCTCTTGCTTTTTTCTGCAGATCTCTTGCCTCTTTCTATACCTCACTTGCCTGTTTCAGCACCTCTGTTGCTTTTTTCTGCAGATCTCTTGCCTCTTTCTGCACCCCACTTTTCTCTTTCTGCACCTCTTGCCTCTTTCTGCACCCCTGTTCCCTCTTTCTGCACCTCACTTGCCTCTTTCTGTACCTCTGTTGTCTCTTTCTGAACTTTTCTTGCCTCTTTCTGCACCCCTTTTGCCTCTTTCTGCAACTCTGTTGCTGCTTTCTCCACCTCTGTTGCTTCTTTCTGCACCTCTGTTGCTTCTTTCTGCACCACACTTGCCTTTCCCAGCACCTCTGTTGCTTTTTTCTGCAGATATCTTGCCCCTTTCTGCTCCACACTTGCCTCTTTTAGCATCTCTGTTGCTTTTTTCTGCAGATCTGTTGCCTCTTTCTGCACCCCTCTTTTCTCTTACTGCACCTCTCTTGCCTCTATCTGCACCCCTGTTCCCTCTTTCTGCACCTTTCCTGCCTGTTTCTGCACCTCTGTTGCCTCTTTCAATACCTCTGTTGCCTCTTTCTGCACTTCTCTTGCTCTTTCTGCACCCTTTGTGCCTCTTTCAGCACCTCTGTTACTTCTTTCTGCACTTCTCTTCCTCCTTTCTGCACCCCTCCTGCCTCTTTCTGTACCTCTCTTGCCACTTATGCACCCCTCCTAGATTTTTCTGCACCCGTCTTGCCTCTTTGTGCACCTCTGTTTGGGCTTTCTGCACTGCTCTTGCTTCTTTCTGCACCTTACTTGCCTCTTTCTGCATTTCTCTTGCTTCTTTCAGCAATTCTCCTGCTGCTTTCAGCAATTCTCCTGCTGCTTTCAGCAATTCTCCTGCTGCTTTCAGCAATTCTCTTGCTTCTTTCAGCAATTCTCTTGCCTCTTTCTGCACTTCTCTTTCTTTTTTCTGCACCCCTCCTGCCTCTTTCTATACCTCTCTTGCCTCTTTGTGCACCTCTCCTGCCTCTTTTTGTACCCCTCTTGCCTCTTTTTGTACCTCTGTTGGTTCTTTCTGCACTGCTCGCTTCTTTCTGCACCTCGCTTGCCTCTTTCTGTACCTCTGTTGCTTCTTTCTGCACTTCTCTTGCCTCTTTCTGCACCCTTCGTGCCTCTATCAGCACCTCTGTTGCTTCTTTCTGCACTTCTCTTACTTCTTTCTGCACCCCTCGTGCCTCCTTCTGCACCTCTTTTGCTTCTTTCTGCACTTCTCTTGGTTCTTTCTGCACTGCTCTTGCCTCTTTCTGCATCCCTCTTGCCTCTTTCTGCAACTCTGTTGCTTCTTTCTGCACTTTTATTGCCTCTTTCTGCACCTCTATTGCTTCTTTCTGCAGCTGACTTGCCTCTTTCAGCACCTCTCTTGCTTTTTTTCTGCAGATCTCTTGCATCTTGCTGCACCTCACTTGCCTGTTTCAGCACCTCTGTTGCTTTTTTCTGCAGATATCTTGCCTCTTTCTGCACCCCTCTTTTCTCTTTCTGCACCTCTCATGCCTCTTTCTGCACCCCTGTTTCCTCTTTCTGCACCTCTCTTGCCTCTTTCTGTACCTCTGTTGCCTTTTTCTGCACTTTACTTGCCTCTTTCTGCACCCCTCTTTTCTCTTTCTGTACCCCTCTTTTCTCTTTCTGCACCTCTCTTGCCTCTTTCTGCACCTCTCTTGCCTCTTTCTGCTCCCTGTTCCCTCTTTCTGTACCTCTGTTGCCTCTTTCTGTACTTTTCTTGGCTCTTTCTGCACCCCTCTTTTCTCTTTCTGCATCCCTCTTCTCTTTCTGCACCTCTCTTGCCTCTTTCTGTATCCCGTTCCCTCTTTCTGCACCTCTTTTGCCTCTTTCTGCACCTCTGT